>OX579635.1:33048360-33764070 GCA_951230915.1 Antitrichia curtipendula
TGTTTATAAAAATCTATAATCGTTTTTAGAAATACCTATTTTCAACACTTTGAAAATTTGTAGTTTATTCATATAGTATCCAAAAAATGCATTCTAAGAGAACCTAAATTTGTTTTTAACTACCAATAGGATCCCACAAAAAAGAATTCAATATAATAATGGAATCATATAGAATTGATTATTTGTACGATTTTAGGTGTAGTTACCTTATACAGTATTAACCAAATCTTGTAAGGTCCCTCTAATTTCCACAAAATATAGTCATAGATAGTGAGTCTACATTAGACTCTGGACAAAAAACTCCCTCCCCAAGATTGAGGGTTATACATTCCACGCTTTCGTGACGTGTCACAAAAGACTAATTGAGGGAGAAACAAAAGAATGTTGCAAAGGAAAGAAAAGCGTATCAATATCCAAATTGGCTGTAATGGCATTGATGTACATGTAATTCCACTTTCCAATGACAAAATTGGGGACTAATCATAATCAAAAAGCAATCAAGAGGTGAAGTACACCATGCAAAAGCCAAAAGAACAAAAGGCCCAACAATCTATCCTATTTGAGCGAAGCTCTATGACAATAACAATACACCAAAGCCTATCACAACGGTAATGATATGAGCTGTTGAAGTATATATCTTCCTCCTTATAATTCTTACAACACATAGTCACATAGCATATAGTCAACTAGGAAGAGAAAAAAATAATATTGCAACAAAAATCATTTAAATGTATACAAAACTCTTTTACCACCATCTATTCATTTATTTTAAGACATGTTCTTTTTTTCTTTCTTGTTTGAGACAAACAAAGAGACCTTCATTGCAAACAAAATCAAAGTACAAAATAGTTCTATTATCTGCACATCAATTGCATTGACCGTCAATTAGCAAGGTGTAAAAGCATCATTTAACTACATTAGTTGTCTTTGACCACTAAGGTTTGATAGGAAATGGGATTATTTATTCTACTGCAACTTGTATTGGTCTACAACCTCCTAAAAATCAATTGTTAAGATTCCACAAGGCTTCAAAACGTATCTTCTACCTTACATGCACATGCAACAAGGTATCTATTTTTTCCATTAAAAGAAAGGTTGTAGAGTTCCATTGTTGTAAACTTAGAAATAAGGTTGTCCATCCTGATGTGACGTTGGCTTTTCACGTCGGAATGTCCGTCAGCGACGGTCCGAACGCGTCCAGACGCGACGGGATCGTGTTAGGATCCCAAAAAAAAAAAAAAAATTGTTTTTTTGAGGACGGCCTGTCCGTCGACCTGGACAGACCGTCCGTCGACAGGGACTGACCAGCCGTCGACAGGACGGACGGACGGACCGTTCAAAAAAAAATAATTTTTTTTTTTTTTTTTGGATACGGACGGATGCTGGGATTGGATCCTGACGTTTCGTCAACGTCACATCCGTCCAGACATGACGTGATGGTGACAACCTTGCTTAGAAAACAATGTTTTTGTAAAAATTTGCAATAAAATATATAAGAAGACACAAGAGCAAGAGAGAAGAACAATTGACATGTTCAACAAGGTTTTCCATCGTCATACAAATCATTGTCAATCTTTTTCCAGATGTTGTCAAAACCACCAATAGTAAGGCAATAATGTCATTTTCCACTGTCCTAAAGTATCACCCATTGCCCAAGCTTGGCGTATCCAATGTGCCCAAATTGAACATGTTCCATTGTTCCATGTCAATGGCTTCCATAGTTCTTTATGCCTTAAGTTATAGCTTTGCACCTACTTTGCACATAATAAACCACAATAAAAACTCAAAATCAAACCCAATGCCCAAAATCAAAACCCCTATAAGAACTGAACTATAAGCAATTGCTCACAAAACTCAAAACTCATTACATGACTCCATAACAACCTAAAAATCTCCAACTGCAATACTTTCCAATCTTAGTCATTCTTTGCTAAACTTGTCACAAAACCAAGTTCAAACCCCAAACTAAATCTCTATTAGAGTTCAAAATGATCAATCCCTCATAAAGCTTAAAGCTCACAAACTCACAAAATTTCCAACCAACTAGAATATTTTTCAATTTTGGTCATTCTTTGCTAAACCACTCACAATTCTAAATTATTGCTAAAACCTCTCAATCCAATTTGGATTCTAGAAACTAGCTCCCGACAAGGTTGTCATTGTCATGTCATGTTTAGATAGACATGACGTCGACAAAAAATCAGGATTCAACTCCAATGTCTATCAAGATCCTAAATAAAAAAACTCCTTAGATAGTCCGTCCGTCTATCTTGTTGACAAATGGAATTGACAGACAAGCCATCCAAAAAAACAATAATAATTTGGATGCTGACATGAATCTAAACGTGTCCGGACTAACACTAACGGGCATCCCGATGTAAATAAACAACGTTATGTTTGGATGGACAACTATGGTTCTCAACACTGGATCCTAAAATTGGTCACTGTAACCACATATTTATCCTATGACCAAGCATATATATTGACCCCATGCGAGCTTTCATCCTCATTGGTTTTTTTTTCCAAAATAGAACATAAGACAATTAATGCTACTAAAGATTCTTAATGCTATTGAAGATTATTAGTATTGCTAGAGTTCAAAATGATCAATTCCTCATGAAACTCGAAGCTCACAAACTCAGAAAATTTCCAGCCAACTAGAATACTTTTCAATCTTGGTCATTCTTTGGTAAACCAATCACAATTCCAAATTACTGCTAGAAACTCACTCTAATTTGAGTTCTAGAAACTGGTTCCAACAGGGTTGTCATTGTCACGTCATGTTTGGACAAACATGACGCTAACAAAACATCAAGATCTAACTCCAGTGTCCGTCATGATCTTAAATTAAAAAAATTCATGGATGGTATGTATGTTCGTCTCTTGGATGACAAGTGGGATTGATGGACATGCCATCCAAAATAATAATAATTATTTTGGGGGCCGATGTGAATCTAAACGCATCCAGATTGACGTTGACGGACATTCCAACGTAAAAAGCCAACGGTATGCACGGATGGACAACTATGATTTCCAACACTAGATCCTGAAATTGGTCACCATCTTCTTATTAAAGGGACTAACAATTTCCAACCTTCAGAAGAGCAATTTCAACAAAGTGTTTTTGTCTAAATTTGGTGCATGCAAAAGGTTATCATTCATTCATTCATGTTTTAAGTCGAGCGAAACAAATGTACAAGGAAAATTAACCTCCTAAGAGTTTAAGGAAAATTAATTTTAAAATGACTAATTCCAGTGATTATATTATCAAAAATATAATGCAAATGGTTCCAAATTTTATTTAGCCAAAATCATTCAAAAATATTCCATGTGATGTTCAAAAAATAAACAAAACTTAGACAAAGGAACTATTGGTGTGACCTACTAACCTATTCAAAACTGGAAAAATAAAAAAATAAAAAAATTTGGCTTCTTAATAATTTAGGATTGAGGTTCTCACTATTAAAATAAAATCATGAATTTAATATTTTGCAAGAAATTTAGGGTAAACTCCTCCTTAGAAAGACATAACAAAATGTACACACACTTGTAGTCTGAGGTAGAGAGGTTGATTTAGTTGACAAACTTAAACTATTGATATCTGGTTTATGTCGCTTACTGGGAGGATTGCTGGCCTGAAGCCCTTCTCACTCCAACGACTATACAATCAAATTTTACTTGCAAACACGATAGGTGGAGACGGCTAAGTAGTCACTTTCTACGTGTCGTCAGAACTTCTAAAAAGACCCTCTCAATAGGAATGCTCACTCAACTAAAAACTAACTAATCTCATGAAAGTCACATTTGCAGCCTACCCAAGTGTGAACTCAATTATCAATATTTACTCAACGCTCTAACAAAGAAGTTCCAATTTTCAACTACAACCAAGTAGGAATGACCCTTAGAGACAAATCTAAGTAACATTGCCAGTTTCAACCCTCCCTATGGTAGTATGCTCTTAACCCCAGAACGACCCTGGAGTTTCTCCACCCTGATAGTCGCGACAGAGAGGCGTACAAATCAAGAATTTTGAAATTTAGTGGCTGGATGTTTTGGGTGATTGAACCGTACCGATTGGAAGTAGGATCTTAGGGCAATATACTAAAAAATTTGAAATGCAGAATATGGGCCGAAAAGTACATTAGATTCGCGTGCAATGGGGAGTGCACGGATGTCGAAGCACGCAGTTTACAACATTGCGATGCAGTTCAAGGAATGCTACGATTTAGAGGGGTGCAATATTGGGATAAAAATTGCGGAACTCTGTAGTATTTAGGGTGGCTCGGATGTGTATGGAATTTTTTTTGCTAATTATACTCCGTATTGGGCCAATGGCCAAGCCGAAGTAGAAGATGTCAAATAGTGCCAAAGCATGGGAAATTGCCTTGCAAATTTTTAGAAAAAAATGTATAACGACAAAAGCAAATCTAAACGGTGGGCCCAACATTCATGAACATGGCCAAATACTGAACAAATTTCAGACGAATCCGACGGTGCATTTCACAAAAATTGGCGGTGCAATACTTTAGAGCTGGTGACCCGGTGAAGCAAGGGTGGCTGTGTCAGGAATCAGCCGTGGCAGCTAAAAAAGAATCGGGAGATAAACGGGAAATATGTGCGGTCCTTGGTGGAGGGCAATGGGGCAACACCAGCAAGGGGGACCACCTAACCATTTCTCGCAGGAGCTCAAGACTTTGGCGTGGACAATTGTAGATGGTTGACAAAGACCAAAGACAAATAGATCAAACACAATTCCTGGATTTGCAAACAAGAACTTGCCCAGTTGGTTCCAGATGCAAATTCAAGGACTCATGCAAGATCATTGGGCTAAAAATAGCATCACATTATTCTGTCTTCCAATAATAGTGTTTGTCCAAAGCCAAAAGTACAACAAGCCACACTGCCTATTACATGTAGTTCTGTGCTGAAGTTTTGAAAATTGCTCTGACTACAAATGAATGTGACTACATAGAAAACACAAGGGGGAGGGAGCGACTTTGAATCCTAAAGAACCGCTATACAAAACTGAGCCAAGCCAGATACGCAATAGTATCCGCATCAAAATCGCCGTCAAGGTGGCTCACGTCTTCCTCTGCTGAATAAAATGGCGATGCCACGTTCGACCCCCTACCGTCACGCTCTTCACCTAAACCTGCAACACAATGTCACTTCAAAACTTTTGCAGCGAATTTAGGGATGCTATGAACCCTCAAGTAGCATTCTCCTTCACACATGTACGTTCCAACACATCCATTGCAGTATCGTATCTGCTTCCGTCTACAAATGATGCACTTGGCCCGTAGTTTGGCATACTTGGCAGAATAATGGAGTCCGTGGTCGTTGCGGTTGAAGGAAGCACATGTGCGCCCAGGCTGCACCTCGGGATCTTATAACCAATTTCATACTTCATAGTGGAAGGCTACACGAGACATCACCCGCTTCTGCCCTGAGGATACTGCATGAGCCTTGTACAAAATGTACGCATTCCCAAGACTTGTATCAAGGATGAACAGTAGCAATCAATGCCACCATTTGTGACTGCGCAATTGAGCTGTGTATTCCATGCGGCATTGGTCTACAAGATCAATCCCTTGCATCATCTCTTGATACTCTACAAGAATGGGAGATGTGTGATACTCTTCTCGACCTTTGCGGCTAGTCCACCGGAAGCACAATGTGCCCTCTCATATCGGATCTACTGACGTGCTAAGAAGGCATAAGGGAATCCCGTCAAACCAAACGACAGCTGCCATGCGGCGAGAGCGGTGCATCTGCACTATGAGTCTGCCACGCTCACCGGCAACATGTGCATACGTAGCCAAGTTGGATGGCATCCCGACTCTGTTCGGCATAACCGTGCCAGTGGCAAGGAAACCGTCCTGCAGCAGATCATCAAAGAGGTGTGGCGAAGTGAAAAAACTATCCGTAACTACCACGTGACCTAGGCCCTTCAAATCCAAGACTAAGGCCTTCACTACCTTCCGGCCAAGGTCCTTCTCACTCTTCACACCTTTCCGTCCAGTGTACACCTCCAAATTGTACACATATCTAGACTTTGAATTCGCGCAACACCATACCTTGATACCATACTTGACCGGTTTATTTTTCATATATTGCTTTATGTTGCATCTCCTCCCTCAACAAGGTATCATTATTTCATCTACACACACATACCGCTCACAATTATACAATTGCTTACAAGCTACCACGAAGGAGTCTACCAACCACCGTACTTTAGCAATCTTATCATAATTCAGATCTGCCTTGTCTATCACTAAGGTCGAATTGTCCACTAGGTGTATGTTCCTACAGATCTTTTCAAAGCGGGCTCTACGCATGGCTGACCTAACCATGGGACAACCAAAAAACTTCCTACGGCCCAATAGAGCCGGATATTTGGGAGCTTCTTCAAGCCCATCATTATACAAATGCTTAGCCAACATTTTAGCTCCCTCGGTGACAGATCCGCCCAGTTCAAGCCACCATTGGTCTTGAGAGGCTTACCATAGCGAGGTTGCCTAGCGTACTGGTTTGTTCATTCACAAATCCGATTCAAAACCTCTACTGGCCAGTATTGCTCAAAGAATTTGTGTACATGCAGTAGACGCCTACTGGAACAACGAACAGGCCCAGGAGTAGGTTCTGTGAAAAGAAAACGATTCGGCAGTAGTGTGGTACTAAGGTCTTCCCAATGCTGGGGGGCGTAACGGTGCTCAAACTCCAATGACTCAAAATCAATGTCAGATTGGGAAAGGACACTATTCTCTACAATTTTGGGTTCACTCCCCTCATCTGAAAGCACCCAATCAGAATTACCTAGTCGGAGTTGCCCCTCCAATCAACAAAGTCTACCTCCCAATCTGGGTCGCTTTCTTCTTTGTTGCTTGACTCCGCTCCATCTTCCAAATACGTGGACAACTCCAATGTGAAGGTGCTATCGTGAGTCGGCACTTGACTTGCATTGTTTACTGCATCTTCCACTCCAGCCAAGTCAACAAGTAGATCCCCTTCTGCAGCAGGTAGGCAATTCTCCTTCGCAATGGCATGTGCTCCCAATACTCCACCAAAATCCACCTTCAACATTATAATACCCGTAATGGCATGCTCAAATTCTCTCAATACCTCTCCAAGCAGACTGTTTGCCGACTCTACAGACGAACTCAATCCCAACAAAGGCCTTTAAACCCACACATGAGTGACAACCATTGCACCATTCTCTACCATGCCAACATCAGTCCCTCCCACATGCATGTACCCCCCATCCTCACCACACCAGCTATACCAATCAAGACTGTCTCGGATACGGATGGGACTGCTTAGTTCATCATCAAATGAAATTGTGCGCTTCCCTTTGCGAATGTGGCGAAGACGCTCGGCAGATTCGCATCCTGATACCGGTGTCTCCTTAGAGTCCATGAGGGGGGTTGTCACACTATCCATCAAGGTGCCTCCAGCCAAATGCTGCTCTTCCCCTTCTGTGTCACCTAAGCCCAGTCTATGAAGTCCGTGGCGCTCATCCTGCATGCGGAAAATCAAATTGACAGCGACGTTGCTCCTCATGGGTCAAGGAGTATGATGCGTCTCTACTAGGATTTCCGGCCGAAACCAACCAGGCGGTGTCCGTGGGTCTTTGGTTTCTTCAACAGCCACAATCTTCTTTTTCACAGTTTTTGTACCTCGTCCCCGCCCTCGCCCTCCTCCACCCAAAATTGGCGCTTGTGCTATGTTGCCCTCAATGTCAATCATTGCTTGCGTTTCACCCCTGCCACGCCCCACCCGCCCTCTCTGAACCACCGCGACCCCCTCTACAGCTTGCACCATACCTCTCCTACGCCCCACCCGCCCTCTTCCACCTTTATCCAAGGCAATTCTAAAAGGCAGGGTATGTGTCCCTCTCCCTTCTCCCCCCTCCGACTGTTTGTGCTGTGTTGCCACGTTCTTCTCCCTTCCATTCAATTGCAAAGATGTCTTCAGCTTGCTTATGACAATACTCTCGTTTGTTGAAATGACGGAATTTGGAGCGTCCAGTTGATTGCGCACTGTCGGGGGACTTTGAATCGCGTAAATATCTTTTTGCAATTGTGGCCCGACCGGGAACAAGTCCAATTTCTTCCAATTTGGGGGGGGGTCGTGGCAGGGGGGACGAAGCACTCCCTACGCTTATGCACGTTACCCCCACTGGCGACATTGATGCCCAAATTGAAGCCTCCCCTGCGCCGCCCCCGACTAATTCTTGCGGTGTCTTGAGCCGCTCTCTCTCTCTGCGCTTCACCCTCCTTTTGCATGCCGGAGACCACGTGAGTAGCCTGTCCTGCGCTGCTACACAGGCAGCCTCTTTCGTCAACAATTGGTTGCTCATCTTCGTCAGGCCACACCGCTCTTACAACACGGAAGACCTCGTCAGGAAAATCACGCCGATTCCTCCACCCTAAAATAAGGCAATGTTGCTGTAGAATACGATTCTAAAATTTGTGGCCTTCACCACCTCCGGTAGACGGTGAATCTTCTTGCAGCGAGGAAGCACAAGCAGGTGCTAATCATCTAAGCAATTTATGATCCGCCGCCTCTGATTCTTGGTTGCTTCAATGCCATGCAGCCAAGTATGAATCACAAGCGCTTGATCAACACGAGAGTCTAGAAATTGGCACCAAAAGTGGCTGCATAAATTGGCCATGGCGCTGATTGTTCAAATCTGGCGTAGGTACGTATGAAAGCAGAAGCTCAAGGATTACAAATAGTGCGCCCAAAAAAAAATGGAAACAACCTTGCTTGTAACCCCACTCCCTGGATTGATGAGCCGCAAACGGTCCCCTCTTGGCCACAGATTGCAATCTCGGCGCAATCGCCGCCTCTCTTGATTGTTTGTCGCCATCGCCAGCCTGAACCCTCGCCTCCCTCTAAATTTCCACTCTTCCTAATGAGCAGTACTTGCTCGGATCCTAAGCCAGAGAACAACGACTCCAAGCAATCTCACCTTAGAGTACTAAACCCTTATCCTCGCCAAGCGTACTGTATATTGTTTCTAAATTGGAGGACCGTGGTGAAGCTTGAGTGCCGCCATTAGAAAACAGTATTAGAGTGGCGGGAACGCGGTGTCATAGAGGACGGAACCGAGTCGTCCAACGGTCATTCTCCGGGTCTTCCCACCCGTCGCAAAGGCCGCTAAATCCGAGGTGGCATGGTCTTATCTGACCCGGTCAAGAACCCTTCCCCCAAAAAAAATCCTACCCTGAATGAAGGAAATGTCAGACTTGAAATCTAATTGCAGTTTTAGATTTGTCGTTGGAAGCCCTATAATTGTGTAGCTCACAATTTTGCCAGATTCATTCACGATATTGCGTTATTCAACTTGGCAATTGACTCGGGGACAGATTGTGTCCCTGGGGTCGTTCTGGGGTTAAAGCAACCTTTTAAAAGGTGATTGCATTTGAGAGGAAGCTAAACTCCTTGAAACAATTTTAAATAATTTTTTCTAGAAAAAAAAATAGAATTGCCATCTAATCCAAATTGTTTCATATGTTTTTGACCTTTATAAATTTAGTTATAAATTTTTGAAGTTGAAATGCATTTGATCACCATAAGCAACCATCTCTTGAAATATATACTTTTGGTACATTAAAGAAAACAATATGTACCTTTGTGTTAGTGGTTGCTTTTAGAGTAGGATCGCTTTTAGAGCACGCTACCTAAATTCAAATCTTTGTGATTGTTCATTTTTTATACATATCAAAATAAACTTACAAATCTTTACAACACAACTTTCTTGTAGGAAGTTGTAAATCTCACCTGTCTAAGCCGCATTTAGAAGCCCATTTGGGTCATAAAAGTTTGCAATATTTTGAAAACATTAGAGAAAAAAATGAGACCTCATCAGGGCCGCTCCAACAGCCTCCAAAGACCCTGCAAATTGTTTTTTCTAGTTCTTAATGATTTATTTTTGCCCTATTCCAGTTCACACTCATTCGCCATGTCAAAAACTTATCAGTGGCTCAAAATCCAAGAGAAAGAGCTCAATAATTAGGGTTAAGGTAATGAAATACACCTTAATCCTAATTAGTAAGACCTTTCTACTTGGATGAACATTCCACTCAATTTAAATTGTGGAAAAATGCAAATGTTCCAAAATAGTCTAATGTATAGACTTACCATACATAACTTTTTTTGTGGCAATTTATTAGGCACATCTGGTAGACGTTTGGTGGAAATGGAGGGGGAAGAGGTTATTTTTATAGAGAAATCAATAGTCCAATTTGAATCCTCAAAAGTTATGGGATAATTTGGAGATAGACCCCTCATTGTCAAATGTAAAAATTGTATTCAAAGTCAGATTTTAGACCTCATTTAGGCATAGTAAAACTAGTTTTTTCAAAAAGCTTTGAACCAAGATAATGTGGGTGATGAAGTTAAATTTCATCTCCACAAATCCGTTTGAAATTTTGAGACTCCAGAAAAAAGGTATGGACAAAATTCAGAGAAGGTATTTGAAAAAGTCCAAAATAATGTCCTTTCCAAACCCTCTCTGAATTTTGTTTATAACTTTTAGTTGGAATGTCAAAATTTCAAGTGGATTTGTGGAGATGCAATTTAACTTCATCACCCACATTATTTTAGTTTAAATTTTTTTGAAAAAATTAATTTTACTATGCCTAAATGAGGTCTAAAATTTGACTTTGAATACAATTCTTGCATTTCACTTAAGTATGAGCGGTTGAACTCCTATTAATCTTAATTTTCATATCCCATATGAATTCTTGTACCTACTACTATCCCAATTGTATAAAGAGGTTCTTCTTTGCATTCCAGTACTCGCAAATTGAAGTAAGTGGATGTTCAAGCTATTTGCCTTTTAAAGCAGCTAGCTTCAAAATCCATTTAAATTGACTTCAATATATTGGATTGCCCAATTTGGTTTCTAAATTTTATTCAAAAACCCATAAAGAATTGAGGCCCTACAATTCTTCTATAATGTCAGTGTAGCCCTTGAAGTTCACTTCGTCTGACTCGCCTATATTGCTACTAATGTCAGCGAAGCTATTCCATCGTTAATAGAGTGTATATGTCACTTTTTAGTGGCCCTCCAAATGCCTGATAATTTCCCTAATGGACAAAGCTCAAAACTGAGTTTAGCCTTGGAAGGATACTACCTCAATGATAGGTACTCATTAAAAAAATGATTCAATTTTTGGACCAATAGGTGCATTATTTGTTTTTACACTTTTATTTTTTATTTAATCTCCAATCATTAGGTGAATTATTTTTTTTTAGAACACCAAGGGCACTCTTTGGAGGTCAAACTACTATGCAAGACCTCCTTTTTTCACATAAAATTTCAAAGATTAATATCTTCACATCATCTTACATAGAAGGATTCTCTATTCAATGGATGACACTTTTAGGCTACCGCTGATCAATTCAAGATTAACCTTGAAATTTGCATATGCTCCAAAGTGGCCAATGGATGACTTTTCTATATTATTGTAGAAATGAAGAATACACCTATTGGTCCATCATATTTGGCAAAGCATCATGGTGATAGGTCTTGTCTTTTTAGGGTTTATCTTTCCAGAACTAGACCTATTACCATAGTACTTTGTTAAACGTATTTTGATTTATAGACCAATTGGCGGGTGATTGCAAGAAAGATTGGTCCTATTTTGCATCACAATTGGAGTGACGGAGTTGTCATTGCCCATAACTTTTGAAACATGTGTCTAATTAATTTAAATTTTTTATTGGAGATGGATAACTTGATAATAATTAGATTCTTTATTTTTTAATAAATTTCAAAAATTATTTTACATTTAATTTCAATTTATCTAATTTGTCATACTTTGCAATTTAGGATTTTTTGGTATTGGGGAGTATCAAAAATTAATGATCTAAAGCTAAAAATTTTGTAGTCTATTCTTACACTAAGCGTGCATGTGTCTACCATGGGATTTTTTTTTTTAAATTTATGTCTTTCACATGCGTGCTAATATGGTTCCCTTGTGCGCGCACTTTTGAACATTGAAGATGGTTTTGAGACCATTCTTTTGGTGAAATCTCTTCATCATAAAGTTCTCCCAAAGGGATAATTTTTAAATTCTTTAAAAATTGTCTTCCTTGTTTTCTACAAATTAAAACGTCAAAATACCTACTTTCTTGAGATTTTGCACTTTTCTAGTTCTCCTACTTAGAAATTTTTTCTATGCTTTTCCTTCCTAGGGTACCTTCTTCATAAAGGTGTATATATTGCACATATTTTTATATTCTTTAAAAAAAAATTCTAATTTTAAAGTATTCTCAAAAAAGTTAGAAAATTGTGCAAAACACTACCATAATTGTTTGGTCTTTCTTGCAACCATCCTAGTCTATTCTTTACTTCTATAATAATGTTAAAAATCATCCATATGCCACTTTCTAGCCTTAGTGTCTTTGTAGGGTTAAAATAACAATCTTTTCATGTTGATATATCTCTTTTAGATCCAACAAAGAAAAGTATCTCTTATTGAATACGTATGAATAAGTTAAGTTGAAGTCTAGTCTACAATTGCCACAACAAAGGCACCTTACATGTTAGGAGGGCAAAAAGTCCCCTCCTCATCTTGTTAACCTTATAACATCATTGTGGACACAGAGTGTTGATGGATAATAGAGAATCCTTCTATATAGGACAAAAAATGCAGATGTTCATCTTTAGAATTTTGTGTGAAGAGAGGAAGTCTTGCACAATAGTGTAACCTCTAATGAGTGTTATTGGGTTATTTTAAGAAAACAGTTCACACAGTAAAATAAAGGATGATTTTGACGATGACCAGACTAATGTTCCAGGGTTATGAATGTTATGAACCCTCCAGTGATCCCTCTTTGCAAATGAAAGATTATTGGTTCCATGTAAAATCTATATCATTGGTGACTACGAGTATTACTTGCTTTCTATTTAGTTTTAGCTAGGAAACATTTGGCATTTGTGAATTTTGTGTATTGACTCCTAACTCTTACATGGAACAGGTGCAAATACCTAGCTACTGTAGTCCTAACTATTATTTTGGCACAAATCTTGCGTTCAAGAATGAAAAAAATACTCAAACCAAGTATTACATACAATTTTAGTCATGGGAAATTTTGTTTAAAATGGTGCCATTCTGCAACTTTGGCACTTTTATTGTTGTAGATTGCACAATCTGAAATGTATACAAGTCCTAGATGTCACTTTTATGGTTTAGACCGCATAGTTTGAAAATGGAATATGACATTTTAAAGAAATTCCCTTTAGTCGCTACCAACTACACTAAAGATGGTAGTCGACAATGCTCTAGAGTGTTATGATAACGTAGTACCCTCCTAAGGTATGTGCACCGAGAATTGCCCCACTTGAATGTTATGATAATGAAGAACACTCCAAGCTTACACTGACTGAAAAAATTTGCACCCAGTCCAACAACCACCACCGCAATGAAGTCAATGATGGGACCCGGATTCTGATCGATCTCATTGGCATTATCACTGCAGGACTGTACTGTACTGCATGGAGACAGCCACTCGCAGGACCACGCCTTCAAATGATGCATGTGTCTTCCTTCTCTTCGACAACAAGTGAGCTTGACTTGGAGGCCGTGTCTCTCAAATTGTAGTGAAGTTGGTAAGCTTAGATCGATGACATCGAACGAGTAGCTGCAGGAGAGGTGGCGTAAGATGAGATCCCGAATTATTCTTTTCCTGGCAGTCTTACTCTCCAACGCAACCGCAGTTAGTGTTTCTCAATTAAATGTGGCTAAATCTTGCGAGACTTGCACTCCGAAATGTTTTGTAGGTAGAGAAAACGGGAGTAGCAGTACTGTTGCATTTGAATTTTCAGCCGGCATTTAGCAATGTCGTTTTCAGCAACTTGAGCTAGCGATAATTGTTCTAATCATGTACGTACATTTGGGACTGGTCACTGATTTGCAATGGATTCTGGATTCTGGATTCGTTGTTGAAGACGATGAGCAGTATAGGACACACATTACTCGGGGGTAATACCCAGCTATGTTGAAGGATGACCTCCGATCGAGCTAGTACTCCTTGAATATAGCTGGTTGTTACTCCAGTGTAATCGGTGTCTTCTCAGGCTCCTCGGCATCGATCGAAGAAGGCCGTTCAGTTGCAGCATTCGGGACTCGGGAGGTATTTCGGTTGCAAACTCATGCACTTGGAATCACGTGTGATCGATACAGAGGAAAAACTCTGATTCAAATCGGCAGATGCTAAAAGTCAGTCTATTCATTCAAGGTCCCATGTCAAAGCCCATTGAACAAGTGGAGTCACAAAAACTGTATAGCCTGGTTAAGCGCACCTGTTATCGCACAACTGAGCATAACTACTATTACTAAACATAAATTATGTATATTGTAACTTTAGTTATTGGCAACTGAAAGAGGACTCCAAAGAACTTTTGCATGCATGCATTATTTGGACACTGAATGAATATGTTACGAATTTTCAAAGTATAGTCTCTAAGTGTTCCACCAACCAGCATGTTTTTGATTGTTTACACCTTGTGTAATCAATTATATTGAAGTTCTTGTGACTCTTCAGTTTTGGTACAAATGCAGGTCACATTTTGGGCAGTGAATTATGGGCGTAGTCTACATACCTTAACCCCTGAACGGCCTGGAGGCCCTCTGTGGCCGTATGGTTCAGTTTTCCATGTATTTGACTACCTCGGAGAAGGAATTAGGGTTTCCACCTCGCAGCAAAGTTGCAGTACTTCCCAAAATGCATCGATGGTTGTTTGATATGGCAGGCAATACATAGGGTTACGATCACACCCGTGCAGAATACGTGAAATGGGATACGTTTGCACCCCTCTACGTATGCTCCTGGACCCGTTGCTTCATCAGGTCGGTCTCTGTCTACGTGTTTGTTGCCGTTGGAAGTTGGAGGCGGGAGAGCGGGGCCTTGTCGGGAAGCGGCGCCTTTAGGATTCTGCTGCGGAGAGGGGTTTTCGGGCGACAATTGTGTTCAAAATTCCTCAGGGATTGCACGGTGGAAATTCTGATGATGGCAAGGTGTGCTTGTACGTGATTAGGCGTCGTGGGATGGATTAGGCGTAGTGGAAGTGGCGGTGATGGTGGGGTTGTGGTGGTTATGATGTGGGATTGGTTTGGATCCGTGAGCAGGTGTGACGAGGCCTGGAATTTGTGGCAGTTGGGGAGGGAGAAGCAGTTGCTGTACTCTTGGCGCTGAAGTCATAGCGCGTAAGGAGGAGCCTTATTGCGGTGGACGAGTCTTTTTTCTTTGAAGTTGCAGGGTTCTTGTTGTTAGTTGCAGTGATGCGGACGTTCAGGTTGCCAGTGCTTGCGAGTGCAGATCGAGCAAATCTGGATTGTTAGTTTCACGATTGTCAGTTGCAGGGTTGCTTTCATGTTAGGCTGCCGTAGTTAGATTTGGCATTTCGAGCAGGTAGAAGTTGTCGGATTGCGTGCAGTCATGAGAAGGAAATTTTTACAGTCGGGGCTCGTTACTTCAGTCGGCACTTAGATTCCGTTCGGTAACACTTTGATCGTATGTCAACCCGTTGGCAAGTTGTGGGTTTCCATGTACAAGAATGCCGTTCAACGCTCCGAGATCTCTCACGAACACATGAAGTGCCACGCTTGTGTGGTTGCATTCAAAGACTACTTATCACCGGGGGCTTTTTTTCGTTTCCCTGTCTCACTTTCCCCTCAGTATGTGACAATCCTGTGACTGTTCCCATGTGTGATACAGGGGAAAGTCACAGGATTGCCACATACACAGGGGAAAGTGAGACAGGGAAACGAAAAAAAGCCCCCAGTGTATACGTGAAATTATAAATCAAAATTGATTAAGCTTTGGACTCTGATTTCTTTCCTGTGAACCATAATTGTCATGCACTTGTCACCAGCCAGGGTCTCTTGTCGATGCCAAGAGCAGCTACAGGTGTCCGGATTCCAGGAAGCGCTGCCAATCAGCTTTCCTACCAAAAGTGGTTACCGTCCCGCCACTGCGACTTGCCTGGCTGTCGCCAACATGGCCTCACCGATCCTGCATCGTACAGGAGGTATTTGACAACGAGGCCGTCCCCGCGCAGCGTAACTTGAATTCGACCGGGGTATTTCCGGATGACCCGGCTCCTGTGCATACGGAGCTTAGGAGCCCACAATTTAGAAACCGCGGCGAATCTTGAGTCACATTTTTTTTTGAGCAGTCCATGCAACCCGGTGATGCCACCCACCGGAGCGATTGAGCGTCAACTCATTGATGAATTTGGCAAAAAAAGAGAACTCGGCCCATAAGACAGAGCGAGGTTTGTCAGCAGTCATTTTGCTAAAATTCAGTGTGGTGCGGGAGATCAGCGCCGAACCAAAATTAGTCCAACACCTGAACGGCTGGCGTAATCCATTGGAACGGCTGGATTCTCAAATTTTCACCTCCAAAGTGCAGCTTGA
The DNA here is from genome assembly GCA_951230915.1 of Antitrichia curtipendula. NCBI lineage: Eukaryota > Viridiplantae > Streptophyta > Bryopsida > Hypnales > Leucodontaceae > Antitrichia > Antitrichia curtipendula. The sequence goes on from OX579635.1 coordinate 33,064,794, forward strand.
ATTTTTACTCTCACCGTATTCGGGCTATACGGTGCCGTATCCCTGGAGCCCGAGGGCCATTCAGGGGTTAAAGAGTACCCAAGGGTAGACTTTGAATCACATGTGATACATTATTATGGAATCACTACTTAAATACTATCTATGCTGGCACATATTAGTACACGGGGGGTATATTGAAGATGGAGGCAAGTTGTGAGAGGTGATACTTAAATAGATACAAATTTTATGATGCAGATTAAGTTGTTCAAAACTATAAATTAAGCATATCTTAATTTTTCAGGTTTTGGGGCACCTGCGCTAAGTTACACTTACTTTGACAACACTTGTGGAAACTCATTTATGATTCCATCCACATGAATGACCAATTTAAGTTGTCAAAAGTAACTTGTGGTTATTTTGTAACATTCAATAGCATGCATTGTCAATACCTTGGCTCTACAATACATGGTGTGGAATATTCTACACCCTCCAGTACTTCATTAGTAGCTAAGTGGACAGGTGAAGGTTCAATGTGATGAGCAACGTGCATGAAAGAAAGCTAGTTGGCAATGTTTTGTTTCTTGAGTTGTATTAATTGACATTTTCTACCAATGTGATATGAATCTTAGAATCTATCATAAAAATGAATAAATTTTAACTTTTAAGTAAAACTAAATAGGTCTTGTTCAAGAATGCCTAATTTCAATGAACCAAATTTATGATTTATTAGGTGCAAACTTGTGGTTGGTATCATGTTGATTCATTTGTGCAAGTTGTAAGGTATGCTCACTCATAATTGCCATACTTCCTCTCTTATTGCAATTCATCAATAACTAAATGGATTTGGATGGAGGAATGATGTAATTTTTTTAGCAAGTAGAAGAGAAGAATAGGAATGTAGAGGTGGTAGATAACTTCCACCCAAAAAATGTAGAAATATTTGACTTATAGCATACCTTACAATGCCTTTATTTTCCAATCAATTGCACTTTTATTTCAAATGATGATATTTAGGCAAAGTTGATAATGGGTGCTTATAGCTTATAAACTCATTTTTAAACTTGTCCAAAGATAGTAAACTTTCACCCCCCACTCACTCCCTTTTTTGTACCATTCACTGCCTTGTAAAGCGGCCAAGGTTCCCTGTGTTAATGAAAATGAGTTTAGAATAATGCAATTATAGATAAGAGATTGAACTTATTGACCATCTATACACATTTCATCATGATATATTTTACACTAAAGCTAGTCACAAATAATTAAACTACTAAAACTTGCTTGAACCTCAAAACTTGCAACATTTGGAGATTGTCAATCTCTTACCTCCTGAAGTAGACACTAGCAATGTCTACACTTTTGTTCTTGAGGTTCTTTCTAATGAATAGGCAAATATTGAAACATTTCCTGCCATCTTGTAATACTTTATCACTTCCACTTAACCACAACAACATTGTTTCTACATACTAAGTCCAAGACTATGAAAACATTAGCAATTACTATAGGAAACATTTTTATCCATAACGAACTAGGGTTTATTTGGATTGAAATTGTCAAAAGTTGTCATTTTCTTGTGCATTGAACAAAAATGGACAATAAACACTTTTTTAATTCAACAATACAAAAGTGTACTAGAATACTAGAGAAATATATGAAAAATAATTCAAAAAATTTAACAATGCAAAGTGAAAGAATATAAAGTTTGAATTAGAATCTTGACAAAGTTTTTTTCTTACCTTCCTTGATAGGCTCATTAAACTCTAATTTTTTCTTGAAGTGAGATTTTGGAATATATATGAGTTTAAATTTATTAACAATTGCACAAATTGCACACTTGCCAAACTTTAGAAGTAAAAGCCATGAAGTTTAGTACAAACCTCTCCACATAGGATGTTTTGGGGAACCTTAACAATGCTAAAGGGTAGCTAGAATTTTAATTGATTGTAATCCATAGTCAATGATCTATTTTAGGATCATGGAAATGTCTAATGGAATCTAATTAATCAATACTACTAATTGCTAAAGGACCAATTTTTTGGTAATATAAACAAACATTATATATGACATTTAAAATTTTATTAAATTTTATATGTTTTACTACATGAAATCATAAATTATCTACAACCATAGACATTGTCAAGTGATTTTTCAACGTTATTATGTAATGCAATTAGAGTGCCTTTAAAGTTTAAGCATTGGATGTAAAATATTTTACAAATGTTACCTTACTAAATTATAATTTGGATTGTATGTCAACTTTTAACATCATTGTGCACTTTGTTATATACTTTGTTTAACCTAAAAATGCATTTAATTATCATTGCCTCAAGGCCAACTATTTGATTAAAAAGAATATATAGGCTCTAGCAAGTTGTTCCAAGGAATTTTTGATACAAGTTCATAATGTTAGGTTTGTAAGAAAATAAAATTAGACATCCTCAATATATTCAAAGATAAAAAACTAATTCCAATAATCTATTTTGGAATTTTGCCATGAGTTGGAATTCTTATAACCCGTAAAGTCCCAAAGTCCCTACAAGGGACTCTTGGAATTTCAGATAGGCTTGTGTAATTTTGATTTTTGACATGATTTTTTGAAACTTTTTTTAAAGATAGGAAATCAAATTAGATTTCTAGGGATATAGTTTTTTTTCAATTTGTGCCCAAGAAAAAAAGTTATGCTTTCCTAAGTCCAAAACATAGCTCGGGGAACAACCCCAAAAAATCACAAAAAATTGAATTTTTTTATAAAATAATGTTTTTCTCAAAGATTGTATTTTTTTCTACATTTGAAGGTTTGATTCATTTTATTTAGACAAGTGATGAGAAAGTTACAAACAATCTTGTTTTGGGGGCAATCTAGGCATCTTTTTGAAAAAATAATTTATAAAATTCATTTTTGAATGCAATTTTTACAATTTAAGAAAAAATGTTAAAGAAGGTTAAATTTTCTTGCTAGAACAATCTCACCGTTGGGATTTTTGTGTTTCAGTTCTATTTTATAGCTATTAACAGTTTAGTTTTTTCTTCAATCTTGAACATATTTCTACTTAATAAATTTTTAATGAATGAAAATTAAGTACTTTTTGTAGAATTTAAAAAAAAAATTCAACTCAATTCTTCAACATAAAAAATTAGAAAATAAAAATTAATAGTGCAAAAATTTTAAGTTAAGAAGATTTAAAGTTAAAGAATCTAGTTGAGCAAGGTATAAAAAAATTTGTTTTCTTCACTTTAAACACAAATATCTTGCAATCTATGTGGTCAAAGTTTTCTTCCACACATTCTTATACTAGTCTAGTGCAAGATCCTATAATTAGATATGCAAGAAAAAAAATTTAAGTTTTTTGCTCTTTGCAATAGAAATGACAATTTTGGTTGATTTTTTGATGGAAAAAAGGCCTTGGGACTTTAGGGGTTCAAATCATTTATATTGAATTTTTTTAAATAGGTGAAAATAAGATTATGCACGATTTAGTTGATACATTGAGAATTTTGAGAATTTTGAGAATTTTGTTACACTGAGATATAAAACATGATGCTAATTATAGCCCACAACAATTGCAGTAAAAAGTGTACTATAATATTTTTTTTAAATCACATATCTACATTGAGATGCAAGTAACAATCTAACATCCTCAACTATAAGATTCATATCAAATTTACACCTAAGACTTGACATACTCTGTGCTATAGAGGCAATTGCAATTGAAACAAATCTCATTTAAAAATTTTATAAGTTTATAAATGAAACAGAAACTATACCTATCGAGCTTTGATCCAAAATACAAATCAATTGTATTAATCACCAGATCAGAAAATTACGGAAGTTAAATTAAACCGTACAGACTTTGCAATCGACACACATAGGGGTTAACAGTTAAAAAAATTTCATACACCAAGAGATGCAAATCATAACATTATGACACGAGTCAAGTCCTTCCCCGACAGTATAAGGGTAACTCAGAGGCAATTGTCAGACCTTCAACGTTAAGCAAATAGAGACCAGCAAGTTCCACCTACCGTATCTCAGCTATGAAGACATCTGCATGGTTAATTATGTTATGCTTCTTGCAACTTAACACCGCCAATTAAAATAAACTCGAGCTTAATCTCCAACTTGAAAAGTAAAGGGAGAAAAGCAGTTCATGATGAATATGAAAAATCAGTACAGTATGAAGATCAGCAGTAGGATAAACTTCATTTTCCCTGGCTACTTGCAACACACTCAACACATCGTCGGAAGAATGGAAAAACAGAGTCTTCAAGGTATATTACAACAGGAATAAAATCTACTTCTCCACGGGCTTGACCTGAAATAGATTAGCAAAGCTGAAAGCAGACTTCTCTACCTCCTTGCCTGCCTCCTTGGTCTTCACGTCCACAGCAGTAGCCGACTTGGCAAGGAAACGCTTCCCTTTCTTCTCCAGGGCAGCCTTGGCTTGCTTGCAATCAGAGTCGTTCTGGAGATGTGAGAGTTTGTCGAACAAGTTTTCCTTCTCAGCAGACTTTTCTTTTGGCCCAGCAGGTTTTTCTTCTTCCTTGGTATCCTTGTCGTCAGAGTCGTTGTGTAGGATGGAAGGCAGGTCGACATGTGAGAGTTTCTCAAAAAAGTTGTCCTCGTCAGAAGATTTCTCACCATCCTCCTCTTCATCGTTGCCTCCAACCAGTTTTTTAACAGACTTCAATGGATCATTGAGCTTCTCTGTGACTCCTCTCACCACCTTCACCACTCCAAACCTCCAAGCAATTGTGGAGACCGCCATGAACCCTAATATCCAATGTGTAATCCGAAAGCTCTTCATGATTTCCTTCTTCTCATCAGAGGCAGTGGCATTCTTGACCTTGCGCCGCTTCTTTGATGATTTCATTGATTTCACAATGAAGTCAATTGCCTCCGTGTTTCTTGCTACCGACACTAATGCTGCTTCAGCTGCATCTGCTGCTGCCTTGGCAGCCATAGCTGCCGCTTCTAGCGTCACCCTCAGTTCTTTAGTAGACGGCGAGGATGATTTTCTCTCTTTGCCACGGCGTCTGTCAGAACTTCTGGTAGGTTTATGAACGTCTTCAACCTCAGTTGGAAGGGTTTCTTTAGGTCCACGACTACCGTGCCTCTGATTTCTCCTCAAACTGTGAACCTAAAATATAATACAAGGAGTTATGTAAGAGCACCAAACTGCAATCGAAAAGTCATTCTTACACTTAATCCCATCTAAGGTAGAGGACACTAGAAAACGTCAGGGACCCAATCCTGTCTCCTGTACTGATCCCTGTTACCAACAGCAACTCATCAATTCATAAACTCGGTTGGACTCACTAGCGATTGGTGTAAGAAAGACTAGGCTAATCGCCTATGGCCACTGATCATGGAAAGGAAATGGGGTTGTCTAAAGTCACTTCCAGTGGTCCACAAACTCCCACTTTGAAATTGCATAAGACATTCATGCGTAGTGGTAAAAATTTGATCTCAACAGATTTGGCTATTATACCCAAAGTGATCACTCCACATCTCTGTACTTATCCCTCAGAAATCACACGTACATATCAGTTCAAATGATCAAAGAGACGCAGAAATTGCCTTCTACAATACTTGCACAAGTGAAATGAAAGAAGGGAAACCTCAACATACCTGCTCCAACAAATTTGCGAGCAGCTCCGTGTCCTCGGGGGTTGACGATCTGGCTGCTGGACCGTTCACAGAGTCAGCAGAGTGCGGATCTTCGTTGTTAAACCTTCCTCGTTGCCTGGTCCCTTCCTCGACCCTCCTTGCATTTTCCGAACGCCGTTCTGGACTACCCCCATCGCGCTTTTGCTGTGACGAATATCTCTTGAGCGTCCGGAGGATCGCGCCTTCCACTAAATTCAAAGTATCCTCCTCACTACCTGTCTCACTGAGCGTATCATCGTTCTCCGTCTGCATCAACCCATCTGACCCCGACGCCGCAGACGACACAACCTCGCTGCTCTCCATCACCTCCGCATTTGCATCCTCAGAAGCGCTATTCATTCAGCATTTCTTCCTGTACCAATAACCGAATTACCAATCACAAAGATACCGGAATACAATGTTTTTCTCTTCGCGCAATTGACGAGCGTCACCAATGACCTAGCATTGTAACTTCACCATGACATATTTTTCAACTGCGACAACGCCACAAAATTCAAAAATCCTTCGAAGTGAAATATCCTATCCATGAAACGAAAAACAGGGGATTGCAATGGAAGACTCCAATACCTCAAAGGGTGTGAACAGAATTCGGGAGAATTGTTGTCAAGCTGAAGCGCAAAGGCAACCAATTAAGCTTCCTCAATCGTCAGCAATACTACTGAGCTCGAGCTATATCTGCTGACACGGGCGATCGCCATTGCAGCAAAAGTTTCGGCAGCGAAGGCAAAACCCTAGGTTGGGAAACAAGTTGGGAAAATCCTATGGCCAGGAATCACACATGGCGGCGGGGGCCAATAAGGAAGGAGCAAGTGCAAGCAAGGTTTGAAGCAACCAACGGCTTTTGATCGAAGCACTGGATAGAGCAGACGAGCATTCAAAGATATTTCACTCCTATCGGCACTTTTTCGACGATTTTCCTTGATTTTCTCTAATCTAATATTTTTTTAAATCAAATATTATATCCTTTCAATGTACATGTGATGTTTTTGCATTTGCTTTTAGGATATGATCCTTAACATATTTGGTGTAACTCGTGGAGGAAGAGGCTTGTAACCAAAGGAATCAATCCGAATCACCAATGTTTGTAAAATTGTAAAAGTCATTCATGAATCACTTTTTGCGTGCTTATGTGTTTCAGGATTAATTTTTGAAGGGTGTGGCCCTATCACCAACATAGTTAGCCAAAAATGATCAAATTCCATAACGAGTAAGGCACATTCTTCATTTCTATAGTTTCTTTGGAAGTTATCGACGTCCTTACTTAGCATTTTAGTCTTCAATGTTCTTATTGGATAAAGATTTTATGGTTGTAGTTTGAAAAAGGTTTTATAATTATTGAAACTTGAAAAAAAATTGGATTTTAGTTTATTGTGAACATGCTCCAAGAAGCTCAAAAAAGATCTTGAAAATTTAGGAGTTCATCCCTAAGGGACCATGACTATATTATATCCAAAAACATCCCATTATTGTTGTTTTTAGTGCCAAGTCCCAAAAACATTTGAAAAATAAAATAGGACATTCGACCATAAGATCTTTTATACTACAATAATATAACAATGTGGAAAAAAAATTCATAGTATTTAACCATATAGATTTGAAAATATATACATTTAAAAAAAGTAGAAAAGTTTTTTAGGCCCTTGCCTAACATGGATTGTCAACTTCAAGTTCCCTTTAGCAAAAGTTATTGCACTACATGAAGTTGTGGTAAGAATCCATTGTCATGGAAATTATATTACCTTCAGCCATGCTAAATTTCAAGAAAATTTGAAAAAACTCTACTTAGCCTTTATTAGTTTGTAATGCAACATGGTTCAAAAACTAGACCCACACAATGATGCTTGTTGATGCCACCATTGCCATCAATTAGCAACTCTGCCACAGAGGTAGACCATTTTGTGCAACCTACAAGCCCCCCAAAATAGCATTAATGTAGTGTACAATGATAAAATCGGGAGCATTGTAATGAAAATAGAATGTACCCAAAACATAAGAACTAACTTCTTTTTGCTTCTTACACTCTTTCTTCAATGGCATGGAAGTTAGAAGTTGATGTTTTTGAAAGGCTTCATTAACTTGAGATGTTTTTGAAATGGAATGCTCATTTGAATTTGCAAGATTGGAACTAGTGCAATGGGACTTTACTTTATTTGTCATGCAACTTTCAAAGTTTGATGACTCACTATCAACTTCCAACATCCGTATATATTATTTTATAATAGGAATAGTCAAATTTTTTTAAATCGTGAAAATAAGAAGATGTATTATAAAATATATTATACGGAAAAAAAAAAATTTAAGATGCTTTTATAATAAAGATATCATTTTAAGTCCATTTCAAAGATTGACTGTGTATTTTAGTTTGACCTCCAATAAGTAAATGTAATTAATGATCAACTGTGTACATCCTATCTTTCTAAATTAATTGATTCTTGTGGACTCAAATTTTAACCCCTAAAGGTCAAAGACTATGTTTTCTTCAAAAATGCTCCAAAATTGTCATCTCTAGTACAAGTACATTTTTTTTGAAAAAAAACATTTTTGGACACATGTAACCGATTAACCGTAGGATCTTGTAGTACGCTGGTTTGAAAAGGTGTGACAAAAATATGAAAAGTTTCCACTATGGGGATTGCAAGATATTAGCGTTTGAAGTGACAAAATTCCTTTTTTTTGTCCCTGCGAAAAAACAGGCAGCTGCACGTCACAAGGTCACATTTGTATGAAAAAATGTCCAAAATGGTGGTTACTCTTTGGATTCATTCTTCAAAGCAAGTTGTTTACATGCTTAATTTTTTTGAGATCATTTGGAATTGTACAACATATAGGAAAAAAATAGTAAGTAGAAATAAGTAGAAAATGATTCAAAATATTAAATTGTTGAGAATTTAGTTATGGAATTAAAAAATGCCAATCTCAATGGTTGCAATGTTGTAATAAAAAATCTGCATCCTATGATTTTATTTATTTTCAAAATACTGAAAATTGAGTAAGATAAAGGACTTCAAAGTTTATTTTAGAGTAGAGAATACATAATTGCCTGCAAACTAAAACTCCTCATAATTTTCATCTCATTAATCAAAATGGAATAATTCAAAGATTTTATGTACATATAAATCTAAAGAACCAATTTCAAATTTTTATTTCCGAAAAAAGTGATTTTTTAAGAAATTTTTTGAACTGCCCACCAACCCATGAAAATTACGTATCATACAATAACTTTTTAACCATGTAGTCAAAAGTTATGAAAATTATTGGGCCTTAAAGCTACTCCTCGGGCACATGTTGTGTGAAAATTTCAAAGAAAAACATAAAAAATATGTTTGTAGCGAGCTGCCAAAAATTGCTATGTTGCCAAAAAAATGGTGTTTGGTCCTTTAGGGGTTAATTGAATTAAAAAATTGAAGGTAAATCAATATGTACCTATTGTTGAAGAAACGATTATAGAACATCTACCAAAAAAAATTTGATCTCTTATAATTTTTGTACATGATATTCAAATGATGCATTCTTTGGTGCATTGAAATTTTCTTTCATTTACCAATTAAAATCTATTTAGATTAGTCTATTAATAACACATGTGCACAGTACAAAAAGTGGCAGTGTTGCTCTTACTTGAGGGTCCTCATAGATACATTGGCAAGGTTGGTGTATCATGTACTAGATACATCAAACAATGATTGGGTCATCAAACAAGCTTAACCCCTAAATGACAGACCCATGACTATTGATTTCAAGCCTCACTGCCCATCACTCAATTTGTTGCCATTTTGCAACTAGATATGTACAAAAAAATTTATATTATTTTTCAGAGATGGAATTACATGTCTTCTTTAATTCATAAAAAATTTAGATATTTTTGTGAAAAATTGACTTTTTTGAGAATTTTTGAAGAGAAAGTGAAGAAAAATCATATCAAATAGAAAATTATTTCAAAAAATCGGAAAATTTCACCATGTGTGTATATTATAGTGACAAACATCATGGTGTAAACTCAATTTCCGTGTCATTCTATAATTAGAAAATAATAGAAATTGAAAATACACTAAAAGTTCAAATTGCAATAAAATATTCAATATTAGGAATTTTTTCAAAATTCAAATTGGAGTAGAAACTAGAGTAGATGACCTTCATTTTAATAGTTGGACATTAAATCAAAAAATATCATTTTTGTAGAGAAATTTCAGCTTTAGAGCAAGAAACAACAACTTCTCAAAATACACTAGAATAGCATACTTTTTGATCCGTTTTTTTTACTAACTTCTCATTTACATGAAGACAAACACTAGAAAGACTACAAATTCAATTGGATACTCTTCATAATCCACCATGAAAGGTCAACAAGAAAAACATGGATGAAAAAAAACTTCCAATCCCTCTATAGACCCCCGCATTGTCATCCAGAAGCCACAAAATGGCTTTGCCGGCATTCTAGGGTTAACCGCGTTTTGCTCCCAAACAGATTTTATGAATTTCAAATGCTGACTTTTATGTCTGGGGGCAGTTTAGCTCAAGGCACGAGCCCCACATGAGCTTGTCTTCATTAACCCTTAAACAACGCCAAGGATGTTTTCTGGCTGATGAATGATGAAGAATCTTTCCATGTAGGACAGAAGTGCAACTATTCATCCTCCAAATTTTGTGTGAAGAGGGGAGGTCTTCTATAGTAGTTTGTCTTCCAATAAGTGCTTTTTCATTTTTTAAAGTCAACAATTCACATGGTACAAAAATAGATGATTTCCACAACGATTGGCTCATCGTTTAAAGATAAACCCTTCAATCATATTTTGGCTTTCTTAACACTTTAATGATTTGGATTATGTTTTCACCAAAAATGCTCCAAAACTGCCATTTTTTAGCACAAGTACAAAATTCTAGAAAAAAATCATTTTTAGATATATGTAATTGTAGAATCTTGTATTATGCCAGTTGAGAAGATGTGAAAAGAGTTTCAAAAAATTTCACTACGTAGATTGCAAGATATAAGCGTTTGAAGTGACAAAAAAAACTTTTTTGGGCCATGCAAGACCCCGGGCAACTGCACTTCACAATGTCACATTTTAATGAAAAAAATGTCCATAATGGTGGTGCATATTTGGATTCATTCTTCTTTGGCTACATACTTGAAAATTTTCAGATCATTTGGAATTGTACAACATATTAAAAAAGAATTATAAATAGAAAGTAGAGAATGATTCAAAATACTAAATTGTTAATAATTTATTTATGGAATTGAAAATTTTCCAATCTTGATGGTTATAATGTTGTGATAAAAAATCTACATCTAGTGTTTTTATTTTTTTCCAAAAATATTGAAAATTGAGGTAAATAAAGAATTTCAAAGTTTGTCTTAGAGTAGAGATTCCATAACTACCCGCAAACTACCCCTAACTAAAACTCTTCATAACTTTCATCTCATTTATCAACATAGAATGATTTAAAGCTTTCCACAAATATGTAAATCTAGAGAACCAATTTTAAATTTTTATTTTGAAAAAAAGTGATTTTCAAAGAAGTTTTATTTGCTACCCGAGCTGCCCACTAAGCAATGAAAACTACATATCATACAATACCTTTTTAATGATGTAGTCAAAATTATGAAATTTTTTGGGCTTAAAGCTACTCCTTCGGGAACATGTTGTGTGAAAATTTCAAAGAAAAAGATAAAACTTCTTTTGTAGTGAGTTGTCCAAAATTGTTATGTTGCCCCAAAACATAGTTTGGGTATTTGAGGGTTAAAGTCAAACTTGTGTGAAAAAAAGGGGGTCAAAATTCACTCGCTTTCAAGCTAAATTTGTAATACTAGATTTATAGCATCATAAGGTAAAAGATCCTAGTCATTTGAATCATTTAGATAATTTTAAGAATTTGTGGAATTTTATAGGACACATGATTTAGAACCTTCTTCAACGTAGTCCCTATCTTTGCATTTTGGAAAGAGACTAAAATAAATGGAGAGCATAAGTCAATAGTGCAAGATGAAATAATTAATTTTCCTACATTTTTTGATTTAAAACTATGTCTTGAAGCAAGTTGCCAAGCAATATTTCTAAAGTAAAATCTAAGAATCAACCAAAACGCATCCATGAAAAAATAGTAAAAAATAATTTAAGAAATAAGATATTAATTGGTTTCGCTCAAACTTATTATCTAACATTGAAGACAAGTCATTCTCATGCACCAAGCACTAAACTTAGATAAATTTTATCATAACAAGTCTTCCATTAGGAAGCAAACTTGTCAACATATGATGGCAAGCCTCTAAAATGCATTAGGGCCTCCTACCAAATCATTTCAAGGTTATTAAATTCTTGCCTCTCTTTTTCCTTTAGTCTCTCCCTTAGAAATTTTGTGAATTTTGGAAAATTAATAAAGAAGTTATGATTTTATTTCAATCCAACAATTGAATATATAAAAAAAATATCTAAAATTTTGTATATTTGTCTTGAAGGGTCAAGAAAGAAAGCTATTTGTAAAATGCAAGGATAAAGGTCACATGTAGATAGCCTTTAGATTGTATGTGACATCCTTTATATTTTCAAACTTTCTCATAACCCATTTTGACCTTGATTTGTTTTGGAATCAAATTCAATCAACAATAGTAGGAAGTAAGTCTTAGGGTACCAAGCTAGAATATTTGAATTTGATTCCGCAAGCCTATTTGGAAATCATTTTGTGCTAGTATGAACCTTTGAAACTAAGTTTTGGTACTAGTATTTGATATCCAAAGGCCCTCCTTTTTACTAAGTTCAATTCTGTATTTATTAGTGTACCATGTGTTGCCAGCCCGAGTGCCAGCTATAGTAGTTGCCAAGGTAAAAGTAAATTTTTAATTCATAAAAACTTCAAACTTCAATATTTTTTCTGCCATAAGTCCAAATATTACAAAACAAAGCCCGTGCACCCCTCTTTGCTAAGGGCTTTCCAATGCTAGCCAACACATGAATTAGAGACGTTCTCCCATGGTCCAAGAAATCTCACCATATCAAACAAACAAAACAAACTACCTATTATCTTAATAGATGGATTTTTATAAAAATACTACAATTGAAACTTGGATAAGTATTACTATAGATACAACATGGTTATAGGTTACCTCATCAAATCTCCTAATATAAACACAATGTTCTATTGTGATTTTGAACTACATGTTTTGTGCTTTAGATTTGTAAAATTTGTAGAATCTTGAGTTTCTTTTGAGCTCTTCTTGTTATTAATACGAATTTTCATGCATCATGAGTCTATTAAAATAAAATTAAAATTAAAATTGTAAATTTTTTTATGCTCTACTATAATAAACACCTATAGAGTAATTTTCAAAAAGAAGAAGCTTTTAATCCCTAAGGACTAAAGAGTTCATTTTAGGTTTCCAAAAACTTGGGGTAGGCTCTATTCACTTTATAATCTCAAATTTTTGTATGAGATTTTTAAGAAGGATGCTAATCATCCTAATCTATATGTGGAAAAAAATTGGTTAAACTTTTTTACATATATTCCCAAATCATTTTCCAACATATTGATTGAAATGCACAAGTTATAGAACATACATGATACATGTCATTTTCTAAAAATGTTAAAAGATAAAATTTCACCTTTTGGAAGGACTACAAGAGCATATATTTTGAAATTTAGGCACATTGAACTTGTAATTGGTAGGGATATTTGCTCTAAATTTCTAGGAAGATGTACTTGAAAAAACTCAACTAAAAGATCATGTGGTTGAATTCATTAAAATAAATATAGATGAAGATTTTTGCCTTGTTTTGGGTACAAGTATTTTGAAGAAGTTTTGGGCCTTTGAATGTGAAAGAACTTGAGGGATTAATGTTTTTAATATGAATTTTTTTCATTTTCTCTTTACAAATTCATGAGAATTCCAAATCTTTACAAAAATATATGAAATTCTTATAACTTGTAGAAGACATGTAAGCTCATGTTTGAAAAATAAAAATTACAAATTTTTCTTTCATATGTAACAAAATGGAGCTTAATCTTGAAATGCTTGAGCAACCAAAAAGAAGATGATAAATGACTCTAAGGGAATTTGTAGAAGTAAAGAAGGCACCTATTCATTCATAAGTACAATCATTGTTGGTGGACTACCTCTATAATAGGCCTCAACCTTCCAACGTAACAAAAAGATGCATCATGTCCATTTCTTCCCCCCCCCCCCCCCCCCCCCCTTCCCCGCCTGAAAAATTGTGAGTTGTTGATTTATTTTTTTAACCCCTAAAGGACCAAGGCCTTTTTCTCCATCAAAACACACTCAAAACTGCCACTTCTACTGCAAAGAGCAAAAAAATTTAAATTTTTTTTTTTTTTTGCATATCCAACCATAGGATATTGTAATAGACTAGTAAAAGAATGTATGCAAGAAATTTCAGAAACTTTGACTGCATAGATTGCAAGATATTTGCATCTAAAGTGAAAAAAACAAATTTTTTTGCACCTTGCTTGATTAGATTTTTTCACTTTGAATCTTCTTAACTTAAAATTTTGTACTATTGATTTTGATTTTCTAAGTTTTCATGTTGAATAAGTGAGTTGAGAATCTAAGAAAAAAAATTCAAGAAAAAAACACTTAATTTTTACTCATTAAAAAATTGTTAAGCAGAAGTAGGTTTAAGATTGAAGGAAAAACTAAATCATTAATTGCTCTAAGATGAAATTGAAATACAATAATTCCAACGGTGAGATTGTTCTAGCAAGAAAATACAACCCTATCTAACAATTTTTTTGGAAATATTATAAAAATTGCATTAAAAAATGAATCATGTAAGTTATTTTTTCAAGAAGATGCTTGGATTGCCTCAAAAACTAAGATTGTCCATAACTTTCTCATCACAAGTCCAAATAGAATGAATCAAAGCTTCAAATGTAGACAAAAATATATAGTTTTAGGAAAATTTAATTAATTTGACTTTTTTGACTTTTTTTTATTTTTTTGTGTTGCTGGACAATCTCCATTTTTGGCTTATTGTGCCATAACTTTTTCTCCTGGGCACCGATTGAAATAAAAATTATATATCCACAAACTCTTGCAGAATCGCACATCCTCAAAAAAATTCACTAAAAACTGAGGTTGTAGAAACTTGCTTAGACCCAAATTGTCCTCTGAGGGGACAAATGGTCCTTTAGGGGGTAAATCCTCCCCCTCCCGATGCCATTGATCTTGAAAAACAACTTTGAATATGGATATGGATATAATACAATATACAATATATGACATGGTACAGATACATATACTATATTGATTTTATACATATATATAGATGTGGTACAAATATAGGTATTGTACAGATGTAGATACAATACAAATATGAGATATGAGGTACATACATACATACATATATATATATATATGAGTAAGGGATATGGGATATATCCCATATCAAATACCACCCCTATCCCACTTAAGAATTACAAAGGGGGTGGAATGGGGGATACAAATTTTTTTAATTTAATTTAAATTATTTTTTGAGCTTACCAGGGATGAAATTTATTTTATTTTATTATTGAGCTCATTATGACAGTTTGTTACAGTGACAATGACAATGAGCTCAAAAGATGCAATAACTGCATTAACAAGGTTAAAAAATAAAAGATTTTGAAGTTCCATTGCATGAGTAGGTAATTTCTTCCAAGATAAGCTTACATACATGAAATTATGAAATTGTGATTGTCATGTAATTTCCACAGTCCAAACTAAGATAAATCAACTCATTGTATTCAAAAATCTGTCATAGACTCCTACGAAATGATCCATCCAAGTCTTGCATGATTCTACGATAGGCTCTTTTCAAAAAATGAGTTTTGAACTACACTAGGTTGGATTAAGGTAAACCAGCCCATTACGGTCAGATGACCCATAGTGGACATCTTATGACCCATGATGGTTTTTCAGACCACAATCAATATCTAACCTGACACCTATGGAATGATTAGTGACCTCATTAGGAACACCCAATTTTTTTAGTGTAAATCATTGTAGGAAGTGCTTTTTCATGGCATTCCACATTAGAAATTATTGTGACCATTTTAGGTGATTAAGATGAACACATTGGATACACTTTTTGTTGGTTATGGGGCAGCCTCTAGACCGTGTTGGGAAGATCACTTCAAAAATACATAACTAATTCACACTTTGTCTGAAAAATAAAATTTCAATTGCTCTCACTATTTCTCACACTTATCTTTGAGTGAGAAAAAATTTGAAAATTTCAGCAATGACATGAGGGTAGACTCGAAATGCTGACCACAATGGGCTGGTTTACCTTAGTTGCCACAATCAATGTCTTGAATGATGATAATGGAGTCAGATTAACCCCTCATCGCCGCAGGGGACGAAAAGTGTCCTCAAAGAAAATTCAAAGTGCTGTAACTTTTGCATTTGATGTCCAAATTCAATAAAATTTGTTGTTAAAGTTGCGCTCTCTTTTCTAATTTGTGTGGTACAATTTTCAGATCGATCCAAGTTGTATTGATTTCTTGGAGGCCAATCCAAGTTCACAGGTTCAATTTGAATTCACCAAACTGCATTTGAAGGCTGCAACTTCGGGGCTTGTATCCCCTTCATCCAATGTTTTTTTTCAATAAAATTTGTTGGATTACGTTCCGCTTGAAGTCTAGTTATTGTGGTAACGTTTTCATGTCAATCCAAGTTGTTTTGAATGCTTGGGAGCAATTCGAAGTTCAAAATCCCGCCATTCTTGGACTACAATAAACTTCGGAGGCTTGTATTTTCTTCATACAGTTTCCGTTTTTAATAAATGTTTTTGAAAAAGTTGCGCATACTAGTCTAGTTTGTGTGGCTAAAATTTCATATCAATGCAAGAAGTTATGAGTGACTGAGAATCATTTTAGTAGAATGAGGTTCAGCCTCATATGTGTTTTCTTCAACTTTTCTTGCCTTATTTTTACATTTGCAAGCCATTTTGCAAACATATTGAGTCAAATGAATGATATTTTTTCACCAATGTGTTTTTATGTTGATTTTGAGTCACTTTATAGTTTCAAGTTTTTTCATTTGAGTAGGTTTAGGAATCGAATTTCACCTCCAAGTGTGTTAGAAGGAAAATTTCAGCATTTTTTTTCAACACTAAAACATTATAATCTTGCAATCCATGCGGTCAAATGACTCCAAATTTGATCCACATCATCTACAACATGTTCACTACAAGATTGTACGGTTAAGATCTCTATAACTTAGTGACATTGAGATCTACATCACTTCAAAAGTACTATTGTTTTAGAACCCAATTGGGACTTTGGCGGTGAGGGGTTAATGACTACAATAGAAACTTCCACCTTTTGAGTGTAAATTCATCACAAAAAGGTGTTTTTTTTAGGCCTTTACACTGTGACCATATTAGAAAATATTGTGACTACTTTAGTTGAGTAAGATGACCTTGATGGATATACTTTTTGCTAGTTTGGAAGGTAGTCTAGAGATTCTTTGGGGTCAATTGGGCAACTAAGTTTAAAAACTCATAACAAATTTATACTTTGTCAAAAGAAAATGTAATTTTAATTGCTCTCCCCATTTCTCACATTTCTCTTGATAAAGAAGAAGAATTTTATTTTTATTTTTCAATAATGTCAATAGGGCAAAACCAGCTCATTCTGCCTGTGCATTGTGCAAGGTATTTTTGTAATTTTTCTAAATTTAAGAAAATCAAGAGAGCAGGTATTGTCAGAACGAGAAAATGATGTCTATCTTAGATGACAATGATCTTGGACTTCCCAAATCAATGCAGACAGAAAGTGAAGAATCGTGGCTTCACTCATCAGAATACCAAATATAGGAACCGTGCAGATGGTCAGGTCATCAGGGGATCTCGATAAATTGGTTGCACGAGATATTTCAGGAGGGCGGGGTGGGGTAAAACCTGCCCCTGTTTTTTTTGGTTTTTTTAAAGTAGAAGAGGACCTCCTAGAGTAATTTGAGGCCGCAGGCCCCAAATTTGCCAAAAAAAATTCAAAAAAAAGCCTCCGGACCCCCTAAAATGAGAAAGCCAGAAATTTGAGAGGGCAAGGGCCCACCTCCTGAAATATCTCGTGCAACCAAAATATTGAGATCCGTCATCAGGTGATCATAGGAGGATTCCCAAACGACAAAAGAAACCGAAGGAAACGAAAAGAAACCTAAAGAAACGAGAAGGAAACCAAAAAAATTAAAAGAAACCCAAAAAAACGAAAAGAAACGAAAAGAATTCCAAAGAATAGACCCCAAATATAGTAAGCCCCTGAAGAGACGCTGACGCGGCAGATATTTTCTCTTACTTGAAGTTCCACGTGTCAAAACTCCGTACAGTCTGACACCGACGTCTGACGGGACATGGAGCACGATAAACGTCATATCCCCGATCTTGCACTAACTCAAATATTTGGTAGATGGGCACAGAGTTGCAGATAACGTATAGGGCAATGGCCGCAGAGGAGGGCATTGTGCCAAATAATCAGCCGATGAGGTGGGCGGAGCCCGACGAGGAGGGTTGATTATTTGGCGCAATGCCCGACGAGAAGGGTATTGCCCGATGTAAATCACAACGAAATTGCAATGAAAATGGGATGAAAATGATGAGTTGGATGAAAAATCCGTAATCCCCGATTACGCGGTTTTGCCCGCATAATCGGGCATTACGGCATAGAAGCTTCCCGCTGATTGAACGGGACATTTTCCAGGAATGGTTTATGAGGGGCCGAGGGCCTCCTTCCATGTATCGGTGGGTGGAGAAGCTTTCCGGGGTGCTATAAATGCAATTAGCAATTGCATTTGCATGCGGCTCCAGTGGGTGGGAAGGGATCCCGTTTCCATTGGGAAATCCATCCATCAAGTTTTATGCGAAAAATGATAATATTTTGCTCGTAATTGAATTTCCAAGGAATTTTAAAATTTCCCTTTCAAAATCCATAAAAGAAAAAATACTGGTAATAGCATTGGTGAATCTAACCGTACAAATTCAAAATCTACAAACTTTCATTTGAATATTAGTTCCAAAAAACATTCTTCCAATTATAATGATATATTTCCCAAATCGTCGATTCTGGAGAAGACTCAGGACGTTTAGGGGTTAAGTACGGTTTTGTTGCTTCTGTTGCTTCTGTGTTCGTGTTCCTGAGCTCCTTTGCCATTCAGGAGCTGGCTATGGAGTGTGGCCATGATTTCAGCAGTTCCGAGGACCATGTCTACAAGTAATAAGACAAATAATAATATTTTGGGAGTAATTAGACACCGGCGTTGTGGCCTTGTGGGGCAACATGGGTTCTCGTGCTTGCGTCCGAATCCGACCAGTTGGCTATCGCAAGAATAGTCAACGTTCCTAATTCCCCACTTTGCTGAGTGTACAGCGGAACATGCATTCATTCACGTTATGGAGTATATAATAATAATTAACCCTTGAACGTCTACACGCACGTTTGGCATCCAGTGGATGCCAGGGAATCCTTCTACACGGAATAAGGGTTTTTTCAAGGGGACCCATACTAATTAATCAACATTGCACACAATATAAATATCTACCTTTGCTATGCATCAATAGTTTCTGAAGTGTCTAGGGGCTATACATCATGTTTCAAACATTCTACATTTTTCCACAATAAGTCCCTTTAATTTTTTGGTCCCCTTAACCTTTAAATAGTTCGTGCTCTTTCTCTTATAATTTTTGTTTGATTGTAGAGATCTTAGTTTCGAATATAAATATTGAAAGACCATTCAATCTTTGGAGAAAAAAATTTAAAAAAATGGGAAAAAAGTTTTTTTTTTGGGCCCGAAAATTCTGCCCAAAGTCTGACAGCGACCAAAAAATGGTCATTTGACTGCTGAGGGGTTAATAACCCTATTCAGTGTAGTAGGACAGAAGTGTAACTATTCATCCTTGGAATTTTGTTGTGAAAAAAGAGGAGGTCTTTTAGAATAGTTTGACTTCTAATGAGTGCTTTTGCTATTTCTTATGCTAATGATTTACAAGGTAATGAAAAGGGATGATTTCCGAGGTCACATGTTCATCTGTTAATGAAACTGATGAAGTGTAGGGCGTGCATCTACATAGGCATCTCTTCTTGGCCCAAATCATAGAGCTCAGGATTTCTCCATTGATTTGCACCCATATAAAATAAAAGTTTGGCGCTTCATGCAATTTTAACCCCTAAAATGCTCCAAGGCATCAAATTTTGGTGTCAACAATACCCTGAAATTAAATAAAACTTAACCAAGTTGTTATTTTTAGTAGTTTATATTTTTGAATAAAATCTTTTTGAAGTCTAGTTTTAACATCTAATTTTGAAAATGATTCATTTATGATTTTTTATTAAAGATTTTGTTCAAGGGTGTCCATTGCAATCTTGACATTCCGTAGTGTTGAGATCTCTTGGAAATGAGCCTCAAACACACTAGATCTTGGAGAAAAAATTACATTATAAATTCATTTAAAAAAATTATAGAGTAGATTTTGAGAAGCCATAAATTGATTGGAGTTATGCATGTTAGGCCCTTTATCCTCATATATTTTTGGTGACCAATTTTCTAGATTTGACATGTGAAAAGAGGATTGAAAGACTTCAAATCATTTTCGCAATTTTAACCCATAAAGTCCCAAGACCTTTTTTCTATAAAAACACGCACTCAAAATTGCTATTTCTATAGCAAAGAGAAAAAATCCATTTAAAACATTTTATTTGCATATTTAACTGCAAGATTTTGTACTAGACTAGTGTCGGAATGTGTAGAAAAAATTTCACAAAATTTGACCATGTAGATTGGAAGATATTTGCGTTTAAAGTGTAGAAAATAAGGGGTTTTGCACGTTGTTCAACTATATTTTTTTAACTTTGAACCTTTTTAACTTAGATTTTTTGTTGTATTGATTTTGAATTTCTAATTTCATATGATGAATAAGTGAATTGAGAGTCTAGAATTTTCTTTTAAACAACACGCTTAGTTTTCACTCATTAAAAAATTGTGAAGTAGAAGTAGGTTTAAGATAGAAGGGAAAACTAAACCGTTGATAGCTCTAAGATGGAATTGAAACACACTAACCTCACTGGTGAGATTGTTCTAGCAAGAAATCTTGTTTTAGGGCCAAAGAAGGCTTTGGTCCTTTAAGGGTTAAAAAAATTGATACAACTTATCAAAATGTTGGTTTTTTGTTCAACTTAGAGCAAATTCCTAGAAGCTCGAAAAAGACCTTGGACATTTAGGGATTAATTTGAATTTTCAATCTATAATTAGAAATATACCTTATAAATTAAGGTATGTTTGTACTTGGTGTTAAAGAGTATTGTTATTGAGGATCTTAGGAATAAATTTAGACCTGCTTGTGGACCGGATTTACATTGCAAACATCACCCCTATCATCACCCTTACCCTTTGAACATACCCTTACCCTGTGAAGTGTGAACTGCAGTCTGCCCACAGAATTCACCGACAATGTTCCTAGTGTTGAATACTTTTGTTTATAATTTTTATTTTTATTTTTATTTTTTTACGCAATAAAACGGGATTTCATTGCATAAATTAAAATACAAAGCACCAGCCACAAGTGACCTGGTGAGAGACATATAAATTTTTCTATAAAGAGACTTCAAGTTTGGGTTTCGACTGCTGCATGCCTTGTTTTTTCCGCAGTGATGGATTTGAACATTTGACACGTGTACTCACTGTACTGTATTGAAATGACAGTGGTTGATAACTCCAGTGGAACCAACAGAGGTACCTATTTCCGATAACTTAAGCATTTCAGCATGTAGAATATGGGAAATTCCTTGATGAAAAAATTGAGCTCAATGTGTGCAAACATAAGGATGAGGAAGAATGAAAATAATAATAATTCAAGCATGAATATTTTATTCAATATAAATGTGGGTTTTTCATTCGGATCCATTCTAATTTCGTAGTACCCAATTCTCAAAGAGAAGTGTCCAATTCTCAAAGCCAATATACAGTGAAGTATTTATAATGGTCATGTTGCTCATCTAAAATAGAGACAATTGCTTCTTTTAGACAATTACCACATCAAAATCCTAAAAGAATCACTTTTAATTACATCATAGATAGAAGTTCTTAGTTTCCTATTATGGTCACTAACTCACTCTATTGCTATCACTCAAAAATTTGATTACTATTAAACAATCAGCACAAAGTTGTCACATTCATTGATTGTCCATCTACTAGCTATGCAAAATGAACAAAATGTATGGAATGGGTCCTTCCTAGATAGCTTACATTAAACATTTGTACGTTCAAGATTTTACAACAAAACTACGTGACAATGAGAGCCACCTTCAGATAATAAGCAAATGTGCAAGATATTTCATAATGTCTTTTGCAAGGCCATGCAAAAAAGGTTTGAATTAATAGAAAAGGTGAAAGAACATGCTTATAGTTTAGTTGTATGTAGAAACTTGGATCCAATAAACACTTCTAGAATAGTAATGTTGGGCACCAAGTTCTTGTAATTTTGCAAAACTCACCTATTTTGAGCACCTTGAAACTTCACAATATATTCATTTGGTGTCCCAAAACTATATTGATTCTAATAGAATCCAAAATCCACTTCTAACTCCCAAAACAAATTTAACAAAACGTAAAACAATATAACAACATGATACCATTCTCAAGGGCTTATATGACAATCTTCCACCCTTAAGGACCAATGGGTAGTCCAAATTTCCAAAATTGTGAAGATGTATTGTAAATGTAACTTAAAAGTATAATTTAATGATGACTCTCAAACAATAGTTGTCAAATATGATCCATGGATTACATCCATATAATTAGATCAACAAGTATACAAACCAATATTTTTTTAAATAAAATTTGAAGCCCAAAATTAAAAATTCCTTCTAAAATTAATTGTAGATTCAATGTTTGTGATTTTTACAAAAATACATTTCCTTAAAAGTTTAAAGTGTTAAATCTCAGTCATAGTGATTTTTGAAGATTTTTATTTCTATTTTTTTATTCAAGTCATTTCCAACAGATTATTTTTTGAATTGAAGAAGTTAGTTCTTGAAGCCATACCTACCAATATCCTTTAAATTATAAAATATTTGATAAAAAAAATTCTTCAAAATCTATACCATGCAAATGTTAAAAAACTAACATAAAAATCCTTAAAAAATTGATAGGTGAAGAAATATAGTTTTGTGAACTTGGGATATTAGGATGTATTTGTATTCATCCTTTGTTTAAAATTTCAATGCCTAGTTCTTTAGAGGTTAAATAGAAAACTTGAGGATCCTTCAACAGTGTCACTGTACCAAGAATAATTCCCTGTATAGTAACCTACAACCTATGGACAAGTTGTCATTCAAGATTTTTTAAATCCAAAATGAGCCTTGATTCATAGGAAGCAAAGAGTTTTTTGCCTTGGTAATTCAAGAATGTCATTATATATTCGGATTTATGAGTATGAAAAAGCAGAAATCCAAATTACATTTTTACACAAAAGGAAGGTCAAAATTTGAGGCAATAATCTTCCTACATTCATTTAACTTCAACATTTATCATAAGTAAGGATGTGATTCTCTATCACCACATGTGCAAGTTCGTATCCTTCCACCAAGAATACGGATTCTTGTGGTAGGGATCTAATTCTCTCATGTGCACAAATGAACTAGAACCACAATAAGGGTAGTCACACCTTCTATATTGCTTGCCCATTCTTCAGAGAATGGAGATATGGTGGCTCTCTGTGGCATAATATTCTTCTTCTGCAAAATTTTCTCCACATCCATTATTCTCCTCCAGAGATGAATAATGGATGTGAAGAAGATTTATTCATAGAAGTATCTTCTCTTGCGTTCCTTGTGCTCCTAAGTTTCACCCCTCTATTGCCGTCACATCCCCATTATTTGTTCTCCTTCTCTACACGTCACTAAAGGGGTGTCACACCTTCTTCACCCGGAATTGCTCCCTATTGACTCTTGTTTTCTCTCACCAACTTCTCATTCTTCATAGAAGTTTGTTTGGTAGGGGTCTGAATGGCTCTGAGCATATTGCCCAACGAGGAAGAAAGAGGACACCTGATGAGTAGTGTCAATGATTAATGCTACTTCTAGGTAGGACTGTAGCAATCACCCCACCCACCATTGTTCACAAAACTAGCTAAAACTTGCTCCATTGCTACTTAAAATTTTCAGTAGTTAAAAGTATATGGGAGAAATCCTTGAAAAAATTACATTTTAGCCAAAACTGCAATAAGCAATAGAATTTGATAGCCAGTTTGCAACTTCCTCCACATTGGAATTAGCATCTATTTTGTCAATTTTGTATTTTAGTACTCCCAATAATCCTTTACAACTTGCAAAATCCTTTTCTTTATGAATTTTTTTTAACAATAGTCACTCTCAAGGTAGCCAAAGTTGATGCTTGTTTGTCTTAAAGGTAGCATATTGCACTAAATTCCATAAACTAGTTCTTGGATCACTGCCCCCCCCCATTATACTGTAATTGCGTCAGTTTGAAAATACGCTTATTAATTAGTCAAGAGATAATCGATGAGAGCCATCGGCCCTCCTCCTCCTTTGACTGCTTCTGTTACGGCGTGTTGGCGATCATTGCGTCGTTACAACGATCGTCGGTTGCACTCGACAGAGGGAAAGCTACAGTAGGGAACTGGGGATCCGCCACCATCCGGATTTGAATCGCGTGCTGTTTAGTTTTAGGGTCTAATGATGAAGTACCGATCGATACAGTATCGACCTGTCGCGGAAATTCCAGGGAATCAATACTCTTTGAATGGGCTCAGAATTCAACTTCGACTGCTGTACTGTGATGTAAATGCTGACTTGGAAGAAAAAAAAGTCGCCATGTTTTACGTGGGATTTATTGACGGTAGCAGGCTGGCAGCCATGGCAGGCCATACCGCCACACTGTTGTAACTTAGGGAAGCCAATATAACTGTCTGTTGTCCTGCAAACTGCACGGTCAATCATGGGCGATCGACGCTTTTGTTTTTGTTTAGAGGCCCGCCGTCTACTGTGCAGTACAAGTTCACTGACGTCAGGAGGTGTGTAACTTAGATTCAGGTGATTTCTGGTGCGTGCCATGTGGTGTGCTTGGGTCCTGGGGTGACTCCGCAAGGCAGCAGCAGGTGACATTGCAAGTGCCAACTCGACCAATTGCCAAAGCAAAGCTTGTATTAACTGTCGAAAGGAGATCACCCATTTCCGACCAGCCAGCATCCCACTCTGGCAGCTTAGGCTGCTCAATTTCCGATCAGCTAGCTCTTGTGTAGGTGACAGCTCAAGTACAGCATGACTAGCAAGAGCAATAGAAATGTCAGCGAGGTGTACATTGAAAGCCTACAATGATCGCAACATGTACATTGAAAGTCACAATGATCACTTGCATCGGTTTCGTAACCATCCTATGGTTGGAAATGGCTTTGCCTAGATATCAAGAATGGGACAAAAAAAATTCATGATGATTTCGTTTTTGAAAATGAAAGTCTTCAAGAATATGGAATCCCCTCAGTCATTTGTAGTTTTGAAGATGGGAAAAAAAAATTCCCCAACCTTCTCCATGTTGCACATGGGTCAAATTGCTTAAGTGATCGAAAATGGGTGATCTCCTATAGTCCTATGTAGTCCTAGAGAGGAACATCGTTGCACACTTTGCACTTGATCGAAGCTCAATTTGAGGAAAAATGGGGACAAGGAATGCCTGCAGTGACAGGACGGAGGCCCACGGGAAAGATTTAGACTAACGTAATTTTGTGCCTGGCTGGTCTAGGGTCTTTACCGCACTAACCACTCAGGCAAATGCACAAATTTATTGGAAGAATAAGGTATGTATACCCATTGTGGACCTTTTGGTTGATGCACATATTTATCTTGATCGGTTTCACAATTTTTTGGTTGTTAGAGAACAACAAATTTGAGAATTTTTCACACATATTTCAGTCAACTCATTTTTCAGTAAAAAAACACACATTATAAGAGGTCAAAGCAAAAATATATAGCTTCTTGTTGTTGTCCCTAGGAGGACTATTCTTGTCCTTTTGGATTCTATTGTGGTTCTTTGGACTTCTTACACAGTTGCAATGGTAAACCACAAGAGTCCCTTCAAATGGTGGAATAATAATTGAGGAACCTTTTGCCCATGTGTCTAAACCGCATGGAAGGCTTGGAAGTAATAAACAATGCTTATTCAATACAATTCCACCCCTTTCAACTCCAATTCAAGTCCATGTATACAAAATTACTACATTTGAAAGGGCGAAATTGGTCCCAAGGGTTTGAATTGGGTAGAGGACCATTTTAGGTATACATACCTTAAAATGAAGCCCTAGCTCAAATACAATACGGAGAGCAAGTGAACCAAAGCAAAATAGAATCTAAAGTTCAGAAGGGACCTTGTCACCTTGGAGCAAAGGGGAGTTATAATGGTGGGAGCCAGCCACAAAAGTCAATGCATTTGAAACACAATGCCATCCATAGGACCTACACAAATCCAATGTAGGTTCTTGCTAGCAAAGGTGGCAAAAATACTTGTTGTGCACTTTTGTCAATGAAGCTTTGAATTAACCTGGATCAAACCTGGATCTTAATCTCAATTGAAGTACTCAAACTAAAGACAGTAAAGCTGATTTTTAAAATTACATAAAAAAACAATAGTAACTCCTTCTATATATCTATATTGTTGATTCATACAAAATATTTTATTTTATTTTATTTATATTGGGTGCTAGGATGCGATTTTTAGAGGAGTTGAAAACCTATTGTATTAGCATCCTTTCGAGGAGAGCCAAGCACATTTCCATAAGAGGTTTGCAAAATTCAAGAGATTCTCAAAATTCAACCCTAAGGGCTTGATTTCTTGAATTTCTTGAATTTTGAGAGCAATTATGGCATGAACTTTGGAAATTCAATCCACTTGCATCTCCAAGGAAGGCATAAAGGTACCGTAAGTAGATCCAAAACCACCCCAATTCAATAGTGATTTCTACTATTTAAACCAATCTCATTATGTTGTAACATAAATGAGTTGACTCAAATACATGTGGCAATTTTTTGATTTGCCATTTTATTGCCATTTTTTGTGAATCCAATCAATCTTAATATGCACAATTAACAATTGTGAGGTGGGCATCATAATTTGTAACTCATGAGATTTTGGTTCCAATTTAATGTCTTGTTTATTATCTAATCACCATAATTAGGAATATTTTGCACAATTAATAGATTGAAAGCTCGTTGTTACTTCAACTACCCAACAATTATTCAATTGGCAGTGAGAGTGAAAATCAATAAATCAAATGTAGAAGTCTGTGCCTAGGTGGTGCAAGACCAACCTTTCATTCAAGGAATTTTATTTTTGGTGATGTTTCTGTGAATTGTCATCTTTTTCCAAAGCATTTGACAAGCAAGATTATATTGTGAAGGCTATATGACCTATATAAAGTACAATTTCTATAATACATTGTGACCCTATCTTGTATAATTCTACTTGTCAATATTATGAAGATGAATGAAGATAGGGAACAATTTCACCATTTTCTTGAGAGTAGTGCGTTTAAATGGGGACTCCTTAGAGGGTTCTTTGAGGATCCACTCTTTCCCTAGTGTTTTGAGAAATGTTCTCTATTTTGGGAATGATCAAATTGCAAAAAAAAATTTAAGTTCTAAGTTGCCCCCAAGAGCAAGGAAGCCGAACGTGGTCCCGTGGTCAAGCAAACCATGTCCGCCCTGAGTCGCGATGTTTCCTAAAATCGTCTCCACTCCACGTGACACCGTCCGCCGACGCATCATCGCACATGGGCCAACAGGCCCCGCCATCGCCAGCAGGCCCCGACCTCGCGCCTGTCCCGGGGACAACACCTTCTCCTTCGGGCAACACCACAACTCCAGCTCTCGCTATCTTTGTCCCCTGCCCTGGCCAGCACTCCATCTCGTCTTTTCCGTTCCAAATCGTCGAATCGATCCACTCGCCGTTCGATTCCATCAACAATCGCCCCATGCCACTTCTCATTCCTTTTCCCAACTGATCCGTCGCCATTAGATCGACCTCGTGACGGCCCAAACATCCATGAATTCGGCATTGTGTTCAGCGATCGCGAGATACAGAGGATTTAAACGAGGGTTGCAATTGTACGGCACTTGTGACGATCGTAATTGGAGGTTCTTGTTGCGTGAGGTTTTCTATTTTCGCGGCGGAGGATCGCGCGGAGCGTGGTTGCCCGGTTTTAAGGAGGCTTGTGGCGTGGTAATGCGCCGGCGTGAGTGTGAGCTTGAGGCGAAATATTTGAACAGGTTTGTAGTTCTCCGGGGTTTGGAGTCTTCTGTGGTTTTTAGAATTGCGGTTCAAGTGGTGGCGATGCAGAAGCCCGTGCGGGGAAGTGTGGAAATGCAGGGAGGGAATGAAGGTTGAGAGAGTGGGAATCATGTCATGGGAGGAGAAAGGGGAGGACGAAAGGTTCAGTGCGTTGTTTGTTTCCTCTGATTGTTTCTGTAGGTGAACGTCGCGCTGTGGAAGTATGTGAGGGGGAATAGTGATGAATTTTAGATCAGCAAACGAGCGGGCCGGCCTGCACTTTTTGATGAGTTTGGGAGTGAGTGTGACCGTACGTGGCATGAGATGGTACGCAATGGGCCAGGGTGCTTTATTGCTGATCAGTTTCATGGCGGCTGCTTAATTCTAGTGGCATACAGTCATCCCGAAGGTTCACGTCTTTTGTTTTATCCCGACAAGTTGCAATAGTGGTTGTGGTTGACGAAGCGATTGGGCTTGAGCGTTACCTCGGGGACTTTAAATTTAGAGGCGGGTATTGAGTTTCTTGCGATCAAAAGGAAACGCTTGTAAAGATCAGGCACGGCGTAATGCAAACAAAATTGCGAAGAGTAGTTATCCGGTCGACTATAGCCGGCCTGAGCTGCACAGGAGGGGATTAAATCCTGTTCTTGTGTACGTGGACGCTGAGAACCGCGATTCTTGTCCTCAAGACTTGTCAGTCGATTGACGGTGATTGCCGTCAGGGTAATTGCCATCAGCGTGGCGGTCGCGCGAACATACTTGATGTCAGTTCAGCTATGATATATTCCGTATCAGATATTTGCTGTTAGATGGCAAGGTTCTTGTGTAAGGCTGTTGCGATTGCTACAGTTTGAGACCATGGTTGAACATTATCGTCCTTTAGTCCTTTATTACGTCGGTGTGAGGATATATAGTACTGGGCACTTAATCATGAATGGTTAGGCAGCCGCTGGGTAGGGTTAGGGTAAGTCATCGGTGCAGTAGGTTCTCGAAACTTTCAGCCATGGTTCCATAGTTCTATGTTGGAATAATCGCTAAGCCCTCGGGATGAAAGCTTCGAACTCCACTCCCATGTACCGGTAGTCAGCCTGCAGGGAAAGTGTGCCTGCTTCGCGGCAAATACAAGCTAGCTGCCGCGACTCAATTGAACAACTAACCCGTCTTGTTGTCTGTGCTGCTTTTGATTCGAACCTCACTTGCACTCTCGCTCCAGTTTCTGTAAATTTGTTATTCTCAACGTTAATTTTCACTTTGCAGGCATATGATCCAGTTTGGCAGAAGAGTTTTGGATTGTAGACAATTTTGACTTGGACATCAGAGGAAGAAAAATACTTGAATGCTCCATCCAAGGTCAGGTACGAGTAGTTCGTTACAAGCTAGCTATTGCATCTTGTGCTCGACCGCGGTGACTATGTGGTTGCCGCAGTCATCAATTTTCCAATTGCCACTGTGCTTACCCTATTTTCGTACACTTTGATTTGCCCAGTTCTGCAAGCACTGTTTCCTAGACAAGAGATGAGACTAGGTCGTCGTCAGCTAGGTTTTCATTGGTTGACTTGTAAGTAGAGCGAGACAACATGTATGTCTCTCAATCAATCAGCAGGAAGTACTGTACGTAATTGGTTAATTTGACTGCAGTGAATGATGATGCGAGAACCTGACGAGAGTCTTTGCACCGTTGCTGCAGAAATTGGTGATACCTGGAGCAAGAGAAGCGGGTAAAGCACATAACTTATTCAAAACAGCATTGGCTTGTGAGCTTCGAACTACTGATTGCTCGACAAGAATTCCGAAGGCCAGGCACTCTAGCGCCTGCCATTTCTTGTTCCAAGTATCCAACTCATGCCTTGCTATGTCATTGTAATCCAATACGCTGACCATCGTGCGGTTCAAGCAAAGAATTGCCAGCTGTGCAGCAAGCGAAGGTGTGCCATCAAGGGAGCTGGCAAGAAGAGAATGTTTTTTTGTATTACTCCATCATATGACATCTTCTGGAACATGATACCAATTTGCGTTTAGAAGAAATGTAAGCATAGGTTTGAGGGGAAATCTCCAGTACAAACAACTCGCATCAAATGAACTTCCGCGACGAGGAGGTGCACCCCGTGGTAATTTGCCTTTCCCCATTCCAGCATTAACTACATAACTTAATCTTAAATTTCCGGTCTTGTGTAAGAAGTAATTGTAATATTATTCTGGTGAAGGACGTCGAAATATGAGAGCTGTCGGATCCTTTTTCTGTTCTGACCTTTGGCTGGCCGCCGTACCAATGGAACCTTGTATTTTTTCTTTTCTTTAACCGTTTTCTATCCTTTTTGAATTTTTGCACGTTTTGGCTTATTATCATTGAGTAAATAACTTATCTCAAGTTAATTATGTAATAAAAGATTTTCTTCCAAAGATTCAAATCTTATTTTGGATGAGAATTCATTTGGACGGAACTATGCCGAGAAGCATTCTGTTCATCATCTAGAATATGAACTTTAGGAGCTCCTAGGGGTTAAAAGCAATGGGCTCGTGCCTGCCCTCTGGCTGGTCCTGGCTGTCGTTTCACTTTTTTTTTTTTTTTTTTGGACAGAAAGCTATGGTTCCCATCCAAGTTAATTTATTGTAGATAAGCATATTTCGAGGGCTTGAGGCTTCTGGTTTATGGCAATATAGTAACGCTGGGAGAGTGAATGGATGACTAGGGCAAGGGGAAACGAGTTTTATCGGCAGCCAATCAGGAGCTTCCGACCAGTGTTTTGAAGGTTCCAGACAGCAATCCTCAGAGACCGCCATTCAGCAGTATCCAGAAGCGCCCCGCAGACGGCGTACATAAGCTGCCGGTCGTGATTGACAGGTTTGGAGCAATCAACCTTCTTCCAAAGGACAAGTTTGGTGCAATTCAAGAATGGGATGATAACCAATCCTCAAGCTTTGGTTCTACTTACAGCCGCGGGTTTGAGAATGCAGAAGAGTCAACTGGATCCTTTAATATTGTAAAAGATAGTAATAAGAATTTAGAGGAAGCCTGGGGAAAATATCATTACATAGAATCTGGTAGTCTCTCCGTGAATGAATCTGGATGGGGAAAGAACCAACTGGCTTATTCTACTTCAGCGGCTACAAGCAATCCTTGTTCAAGTAGAGTATATGACGGTTCCCACTCAAATTCAACAACTTATACTTGCACACTCGAGCAAACTTCAAACTTCACCGAGGACGACAACGAAAGCGGACTCGGAGATCCTCCTATCAAACGTCTCCGCGATTCATCAAGATCTGTAAGAATTCTCTGCTATCCCCAGAAGTTTACGCCCGTGAGCTGCTGTGGCATTATGCCTGAAATTATAATAATAAAAAATTCTAGGCATGCAATTGTGTTAGTCCCTTTACTATCACGATAAGCCAATTATGAGTTATGTTAAGCTCATTAACTTTGCGAAAGTCAGAAAGCTAGACACCGCGATGGGCAAATATTTGAGATTGGCGAACGTCATTGTCTAGTTACAAATCTCTCAATGAGTACATTGTGATTCGTGGTGCAAAGTTTCTGTAAATTTTCCATTTGACATGTATCATTAGCTGTTGATTGGCTAACTTGTGAATCTATTATTGATCATAGGATGAAGAGAAAAGGACCAGAACAAAATATGTACATTTCCAATCCCCAGAGCCCATATTTGCTGAAGGCTCAGCGTCCCATGCGTCTGGCGTTGATGACTTGTTGCCGAATACAGGCTTGGGACAGATTTTTGACACTCGGAAAATACCTGTGCCTACAGTTCCACATATCAGTTACAATTTCGGCGAGCCAAGATTGCAATCAGCTGGACTCTCTTCAACGTCTCGCAATCCTCCTCAGCCTTTTCGCATTCCAATTCCTTCTCAATCTCTTGATCTCAATGAGTTCCCACCGCCTTCGATTGGCGAAGATTCAAGGAGTTCCGGTAACTCTTTGGGGTCAGAGGATGGATCAGTCCGTGAGATTCGTTCCAATTACAAATTCGCATCGATTGGTCGTCAGGCATATCTACGAAAGCGCATGGAGGAGCGGCAAAGAATCCAGGTAGGTCCCTGAAACTTAAATTTCGTTAAATTGGCGGAATTCCACGATGTTGGCACTTCTCAGGGCGTGCAGCCTGAAACGTAAATATATGTTAATCTCAGTTTTTGGAGTTTTGTGTAGATGAATGTCACAATTTATGGCACCCATAAAAGCGCCAATTTAACGAAATTGACATCCTGAGATTTCTACTTACAAGTTGGGAATAATTCGATTTCATATTAGGAACGATTACATATTTCACTCTAATCTCTTAGAATACCGAAAAAGAACCTTTGCCCATGAATTTCATCAGCTGACCATGCCATATCGACTTTGTGAGCTCAAGGATGCGACTCCGGTGACCACCGGTCTGCCGGAGACCCACGGAGCGGAACGATGTCGCCATGTTGTATCTCCGGAGGTGAGCACTTTCAACCTTCATCACGGAGTGTTGGTCGACAGAAGTAGCCAGTTCTAAGTGAGATTGGTGATACTGATGGGCCATTGAACTAACTTGCTCAAGTTCGACAACAAATAACTTATTGAACTCGTAATTTGAATCTTTTATGCAGGACCTGGTATGGTTGAATGTTCGAAATTATTGCGGCATGGTGCTTGACCGGGAGACCGGAACTGTTCTAGGAACAGCGGTTCTTTTCATACCTGCCTCTGATTCCAAGAATCGCAAGAATGCCTGGGTGACGAGCGTGAACACTGTGGAGGGCCGATGGGAGGTGGTCATAAAAGACAGCAAAGGGGAAATCCAAGTGGCAAAGCTCATGCTAACAAGCACAACATTTGGCCTTGCTTTCTTCAGCGTCCGCACTTGGCAGAAGACTTTCGCGCTAGCCTTCCTGAATATGGTCGCTGGTCACGCTAGCCTTCCACATCGGATGTCCGTGGACGCTGAGCGAGGAGATCAAGTCTACGTCTTCGGGTGACTATTTCAGAAGCCTTCCTCACGAGTTAGCCATAGTAGAAAAATATAAATTGCCTCAGTCCAACTTTTGTGTTTCTGGAGGAGGGGTCGGTGTGTGTGGGGTGTCATCAGCTCGTATATAACAAGGTTCATGCGTTTTAATATGCAGATTCCCAACTGTTATTTTGTGCAGGTATGAGGAGCCCTGGGAGTCGGAAGTAGGCAAAATAGCAGATATTAGGGTCCGACCTGCAAAAATTACAGAAGCTGGCAACATGGAGATTTTAATGGTGGACTTCACCAAAGGCCGATTAGGAGGTTCCATTACGACCGCGGCTGGATTCAGCGGAGGCTTAGTGGCGCGAGCAGACGGGCTCTGGGCCGGTGTTATTACCGGCCAAACGATGCCCGGACACCCACCCCGGATTGATTTTTGTTCTGCCTACAATGTCTACTCACTCCTTGAGGAACTCTAGTTAATAGTGGATCGATCGATCTATCGTACAGTCACTGGAAAAACTGACTCTTGCCCTGCATTAATTATACAAGAACACCATTGCCCTGGTGCGAATTTTTTTGAAGATTTCATCATTGGCAGCAGTCTTCAAGCTCTCAGCTTTACGATTTCTGTCATATTCACGAAGACTCTGTTCTATTGGCAACTTAGCAATTCCTTCCTGAAGGCCGGTCACTCTGGCACATCCGCCCAATTGACACCCATGGCGTTTTACAAGTGGTTGCTTTTACTTTTTTTAAGAGTAGTTATGTTGAGTTGTCACAATCGATTTCTATTTCGTTTCAAGCTGAAAGTCTTTCAAAACGGAGTCTCCAAACTTGAGTGATGGAGAGATTATGTTAGTTGAACACCATAGGTCACTTTGAGCACAGTTTCTTGTCCTCCAATTCTACAAAGAAACATTTTTCTTCTTCATCCATTCTCAACCGGTTGTTATGGCTACATCGGGAAAGCACCCCTCATTGCTTCAATATTGTTGCAATATTGTTTCAATGGGTTAACAATATAATATTGAAAGTATATTGTTGCATTATTGCAAATAATAATGCAACAATATTGAAGCAATGGGAGCCTTGCATTTTTATTAAAAATATATTGTTTCAATATTGCAACAATACACTTTCAATATTATACTATTAATCCATTGAAACAATATTGCAGCAATGGGTGGCTTTTTCCCGACGTAGTATGAACCTAGCATGATACATGAGCACATGAGACAGGTAGACGGGTTGGTAATTCTTGAGAAGTGTCAGCCTTACTTGTAAAGCAAGTGTCTTGGTAATACAATTGTTGTAAATGTGGATAAATAAATTTCTTATTCTTGAATTCAAAATAGATTTTTGTCCTGTGCCACAGTAATTGTCAAAATAATTCTCAAGTTTTTTTAATTCATAAATTTTTTGAAATTCAATAACTTTCACATTATAGTTTGGAACGCCACAAAGTCTGTGCACCCCTCCTTAAAAAGAACTTTATGATAGTACAAAGAATGCATGGTCTAAGAGATCTCAACATAACAAACAAATAAACAAACAAATAGCTTAATTTAATGGATGAATTGACTTTTCAAACGGACAGTGCAATTCTTGAATGACAGTTAACCCCTAAGTGCTCAGACAACCATTTTCTGGGCAAAAAAGACTTTTTTTCAATTTTTTTTTCCAAAAGATTGGATCAGCTTTCAACATTTACATTCAAAACTAAGATCGCTAAGGTCAAACAAAAATTATAAGAGAAATAGCACACAAAGTGTTTAGAATTGGCTAGTGTTGAAAAACTTACTATTTGGGAAAGTGTTATGTTCTCATTTCTAGATCTTAAGAAATTAGGGAGCAAGCCCATTTATTCCATAATGGGGTAGTTTACCTTAGTCCATCTACCCCAAAATTAACACTGCAAATTGGAAAGTTAAACCCTGCAAATATTGGCAATATTGTCTCTCTTGTTTCCACTCTATCTCTCTACACCAAAAGTTCTGAAATCTACAATCCAGCAAGTTGCCAAAATTATGTACCATTGCCATTGCTTTGCAATCAATCTTACAACCTAGAAAGCACAACCTAGTTATGAAACCCTGATCTATTAACCCCTAAAGTCCCAAGGTGTTTTTTCCATCAAAATTCAATCCAAACTATTGCAAAGAGCAAAAAAAAATAATTTTTTTTTTCTTCTATATCTAATCGTAGGATCTTGCACTAGACTAGTATAAGAATGTGTGGAATAAATTTCAAAAACTTTGATTGTGTAGATTGCAAAATAAAGGGAAGAATACAAGTTCTTTTATACCTTGCTCAACTAGATTCTTTGACTTTAAATCTTCTTAACTAAAATTTTTTGTACTACTAATTTTTCTTTTCTAATTTTTGTGGTGAAAAAATATTTAATTTTCAAACTTAACCATGTCTAACAATTTTTTGTGAAAAATTGTAAAAATTGCATTAAAAAATGAATCCTACAAGTTATTTTTTCAAGAAGATGCTTAAATTGTCCGAAAAACAAGATTGTCCATAACTTTCTCATCACTAGTCCGAATAGAATGAATCAAAGCTTCAAATGTAGACAAAAATATAATCTTTGAGAAAAAAAATTATATTTTATATATTTTTTTTAGCTGCCCCTCGAGTTGCTTTTTGGACTTAAGGTGGCATAACTTTTGCTCCCAAGCACCGATTGAAAAAAATGATATTCCTATAAAAAGTAATCTAATTTCTATCTTCAAAAAAACTTTTTTAAAATCATGTCAAAAATCGAAATCACACAAGGCTACCCGAAATTCCAAGAGTCATGCACATGCATGTGAGATTGTTTCCTAGCACAAGGTGATTACTTCTATGAATAGGTGGATTGAATGTTGAAATTGCTATTGAAGAAAATGAGCTCAAAAGTCTACACTATACTTGAAGTGTTAGAGATTTACTATTAAGAAAAAGTAATGATGTTTTCATGATCAAATCTTTGCCCACTTTGTGGTAATCAATATGAGATGAATTGTAACGAATTATTAATTCCAACTTTTCCAAGGTCTTTTATTCATCAAAAAACACTAAAAATTGTCATTTCTATTACCAAGAGCAAAAGAACTTTGAAAATTGTTTATTTTGCATATCTAACTATAGGATCTTGTACTACAATAGTATAAAAATACATAGAAGAACCTTGAGAAACTTTGACCACATAGATTGCAAGATATTTGTGTTTAAAGTGAAGAATGCTAAAAAAATTGCATCATGTGTGGCTAAATTATAAGACTTTGAATCTTTTTAACTTAAAATTTTGCACTATAAGTTTTGAATTTATAATTTTACACATTGAAAAATTGAGTTGAAAGTTAGAGGAAAAAAATTCAAAAAGAAAACACTTGATTTTCATTCTTAAAAAAATTGCTCCATAGAAGTATATACAAGATAGAAGGAAAAAATAAATTGTTAGTTGTTTTAAAATGAAACTGAAATACAATATGCCCAGCTATGAGATTGTTCTAGCAAACAAACTAAACTATATGGAAATTCTTTTTTTGAAAAAATGTGAAAATTGAGCTCAAAAATGAATCTTATAAGTTTTTTGAAGAAGATAATTTAACTGTCCTCAAAACAAGAATCTTCAAAAATTTCTCATTACTAGTCCAAATAAAATTAATCATAGTTTTCCATGAAGACATAAATGTTTTCTATGAAGATTTTTAAGTCTACAATATTTAATTTTGAGTTTCTGAGATTATTTTATTATTGCCCAATAAATTGCTTTTTGAGCTTAGGGTGCATAACTTTTTCTCTTAGGCACCGAGTGAAATAAAAATTATATTTCCCAAAAGCTAATGTATTTTTCTTATATTCAAAAAGTTTCAAAATATCATGTCAAAAATTGAGATCATAGGAGTGTATCCGAACCTTTAAGTGTTCCCTGAGGAAAAAATTAGAACTTTAAGGATTAAAACTTATTCACAAGAAAAAAATACTCATGTATTTTTGATGAATTGTCAAAGAAAATGCTTCAAAATTTATTTGAAAAATGTTGATAAATATTCTTCTAAATTTGACCATTTCTATTCAAGACACTTAACCCCTAAAAGCCTGACATGCATTTTTGGACAACACAGAATTTTTAAGTAGGTGCATGTGAATGGAGATTTGCATATTTCAAAATAAAATTTTAATGAAAGGGACGGACTATGAATATCTTTTATATGCACTAAATTTCATGACATTTGGAAATGTGAGTCAAAAGTATAGCCTAATATATTATTTTTTTCCCCGGACGAGTAGTCCAAGCAGATATAAAAATAATTTTTTTCAAAAACAAAAATTTGAAAATGGTTTTCTAAAGTTATATATATGTAGAAAGCTTTTAATCATTCCATTTTGATCAATGAGTAAAAAGTTATGAAGAGTTTTAGTTTGTGGGCAATTATGGATTCTCTACTCTAAAATAATCTTTGAATTCCTTTATTTCAATTTTCAATATTTTTTGAAAATAAATAAATCATAGGGTGTAGATTGTTTATTACAACATTGCAACCATTGGGATTGGCATTTTTCAATTCTATAAAAAAATTCTTAACAATTTTGTATTTTGAATCATTTTCTATTTTTTTCTACTTACTATTTTTTTTTCTCTATGTTGTACAATTCCAAAATGATTTGAAAATTTTCAAGCATGTAGCCAACTTGCCTTTAATAATGAATCCAAAGAAGCACTACTATTTGGACATTTTTTCATATGAGTTTGACCTTGTGAAGTGCAAAT
This sequence comes from Antitrichia curtipendula, assembly GCA_951230915.1. Lineage (NCBI taxonomy): Eukaryota > Viridiplantae > Streptophyta > Bryopsida > Hypnales > Leucodontaceae > Antitrichia > Antitrichia curtipendula. Next base: position 33,102,404 of record OX579635.1, read on the forward strand.
GTTCAGTTATTTGCAGGGCCAAAAAATTGATTGCTGTGAATTTGAAAGCTCATATCTTGCAATCCATGCGGTGGAAATTTCTGAAATTTTTTTCCACACCTTCTCAAACCAGCGTACTACAAGATCCTATGTTTACATGTGTCCAAAATGTTTTTTTTCAAAAAAATTGTACTTGTACAAGAAATGGCAATTTTGGAGCATTTTTGGTGAAAACATAGTCACGGTCCTTTAACCCCAAAAGGACCCTGAGGACAGAATGTGTCCTTGACCAATTTTTGAAGTTAAATAAAACCTTACCAAACTACTATTTTTTGTAATTTATATTTTTGATAAATTACTTTTGAAGTTTAATTTTAGCTTCAAAAATCTGATTTTGAAAATGATTGATTATGATTTTTCTGTTCAAGATTTTGTGCATGGGGGGCCATTGCAATCTTGACTTTTGTAGTGTTGAGGGCTCTTGGGAATGAGCCTCAAATACACTAGATCTTTGAGAAAAAATCACATTAAAAATTCATCCAAAAAAATTGGAGAGTAGATTTTGAGAAGTCATAAATTGATTGGGGTTATGCATGTTAGGCCCTTCAACCTCAAATTTTTTTGGTGACCAACTTTTTAGATTTGACATGTGAAAAGAGGATTGAAAAACTTCAAATCACTTTCACAATTTTAACACCCTCATGATCAAACATTATAATCTTTCAATCCGTAAGAGCTATTGTTGTGTTTTCTTTTCTAATGTAATGTCTAACATGTCTAGTTTGATTTTAAACGGTTACAATTCAAAAAAATTGATACAACTTATCAAAATGTTGGTTTTTAATTCAATTTAGAACAAATTCCTAGAAGCTAAGAATTTCTAGGGTCATTTTGGGGTTAAGGGTTAACATAATCTCTTATAATGACGCATTTTAAATCACTTTTTATCCTTTCCTATGACCACTTGTGTCATTAAGGGTAGTTTTACTCAGGAAACAAAGTCAAGAAAATAAAAAATTCCAAGCAGTCTCATTGGTCAACCTGAACCAATTTCCAAACTGTTTGGCCAAATTTCCAAACTCTTTGAATTTTTTTATTTTCTTGTCTCGGACCCCAAATGTAAAGCCGTCCTCTGAGATGGGAGGGGACCTCACCTTCCCCCACCACCAAAGAAGCGCTTCCCATTTTGCATCTCTTCATGCTCACGCAGGATTCCGAATGTCGGTTGATCACTTGCCCGACCTTCACCCGAGGCAGGATTTCATTAGGATGTTTCAACAGATCGCGGTGGTGGATTTGGCTGACATCGAAACTCACAGTTCGAATGGATTCAGTATGCAATGTGAAATTCGCCTGAGTTTTGCTTACGTAAATCTCTGGTTTGTTCGCTTTGCTTTCTTTTCAAATTATTTGAATCATTCGAGCGGGAGGAGACATCTTAGACGATCCGCTGTTGTTTCTTCTCTTTGCCATTTGCAGAGTGCACCATAATTGAGCTAGGTTTAGAGAATATTCAAGAGTTTGAAATTTGTCATGCTACGTTGAAGTGACTTTAGGCTGTTTTTTCAGTGACTTTTTAATTAGTAGTTGCGAATCTTGAGAAGCTATGCTGTTGATTGTCCTGAATATGGAGTGACTGGAGCGTATGGTTTTACTTAAATTTGGATAATGTTAGTTTTGTAGCACGGATTGGTACCCGTTGGAGAACTCTGGTTGTGTTTATCGAATGCACGAGAGTGAATATGATTGTGAGAGAAGGAGAATGCTTATGAGGCCATGGAGAATTTTTGTATCCGAAATTGGCTTACTTTAATCGTTTCCAGTGGTGGAGGACAACCTATTCTGGCACTTGTGAGTGTGTAGTGCGTTTCATTTTTACAGTCTTGCTGGACAGAGCATGAGTAATGAAGGCGAAATCGCGAGTGAGGAATCATCTTTGTGGGATAAGCTTTCACCGGAGCTGCAGGATAGGGTGTTGGCGTTCTTGCCAGTGCTTGCATTCCTAAAGCTGCGCAGTGTGTGCAAGAAATGGGCCGCTCTACCGTCTTCTCAAAGCTTTTGGAATCTGTGTATGCTGGTCAGTCCTCATCCCGCATATCTGCTCGTTTGTCGACGAGCCCACACGTTTTGTGTCGCGTACGATGAATCTTTAAATAAATGGTATAATCTTGACCTTCGTTTTCTGGATCAATTGTGCCTACCTCACTGGAAATCTCCAACCGGAGATGTGTATCATTCCATTGAAGCAGCTTCAGGAGGTTTGTTCTTCGTATGGTCACACAAAAGCGACGGCGATCCAAGCCTGTACAGTGTGTGCAACCCTGTAACAAGGGCTTGGCGGAAGCTTCCTAGTTTGCCGTATTATATTGTTCCTCTTGCGGTGGCAATGGTGACCGACAGCCGTACTTCGGCCTACAAGATTTTCGTTGCTGCTGATTCCACCCCGGAATCTTTCTCGAGTCCCATGGCAATGCAGGCACAAACATGTTCCAACTCACGCTTCCAAGTTGATTCTCCATAATACTCTACAAACTTTTCCTGTGCATTATTATGTGAATTGAGCATACATCATTTCATAGATATTCACGAGGATGTGCTTATGTGTTTCCACATTATCTGTAACCTCTTCTAGTGAGCTCGCAGGTTTATGATTCGACCACGCAGTGCTGGCAGAGACTCAGACTCATGCCTCCATTCCTCGACATTGTTTGGTCCTCCGCCATATGCAACGAAATCATGTACATCCTCAGTTTTGATCCTTGTGACCTATGGTCCTACGACATGAACCAAGACGTCTGGAACAAGGTTGAAATACAAGTGCCCTATTCATTGAGCATGACTCTCTTGGTAAATTGTGGCGGAACCTTATACCTTGTGGGCGAAGTCCGAGGACGAAGTCCCAGGTGCATCTCTATCTGGCAGTTCAATATGGCAGCAAGAACTTGTTTAGAAGTTTCGCAGATTCCTCAGCCTCTTTTTGAGGACTTTGCTACCGACGAAACCTATGGGATGTGGTCAGCTATTGGACACAACACCGGCATAGCCTTCAAGAACGGCGTAAAGAGGACGTTGATGTATAATGTGGTCAAACAATCTGTCCACTGGCTTCCAGATTGTCAAGGCAATCTTGAATACGATAATGGTTACTCTGTTTATGGTCACTCAACCTCATTGCGCTTTGAAGCCACAGTCTAGTCGCTCCACGAACTTCGATTGCTGAGGTAGCTCTCTCGATCACTCGATCTAAGCTTGAGATTTTTCAGACTCCTTACCAAAATTGAGGTTTCTGCAACAAATTGATGCTGGATGTACCAGGAATATATTAACCCCGCCATCGTCAGATTGTCGGAAGGATTCATGACAACACTGTCAAAGAACCAAACAGGCCCTTCTCAAAAAAAGCTCTTTGCTACCTATGGTGACCAAACTGGTACGTTGAGTCTTTCATCAGTCTCTAATTTTTATGTGAAATGCAGTAGGGATTCAAGAATCTGAAGTACGCAAACTATAACCTTAACTAAGGCATGAGTAGGAGACCACTTCGTCCTTAACCCCTAAATGCACAAATCCTTTTTTGAGGTTCTTGGAATTTGCTCTATATTGAACAAAAAGTCAACATTTTGAATAGTTTTATCAAAAAAATTGAATTTAACCCCTAAAGGACCAAACACCATTTTTTGGCAACATAGCGATTTTGGGCAGCTCACTACAGACGTATTTTTTATTTTTTTATTTGAAAATACCACACCACCTGTGCCTAAAGAGTAGCTTTAAGGCTCAACAATTTTCATAACTTTTGACTACATGGTTAAAAAGTTATTGCATGATATGTAGTTTCTGTTACTCGGTAGACAGCCTAGGCAACTCAAAAAACTTCTTTAAAAATCACTTTTAAAATTAAAAAAAATCTGAAATTGTTTCTAAAGATTTGTTCACAAGTGAAAAAAAACTGAATCATTCCATTTTGATTAATGAGATGAAAATGATGAGAAATTCCAATTTGTGGATAGGTATGGAATCCAGAGACTCCATACCTACGCATGTAAAAAAATCTTGAGAACCAATTTAAAATTTAAAAAAAAAAAAAATGATTTTGAAAGAAGCTTCTTGAGTTGCCTAGGTTGCTTGCCAAATAACAAAATCTACATATCATGCAATAACTTTATACCATATAGCCAAAAATTACAACAAAAACTACAAAAATTGTTGAACCTTAAAGCTACTCCTTGGATACATGTGGTATGAAGTTTTCAAAGAAAAAAACGAAAACTTCATTTGTAGTGAGGTGCCCCAAATTGCTATATTGCCAAAAAGCAATGTTTAGTCTTTTAGGGATTAAACCATACGAATTCACACTAGACATGTCAAAGATCACATGGGAATATATATATATATATATATATATATATATAACACTTATGGATTGATGGATTTTAATGTTTAATCATGAGGATGTCAAACCTAAGAAAGTGATTTGAAGTCTTTCAATCCTCTTTTTAGATCTCAAATTAAAAAAATTGGTCACCAAAAAAAATGAGGTTAAAGGGCATAACATGTATAACTCCAATCAATTTATGGCTTCTCAAAATCTTTTCTATAAATTTTTAAATGAAATTCTAATGTAATTTTGTCTCCATGATTTAGTGTATTTGAGGCTCATTTCGAAGAGCCCTCAACACTACAAAATCAAGACTTGCATTGGACACCCTTGCACAAAATCTTGAATAGAAAAATCATATTCATTTATTTTCAAAATTGGATTTTTGATGCTAAACTAGACTTCAAATTCAATTTTTCAAAAATATAGACTACTAAAAATAATAACTTGATTAAGTTTATTTAACTTCAAAGTATTGTCAACACCAAAATTTGATGCCATGGGCATTCAAGGGTTGGAGAATAGAGTCTATAACTATGTTAACAACCATAATATTCCTTGCTTTTTATACCACTAAGTATAAGTGGGAATTGTTTTATTTTATTTTTTAGAAATGGAACTGAATATCTTCTACTCCGCATTAGTCATAAATTTGTTTATTGTTTGCAAAAATTTGAAAATATTATGACTTTTTCAAGTAAGAGTGAAGAAAATTCATTAAAAATATAATATAGGCTTGAAAATTGTGAAAATTATACCATAAGAATATATTATAGTTTGGAACGTTATGTCATCCAAAATTTTGTATCATTCTATAATTAGAATTTTAGTATACTGTGGTTATAGATTCAAAGTTCAAATAGCCATAAATAGTTTACTTTTATTAATTTTTCAAAATTTCAAGTTAGAATAAAAAAACAGATTTTAATCAAATTCATCTGATTAGGAGAATAAAATTCAAATAATATTGTTTTTATTTTGAGCAAGGAGGTACAAGTTAGAAAAATACACTGAAAAAAACATCTTTCATAATCTATTTTTTTACCATTGTCTTTCAATAACACCTCAATGAGGGAATTGCAATCAACCTATGAAGCAAACACATTAAAAGTATTTAAAAAAATTGGACTAAAATAATACAGTTTATCATCATATTTTATTCACTTGAAAGTTGAAATCATCCAAAGTGCCACTTTGTGACTAAATGGTTCTTAATGGGTTAAGTGAGGGTTTATGTGATTACATTCATACACAACACATATTGCTAAGTAGTTGACTAGTCAAATTTACTTTAGCAATTATTTGTGAATTCCATTGGATTTAACGTCGTCTTGGCACAACTTTTTATTGGAAACAAAAAATTAATGTCCCCATTAATGTATCAAGACCTAAATGATCATACATGATATTTTATTGATCAATTCTATTTTTAATAAGTAACCAAAAATTGATACTCTTACACTAGTAGAAAAGAGGTCTCAGAGCACCAAGCTCATAGAGAGTTTGATTCCATCAACCCATTTGCACAAAGAGAGAAAAAAACCCTTCAAGGTCCACTCTAAGTAGTTGCGTACTTGGAGAGTCTACGTTAGGCTCCAAAAAGTTGCTTCAAGTGACTCTTAGACTATATGTACCATCATCTTCAGGAGGAAGAATTATACTAAGTAAGTAATTTTTTTGTAGAAGCGAAGGAGCCCATTTGCACTTGTAGATCAAATTAGAAAACTGAAAATTATTTTGGCATACAATAATTGAATAAAGAATGTAAGAAACCCAGATGCATCAAGTTTTCTGGTTATGATCGAGAGGGAAAGGTTGACTTGAGTTTGACCCTCCAGTGAACAAAAAATTCAATCTTGAAAGTTCTTGATTCAAGAAGACATCCTAATTAGTCACTGTGTTATAACTTACTCAAGCATCCTGGCTTTTATTTAGTCCATTTTTTTGGACTAAATAACATGACATAGTTTTGGATGTAACTTGGTGACTGGAAGGAATACTCATGCTTGCTTAGGCAAGGCAATCCATGTGTTATCTACATGAACAATGTGTTCATTCTTTAGAATGTTGATCTGATAATAGAAATTTAGTGTGAACATAAGGTTTCTATTTGGTGATGCAGGCAGCAGAAGCAATAGGTTTGCACTTACAACAAAAATGTGAGGTTCATGGTGCGACCAATCTTAAATTGACCAGGAACTACAAAGCTACATATAACAATGACAAAAACAATAACAATGACAAAAGTGAAGAGGAAACAATCTGAATTCTCTTCTAACCCTTCAGAAATTGTAGAATCATGTGCCTCAATCACCAAAACAGATTCATGTTGACACAAAATCCCTTGGGAGTTCACTTTGCTGTGATCATAATATTCATCAGTTGCACCACTAAGTCTCAACTTTACTCATGCAAATTGTTCATGGTTTTGAACTTTTGCATCCAACTAAGGTGGGCACCCCCAAAACCATCACTTTTTGCTACTGTATCTAGTTATTATGGTAGAAATTTTAATATTTTCTTGTTGACAAATGAAAGGGGGTTCCAACGCACCAAAGAATGTGACACTTGGGATACCATATGCAAAACTTCCGAAGGGTAAATTTTTTTTGGTAAAAGTTATGAAATCATTCCTTTCACATAGGTACATACTGATTTGGGAGATGTACACATAGTGGTCATGACAATTTTAGGTCAGTGGCACATTTGGGAGTACCCACTTTGGAGCAGTTGGGCAAATGGTGTACCTTCTAGAAGAATTATCTAGTTTTAAGACAAGATCAGGCATCCCTTCACATCCCCAATACCTATCATGGCAATCAGAGTATGTCATCGTATAACTTAGTATTAAAAACAACTCACGTGTATTTTCTCATTACCGACATGACAATTTGTAATTTTTGAAGTGATGACCCAATCATCTAAGCTACACTGAATACGGGTTTTAAGGGGACCCATACTTATTAATCAACATTACACACTATATAAATATCTATCTTTGCTCTACGTCAATAGTTATTGAAGTATCTAAGGGTTGTACATCATGTTTCAAACATCTACAATTTTTCACAATTATTTGCTTTAATTTTTTGGTCTTCTTAATACCCCTATTCAGTGTAGACAAGCCTATCAACACCCTAATTTGCAATCTTGGGACCAACTCCAAGAGGGACACATATTTTCAGAGGTGTGTGCTTATTTCACGGATCAAACCCAAATGGAAATATAATTTTTTGATTAAAATTTTAATTTCTGTAAATTTTTGAGATTACAAAACTGCTTATAGAGTGAAGACATAAATGTCCCATACATAACACATAATCGCCTTAAGTACTCACCAATAAAGGATTGATACATACCATAGGCATTAACCTCTAAAGTCCCAAGGCCTCTTTTCCATCAAAAAACACTCAAAATTGCCATTTCTATAGCAAAGGCTAATAATTAAAATGTTATTTTGTGCATATTTAACCACAGGATCTTGTACTAGACAAGTATAAAAATGTGTAGAAGAAATTTCACAAGATTTTACCATGTAGATTGCAAGATATTTGTGTTTAAAGTGAAGGAAACAAGTGTTTGCACCTCACTCAACTACATTTTTTGGCTTTGAACCTTTATAACTTACAATTTTTGCTTTGTTGATTTTGATAAAGAATGAGTTTCTAATTTTATATGATAAAGAACTGAGTTGAGAGTCTAGGAAGAAAAAATTCAATTTTTTTTAGTATTCACCTCGGTATTCACTCATTAAAAAATTGTTTAAGTAGAAGTAGGTATTAGATTGAAGGAAAATCTAAATTGTTAATAGGTCTAAGATGGAATTGAAACACACTAATCTCAACAATGAGATTGTTCTAGCAAGAGATCTTAATCTAGCGAAATAACCGTAGAAGGTCTTGGTATAAAATGTACATATTCACAATAGTGGTGTCTAAAAAGAATGAAAACACTCGGTGCCACAAGTTGTCCAATCTTGTTTGGCAAGAATAAGATACCCATAATTGGTCCACCACATCTACGCCCCTCTTATATGTTGTGTATTCCAAATGAACTGGAGAAGTGGGAACGAGATCTCTTACGGCTCCATTCCTATGAAGCATCATTGAAACTGGAACACAAAGAAACTCTATAGGTAATGCATCAATGGAAATGAGGAGCACAAGGAGTTTGTCCTTCCAAATAACAACTTACGCTCCTACTTTCATCCATTATCTACTCTAGTTTTCCTTGTGAAGAATTAGATTTTCAATGTCTTCTAATTCTTGTCAACATTATGTCCCTTATGCAAAAATTTAATATCTAGCCAACTTTGTCAATAAGTCAATGCCAAAAAAAAATTGTATGTTACAAGAATAGGCCTACTTAGATTCCTTATCAAAATTTCAAATCAAATTCATAACCCTATTGTGTCTAAACAATGTTGTCTATGACTACCGGAACTTCATTAGGTACCACATTTGAATGTACTCCATAGTCAATGTCAAAATATAAAATGTACTTAGATATTGAGTTTGCAAGGCACTATACTTTGATGCCCCATTTTGGGGGCTTCTTAGGCATGTATTGCCTAGCCAAACGATAGGGCTACTTAAACCTAATCTCATTTGTGGTATTTTCTAAATCTCCAACTCTTTTTGAAACTATCTCTTATATTACTAACAAACCAATGCACTTGCCTCATTTTGTCATAGCCCAACAATTCTTCTCTATCATATAACTAGCCGGATTTGTGATATGGAGATATTTAGTCATACTTTGAACCTAGCACAAGAAAATGCTTGTCAAATATGAAGACAATGGAAAAAAAAATGTTTTTTTGGTCCAATATGTCTTTATATTTGATTGCCTTTTCAACACAATGAACATGCAAACTGTCATGTGTGCCTTCAATTTGCTACATTTAGATGCACCCATATTGTTCCTCCAAGAGCAATTCCATTTTCATTTGGTATCATTGCATACTGATTAGTTTCCACCACAATCTTACAAAGAGTAATATATGGCCAAAACAAAGAGAAATAGTTGAATAAATGATGGCGTATGTCAAAATTTTATATTAGCACCAAAGAGATCAATAAATTCCCTAGGTGGAGGAGAATATGTGAAATTACATTGCGACCATGTTGATTCCCTAAAAATATGCTTCACTCTATTGGAATTAGCAGCATCTTCATATATCTACATCATCATGTATTTCAACTTCATTGTTCACCTTTTCATTTTTATAATCCTGATACTCTTTTAGCCTACTTACCCTCTTTGATTCTAATGAATTAGAGCCATGCTCAAAAAGATCTAGATATTTAGCAAGGAGATGGGAGTAGAAAATCTGCATCAACTTCCTATACTCTATTTGCTACCATGTGATCTAGAGGAGATTGTACTTCATCTGTTCCAAAGTCAATGAGGGCACCAAAATGGAGAGGATCCTAAGTGGCTGTTGGCTCTTCTTCTAGCCTTGAAGTCAAACCATCCACCACGTCAGCATTAGATTTGGCCTACATAGTTGGTCTCTTAGCCATTGAAATTTTCGTCCTCCTACCACTACCTGCAAGGTCCCACCTGCTGCTATTGCCTCTTCCACCTTTTGTTGGAGCGCTGCGCCATTGTGCTTCTTCTTGTTCACTTCACTATTTCTTCCGTGGACAAACTTGTGCCTTCTTCCCACTTCACTATGGCCCCTCAATCAAAATGACTAGCTATGAGTTGTAGAGGACTTTTGGCAGCCAATACAAGTCGCAGGAATTAACTATTTATTATCACTATCTTCCAAATTGGTGACATGGAAGTGGTCATTGTAGTTGTTGTCGTGCCTAGCAGCTTTGTTATCTTGACTGAAGAAGTAATCTTGCTTTGATTCACAAATGACGATATCATTTTTTTCAGTTGCAAATTGTAGCTCCTATATTGTGTCATAAGATCATGACTACAACGTAGGTGGAATGACCTTGTCACACATGTTTGGACCTTGGCATGTATTGTCAATGCCGCTTTGGATGCGACTTTGTGATCCACCAAGCAATATGCTCAGACTATCACTGTTGGATCTACCACATCTAAGCTACGATTCAGACTTGCACATTTGTCATTATTGATGTTGGTGTTTGGACTTTGTGGGAGATCAATTACCAAATGTGGAGCTTGAACATGTGCAACTAATTATTGTGCAGCTACTCACTTCTACGAGGAGGCAAATCATTTTTATTGAGCTACAACATGTTTTACAGCAAAGGTAAGAGTCAATCATGCTACGTTTATTTTGTCTTCTTCTTCCACTTATGCAATACAATAAATGTATAATACTATCTCAAGCTTCTAAGCATGTTTCTAAAGCTAAGCTATGCACTACAAAAGATGTGGGTGTTTTAAGGAAGAAGGATTAGTAAAGAATTGCAGAAATTCCTTTTTTAGAGTTGGAAGGTTGCGTTCAATAGAAGAAATCAATAATGTGAAGTGGAGACTACCTATCAGTTATGGAAATTTTAAAAAACACCACATTTGGGGTCACTACTTCACTTGTAGGTATTTACGCTATCCAGCATGGCTATGGCCAATGCTAGTAAATACCAACATCAACATTCACAATAGTCTTAGGAGTAACAACAACATCACTTGCAATTTGAAAAGCATGCATTTGCTTCCAAGAACGAGGAGTTGCTACTTCCAAGTTATGATTTTTAGCAGAGTAATTTGAGCTTCTATGGTGGGAGCATTGTGAGCAATGGCAAGCTCCCATGGTGTCATCGTGTTCCTCTTGGTCTCCATTCTAAATAATTGACAATTGATAACCCTAATTTGGTTGAGGTTTGGGTAGACTCCAAACTTTGGTGGATCATGAGAGATTTCTTGTGGTAGAACCTTAGAAATTGAACATTTTTATGGATGTCTTTTGAATTGTGTTCTTTTTGTGGATTTTTGTGGTATTGGAGGGATTGTTTCATGAGGATTTGTCATGATCTGTTGTTGTTGTTGATGATGATGTAACTCAAGGCTCACGACAACATTTGGCCAATTTTGTTGTTCGTGAAGAACCCTCTTGCTCAACAGGAACGTGGAAATAGCAATAGTGCTGAAGTTGCAATTATCATCACAATGGAGCAGACTATGAAGAAGTATATGGAATTGATGATGATTATGATGGAGTCTATGATAGGATGCATCAATCAGTTAGAATCATCAACTTGTCGGTTGGAACAAATTCTTGGTTGTAGCACTTCGCATGCATAGTGCTATAAATAATTTCAAGCGGATGTTTAGAAACATAGCAAAGGTGCACTTAATTATGAGTTGAAGGATTTGAAAAGTCTTAGAAGCTCAATTTTTTATTTTAGCAAGTGCTTTCCAAGTTTATTTTGGAATGAAAGCAAGATTTTGTAGTAGTTATCGTAATGTTGAGCCTATTTTATGTTGCCCTACAACTCATGCAATTGCTTGCAATTGTTAGAGCAAACAAAATGGCTATAATTGTTGTATACATGCTTCATGCTAAGCTTGCATATCCCCGTACTAAGGATTTGAAGGTTTGCTTTGTTTATAAGTCTTTGTTGTCTTGAAATTACTGCATTAGGCAGATACTCCAAATTTAGTGTTCTATACTATCTATGTGAATCTTTTATACTTGTCTTGTAATAAGTAATTTGTGTATGGCTTTTCATAAGATACATTAGTTGAAGTTGATGTGACAGATGAGCATTGCCCAAGGAGTGTATGCCTTAGGTAGTAAATTCAACCACTCCTACAAATCCAATATTCACTTCTCATTTAGATATCGGCGTTTGAAAGCCTATACATTGTTGCTATGAAGGCGGGAACTCAACTCAAATTGAGCTATGGAGAAGCTCATGTGAGCCAGCCAAACCTTGTCGTCATTGTCGCCACCTCCTCATGTCACCATTGGATGCTATCAAAAGCCAAAGATTTGTGCAAATGTATGCTCTCACAAGTTTTTCAATTCTTTCACAAATTGGTGAAATGAGGCATGAAGAGAGACATGCCTTTTTTCAAGAATAAATGAACAAAAGCGAGATCCACCTCTTCTTCCACCCATGCCTCCACATTCTCATGTCTTTGCTCAAATGAGCTTGCAATCTATGGAGGATTGTGAGCGTTAATTTACCCACCCTTGGTAAATACACAAGCACAACCAGGTTCTAGAGGGAGCTATAATTTTTATCCTAAGGGGTGCCTAACGTTGGTCCATTGTGCCTTCCAAGCAATGGATCTTTTGCTAAATACCCTACCTATCCTAACTTTGCCAAAGGAATTACGGGAATGGTAACCATCCCTAGGTAACTAACACAACTATGAACACTATGGTAATCCGACTTGGAAATTCTAAAGTTTTAATCTAACTAGCCTAGGTTGGACATTGCATCATGCCAATCCTGGAAACCTAAGGCTTTGCCTCCTCTGGACCTCCTTAACCTAACTTGGATTGGTCTAAATCCTTCCCAAGGGATTCTACACTTAATTTAGACCTCGGTCTATGTGGCCAGCTCTAGTATGGCTTCTATTCTTATCTAAGGGGGGCTGTATTAGTCTGTGCTACTTGCTATTGTGGGAGATGCTCTATTTTTATCTCGTAGTGTCTACTCTATCCTATTCGGAACCCTAAGTGGTTTTGGATTTGGACTTCCCTACAAGGAGCTAGCTACGGATGAAGTTTGGTCGCTAGACGATACTCCAAACTTCATCCGCTAATTTCTATCAATTTGGGAGATTGAAACTTACTTCTAAGTAAGGGTCTCTTGGGGTTCTAAGTCCCTATTACTACCACCTACTAGAGTCCTCCCTCGATTGGTCACTTCTTCTAATTTTCATCCAATTTCAGGTCTAACCTTCATCCACTCCTATCTTCTTTGTTACAACTCTGATTTCTACGTATCTTATGTTTTCGGAAACCTCTAGACATGTACTATATGATTCTATGCTCAAACTTGTTCTGACTTTTGGTCTTGGTGACCCTAGCTCTCGGCCCTAATCCTACTTTGCTAATTAGAATGCGGAAAACAAAAAATAAAGGAGTTAATGTCATACCTCAAACCATCCTCTCCGAGCCGGGTGGGGTTGTGCCCCTAAGCTCCCCATCCCAGGGTCCCCCCTAGTCATGGAATGTCCAATTACGCCTTTGGATTCCTTTGTAAGGGACTTCAATTTATAATTTTGGAGCCCCCCTTGGTCCCTTCTTTCCCTAGTGTACTCTCTCTTCTTCTTGGTTTCCTCCCTTTCTTTTACTTTGGCAGTATTCCACCAAATGTTTTGATGGAGACCTTACACTACCAACTTTGCCAACTAATGGCATAAATGTGCCAACTCGCCTCTTACAAAGTTCTTACGTTGTCATACCCCCATCCTCCTCTAACAGCTACCAAGGCTTCTTTTAGATTTTTTCCTATTTCTCCTAGCTTTTCTAGATTAGCCCACTATTTATCGTCTCTCTCCTTCTCCTCCTATTTAGTCTCCTTCCTCCCTATTCTCCCTCCATTCCTATTTTTTGTCATTGATGTGGTGAGAGAGTTGGGAGTGCTTGTTTGCAAGTATGCGTCGGAGGTGTTGTCTCCATTCCTCCCCCTTCCCTTTCTTAGACTCTTTTTTCCTAATTCCTATTTTCCTATTCTAAACCTTTAGCTTATAAAGTCCTAATCCCCCATTTTTTAGATGGAAAGGAAACAAAAAAAAGAAACCAAAAAAACACCTCAAGTGGGGTCTGGACTCCGACCCTAGCTGCTTGGCTTGACCCCAGTTGCCTAAACTTCGACCCAACTACCAGCTTGACCCAGCTGCCTGGACTCGACCCCTTGCCAACTCAATTGGACTAGTTGGGGGGTTGGGTTGACTTTTTCTTTTATATATTTTTTTTCTTTGTTGTTGTTCCTGATGGGCTGGTTCCGATGGGTTGGTTTTCTGATGGATTGATTTCTAATGGGCTGATTTTGAAACTTGGGACTGTTTTTGCCAAAACTAAGGGTTGCTAAAACTTGAGGAAACTTGGTGCTAGAACTAAAGAGAACCAGGTTTGCTAAGCTAAGGAAACGAAGGCTAGGTTTGCTACAACTTGGTAAACGGAATTTTCGAACGACCTACATATCTTGGAAGCTAAACTTTGGACTTTTTCAAGAAGGTCTTGGAAACTAAACTTTGGGACTAAAGATTATAGAGGTTCAAAGCTCCGCCATAAAATTGAATTTAACACCAACTTTAGGACTCGCGACACTCTAGGGGTTCAAAGCTCTGCCGTCTGGGACTGTTTTAACATACACTGTAGGACTGGACTTAGTTAGAGGTTCAAAGCTTCGCCATCTCGAAAGGGGGTCTACACAAAGAAAGAGACTTTAGAAGAAGGTAGGAAGAGGCACACTTAGAGAACACACGTGGCAGAGCCAAAGCTTCGCCGTTACGAGGGGGGGTCCACACAACGAGAAGGATGTTAGAAGAAGGTGAGAACATGTAAGTAAGGAAAAATAACACGTTAGGATACGGAAATGGCCCACAACTTCACAGTTCACACGCTAGAGGTCCCCCAAAGTAGCATACGCTAATGTACGGAGGGAAGTTGTTCAAGGGTTAGTACAAGACTCAAAAACTATTAAAACGCACGGTTAGTTCATGGGGATCCACCAAGGGTAGGAAGACCCTCAAATAACAACAAAAGTACACACCAACACATACAAACGTGTACAAGACAAGAAAGAAGGACCCCAAGGACCTACAAAGCTTGAAAAATAACAACAAAAGGAGCCAAAAGTGCTCCGAAAACACCGTAGAGGTTTTTGGCTTCAAACGCCAAAATATCCAAAGTGACTTGGACCCACGGATCCAAAACAGGTATGGGGGTGATTTTAGAGAGGAAAGTGGGGCCCTTATATAGGTTTCCAAGGGCCCACTTTTCCCCCTAACTTCCTACTAGTAACCTTATCGATTCAGATTTTCATCCTTATCCTCCAAGATTTTCATCCAAATCCCTAAATTTTGACTATCTACCATATGTGCTGGACCAATACTCTAACTTTTGGAGATTAACTACAAATTGCAAACAGACAGCGCCAATGGCTCCAGACGGCCATTTTTAGTTGAAGGGTCTTCCTACCCCCGACTCTGGTGCGAAAAGTTCACCGCCACCTAGCCCCAACTTCTATTTAATTAAGTGGTAAAATCTAACTTTTGGCGGTTGACTCCTATGACAAAAGTAACTACACAGGGTTGTCCGGAAGGCTTGATGGAGTGGAAAAAGACCCTTTGTTGACTTTGTTTTGACTTCGTGTGCCCCCAAGACGCCGGTCAACTTCACGCAAATTCCCCCACGTTGTAATTTTGGAGGCATTTTGCCGGTTTGGGTTCTTCCCGCTATCGGAATGTCTTGAAACTTGTCGGGGCGTGTTATTAACATAAAAGAAGCTATACTAATTTTTAGTGAGATTTTACCGCGCCTAAGGTAATTGTTAGAAATTTTCCATCAAGTTTTGAGGCGATTGACCATCCGGAAGGGGTATTTCTGCAATCCAAAAAATTCCGAAACTTCTTGGGGAACCTCTCATGGAGTTTCCCAAGAGATGTGTCAGCTCATGTCTTTTACTGGCACATTTGTCAAGGGGGGGAAAACCTTGGCTCCTCGTATTTACCGGCAATCAAGGAATCTTTAACATGCGGGGGAATCTTGGCGAATGGGTTTTGCTTTTGACCCCCTAACATATTTCTGAACCAAGATCACAATCCGGTAGCCATAGATTCCATTGCTGGCCCATGTTGAGGGAGTGACGTCTGCATGTTAACAATTGGGGTTTCTACTATTCGTGGCTAGAATGGGGAACTGAAACTTGTCTTCAAAAATCTGTCTACGAACCTCCATGGACTTTTCTTAGACCAATTTGGCTACTATAGTCGTGTGCCATGTGAATTTAGGCTATTTTGGGTAAGAATCCTCATACCTAGCAATTCCCACTAATTCCGCGGATCTAACCTATGTACAAGTGGAATTTTGGGGTTATTCTAGGAAAATACTCTTATTATCACTATAAAAAAACCCCGTTTTTGCTATTGTTGCAGTGCAACGTGTCATGTTTGTTGAGATGTCACGCGTTAAGCAGTGAACGGGTGCAAAAGAATGAATTTGATTTGATGTTGCAAAAAACGTGTGAGATTAAGTTGGAAAACAAGTAGATGTCACCGTAGACAAAGATGTTTTTAACGATGTTTAAAAAACAAGCTCATGTTTTGTTGTGACATCTCAACAAACATAGACTGCCACGTCAGCATGAAGTCCATTTTCATTATGGATAAATTACTAAAAATTACTACGGTCAATGGAAAAATATTGACCTTATATAAAAAATTTAGGAAAAAGGCAGTGACGTGGCATGATTTCCAAAAGAAAAGAAAAATGGATGGATGAAAATGGATGTGTTCCATGGATGAAAACAGATAGTCTTTATACAAGTGGGGAGGTGGAAGAGAGACAATTGATATGGGATATATCAAAAAAAAATTGTGTTCAAAGTAAAATGTCCACAAAAACGTCGAGATGTCTGAAACAACATCTCTATGCTTAAAAAAACATCTCTATGTTTAGAAGAACATGTACACGTCAAAAACAACATTGACATGTAAACAAGTGAAATAACCATATTCTACTTATCCCATATTGTTTGTCTTTCCATGGGCAGAGAATGGATATAAATACAATGTCTTTGTCCTTCATTTTTATTAACTTTTAATGAAGTAATTCCTTCATTTGGCCATTAAAAATTCTCTTAATGGTTGATGGTAAGTTTTCTTCAATTTTTGTTGAATTTAGAATTTTTTTTTGGTCATTTCATTTTTTTAATTTATATTAAGTTTTTATTGATATTGCCTTGTAGGTAGGGTACAATATGTAGCAATTGATGTTTGAAAAAACGTGTAATTTGACGTTGCAAAAAATGTCTAATTTGACATCTCAAAAAACACCATTAAATTATTCAAATGACACAAAAATGAGCTGATGTGGCCTCCATGTCAGTGACCACGTCACAGTTTTCCAACTCCACGTCAATGACCACGTCACAATTTCCCGCCTCCACGTCAAAGACCACATCAGCAACGGCATGGATGAAAAAAAAGATGACGTGGCAATGGTTGAGCATGTGGCGCTGACATGGCGCTTATGTGGCCTCCACATGTCGACCTCTGTAGACCTTGCCAAACATTGTTATGAGCTACGTTTTTGGAAAAACATGCCAAAAAATGATGTGTCCTCTCAGATTTGCACATGTTTTTATCCCGTCAAGTTGAACGGATTTTAGGAGACGTCAACGCTGATTCTTTTTCTGTTGAATACAACGTAGTGTCACGTTTTTTGAGACGTCTTCAAAAAGTCCGGTTTCTTATAGTGTATAGACCAAATGCTATATTGGTACGTAACATACCTATTCTGGTTCTACACTCTTTTTTGGGCTTTTTGTATGATTTTGTTAGTTTAATCTAATATTAATGAAAAAAAAAAAGACTGTGAGTTCCAAGTGACAAATTAGGGGCTCACAAAGATCTGCTACTCAAATCTAGGATATCAAACATTTTTTTATATGCTTGACTTCTAGAAGTTGACCTAAAGCAATTGGCTGCAAAGTGGCTACAAAACAGCTTCACAGCTTCATCTAGCAGTGCTTCTGAGCTTAGAAGTCATGCACATTTTTGTTGAAAGGACGCCTTCCAACCAAGCTTCCAACCTTTCAACCATGTACAATAATGCAAGTTCTAGACATATGAATTTAAAGAAACTATTACTAAAAACATACGACCTTTCAATATGCAATTTTTGCACTTAAAATTGTACTTACAGCACCCCTTTCCCTTATAGTGATGGTAAATGATTTGGTTGGTTCCATTGCATACTTCCATATCAATTTTCATTTGTTGTATATCTCTAAATAGTTGTGATGTATTGGCTCTTGTTGTATCGTTGATATTCACACGTCACAATGTATATTTTGTTGGTTGCAGACTAGATGAACCAATCATTAGCATTCATTGCAAAAGCATCTCATGCCATCCGTAAATTCATCATTGTAGTTGTCAATGGATGAGCATTCTTCAATCAATTTGAAAATAAAGAAATAGTATCCAATCACAAGGCTACATATCTAGGATTAACCAAAGAATAAGTGCAATGTTTTTGTACATAAATGATTGATGAGGCTACAATAGCTTGTACTAGGAAAGAGCTACATGAGAATATTGACCAAACTGTGCAATCCTTTCCAAGAATCAATATAAACTTAAAATAACCTCATACTTTGTTTGTTGCAAACTTTACATAGCACATCAAGTAGACTTTGTGATAAGGCCGCAAAAGATGATATGTTGTGCAAATTGTCTTGTTGTGGAAAATGGGTCCCTCAACGGCTAATCTCATTGACCTTTGTTGCCTTTCCTAGCCTATAGAATTCTAAGTTTGCACGACAAATATTGTATTTTTTGTTTGTTTCATTCATGATAATCATACTAATTGATGATGTGTAGCATTGTTTTTATTTTGCATTGGCAAGAGCTTGTGAGCTAGCTATGAGTTAAAATATAATTTTTGCAGGGGACAAAGATCAAATAGTAGATAATGACTGAATATTTATATATCTATTTTTCCTTGATGAAGCATAGACATTTTGGCATGACATTTATTTCCCAATTTCTTAGATGTGGAAGTCTAGTTGGGCTGCACTTCTTCTTTGATGAAGGTATAGATGTTAGTATGAAATTGTCTCATTTGGCACCACCCTAGAGCATGTGTTGCCTGTTAGTAGAAATGGTGACAAAATGTGTCTACTTCCAAATTCCATGGCCATTTCCGAATTCTTTTTTTCACAAACAAAGATTGCAAGTGAGTCACTTAGAGGAGAGCTATAAGTTTTGATGTTTGTACATTGCTAGCACACTCTCTTTGCAGCAATAAATGCTGTAGCTTCTCTTCACAAGACAACACTAATGAAAGTCTAGTATCTCCTTTCAATACAAGATTGAATGTTGCAACAAAGCTCAAAGATGGATCAGCCTCATGGTACTCATTGGCACGCTCTATTGTAGCTAGACACTCATTGGATGGTTGTCCTCTAACTTGTGCTACAACGGACATGATATTGGAAGTTGATAGTATCATAGTAACTTCAATCTGTACATTAAATAATCAAAGTTAAAAAGAATGATTGCATTGAATGGTTTTATATTTTGTTATTGATTTCTGAGTCCTTGGCCTTTCATGGCTTTGTAATTTTATAAACATACAATTTTTTTCCCAATATGCACACCATATGAAACAGTGAGGTTGATATGTGTGGTAGAACCACACATAGTCGACCACTTAAGTAATTCCGCAAATATTCTGGAGCATTAGAAAGCAATATAAATTTTATGTCATGTAGAAAGATAGAAATCACGGAGATTGCAAATTTTTTGGTAATTTTATGCCTTGAATTGAAGTTATTGCAAATTTAGAAAGCCAAAAGTTGGTCTCTATTTATACCCAATGTATAGAGTCTTCAAATTCCAATCATTCAATAACTACTTTCCCGCTCACTACTTTCTCCTTTCTTGCTCACTATTTTGGGACATTTGTTATGACTTTATTAGTTCCAATCTTAAAAAGGAGAAAAAACACATTCCAAGCTTTGGTTGAAAAATTTGTTCCAATCTTGCTTGGAAATAGTTGCACCCTACAGGTTGGATATAGATCCTTGATTGGAAATGGGCAGTTCTACTATAATTGTTGTCTAATGGTAGAAGTGCCTTCCCATTCAAAAGTATAGCAGACAACACATACAATGGTCATTTGACCTATCATGAGGACCCCATGCTAGAACCTAGACAACATTTGGTATTCAAACTTGCCTTGCCACCTACATTCTCACTCATTTTATGTTTTTAGAATTTTCTATTGCAATGTAAATATATTTGCCCATTCTACCCTTTTAGCAAAAACAAAAACAAATGAGGCTATAACTTTTCAATCACATATTCAAATGACGTAAAATTTTGTATGCATAAAATATATTCTTTGTCTACACCTTCTATCAAAGTTTGGGCCCCAAAAATGAAAAATTCTATTTATAGAAATGTATCCAAAATTGCTATGTTTCCAATATCAGTTAATTGGTCCTTCAGGAATAAAAATGCAAAAGGAAACTAACATCTAAAACTTCAAAACATAGCAAACTTAGCCAAATCAGCCAAACCAAGCCAAGACTCTATGTTTTTGAGGTGAAAATGCCAAAATTCAAAAGTTATCTATTTTAAATTATAGATTAGAATCTTCCATTTTCAAAATGATAAAATTCATTTCATTTGGAGTTTCTTAGGAGAAATTATGGCCGGATGAAGTTTGGCCTTGGAAGAGGCAATTCAAACTTCATCCATGAATTTCTATCGACCTTTGTACTCAAATTCACTTAAATTGATTTTGACAATGAAGTTAAGGTCAACTCTTCTTTTTAAGTTTCAAGTTTGACTTATAATGGATGAAGATTCCCTACATTCATCCAATCTTAACAATAAACTTCATCCCTTGTTATCTTTTTGAATTTAACTTGGTTTTCTAAATATGAATCAAATCTAAAAAATCCTAAATTTTTTAATGCTAAATTCTATGTATTGCTTAGTTGTCTTTAAGAGATTCTCAATTGCTATTTACCTAATTCTTAAAGCTCTAGATTTTTTCTATTATCATTTATTTTAGAAATTTTATATTTTTTCCTTGTAGGGCCTAAAATTACTTATCCATATTGCTAAGACACTTAGAGTTTGGACTTTTCAATTGATAGTTATAGGTAGATGAAATTTGACCACTAATTGGTACTCCAAAACTTCATCCGTCAATTTCTTTCAATCTATAACTCTCTGTTAATTTTTTTTGGAACTTTTGGACTATAAATTTAAATAGTGAAATTAGGTTCCCCACACTAATTTCTCAACATTTCATACTATATAAATACTTACTATTAGAATGGTAATTTTCATCAATAATTAATGAAATAAACATTTTTAATAATAAAATGACCAAACATTAATTTGAATTATTTCTCATCAATTTTTAAAAGCTATAGAAGTTGTCTTATGCGACAAAAGGTCACATTTTGTTCCCATCAAGTTCACATTCTTGTTCCTAGCTTTAAAATCCAAATTGATTTGAAATCCAATCAAATTGCAAAGATACATACACAAAGCCAGTGGTTAGCATAAGATATAAAACAATACAATCTAATTTTTTTAGTTGATGCTTTGCTACACAATAATAAATAGTTGCTTCTAAAAAAATAATGTCTATACAAACACCGCACATGTTTGTATGCACCTCAAGTGATAAATATAAAATACCATCACAATAAGTAATGAAAATGTCTACCAAAGCATAAAAATCCTTACCAAATAACAACACACATGTTTGTATGCACCTCAAGTAATAAAAAAATCAAATACCACCACCATATGTAAGTAATGAAAATTTCTACCAATGCATAAAAAGCCTTACCAAATAACAACAATATGAGACAACATTGAATATACCATATCATACAATATGATAGATCTCCTTATTCAACAATTCAAGCTACATTCACATCAATGTCGCTAGATATAAACTTGCACTCTCAAATCACAAGGCTTAAATGTACATCTTCAAACCTAATCAATCAAGGCCTTGAATTAAATCAACAATATAGACTTTTCGTTTTTAGGTGAAACAATCTATTTCTATTTTGTTAAACCTCTACTAGAAAATCACACCCAAACACTTAGTATTCAAATTGATGGAATTGAAATATTTTTAAAGTTACAAACCTGGAGGCATTTGCACAAATCAATGTAGTGTATTATTTAAAGATGAGACCATCTAAGAGGATAGGAACATGCACTCCTCGAAAGTTAAGACCATCAAAGAAGGACATGAACAAGCATTCCTCTAAAATGATTTGGATACTTTGCAATGATATTTTAGAGCTCCATGGTCAATTGTTTGACATGCCATCCATAAAAAAAATTACGTACCAGGCCAATAAAAATTATGGTTTTGGGTCAAAGTTAATTCTTCTTTGTCTCTGTACTCATTCACATCCTTCACTACGGCTACTCCCAACTCCATAAAAAATCATTTTCCACAATTTTTCACCATTCCTAGTGCTCAAACATCTTCACCTTGCCGACCTCCACTTTGAACACAATGTAATTTGTAGGCTTTCCAATGCAATGACCACACATCTTTGATTTTTGAAATGACAAATGTATGTATCAAGCCATTTTGACCACCCGCTATTCTCACCACCATTGTAATTCAAATTCCATCTGATACCATGTCCACATACTTCACACTATCATCTCCTCTAAATTCCAAGGTTCTAGCATTATCCATGTTGATGATGAAGTGAGTCTCATCAATGTTCTCTATAAGGTCCTTGTTCAATTCACCACTCTCAAAAATCCTGGCCTAACTCACCCATATAATATGCCATTGTATGTTCTATATAGACTTGTTTAGTAAGACTAACAACTTTCCTGTTTGAGTTCTTCCAACAATATTAAAAAGAACCATGAATGCTTTTATCCAAAAAAGGTCCAACAAATCCAACAAACATTTTTTAAATCTTGGTTTTCTATAATGTAGTGAGAATAGTGAATGCATGAGATATTGATAAAATGTCTTGTACCAAAGAGAACAATAGGCAATAGCTTTGCAGAAAACTTGACACCAATAGTTTTTAGTCTTTGAAATTCACCTTTGAGTTCTTTATGCAACTACAAGATCCAAGGTACTTGCTTTCTTCCACAACCAAATAGAGCTTTAATATCCATCCTCCGTCAAATTATTGTACTAGAGCGCATCATTGAAAAGTGATGTCCTTCCTCCTATAGGTGTTGAAAAAATCAACTTATCCTTTCCACCATTTAGTGGCCTTTGAAATGTTAGCATGATACTTTTTATATTGAAAATATTGAAAAAATTCTTTTTGACATTTTTCCATAAGACCAACTACATCTTCTCTTGTTGATGTATTTATCATCCATTGAATTACATGTTTATAGATTGCCTTTTTGAAACATGGTGAGTTGACTCCCCATTTGACATAGTTGAAATACAAGCATAAAACAAAAATGTTAGTCACAAGCTACAATTGCATCATGAGGGCCAAATTATCTACAAAATAAAGCTAATAATAATCTAAACAATTCAATTTTGTGTAAAAGTTTAAGTTTTTATGTCATATTATGTCAATTGCAGTGAAAACTAACCTAAAGTGGACAACAATGATTTTGTCCAACAAAAGCAAATCCAAATTGTTACAAGAGCAAAAATTTCATTCAAATTAAGAATTAGCATGAGGTTTAAAAATACTAAATAGTTTTTTCCTAAGTGATTGAACATCTAATTAAGCATAACAAGAAAAAAAATTCAATGATGCACCTTTTGAATTTTCAACTTGGTGTTGCCTTAAAAAAACCTTGTTCCTTCAAACGTACTTTAAAATCCTTGATAAAAAGACCTTGATAAAAAAGTGTAAGTTTTTGCACTAGTGATTGAGGGATTTGTATTAATAAGAGGCTAAAAGTTCAAAAATAATGAGATTTGCCATTCAGAGACATTCACCAATATAGAGCCGTAGAAGACTCAAAAGACAGTTGATTTGTCAATAATTTCATAACTTTATGAGAGAAGTCAATCAATGGCTTTTAAATTACTCTTATGCTTCTCCTACCAATTCATTTCTACAAGCAAGCCAACATACATGAACATGAAGTCAAAATCTTCCACAAAACATACAATGCACTAAAGATCATAGCATTGGAAGCCTTTGGAGTTTGGAAGCCTTTTGTGATTCATTGATATATGTTGAGCCTTAGAAGATTGATGGACTGTGTATAAACCAATTATATTCTTTCGTTTTTTTGTATAGTTTTTACAACTCAAGATATTTTAGCATATTGGTAGTTCAAATTTTGCAAACATAATATGGGTAAGAAGAAGAGTATTGAATAGCACAATATGTAAGGTGAAGCTCCGTCGTTGAACTTAAAAATTAGTCACATTCATCTGTGTTTCCCTCTTCAATATATATGCATATTTTAAAAATACAATAATTTCTACTATGCAATTGACATGCTCAACAAATCACATCAAAAGCGCATTCACTCCAAGTAAAGGTTAATATCCAAGAGGACTAGCCACTCCTCCATACGAAACAATAAAAAACTACCAATGTTGTTGTATTTCTTCATACTGGGATTTAAATCACCTATTGTAGATTTGTTTTGTATATAAAGATCTATGGTAGAGAAAATATATCATCTCACCTCTCGCAGCTACCCTTGCATCAAATTGCTCAATATTTAAACGCAATCTTGTTCAAGTTTGTAATTTATGTTCGACTCTAGGAATGAAGGCCGCACAAATCCAAGAAGAAAAGTATTAAAATTTGGCTCATCAAGAGGCTGGCACAAAGACTAGGGAGTTCTGTAGAGGAATCAAACCATTTCTTAGCTTTTTGAAGGTGACTTGGCTTTTTGAAAATTCACCCGGAAGCTAGCCTAAAGAGTATAAATTGTATCAATTGAAATCTTCCTTTTTCTAATGTGATTTGGCAATTTGCCGGATTTTTTGTTTTCCATTGTGCTTTTTTTTTTGTAAAGAAAATGAGGCTGATTTTATCTACTTTAATATTTTTTCTTATTTTAGATCTTTTTCCCTTAGTTCTATATTTTTTTTGTTAGTACTATAAAAAAAATTTGTAGTTCTATATTTTATTCGCTCACTTTCTTGTTTCAAGTATCCTTGGCAAGAGTTGAACTTGGCTAAGCCCCTACCATTCTAGGGCCAAGGATGTAGCCTCTAAAAAATGCAAGGATCTACAAGAAGGTCCATTCATTTTGCAGAGGTTGGTTAGTATGGTTAGTATTTCAAGTCAAAACAAATTTCTACCACTAACACCACTATCAAATACAACACGTGAGCAAGAAGCATCACTAGCACTAGGTCCACTTGGAGCATTCAAATAAGAAGTGGGGTTAGCAAACAAGAACCTATATTTGCTATCATTCTTCTAAAGACAGATAGTATTACATACAATGTCATCTACATGCTCATCTGGACCTTCTAGGGCAATTCTAAGCATTGCCTCTAAGTTCTTACTGCCCAACCTATTCCTAACTCGTGTCTTGACCAAATTCTGCACACTAAAAGCACGTTCACAAGTTGCTGTAGAAATACACTGCACATGAGTTAGCTCAGAGAGAACAAAGAGGTTAGGATAGCGTATTTGCAAGGCATGATTTCACGTTATTATACCCCATAAGTCCTTAAAAATTTTGTCCCCCCATTCTGTGGTACATTGCAGCTTGAATGCTAGAAACTCTCACTTACACACTACAACATTCACAAGAAGAGGGAGAGAAAAATTTGCATGCGGCTGGTCTACTCTAAAATAGTCCAGAAGAGTCTGTAATGTAGCAATACACGAGTTCTGCAAGCCCACTTGCTTTGAGGGCATGTTAGTAGGGTTGAGAATTTTAAAACATGAAATCATATCGTTATCCTTTAAGCATGCGGCCAAACTTGCGCAAACAGCCTCCGCAAAGGACCTCTGGAATGCTAGTGCCTCTTCAAGGTCTATACCAAGCTTGGAATGTTGCATCTCAAAACTATGGAATATGGTGCCCTTTACTTCTAACTGCGGTTTTTTCAAGTAACCACCGTCAGGACCATAGTCTAGCAGGATATGGTGACATGTGTCATCATTGAAAGTAGCTACATTCAAGTCACAATTCTCCACCATAAAAAGCATACGGATTTGAGCAATCTCAGTGCGGATTATACTACCTACGGTGGTGACGTCAACGAATTTGCTTTGAAACACTTTAGAAAGCATGGCCAAGGAATACAAAATGTTAGTTAGGAAATATAATATGTAAATAAACTTGAATTGCCTAGCTTTTGCAAGATAGCTTTGGCCTAAACTGATCCACATCTTTGAAAAACAAGAGCACCGATTCAAGCAAATCACAAAGAGCAGTTATTGATTGTCATCTGCTAAGCCAACAAATTTTGTAATACCATTTTATAGACTTATTGGCATCAAATAGCTCCTCCTACAAGGCTGATAGAGAGTGTTTCTTCTTGCTCGATTGGTTGAAGAAAGACTATACAGAATTTAACAAAATATCAACATCCTTAGACAATACCTTGTAGTCAAGAGCTTTTCCAGCATCCATGGTTGCAAGGTTTGTCTGATGAGCCATACAATGACAGGAAAGGAGGAACGGATAAACCTCATTTTGAATTCTTGTGACGACACTAGTCTTTTTGCCGACCATTGTGCTGACTCTGTTACTTCCAAATGCCACCCATTTCTTCAAATCCAACCTCTAGCTGCACAGATTAAACATGACATTGTCAAAGATAATGACAGAATCCTTCTTGTCACCCTCTATGTGCAACAGATCTAAGAATAACGTCATAGGCAAGCCCTCCTCAATAATTGTGGCAAAAACTACAAGATGGCTAGTAACATTTATGTTAGTCGATTCATCAATCATAATCCCCCAAAATGGAAAGTTTCGGACTCAATAGATTATCTTCTTCTGGAGCACTACTTAAATGCACCAAACAAAATTGTTGTAAGATTTTTCGTCCTGGTACATGCTAGCAATGATAGGAGCTTTCATAGACAAAAGAAATTTCCATACTGTAAGGAATTTAGCATAGGGTAGAGATTGCTTCCTAATAAATTATGTTGCTTGGAAGAGAATCTGCATCGCTTCATCATAAGCGCTCTGGCTAGTCAAGATCTTCTTCCTCATGGTTTTCTCACTGTTGGAAGTTGCTCATGAGAGCCGCTTGTACTCATTGGATCGGTTGTGGTACACAAACGCACTAATTTTGAAACGTAGATGACACGTGATATGACTGGGTTTAGTCATTACTGACTAGTCATATTTTTAATGAGTCATATTTGTTGTCATTTAGATTGGGAATATAAAACGCCATATTTTGCCAACGTGGCATATATGTTGACTACCTTTAAAATTTTGACTTTCTCTTGAGCTGCCCGAGCAAAAAAAATCCTACGTGGCATATAACTCTATATAGTTATATTTTTGGCTGACGTGAAATATGACTACAATGAGTCATATTTGGGTTGACATGGCATATGACTTTGTACAGTCATATTTTTGGTCGATGTAGAATAAGACTTTTGTGAGTCATATTTTCTATTGATGTGATACATGACTCTTATGCGTCATTTTTTTTTGTTGATGTAGAATATGACCCTTGTAATTCATATTCTCTACTGATGTGAGTTATAACTCTTGTGAATCATATTTTCTGTTGATATGGAATATGACCCTCATAAGTCATTTTTTTTAATATAAAATATGATTGTTGTGAGTTATACTTTTGGCTAATGTAGCAATTTCTATGGAGTGTTACCAGTAATTTAATGATTTAATGTAATCATATTTTTAAAAATATAGAGTCACATTTTGGTATGATCATGAGTATTATGTAGCTGCAGCCAATCATATTTTGGCCAAGATATATTGTGAAACATGACTCAAGCAAATGAAATTTCATATTAGTGAGAGTCGCATTCTTAGATTTGTATGTAGTTTGTAACTAGAGTGACTAAGGTTTACAGTAGCTTCTGTCATGAACTACAATTATATTTTCCATACATTCAAAATGAACATGACGCATTGCAGTCATGCACCAATATGGTTTAGCAACTAAATAAAAGACTCCATCAAATTAAAACAAGTACATACGATTTTTGAGATGCACGAGAGACACATACATTGAAAAGAAAAATATAAAAAAAAATGTGGCTCTTTTCAATGACATTTATTAGTCACTAACACAAAACATATCACAATGACATTCTATAAATGTATATTCCCACACACTTATAGGACCTATATTCTTTACAAAGATGTGAAGATGTTGCTTTTTTAATATTGTAAGTAGCCTCCAATAACTTTATTCCAACTTCTGCTGCCTACATATACAATCAACATGGTTAATTTTAGTGAATGAACAATATAGATTAAACCTTCAAAGACTTAAGGCAACAAAAAATATGTAGTATAAATTTAAGATTTAAAAAATATATATAACCAATTAACCATTATATCTTTACAAACTGAAAATAAAAAAGAGGAAAGAATAATACCATAACCACTATATCTTTAGAAATTACAAGTAAATAAAAAGAAATAATGACACCATAACCATTATATCTCTAGAAATTAGAAATTAGAAATCGAAGCAAAAGATAGCAAGTGCTAAGAGGTAAGATGCAACAAGATGCAACAAGACGTAAGAAGAAACAAGAATTTAGATGTAACAATAAGCACAAATTAAGATGCAACAAAATGCAACAAATAACAAGAAAAAACAAAAAATAAGATGCAATAAGAAGCAAAAAGCAACAAAAGCAAACAAAGAGCATGAACTAAGAAGCAACAAGAAACATGAACTAATGGCAACAAAAAGAATGAACTAAGAAGCAAAAAAAAGTAAGAATTAAAAAACAAAAAGAAACAAGAGCTAAAAGATAGCAAGAAACAAGAACTAAGAGGCAACAAAATCTAGGAGACAACAAGAAGCAAAAAAAAAAAAAATTGTCAAATGTTGCACTTTGAGGGGGAGGTACAAAAAACGGCGGCTAGGATTTCAAAATCCTATATTAGTGGCGGCTACATAGAAGTAGTGGCTAGGATTTCAAAACCTCAAATCAGTGGAAGCTACAGAGAAGTGGCAGCTAGGGTTTTAAAATCCTAATCATGTGACTTGCTTTAGTCATGTGCATGACTTGTTCTAGTTATGTGACTTGACATAGTCATACAACTGACCAAATATGACTATACTTAGTACCTAAGCTATATTAATAATCAAATTTGATCCAAAGTGAATACATGTTGACACTACAACTCCACAAAATGCTTAAAGGAAAATTGCAAGACCTTAAGCATCTATAATTATAGAAAAAAAGTGTGCAAAAAGTGTGGGAGTGAAAGTATTTAATAGAGGTGCTATTGAAATGCATATTTGAGGCAAAACAAGGGATTATGCTTTTATAGTCTAAGTACATCCTTGTAAGAACATCCAAACAACCATCTTTTAATTGCAATACAAGCATGCGCATGCCTACAATGAACCTCAATCTTCATATGAATAATTTTGTGACTCCTATAGGGCCTACAGAGATCCTCTAAAATGTGACTTGTATGACATTGTTGAGAACCTTCCTAATAAATAAACAAACTTCAATATATAACATTTGTGAGTGTTTTAACTATATCCTTGAGATAAAGCATGCACAACCATGTTCTTTATTGTTGGGCTAAGTCCTAAGTTGGATATTTAAGTATTATTCAATTGGCATTCTAAACATTGAACAAATTTTTTCTAATGATAAACCATAAGTGATTTACATCTTAATTAAAACTGACAAAAACTATAAAAATTAGAAGTTTGAGGTGGTTTTGGATGGTTTGGGCCAATCCAAGCCAAAGCTCTAGACTTTCAAATCCAAGTTGAAAATTTAAAATTTTTGATAGCTTATAATGTAGAGTGTTGCATGCCTATTCAAAAATAATAAAATCTTTATAATGGAATATTTTTAGCAAAAATTATGGATGGATGAAGTTCTATCTCTTATTCTTTTTTCAAGACTTTGTCTAACATTTTTTCTAGCCTATAAGCCTAAATTAACTTTTACTTTCAAGATTGCATTGTAAATGTCATCTAAATGTAAGGTCCCTTTCTAGCTTGAATTAGATGAATTTTGATGTTTTTAGTCCAAAATTTATGCTCTTGATTACCCGATTTTATTATAATCTATTTTTCTTATTTTTTATCCATTTTTTAAAGTGTGATATATTCTTTAAAAACTTTAAGAATTACCTAAATGATTTTGAATTCAAAGTTGGATTTTAATAAATTCTTGAATTTGAATTAAGCTTCTAATTTTTAATGTAATTATGGTTTCTACCAAAAGAAAATGACAAAGTGCCAAATTCAAGGATATGCCTTAGAATCCATTTCCACCTCAAAATCCATTTCCACCTCATCCCCATTTTTCAACATGCATATTATGGTTGTATCATAAGGCCTGCTTTGATTCATTTTTGTTGCATTTTTTTGTATCTTTGTATAGAACTTAAATAATGACTTTAACAATAAGGTGTATAAATTCTATCTATGATCGAATCTTTTTTCTTTCAACATATTTCTTTCTACAATTCTACTTCTCTCTCTTGACTTTTTCCAAAATAAATTCTTTTTATTTTTATTTTTTTCCTCTTTTTTTGGATTATTTTAGAACTGCAATCTTTAATTTCAATTACCACTAATTAATTTTTAATAACTCTAGAAGTCAAACAATTGTAATGACATAATCCTTATAAGTGCTAAATAAGTATCTATTGAAGATCTTAAAATAAATTATGGTCAACTATGCATATTACAATCAACAAAGTCAAAACTCTATAAAGGGGTCAACTTAGTCTCTTAACTATGTCCAACAGCCCAAAGCTTTAAGTAGCAACTTAGAACCTATACTTCTTACTTCTACTTCAAACTTTTAGACTTTAAATACAAACGACATTCCTCACTTGCTTTTGCTCTATGAATATTCAAGTATGAATTTTTCTTACACTCTTTTTTCTCTCCTTAAATTAGATTTTTTTCAAGCTTTAAGTATTTTTTCTAAACCCCACAATCTTCAATCTCCATCACTAGTTAACTGCATTAGATTTCACTTTGTATCAACCAATCTAATTAGCTCTTAATTTGTATTAGCCACCACAATTAATCAACATAATTAGTTAATCTGCTAGTGCAACCAGTTTGTTAGTGTACGAACTAGACGTGAATTCATGTCCTCATGACTTAAGGTATTTGTTAAACAATATTCCTTCGCTCTCATTAAAGAAATCAACAATCTCTATATTTGAACCAATACTTTATAGGACTATCTTTGTCACCAAATATATATTTCAACGTGAAAAAAAATCCATCATAAAGAACCAAAACATATATATTATGCATATTGAGGCCATTTTCCTATCCTTTCCAACAAGATGGGTCGGAAATGAATCCATCTATTGTCTCATGTTGTTAATTGTTTTACTTTTCTTTACTTCCTTTGTAATCCCTATAAGAAATTTAAATTATTAATTAAAACATAAACATATGCCACTCCAAATATTTGAACATAAATTCTATAATAGGCACAACATACAACAACAACAACAAATTTTTAATAGGCATGAAATAAAGTTATGCCTACACCCTAAGGAATGAGATCTACAACCAAAATACTAGAAGTTCATTTTAGATTGACCCCCTTTTCCTTGGACTATCCAAAAAAAATTTAAATGACTCCCCCCCCCCCCCCCAAAAAAAAATATGACTAAAGCAAAAACATGACTAGGTGCTCTCCAAATATGTTCCTTGTCCAAATTTTCCATCGGCTGACCCAAAAGGAAATAAAATGGCTATTAAAAAAATGTGACTACAAAATATGACTCCTCCCAAAATATGACTCAAGCAAAAATATGATTGGTTACTCTTCAAACATGTTCCTTGCTCAAAAAGAAAAAAGAAAATGACTATAAAAAAAAATGTGATTACAAAATATGACTCCCCAAAAAACATGACTACAAAATATGACTCAAGCAAAAATATGATTGGGTGCTCTTCAAACATGTTCCTTGCCCAAATTTTCCTTGGGCTACCCCAAAACAAAAAATTGTCACTACCAAAAAGATATGACTACAAATATGACTGACACAAAAATATGATTACATAATATGGCTAGACTTTCCCTGAATATATTCCCTATTGTTCCCTATAAAGTACTTAGCCGTTCCCAATGGCTGTATATTATACACCCATGAAGTACAAGATTAAAATATGATTGGCAATTATATTTGAAGTCATATATTTTTTCAAGATGTTGGCCTCCCAAAATATGACTACGAAAAGTCGCCAGTCATCCCTAGTCATATTTTTGTAGTCATAAAATGCAGGTTTTGTTGTAGTGATTGTTGGCCAATCTAGAGCCCTCACTACCCAAAGAGGACAGATCTACAAAATCGGGATCCTGCAACCTTGCAAAGTAGTGGTCACGGAGTGATTTCTGCCTTTTTGCCATCGCAAGAACCTACAATAGTAAGCAATATTGCTGCAACAAACAACAATAAGCAACAATTACAATTTCAGAGCACAAGAGGCAAAACAATGTACACAATTGCATTGTTTACTCTTTCGGTATGATTGTTGACTTCTGAATTAAAAATTCCTAACCTGGACTACTTGAAAACTGAAGTTTGTTGTTGATCTAGGAGTGTACACAGACTAGCAAGTGAATAACTAGAATCAGCAAACCAAAACAATGAGGTGAGGGTAAAGAAACGAACTTGATTTTGAAGCGCGTAGTGGAAGACTAGAAGCCCACATCTAAAACCAACTGAAGACTGGAAGCTGATTCACCGATGATCAAACAATGTCCGGGGAACCCAACCCAATGCTGGTCTGGGAATAAACTCTTTAGCATTCATTGGGTCAAGTAGTTCAACTTTTGCCCCATCTTTCATTGCACTTGAGAAATGCAGACATGCCATTTTCAGCTAGTAATTCTTTGAAATGTAAAGTTGTTTCCAATCAACTAATAAACATTTCTGGTGATAAATAAAGTCACTATTTTTTAGTCCGAGAGCACTTAAAGTCTAAAAGACTAGCATGCATTTTTTGGTTGTATAGAAATTTTGGGCAGGTACTTGTGACTTGAGATTTTCATATTTTTGGCTAAAATTAAAAAAAAAGTTGTGAGCAAGGAATATCTTTCATATGCACTAAATTTCATGACATTGGAAACACGAGTCAAAAGTTATGGCCTAATATGTTACTTTTCCCCGGCCAGGCAGTTCAGGCAAATCAGAAAAAATCACTTTTTTCAAAAACAAAAATTTGAAATTGATTTTCTAGAGTTCTATGTAAGTGGAAAGCTTTGAATCATTCCATTTTGACCAATGAGTCAAAAGTTATGAGGAATTTTTCATGACATTGGAAACACGAGTCAAAAGTTATGGCCTAATATGTTACTTTTCTCCCCGGCCAGGAAGTTCAGGCAGATCAGAAAAAATCACTTTTTTCAAAAACAAAAATTTGAAATTGGTTTTCTAGAGTTCTATATAAGTGGAAAGCTTTGAATCATTCCATTTTGACCAATGAGTCAAATGTTATGAGGAATTTTAGTTTGCAGATAGTTATGGATTCTCTACTTTTAAATAAACTTTGAAGTCCTTTACCTTACTCAATTTTCAATATTTTTTGAAAAGAATAAAATCATAAGATGTAGATTGTTTATTACAACATTTCAACCATTGAGATTGGCATTCTTCAATTCCATAACCAAAATCTTAACAATTTTGTATTTTGAATCATTCTCTATTTCTATCTACTTACTATTTTTTTCCTATATGTTATACAACTCCAAATGATGTGAAAATTTTCAAGCATGTACACAACTTCTCTAGGAAAATGAATTCAAAGAGGCACCACCATTTTGGACATTTTCTTGTAGAAAATTGAGCTTGTGAACTGCAGCTGCCCGATTTTTTGGAGGGCCAAAAAATGATTTCAATGAATTTGAATGCTTATATCTTGCAATCCACATGGCGGAAATTTCTTAAATTTTTACCACGTGTTCTCAAGTCAGCATACTACAAGATCCTACGGTTACATATGTCAAAAAAAAAATTCCAAAAATTTGGTACTTGTACTAAAAGTGGCAGTTCTTGAGCAATTTCGGTGAAAACATAGGCATCTGAACTTTAGGAATTAAATTCAACAAATCTTACACTATTTCTCTGCATTTGGAAGCTGCTAGCAACTGAATCATCCACCACGACTCTCGCTGTAACAATTGTTGACTCAACAATTGAATCCAAATCCAGTCACTGACACTTCAAGCTTTGCAATTTCCACCTAGACTAAGTTCAATCAGCTACAAAGCTAGATTTCTTGGTCGCTTGGTACCTTTGAGAGTTCGATCTGATGGTGGAGCTAATTTATAGTCAATACTGCAAGTGAGCTCACAAAATTCACATTTTTGGCTTGATAGACACGATAATCTGGTTATAAGAATTATTGATTGGGATCCGGAGAGAATTCGTTAGTGCAGTCAAACTGAGCCTGTGAAAACAGAGAACCAAATGGAAGGCTGGGATTTTAGTCATGCCTACACTACAAGAGAAAGGAGTGTTTTAACCCCTAAAGGACCAAACACCGTTTTTTGACAACATAGCGATTTTGGGCAGCTCACTATGACCGGAATTTTTCTTTTTTTTCTTTGAAATTTTCACATAAGATGTGCCCGAGGAGTAGCTTTAAGGTCCAACAATTTTCGTAACTTTTGACTACATGGTTAAAAAGTTATTGCATGATATGTCATTTTCATTGTTCTGCGGGCAGCCAGGGCAGGACAAAAAAACTTCTTTAAAAATCACTTTTAAAAAAAACTAAAATTTGAATTTGGTTCTTTAGATTTATATGTACGTGGGAGGCTTTGAATCATTCCATTCCAATCAATGAGTCAAAAGTTATGAGGATTCTTAGTTTGATGGTAGTTATGGAATCTCTACTCTAAAATAAACTTTGAAGTCCTTTATTTAACTCGATTTTCAATATTTTTGAAAAAAAATAAAAACATTGTGTGTAGATTGTTTATTACAACATTACGATCTTTGGGATTGGCATTTTTCAATTTCATAAATAAATTCTTGACAATTTAGTGTTTTGAACCATTCTCTACCTCTTCCTACTTACTATTTTTTTCCTATATGTTGTACAATTCCAAATGATCTGAAATTTTTCAAGCATGTAGCCAACTTGCCTTGAAGAATGAATCCAAAGAGTAACCATTATTTTGGACATTTTTTCATACAAATGTGACCTTGTGAAGGGCAGCTGCCCGTTTTTTTGCAGGGACAAAAAAAGGATTTTTGTCAATTCAAACGCTATTATCTTGCAATCCACTATGTGGAAAATTATAAAAAAATTTCCCCATCTTCTTAAACAAGTTGACTACAAGATCCTACGGCTACAAGTCTCCAAAAATATTTTTTTTCTAAAATTTGGCACTAGTATTAGAAATGGCAGTTTTGGAGTGGTTTTGGTGAAAACATAGTCAAAAACCTTTAGGGGTTAAGTGTGTTTTAAAATATAGTCCTAGAGATAAGATATTAAGTAATGACCTTTATGGAGATTTTTAGTAAAAATTTACTAGAAATACATGTGTATTTAGTAAAAATTTACCGAAAATCTCCATAAAGGTCATTACTTAATATCTTATCTTTAGGACTATACTTATAAACACAATTAAAACACCCTTTTCACTTGTAGTGCTATGAAGTTGAAAAAAACGAGTGGATTGATTCGAAAGTTGCACATGCAATTAATGAAAGCATTGTGTAACTTACAAATTGAAAGAACAAATGAGAAAAAACAGCGATGTTAATCACATCATTCAATTACGGTACATAAACAACAAAGACTCTTAATTCTTAAAAACAAGTTTTATAACATGGTGGGTTTTGCAATGTATTGCACGGAGTGCTTCTCACGGCAGTGATCCACACGATCACTTTGTTATTAGCAAAGTCTAGTACCCGTTAGCACTGTACACACACCAGCAAATGAATGAGCAAACAAAAACAATGAAGTGAGGGTAAGGAAGCGAACACAATTTTGAAACGCATAGTGGAAGACTGGAAGTTGAAAATCAACCAAAGACTATTCATAGACTGGAAGTTGATTCACCGAAGATCAAACGATGTCCAAGAAACCCAACCTGAGCACCCACAATCAAATGAGCATCCTCAACGCCCACGTGATAATCAACAAACTTGGAACAATCGAAAGCCGATTCAGAACTCGGCAAGTTGATTCAAAACCCGACAAGTTGATCGTTGGCAAACTAGGAAGCACCCTCAATGCCCACAATCAAAACAAGGGAGTTTGGGAGACAGAAGGGAAGCGCAGATTACAGAATCAAGATTTAGGAAACTCCAAACCCCGCCTCAAACCCTAATGCACAATTGCACATTGCTCGACCAAGATGGCAATGCAAGGCGGCAAGGCCAATCGACAACCCCTAAACCTAAATGTCAAGACGTCAGTACATCACAACTCAACAATAAAACTGTGAAGGCCTGAACGTCTAAAATCTATTGGATTCATTAAGGATTTGTTGGTAAGTGACACTTCTCCAAAAATAATTCAATCATTCAATGTATAATTGTAATTTTGTATACACTATTTTCTTTTTATATAATAACAAAAAAATTCTAGAGACCCTAAATCCAATTGGCTGCCCGTTGGCAAAAAGGCTTCTAAATCGATAGTTTTCCTATATACTCTAAAGGTAGATGGTTGAAATGCCAAGATTTAATTTTACTACCCAGCCCATTTCCAGAAATCCTCTTTTTTCATTTGGAACCTCATCCTAAACATTTTAAGCTCATTCGAAAATCTTCAAAATATTTTGGCTAGCTTGTAATTAACTGCCGATACTCCCAAGACATTGGACTAGCATAAGTAATACAAAAAGATGTTATTGTCTTAGTCGGAAGAAGATTCAATCATATAATTGGTCACATGTATTGACCCAAACTTTGATTGCAATGATTCAAAGGTTCAAATGAAAACTCAGGTTTGACACATATTATGTTGAAGACATGACCACAGTAATAAATAAACAACCCCACAACCCAAAAAAACAAATTAGTATGGATCCTATATAAAAAATAAATAAAAACCTATGGTGGTCACTATTGGTCTTGATTACACAATTTTGGAGAAATTAAAGTTTTCAAAAAATCAGAAATAGAAATTAAAAATGTGTACAATACTGTAGTGCAAAAATGTAGCTTCACAAAGGAAAGAAACAAGCAATAAATGGACACTAAATAAAAGAGTTTAGGACGCTTACAATTTCAATCACTACTAGAAAATTTAGTTTTTTTGTTGATTTGATCGCGTCAAATTGGGTCACTTTTTTGTTGATTTGGACAATAATCTACTGATTTCAAAAAAATTCAACAGCTTCTGTCCAAATCAATAGAAAAGTAACCCAGATCAACACAACCAAATCAACAGAAAAACTAAACTTTTTGGTAGTGCAATAGATTGGTGATGTTGGTCCATGACGTAGGAAGTGTGGCATTACTAGCAAATTGATTGTTGTCAAGTTGGTTGCAACAATTATATTAATATATGCCACATTTAACTACTTTTGGACTATTCAATGAATTTTGGACTAAACATCCGAAGATTACGGGATAATAACATTGTAAGATCTCTCGATGTTTCTATTGATTTCTTGATGTTTCTATTGATCTCTCGACGTTTCTACTGATCTCTCGATGTTTCTACTGATCTCTTGATGTTTTGGATTATCTCTTGATGACCATTGTTGGATCTCCCGATGACCATTATTAATTCTGGACTTTCAAAAGTGCAGAAGTTGTTAAATATGGCATATATTGACTCATATTGTACATATGAAGGTGCTCCAAATGCAAATAAATATCGAACAATTGATAACAATAACTTCCAAAACATATTTTATCGTTCAAAATTGTAAGACATTATTTCCGTATCCATAGGCATTGAAGAAAATCATGTTGAAAGTTGTGAGGTTAAAAAATGGCATCCATGAGAACTAATAAATCATCATATTTGGTCATTTGGACAACTGAACAGAGACAAGAATCAAATGATCAATTACCTAAACATAAACCTCAGTTTTACTTTATATCAATGTAAAACTAAACAAATGAGACACTTAATTTGACAAACTTGCATGTGAGATGAATCATGTGTTTCTACATAAGTTTGTTGAATTGCGGGTTGATAGGAACCGTTTCAAACAATCCAACCTCACCCCCATCAACACAGCTATTGTAATTCAATGCTTTTAATTGTATTTCAATGTAGCTAGAGTCTTAGACAATCTATGTGAGCTCCCAATTTGTCACTTAGAGTTCATGATTTTATTTTATTTTATTTACAAGTTTGAATTAAGTTATATATATAAAAAGCCTAAAAAAGTGTGTAAAATCAAAATAGGTATGTCACATGCTAATATGTTATTTGGTCCTAAATAGAATGTTTTTCCAAAGTAAGCCAAAATCCCGCATGTAAATAGGGTAGAAACCCGAAAATTGTACAAATTGTGGATATATGGTAGAAATTGCCCAAACTGCCTAAATCTGCCGTGCATGTAATAGATTGTCGCTAAATTGGTTTGAAAGAACTTGTGTAAAAATCCTAAGTTGACTCCGAGAGAGAAGTATCAATTTCCCATTTGATTTTGTAAAATAGCAAAAATCCCAATTGTTAGCCTAGAAATGCGGCAAACTAACGATGAACAATTGGAGGACATCTGCGGCCAAAGTATGGTGTTTCAAGGTGGAAATTATGCTAGGAGTCCAATGGCTAAATCGGTTTGTCAAGATTCCTTATTCACCGATAATTAAAAGAGGTAGTGGGATTTGATTCTCCTTCCTCAAATATACAAAGTATGAATGTGAACTTGCATATCTTTTGTAAAATTCTATGAGAGTTTCCATAAAAAGTTACAATTTTTTTATACTCAAAAGATCTTCCGGACAATCAACCACCAAAATTCACAATGGTAAATTTATAGAAATTATCTGGGGTGTGGTAAAATCTCAATAAAAATCAAAATAGCTTTTTTATACTAATAACACGCTCCAACAAGCTTCATAAGCCTTCAACATCCAAAAGTATCCAAATTGAAAATATTCTTCAAACCGGCAAATTTGAAAGAAGTTCACGGAGTTGACACTACAAGAGAAAGGGGTGTTTTAAGTATAGTCCTAGAGATAAGATTTTAAGTAATGACCTTTATAGGAGACTTTTAGTAAGAATTTATTTGAAACACGTGTCTTTTTAGTAAAATTTTACTAAAAAGACACGTGTTTCGAATAAATTCTTACTAAAAGTCTCCTATAAAGGTCATTACTTAAAATCTTATCTCTAGGACTATACTTAAAATACCCCTTTCTCTTGTAGTGTGATTAGCATTCTAGGGGCATACAAATTTGAAATGAGGTTGAGTCAAGGTCTTTAATTACTTTCTTATACCTACTAAAGAGCCTAGGCTAGTTACTTTTTTTTAGAAAAGGTGAACTTCAAAAGTTGGATTTTTATTCTTTTTTAGTTTTAAGCTGGCGTTAAAATTCTTTGAGTTTTTTGTGAAGTAAAAGGGGGTAAAAGTTTCCAAGGACTAAAAATGTCCTTTTGAAGACAATGGCGCAATACTTTTGTGATTTGAAGTCTTTTTCCAAATGTTAGAATTTTGGTCCATTGTAAAAAGTTGAAATCAAAGATTAAGGTGAAAATCCTAAATGATAAGATTACTAATAGGAAAAATTAGAGGGGGGTGCCCATTGGAAAAGTATATAAGGGCATTGATTTCCCTATCAAAACACCCCTTTGTAACCTCTTGTAGCCATTTATTTGCACATTGACCCCGTTGAATTCATTTAATTGGATTTTGGCCATTTTTGGGCCAAATCACCAAAACAGTTGTTTTCTGGAGATTTTTATGTTCCATTGTTGGTTTTCTAGCAAGATTTGAAGGACATTTGGAGTCCCTTCAAATTTGTTGTTTATTGCATGTATTGGTGAAGTACTAACTAACTGTCATCATGTTTTGTTTAAGTTTTGTTGCATTTTGTCTAAGTTTCTTGTATACTTGTATCTTTACTAATCCTAAAGCCTTCCTCTGCCGTACCTTGATGATGCCGCTTAGGAGGACCTCTAGTGTTGATTTGTTAGTAGCATTTTGTACTAACACATGTTTTGTATTAACACATGTTTTATACTAATTCATGTTTGTGTCTACTAACTTGAGTTTATTTGTATTGGAATACCTATATTTTGACAAAAATTGTAGTTATTTCCCTTGTCTTCCCTCATATGACAAAGCTTTGTTTCTATAGGTCCTAGAAATGTTGGTAGAATTTGTGCAATATTCCTAGACTGCAGAGTTTTGATTTTAGGAGTATCAAAGTGTTGGTAGAATTTGCAAAATATTCCTAGATGGCCAAGCTTTGAATTTAGAAGCCGTAGAAAAAAACTCTCAAAAAAATAATGCCAATTGGTACCACAATTAAATGCCATGATCTCTACCAAATTTAGTCCCCAAAATTTAGTGGTCAAGAATCTACCTGAGCCTATTAGTTAGTGTGGAAGTTTGGCCTTTCATTCCCCAAGAAAGGTCCATTTTTAGCGTTTAAAATGACCCCCAAAGACTTATTTTTATTTTCAGAACTCCCCCTCAAAGTTAGAGTTAAAATAGGAAGAGATTTCAGTAGGAAAAAAGGCCCCCTAAAGGCTCAAAACTCCCCCAAAATCAAAACTGCTAGGGCTATAAACACACTGAATTTTTTGGGTCTTGGAAGGGTCTGGACAATCAGAGCCCGCCATGTGGTAAGCCACATCACTAAAAATTGGGTTTGACCAATCAGCAACTGCCACATGACAGGGCCTAGCCAATAGAGAAAAGATTTGGGCCAACCAGGGAGTGACACGTGGCATCCAGTCAGCGATCCAACCTGCACAGTCAATGCAAGGGTTTGAGCCATTAGGAGAACGCCATGCAACAGGGTTTGGGGGTGTATTTTCTTTTAATTTTTGGACCAATTACTGGTTCCAAAATTTTGGAATTTCAGTAGAGAAAAAAAAAGGTTGATAATATATTTTTTCTTAAAACAAAATAGAGAACATGTGTGTGTTCGATTAGAGTAGGAAGTAGTTTAGAAAAAGTAAGGATTAGCGTAGAAGGAGGAAGAAAGTAGGGATGCTTAGAAGTAAATTGCAACTAAATTTTTAGAACTCACAACTAAATACATAGAAAATTGCAACCACAATAGATAGAGCTCAAACCATAGAACTCCTATTAGTTAAAAGAGGAAGAAAGAAGTATGAAGTTGGACCCCTGCAATGAAGTAGAAATGTCATGAAAGAATGAAGGTGACAA
The DNA here is from genome assembly GCA_951230915.1 of Antitrichia curtipendula. Taxonomy (NCBI): domain Eukaryota; kingdom Viridiplantae; phylum Streptophyta; class Bryopsida; order Hypnales; family Leucodontaceae; genus Antitrichia; species Antitrichia curtipendula. Next base: position 33,143,846 of record OX579635.1, read on the forward strand.
TTTAGGTGTAAAAGTTGGCAATAATTGAAGATTAGGTGAAAATAGGGAGTTTCAAGTGACCATTAGAATTGTATGTTAGAAAGAAAATAATTGACTTGGAATAGGAAGGCAATAATATTGCAAGAAGTCAATCATTTTCTTGAAAATTGAACAATTATTTCCTTCCAAGTCAACTAGTAGAATATTAATAATGAACTATAATAGTCTTTAAAATAAAAGAAAGAAGGGGGTAAGAAAAAGAAAGGAAGTAGTTGGAAGTACAACTTCCCAAATTGTATGAATTCCACAACTTCAAGTTAGATTTCTTTGAGTTTAAGAGTCCTTTTCAAAAGACCATTTACAACCACCAAACCTATGCACATGTAGAAAGTACACATATAGAAAGAATTTCCAAATTTCAATGATCACCTTGGATCTTTGTAGACATAGGATGTTAAAGTGGCCATTTGAAGTCTACATCCTCTGTTTGTCTTATCCTAACAAAGGATAAATGTAAAAATTTACCTCTACTTTGTGGTTGCTTAGTGTCCTACATTCATCACGTCTCCTACTATGCTACAACTCATAACTCACACACCCTTTCTACACCCTTAGATTTGTGATAAAGTACAAATACAAATGTCTATGATGAACTATTAATCCCTAAAGGTCAGAGACTATGTTTCTCCCAAAATGCTCCAAAACTGTCATTTCTAGTACAAGTACAATTTTTTGAAAAAAAACATTTTTGGACACATGTAACCTTAGGATCTTGTAGTACACTGGTTTGAGAAGGTGTGGAAAAAATTTCAGAAGTTTCCACCATGTGGATTGCAAGATACTAGCGTTTGAAGTGGCAAAAATCATTTTTTTGTCCTTGCGAAAAAACGGGCAGCTGCATTTCACAAGGTCACATTTGCATGAAAAAATGTCCGAAATGGTGGTTATTCCTTGGATTCATTCTTCAAAGCAAGTTGTCTACATACTTAAAATTTTCAAGATCATTTGGAATTGTACAACATATAGGAAAATAGTAATAAGTAGAAAGAAGTAGAGAATGTATCAAAATACACAATTGTTAAGAATTTAGTTATGGAATTGAAAAATGCCAATCCCAATGGTTGCAATGTTGTAATAAACAATTTACATCATATGATTTTATTTGTTTTCTAAAAAAATTAAAAATTGAGTAAGATAAAGGATTTCAAAGTTTAACTTAGAGTAGAGAATCCATAACTATCCACAAACTAAAACTCCTCATAACTTTCATTTCACTGATCAAAATAAAATAATTCAAAGCTTTCCACATATATATAAATCTAAAGAACCAATTTCAATTTTTATATCTGAAAAAAGTGATTTTTAAAGAATTTTTTGAGCTACCTGCTGATCAATGAAAATTATATATTATACAATAACTTTTTAACCATGTAGTCAAAAGTTATGAAAATTGTTGGGCCTTGAAGCTACTCCTCGGGCGCATGTTGTGTGAAAATTTTGAAAAAAAATAAATAAAAATTTCATTCGTAGTGAGCTACCCCAAAATCACTATGTTGCCCAAAAATGGTGTTTGGGTCTTGACATTATGTCCCACATTGCTGCTGCTCTCGGGCATAATCTAGTCCGATTTGCAAACTTTGCCAACACATGGAAGTTAGCTGTGACATAATGATGAAACATGCACCACATTGATTTGCGTTTAGCAAGCGTTGAGAAGACTGTTGCCGGGCTGGTCAACATGTGTCAACCTATGACTGAACAGAGAACTGCTGCTGGCCATTGGTCTCTTGCAGAGACATGATCTATATATATTTTTCTCTGAAGGTGACGGTGGGAATAAAAACAACAGGAGAAGAACGAAGTTACTTACCTACTGAGACATCTTTTGCAGAGGCTTTGTGAGAAGAATCTAGCTTAGCTGCTTCACACAACTTAAGCTTAGGGACCAGAACCCCTGTGCATTGCACTTCCACTTGATGTGGTGTTTTTCTGGGGGCTCGAGAAAAAAGAATTCTGTCAGACCTGAATAATAAGACTCTGTGGCATATTGTCCTGAACATGGCTTGTGTCCGTAGACAATCTTGGTTGACTGAGATGCATCATTGAACGTCCCAGTAACCGACATCGTAAATCATTAATTATCATAAGTTACTCTTAGTGGGGAACTCCATCATCAGAGTGAAACTTGGTTGCAGATGTTTATGCTTAGTTTGTGTTAAAAAAACAAAAACACTTGGTCACAGATTGACAGCTGGGCCAGAAGTTGGCTTGCAACATAACATTGCTGCAGGGGGTCCCTTTTGCTCCCCCAAATCAGGAGCCCCTCAGCCAATGAATTTCTCATGGAATCACCTAGGGAATCACATTCTGAGCACAGTCAAGCACAGTCAATCAGATTTTGAGCATTATAACTTAACCCTGGAACGCCGGCAGAGCCATTTTGTGGCTTCTGGATGACAATGCGGAGGTCTGTACAGAGATCAGAAGGTTTTTTTCATCCATGCTTTCCTTGCTGACCTTTCATGGTGGGTTATGAAAAGTATCCAACTGAATTTGTAGTCTTGTCAGTGTTTGTCTTCATGTAAATGAGAAGTGAGTAAAAAAACGGACCACGAAATATGCTATCCTAGAGTATTTTGGGAGTTGTTGTTCCTTGCTCTAAAGCTAAAATTTCTCTACAAAAATGATATTTTTTAATTTAAAATCCAACTAACGAAATGAAGGTGATCTACTCTAGTTTCTACTCCAATTTGAATTTTGAAAAAGTTTCTAATATTGAATATTTTATTGCAATTTGAACTTGGGATGTATTTTCAATGTCTATTATTTTCTAATTATAGAATGACACGGAAATTGAGTTTACACCATGATGTTTGTCATTATAATATACAAACATGGTGAAATTTTCCGATTTTTTGAAATAATTTTCTATTTGATATGATTTTTCTTCACTTTCTCTTCAAAAATTCTCAAAAAAGTCAACTTTTCACAAAAAAAAATCTAAATTTTTTATGAAGTAAAGGAGACATGTAATTCCATCTCTGAAAAATAAATATAAATTTTTTCATACATATCTAGTTGCAAAATGGCAGCAAATTGAGTGATGGATAGTGAGGCTTGAAATCAATGGTCATGGGTCCGTCATTTAGGGGTTAATACTCACCCAAGGTATCCTGGAGGGAAGTATACCTCCACTTGGGGAGAGACACCTCACCTGGTTTAGCAATGTTATGAATTCTAAAAGCATTGCCACCGTGGGGTGGTCATATCCCTACAACAAAGATTGGATGGCATAACCGGTGGAAGTGGCGGGCATTGCACATGAAGGATCCCCTAGCGTGGGTCAAGCAAATTGAGCAATAGAGGCCATGTTGTCCATAGTGATGGTGCCTGAGTTTTTAAAATTAAAAACATAATTATAAACAACAATTAACTAAAGCGACAACTTCCATGTAGTGTAGAGCTCTATTTCAAGGAGAGTGAAGCTGGATTGTACCATCAAATATGCCAAAGCAATCAACCCCAAGCTCCACTAATAACTTCACTATGCTCGCCAAGTTGAAGTTCTCCAAACAAAATATGGTGCGTTTAGTGCTTTAGAAACCACACCCAACGTCATGGTAGGGGTTGTTTTGGCTCTAGAGTATGGAGTCATGTGAGGGTATACTAAGCCACAATGGCAATGTTCTAAGAGCATCCCCACATCAAGTCGCCAAAGGCACTCAACATGGGCAATGGGTGGACCGTGGCTTAGAAATTGCCCCATGGCACGCACACCAAGTGAAAAATATGCCCGAACACTTCAAAAAGTAAAGAGGGCACAAACAAATAGTATCTCTTAGATACAACTCGCTAAGCAATTTGATAATCTTCTTGGACTCACCTTTTGAAAAGCTTCTCTTAAAAAATTGAAGAGCACTTGGTGAGTCTCCATGTGGGATTGTGGCTCTTCAATTAATATTGCGGCATGCCAAACCACAAAAATTCCATGTTTGGTGCCCCTCTTCTACGAGCTAGTTGTAGGGATGCTCTAAGACCAAAAGCTTAGAATTCCAATAATCATTCTAACTTTAAATGAGGGATTCTCAGGAGGGTAGAGTAAATGAACTTTGAATTTATTCTTATAGATAAGAAAATAATACAATTATAGTCAATGCGTGGAATTCTAAATTTGGAAATGAAAAAACCACCCTTTTTTTTCAAATCTTGCGGGTTGGAAGAAAACAACTAATCAATCAATGAAAGGAATAAAGTAGTTTGCTCTACAACTAACCCCTCTAAAAGCAACTACTAATACAGAGGAACATTTTATTTTTAAACGCGTGGACGATTTGTATTGATAAGGAAACAATACAAAAGACTAAAAGAAATCAGAGAGGTACATTTTGCTTTCTTCAATGTACCAATGAGTGTTTAGGAGGTGGTAACTTCTAGTGACCACTACATTTTGACTTCAAAAATTTGTAACAAATTCTTCAAAAATCCAAAAAATATAAAATGACTTCGGTTAGATACCAATTCCATTTTTCTTCTTACTAAAATTTACTAAAAGTTTTTTTAAGGAGGGAAGCTTTCCCCCAAAGGCAATCAGCTCTTAAAAGGTCGCTTTGAGAGCAGACTACCTTATGTCATTTTGTGAATCCCCCAACACCCACAAGGCTATTAACTCCTTAAGTTCTTTGACTATGTTTTCCTCCAAAACACTCGAAAATTGTCATTTTGAGCACAAGTACAAAATTTTGTACAAAAACACATTTTGGGGCACATTTAACCATAAGATCTTGTAGTACGCTGGTTTGAAAGGATGTGGAAAAAAGTTCAGAATTTTCCACCATGTGGATTGCAAGATATTAGCGTTTGAATTGACAAAACCCCTTTTGGGGTCCCTGCAAAAAATTGGGCAGTTGCACTTCACAAGGTCACATTTGTATGAAAAATATCCAAAATGGTGGTTACTCTTTGGATTCATTCTTCAAGGCAAGTTGGCTACATGTGCTTAAAAAAATTCAAATCATTTGAAATTGTACAACATATAGAAAAAAAAATAATAAGTAGAAAGAAGTAGGAATGATTCAAAACACTAAATTGTTAAGGTGTTAATCATGGAACTGAAAAATGCCAATCCCAATGGTTGTAATGTTGCAATAAACAATCTACATCCTAAATTTATTTATTTTTTCAAAATATTGAAAATTGAATGAAATAAATGACTTCAAAGTTTATTTTAGAGTAGAGAATCCATAACTATCCGCAAACTAAAATTCCTCATAACTTTTGACTCACTAATTAAAATGGAATGATTAAAAGCTTTCCATGAATGTATAGAGCTAGAAAACCAATTTCAAATTTTTTTTTTTGAAAAAAATGATTTAAAAAAATTTGTCCAGAATTGCCCGGGTGAAAAAGTACCATATTAGGCCATAACTTTTGACTTGTATTTCCAAATGTCATAAAATTTTGTCCACATGAAAGATATTCCTCATCCACAACTTCTAATAAAATTTTGGGCCTAAAATATGAAAATTTCTAGTGACATGTACTTGACCAAAATCGCTATGTTGCTAAAAACGCAAGCTAGTTCTTTGCGGGTTAACAAAACATTGGATGAAAAGATGTTGTTTTCTGTCATCCATGAGCTTTAGAAAACAGTTGTAGCCTGGTGTGGAGTTGCAATATTAAGCTTATTATACTTGGATGGATACACAAGAATGTGAGAAAACATGAGATTGGTACATTTTATTGCTGGTTAATTGCAACAAGAAGCACCATAGCAGAATATAATGACACACAATATTTTGGCACATAATATTGGGAATAGTGTTTTTCAGCCCCTGTGAAGGGCTGCGAGTTCCCCAAGGTTCCCAAATTCTGGAATTGTCTGGAACTGCACCGCAGCAGCTACATGATGTGGTAGAGGGACTTCCACATCATGTGAATTTTTTTTTCTTTCTTTAAAACAATTTTTTTGTTCATCTTCTCTTTTCATTGTAAGATTTTTTTTCATTTTTTTTTTCAATTTTTTTTTCTGACAACGGCCGTTCTTTTACTACCGGGGGAGCAACGCTGGGAATAGGCCCAAAACGGCCTCCAAACCTCCCAAAAAACATCTAATGGACAGTAGATGGAAAACCTCATAGTAGAATTTGCAAACCCCAAGAGAAATTTCTCTTGCACTATGTATAGTCGGGTATAGTTTATTTACAAAATTTTCAATCAGTTTTCACTAGAAAGTTCAGCAACTTTAGAAAGCTCTAGCGTGCTAAAAAAGGAATCAATTATGAAACCGCAAATTGCGTTGGAATTGCAATGAAGTGCGCTTCAACTTCAAAACAAGTGAAAAATGAATAATTTAAAATTATACAACAATTTGGATTCCTTTTATACACTACCGACCATTTCATAGAGAACCTTAGGAAGAGTGTCAAAGATTTTTTTGCATTTGGATGAAGAACAAGAAAGAAATCATACATGCAATTCAAGTGGTTTGGAAATGAGTATTTCTAAAGCAATTATGAAGGTAATTCATTTCTTATATGTACCATTCAATACAAGTTGTAATTTTCACAAATGTTGACAACATTAGACAATACAGTGTCTAGAAAACATCAAACTCTTTGTATGATTTTCAATTAAATATGTGTGTTTATAATGATGATAAAGTAGACTTTAGTGTAATTTCAACACAACTCAAAACTCAAAATTTTGTTCATTTTTGAACGCACACGGGCCTCCCAAAGTTCTCCTAATCTCAGAAGGATCCAAAAATTGGTGAATGAATTGTATCCCATTGTACTTGGAGTGACTTTAACCTCTAAAGTTCTTAAACTAATTTTCACAAAAAATAACCAAAATTTTCACTTCAAAGTGCATTGAGTATAATTGAAATATAAAAACATTGTTTAAACTTTCAACAATACAAATTTGTAAGAAAGTCAAACTATAGAAATTTATTAAAAAATCAACAACTTAACCTTATAGATTACGAGATTTTAATGTTTGAAATTTGAAGGGAAAAAAATTGGGTCTTGTCCAATATAGTTTGACTCATTATTGTAGAAGATAAACTATTCAACTTTGGAAACTCGGATCTTGAGGTAGATAGTTAAACCCTAAAGGACCAAGTGTCCATTCAATGAACACAAAAATCTTAGGTAGGTTTCTACAAAATCAATTCTTGTTGGATGTTCACAAAATTTTGATATAAGGTGTGAACATGTAGTATCCCTTTAGTGTAAATTAGTGTAAATATAATTTCTTTTCCAATTGGGTGCCCAAATCAAAAATTATGTTGCCCTAAATGTTTTTGGCAGTCTAAGCATTTGGAGCATCATTGGGGCATCTTTTATAAAAATATTCATAGACTTTTGAAATTTGGCATGATTGTAACTAATAAAATATAGCATGTAATTTTTCTCAAAAAAAACTTATTCCTCAAATCACATTCTAAAAGGAGACAAACTTTGGAAGCTATGTCAGGATTTCAAGACAAAACATTTTCTTCTAACTTCAAGCCCTATTATCTTGCAATTTTTATAGTCAAATTCAGTCTTGAAATTTTCTCACATATTCCAAAAAAAATTCCCTAACATTTCACTATGTAAATTTCAAATTAAAAAAAATCCCCTCATTGTACAGTAAATCATAAAAAAACGACTAGTGTAATTGCCAATTCACTTAACCTCTTTGCATTGCAAGGTGATTTAGAGTAAGTTAGACTCCATATTTGCTTCAAATCTTTTGCATGAGTGTACCTAATAAGATTTGGAAATCAATGGTAGAGAGACAGCTCAAGTTCATCAAGAACAAAATTTTACTTCAAGAGGGCTTGAACTCTACTAATCATATTTTGCAAGAATGAAAAAAAGTTTTTTTTCTTGAAGTTTTATATAGTACACATGGTTGTCTTGTTGGACATGTCTGGGGATATTGGTGACGTGTTGGACGTGTGATGTTGCCTGTCGTATAGGACAAGTGTATGACAAAAGGAAATAAAGCGTCGCGTAGAAATTTAGGGTTTCGCTTTTTTTAACCTTGGGCTGCCCGAATTTGTCTTATGTGGTTGGGTGTCAAGAGTGACGTAGAAAGAGAGAACCACGTCATCTAGGATGACTTTGGGTCAGGGCGCATGCAGGTCTGAATAGGATGACTGCGGGTATGAAGATTAGGGCAACTTTGGATTTAGGGGGTGACCGTAGGTCCAAAATTTGTGGGCGACTACGGGTACAAAGAGAGGTGACTGTAGGAAAAGAAGAAGAAGGGGGATGACTACGGGTTCACTATGTTTCCGCGGTCGCCCATACCCGACTTGTTGTACTTAGGTAGTTAGATCCCTCAGTATTGGATATTGAATTAGTAATGGAGCTAATTTGTCAATTAAAGCATATGAGATGTTACTACCATCCATGTAGCAGCCTAATTAATCTCTTTGTGTGGTGATTTATGACCAAAGATTTTATTTTCAGCTACAAAATTTGGAAAAAAGGGGGGAACTGCAGGTTCACGACGTTCCCGCGGTCGCCCCTACCCATGGTCGCCTGTGAATGTGCCATAGGGCTACCACATGGCATCCAGGTGGCCGGGCAATAAAAGATTTTTTTTGAAAAAATCAATGGTCAGTTTGACTTTATTGAATGTCACGTGTCGCAATGTCCAGGAAGACAACCCTGATTAAGTTAGTCACTTGCATGCCAATTTTCAAAGATAATGGACATGTCTAACATATACAAAATCATCTTGCATTGAGAAGGTATCTCCCAAAAGCAACTATATGAGCAAGGTTCAATTTTTTCCAAAGAACTCAATTCTCAGAAGAATGAAAATTCTAATTGTAAATACAAAAGCTTCCTTCTATAAATCAAGTTCCAAAGGAAGGAAAAAATCTCATGAATTTACACTAGAATTTGAGCTAATGGTCCAAAAATTGTTCGAAAATTGCCATTTAAAGTGCATTGAGTGAAAATTGAAAAAAATATATTTATTTTACATTTTCACCCAGACATTATTTTCCTATGCTAATATGAAAATAAGTATAAAGAATTCAACCCATTTCAACTTTAAAGATTGTGAGATGTAAGCATTAAAAGTTATTGAAACAAATTCACAACTTGCATGATTGCTTGCTTTCTCTATTGCGTGTTGCCCAAATTGCCAAGTTGCCCTTAAGCTTTTGAACCCGCTAACTTTTGATCTAGACATTTGATTGAAGAAAAAAAATTACATATCACAAAGCTCATACAAACTCACACCTTGGATAGAAATTTCACCATGATTGGTTTAAAATTGACTTTGTATGAATCTACCAAGCCTTCAATGAGCTACAGAAGAGCTTATTGTCTATTAGGGGAAGCCTTAAAGGACAAATCTACTTTGGGGGCATAATTTAGGGTCAAATATTAATTTTACATAGTTTTTGATTTTATATGTCTCAGAGTTTGACAAATAAAATATATTTCTAATAATATCTTTTTAAATCCTTTCTGTTTTATTTTAAAATTGCTGAAATTGCAATTTTTGTGACACTTTAAAAGTAGCATCATGAAAGCTATAATACACCACTTTTGGACTTTCCTATTGAATATATCTTATTGTGATATTAAGAAACTTACACCACTTATATCATGATGTTTATCACTATGACCTCTAATACACAATTGAACAATTAAACTTAAGAGACAAATTACATCAACAAACAGCACCAATGCACCTACATATCCACAATTGTGTTGCATTGAAAACTATTTGGGTAAGATTAGCCCCTAAAGGACCAAATATTGTTTTTTTGGCAACATAACAACATTGGGCAGCTCATTACATACGAAGTTTTTATATATTTTTCTTTGAAAATTTCACACCACATGTGCCCAAGGAGTAGCTTTAAGACCCAATAATTTTTATAACTTTTGACTACATGGTTAAAAATTTATTGCATGCTTCCTAGTTTGCGTTACTTGTTGGGTAGACCAGGCAGCTGAAAAAACTTCTTTAAAAATGATTTAAAAAATATATATAAATTTGAAATTAATTCTAAGGATTTATTTGCACGTGAAAAAATTTAAATCATTCCATTTTGATTGATGACATGAAAGTTATGAGGAATTCCAATTTGTGGGTAGGGATAGCATCTAGAGACTCCATACCAACCCACAAACTGAAAATTCTCATAGCTTTCATCTCATTAATCAAAATGAAAGATTTAAATTTCTTCACGTGTAAATAAATCTTTAGAACCAATTTCAAATTTTATTTTTTTTTAAAAGTGATTTTTAAAGAAGTTTTTTCAGCCGCCCGGGCTACCCGCCAAGTAACGCAAACTACACATCATCCAAGTTGTTTTGAATGTTTGGGAGCAATTCGAAGTTTTAAATCCTGCCATTTTTGGAGTATAGTGAACTTCGGCGGCTTGTTTCTTCTTCATACATAGTCCATTTTCAATAATTCTTTTTGAAAAATTGAGCATACTAGTCTAGTTTGTGTGGCTAAAATTTCATGTTAATCCAAGAATTAATGAGTGACAAAGAAGCATTCTAGTAGAAGGTGGTTCAGCTTTAGATCTATTTTTTGCAATTTTTCTTACTGATTTTTTATATTTCAAAGCCGTTTTGTAGACACAATGAGTCAATTGAATGAATTTTTTTTTCCACCAATGTGTTTGTATACTAGTTTTGAATCATTTTTTAGTGTAAAGTTTTTTCATTTGAGTAGGTTTAGAAATCAAATTTCACCTCCAAATGTGTTTTTGGGAAAATTTCAGCATCCATTTTGAACACTAAAACATTACGATCTTGCAATCTATGTGGCCAATTGACTTCAGATTTTGTACATGTCATCTACAACATGTGCACTACAAGATTGTATGGTTGAGATTTGTATAACTTGAAGACATTTAGATCCATAAAGCTTCAAAAGCAATGATGTTTTTGAACCCCAGAAATTGAATGTCACTTTGGGGATAACAGTGTTTGGTCCTTTAGGGGTTAATAACCAGCCTATTAACACCCCAATCACAATTCCATCCTTACCTACCCATGGGGTACATTTCATAACAAAAATGTACACCTCGAATACATGACTCCAGAAGTGTCATTTGAGTGGTAATAGGGGCTGGTTCACCTGGGTCAATGCCCTCAAGGTCCTTGACCGGTGGCACCAGTGTACCCCACAGGATCTGATTGGACCAAGATATCATTCCATAGTGACATTCCTTGGGATCCGCTTTTCCTGCTTGCAAATATTATGCCCATGAAGGGTTTTGTTTTTTAATTTGTTTTTTGAAACAGCTGAAACAAAATTTCTTTTTGCAAAGGATGGAGATAAAAAAAAATCCAAGTCTGCCATGGCAGGGAGGGAACCGAACCGAGGCAAAGGACGCAACACATGGGACGCATGCCACACCAATGCCCGAGAAGTTTAGAATTCCAGATGCAATTACCAACAGAAAATGTACGAGACAAGCCAAGGTTGGTAATTGGTTCTGTTAGTGCATGGCATTATAAACATGATTGTACCGGTCCTGAAAGAGTCCAGTCCAGTCCAGTCCAGTCGAGTTGTTGGTGCAAATTATTTCCTCCAAGCGTGGCACCTGTGACACTGGTGGAGTGACAAGTTGGAAAGAAACTTCGCATAATTGCAGACCATTGTCCACAACAGGCTTTTTCTGTTTCAGGGCTTTCAGGCCTCCAATAGTATCTGGCTTGCCCAGAACCTTTTGCCATAATCATACACTCGTACAGTATGGAATCATAACCACCTCCACGCTGGTACTTACTGTCCCTGAATCGCAGAATTGTGCGGAGCTGTGTGCAGAGCTGTGTGGAATTGTGCAAAAGTGTGCAAATTGGAGGCTCGAGAATCAAGGTGGGGATGGTCAGTATGTTATTGATCACATTGGTATATTATTGCAGAAGTGACATAAGGTAGGCACCCCCTAAAGCGCCATCTACAGGCTGCGTACATTTTCAAAACCAGTTATGTACCTATTTGGATGGAGCGCTTTCAGAAACAAACTTTGACCCTTAATAACTTTTGCATACGGTGTCCAAATGCCACTTTCTCTGGTGCGTTGGAACCTCCTTTCACTTGCCAATAAGGATATATGAAAATTTGACCAGTCTAATAGTAGTAACTAGGCTCAGTAGCAAAAAGTGGCGGTTTTGGGTGTACCCACCTTACCTTGGCACAGGCGCATCCTTAGTGTAATGCACTGTAATATGCCCATGCACCTCCATGTGATCGGGGTGGATTGACCCCCTCGCTAAACCCTTACCATGGGTGCATGTAAAAAAAAAAAACCCTTATTTTGGGTGGTTTCAAGGATATAATCTTGACTTCAATTCACAAATTTGGGGTCTCTGATTGCAAATATGAATTCAAAATTTGCAAAAAAAATCATGTGCAAAAAACAGGGTTTGCCCGTGAGGTCGAGCAAGGGGGTCAATCTACCCCGGCCTTCCATGTCATCATCCATGAACCCCTGTTAAAGTCCCAAGGCTTTTTTTCCCATCAAAACCCACTCAAAACTGTCATTTTTATTGCAAAGAGCAAAAAAATTAAAACTTGTTGTTTTTCTGCACATCTAATCATAGGATCTAGCACTAGACTATGATAGAAGCACCCACGGTTGACCATTTAAGCAATTTTGTGCATGTTCTGGAGTATTAGAAGGTAGTGCAAATTTATTGCCCTGTAGAAAGATAGAAATGATGGGCATTGTCAGTTTTTTTTGTGATTTTTTTTCTTCTTAAATTTAAATTACTATGAATTTTGGAAGCCAAAAGTTGGCCTCAACCCATATTTAATATATAGAGTCTTCCAATTCCAATCATTCTATGACTACTTTCTTGTTCATTGCTTCCTACTTTCTTGCTCAGTACATGAAGACACGTGTCGTGACATTATAGTGCCAACCTTGCAAAGGAAAAAAAAATCACATTCCAAACTTTGGTTGGAACCTATTCCAACTTTGGTTGGAAATAGTTGTACCCTAGAAGTGGGGTACTGATGCCTAGTTGGTAATGTGTGGTTCTACCATAATATAAGAATGCATGGAAGATATTTCAGAAACTTTGACTATGTAGATTGTCAAGATATTTGCATTTAAAGTGAAGAAAACAAGTTTTTTTTCACCTTGTTTGACTAAATTCTTTAGTTTTAAATCTTCTATACTTAAATTTTTTGCATTACTAATTTGGATTTTTAAAATTTTTATGTTCAAAAATTGAGTTGAAAATCCAAGAAAAATAATTCAACAAGAAAATACTTAATTTTCACTCACTAAAAAATTATTGAGTAGAAGTACATTTTAAATAAGGGAAACTAAACCGTTAGTAGCTCTAAGATGGAATTGAAACACAATAATTAAACTAGTGATGAGATTGTTCTAGAACACAACCCTTAAACCCTTAAACATCGAGGTAGACGTTTTGCAACCGATGAATGACAAGAGAATCTCCTGTGTAGGACAGAAGTGCAGCTATTCATCCTCCAAATTTTGTGGAAAAAGGGAAGATTGTCTACAGTAGTTTGACTTCCAATGAGTGCTTTTGCATTATTTTAATCCAACAACCCACACGGTGTCAAAACAGATGATTTTCCACGGTTATGAGCCCGTCATTTAAGGGTTAACCATGTCTAACAATCCTAAGTCGTGGTGTCATCTTTGGTGGGGGTGGATTCTCTTCCGGACAGGCCACCTGTGACTAGCCGGTATGTGTTTTTCCTCCGCAATGAAATTCTGTTTCATTTGTGTCAAAAGTGATTGCATCTTTCCACCACCCCCCACCCCAAACCATGATCCTGCAAAACCCATGCAAAACCCATGTGACACTTTGAATTGGGCCATCAATCAGCACAGCCGGTCAAGCTAGCCGGCCACTTTATCCAATGAACATGATCTCTGCGACACTTCTACAGTACAGTACAGTAATGTACCCAAGAAACCCAATGGAAACATCCATCTGGAAAATCAGTAAATTTGTCACGTTTGCTAAAAGGGGAAAGGACCAAAAAGGGCAAAGGAAAAAAGAGAGAAAGACGGTACGGTAAGAGCATGGTCCCCCTTCTTGGCTTGCCAAAAGCTCAAATTTTTCATATAATATCTGGAAGGGCCCTCAATTTCCTTGTCGCTTGTCCTTGGTCGCCAAATATGGTCTATCAATAGTCATTCATCAAGTAAAGTAGTTATAGTTTAGGATGAATAGTGATTTCAAGGGTCATTCCTTGACATGCTATGGTTGAGTTTGAAGAGAATATTGTTAAAGGGCCCGTAGCACTTTTTGTTTTAAACTTGTATCCAAATGTGGGCTTTTTGTTTGGTTTTGAGCAAACTTTGAGAAGCTCAAAAAAGGTCTTAAGCATTTAGGGATTAAAAAACATTTTATGTTAATGCATGGTCAAACTTCATTAGGTTTTAATATTAAAATATATATACTTTTAAAAATTGATATTTTTTGTATTTCAATAATTATAAAAACATGTATTTAAAATAAAATAAATTGCTTCAATTGTAATCGATCAATGAAATCTTTAACCCCTAAAAAACAACAAGCTCTTGTGGAGCTTTTTGAAGGCTTAGGTAGATTCATACAAAATCATATTTGAATGGATGAAAGTGAATTTTGTACCAAAGCTGCACGCTTACATTAGTTTTGTGAAAACACATGTTTTTCTTCAATTGGATGCCTAAACCAAAGATATACGACTTGAAAAATTAGGATTAGCTTCAATAAAGTGCCAACAAAGAGGGCAAGCAATCAAGCAAGCTATGAATTTTGTTCATCAACTTTAAATCCTTATATCTTGTAATCAGTGAAGCCAAATGGATTGAGAAAATTTCCTTTAATTTTTATAGTATTATAAAAAATAATTTGTGGTTGAAAATAAATTTTAAAAAAACAAACTTTTTTCCAATTTTCACTCAAGGCCCTAAAAATGGCAATTTTTGAACAATTTTAGAACCATTAGCTTAGACTCTAGTGTAACTTTATGACATTTTTATTTTTTTAATAATTTAAATTTGATTTTGAGAAGTAAGTCTTTGTTTTGTACTTTGGAATTTTTATTTTTCTAAAAATTGAATTCTTCCACAAAAATTAAAATTTTGCTTATGTAGTTGTTTCAAAACATTTTTTCAATGCAAGATGATATTGGGAATGTTAGACACCTCTAAAATCTTCAAAAATTGCACAAAAATAACTAATATAACTACCTACCCAATGGTTCCAATTTCCAACATTAAATAATGTGTCATTCTCTATAAAGTTGAGTCAAAATGTAATGGCTATGTTGAGTATGGCCCAAAATTTATTTTATTCCAACTTGAAATGTTATAATCTTGCAATCTGCATGTTCAAGTAGTCTAAAAAAGTTCCCACACATTTCTCGGGAAGTCTAATACAAATTTTGTTTAGTTTAAAGTCTTAAAAAAAATTAATTTTTTTTTTAATTATGCTCAATGCACTAGAAAGTAGCATTTAGGGATATTTTTGTGAGAACACCTTCAATCATTGATAAATTGAATTTAGTTTGGTCAATGAGATATTGTTTTAATGCGAAGTTTCTCATATAGATCATAAAAAGATTTTTTTGGGATTTTTTCATCCAACTATTTATCTCAAATGCATTGGTTTAATAAATACTTTCTTCCATCCCAATTCTAATTTATAATTTGCAATAGAATTTTTAGAGTTCATAAAACAATGCAATATAGTGTTTTGGCAAAAACATTGGAATATTGTAGTATGCAAAATATCCTTGTTTAACTAACATTTGAGGATTACTGATGTACTCAAGGATACATGACCTCTCAAAATCTTCAAATTTAGCCTTTTCCTCTCCTATCAACTAGGTCTACACCACATTTGGTCTTTTTCACAAGTGTGGATGAATGTAAAAATTGATTCTATTATACATTTTGTATTTCACTAATGGTTAGTGAGTCTTAATATGAAATCCAAATTTTCAATTTCTTTCATTTGTAGACAATAATAATTTCACGAGAAATAATAAGTTCATGTGCTTGTCTCTAACTAGGAAAAATTTCACAAGACCAAATTCAATCCAAATTCATAAGACAATAAGGTAGATTGATCTATTGTTGTTCCTTTAGTTATTGTACATAATTATTCGAATTGATCAAACTCACTGTTTTGTTTGCTACCAGATAGCAAATCAAAGTATTTTTTCAAATGTATTTTGGTCAACTCATTATTTAGGAAGAAAGAAAAATTACAGGTGGTGAGATCAAAAACATCAAATTTTTCATTGTTGTCCCTAGGGGACTATTCTTGCCCATTTGGATTCTAATGTGGTTCTTTTAGCTTCCTACACGTTGCAATAGTAATTCAAAAATATCCTTTATTATTGTGGAATAATGAATAATCCTTTTAACTTATGTCTAAACTATATCATGGTGGCGTATATTAAACTTGTAAATATTTAACTTCACAAATCATTTTTAATCCTAAAGTAACCATAGTAGGGGGAATCACAATTGTAAAGCCCTCCCAAAGCCTACTCTTTGAACTTAAGAAAAATTTGTATGTGGAGTATTGCAATTAGTCTTATAACATTTCTTTTGCAAATTTGTTGAAGATTTTTTACTCAACTTTGAAGGCATATAACAATTTAATAAACTTGTAGAATCACTTCACATGTTTGCAATTAAACAAAATTCTCCCTAATACCAACCCTTCAAAGTTTTTACTACATTAGGATGCAACTGAATCCAAAGTAGAGGTTCCAATTGAATTGGGTCACTATTTTGGTTTTGTAACTTTGTATATCTTAAAGCATCTCTAATATTACATGCCAAACTTGGCCATAGCTCATGGAATGGCCAAAAGGATTTCTTGCAACTTAGGCCTATAGCTAATACACCAAGAGGAAAATTCTGAACGGACCTTTCTAATCTCATGCTTTAAATGTCATACTCATGGGTCCTTGAATCCCTTCAAAACTCCCAACATTGGAGGGTTTTTTCTCAAATGTTCCAGATAGCTAGACCAAAAATAATCCATGACCACAAAGATGAATAAAGCACTTCTAGCAAGCTAGACAAATATATTGATTTAAAAACTTGACCAAATAAAAGTTTTGAAGGGCTTGTTGTTAAATAACTTTTTGAAAGGTGTGGGAGTAATAAGAGCTTCCCCAATCCAAACTCACCATTGTGTAATATAAATGCAAAGTGCTTTTAGGCCCCTCTAGATTTGTTCATACATTTGGTGGTTGTTGCACCTTAATGCGGTCTCTATTGTTGAAGAGAGGACCCCATCTATCAAGATTTTGGGCCATCTTGGGTCATTTTTGGTGGTACAAGCTAGGTAATTCCTAATTTTGCAAGTCTTTTTTGAAGCAAAAGTAATCTTAACCTTTAAAATTCCATTATTTCCTCACAAATATAAAATGAATTTTGGGCAAGCTCCTACGATCTCAATATTTGTCGTAATTTTCTGAATTTTTTTGTAAGCATCAAGAACACATTAAATTTATGGAAATATAATTTTCATTTCAATTGGTGCTTGGGAAGAAATATTATGGCACAATAAGCCAAATCTATGGTTGGGTAGACAAAAAATTTAAATTTAAAATTTAATTTTTAAAATTTTAAAATTTGTTACAGATTTTATTTTTACTTATATGGGAAGCTTTTATTCATTCCATTTGGATTAGTGATGCAAAAATTATAGACAATCTTGTTTTTTGAACAATCAAAGCATCTTTTTGAAAAAATAACTTGGAGGATTCATTTCTAAATTCAATTTTTACAATTTCTCAAAATATTGGTTTCATAGGGTTAAAATCTCTTGCTATAACAATTTCATTGTTGAAATTAGTGTGTTTCTATTCCATGTTAGAGCTACTAAAAATTTAGATTTTCTTTCAATTTGAACCTACTTCTGTTTAACAATTTTCGATGAGTATTAATTGTGTGTTTTTAAAAAAACACTCTAAACTCTCAACCCAAATTTTCAACATAAAATATTTAAAATTTAAAATCAATAGTGCCAAAATTTTAAGCTAAGAAGATTTAAAGTAAAAAAGAGAGTCAAACAAGGTACAAAAGAATTTGTTTTTTCTACTATAACTACAAATATTTTTCAATCTATGCAATTAAGATTTCAAAAAAAATTCCATGCATTTTTACACTAATTTATAATGGAGCCACCCATAACTAACCAAATAAGTAATTGTGGACATGATCTAGAGTAGTGCAAGGTGAAGCAAATATTTATGGAGGTGCAAAGATATAAATGATGTGGATTGCCAAAAATCTGATAATTTGATTGCTTGAACTAAAATTACTATGAATTTTGAAAGGCAAAAGATGGTCTTAATTAATGTCCAATGTCTAGAGTCATCCAATTCCAATCATTTAAGAACTATTTTCCTCCGCATTACTTCCTTTTTTTTTGCTCACTACTATGGGACATGTGTCATAACCTTACTAGTCTCAACCTTGAAAAGGAGGAAAAAACACATTTCAAACTTTGGTTGGAAATAACTACACCCTACAAGTTGGGTGTGGGTGGTCCTACCTTAGTGTAAGACCTTGCGGTTAGATATGAAAAAATTAAAGTAAATTAAAAAAATTTAGCTCTTTGCAATAGAAATGATAGTTTTGAGTGATTTTTGATGGAAAAAAGGCCTTCGGACTTTAGAAATTGATGTCGTTGATTGAGCATTAGATTGTGGACTAGAAGTTGTAGCAAGATACGTACACATGACAAGCATGAGGCCATTTTTGTTGTGTCCAAAAAAGTGACAAGGAGCTTGAAAGTTACATTGGGCCTTGTTTTGTTTGCTATACTGCTGAATTATCCTTGCAAAGTCTCAGTGACGGGAAGACTAAGGATGCTCTAATATTGAAGATGTTTTTATTAATTTTAAAATTGTTTTTTGGAGGGGGGCGGAGGGCAACTTAACCTCCCAAAGAACCAAGTGTCCATTCAATGTACACAAAAACTCTCAAATAGCTTCCTATGAAGTCAATTCTAGTCAGATGTTCACAAAAAATGACACATAGTGTAAACATATCTCTTCTTAGGAGGAATATAAATTTTTCTCTAGTCAGGTGTTCAGACCTAATGTTTTGTTGTCTTGAATTTTTGGGCAATCTTGGTAGCTTTACGCAACATGTGCAAACTCCTCCTATAATTTTGAAATTTTGCATGTATTTAACTTGCACAGTGCAAGATGCAAATGTCAAATTAAACAATAATGTGTAGTGTAAAATTCTAACTCCAAAAGGAATTAAAGTCTGCTAGTCCTATTGGACAAGGTCGGAACTTTTTATTCTTCTAACTTCAAACATTATGGTCTTTCAATCTGTGCGTCAAACTTTTTGAAGTTTTTTCTACACATTCCTATAGTAGTTTAGTACAAATTTATGCGGTTTAATTTTGGATTTGTTTTCTCATTGTTCTAAAAAGTGGTAGTTTTTCACAATTTCTATTCCAAAGATGCCTTAACCCTTTAGTTGTTAAACCGAGATTTAATTGTAAAAGAATCAATCACATGATACAAACCAGTTGATAAGAGAGGAGAATAAATCCACATACCTACAAGTTACTAGGGGAGTCGACTTCTTTCCAACCAACGACCCATTTTTGCTAGTTAGGTTGCTTTTTTTTCAATTAGTAGTGGTTTAGGTGACAGCTTATGCAATACAAATGTTAGGGATGTGTACATTGGAAGCATACAATGATCACAAGATGTACACTAGAAGACACAATTATTACCTACATTGAAGCATGGTGGATTTTGTAATCAACCTATAGTTGGAAATACGATGACCTGTACAACAAGAATAGATTGAACATAATTTTCACGAAAAAATTCATAGTAATTTTGTTTTTGAGGAAAAAAATATATAAAATGATTAAATTCTTTTAAATCTTTTTCTTTATATAAAAAAAAATCCCTTATCATACCCATACAACAAGTATGGTGAATCACTTAACTTTGGTACACCAATGGTGCCATTATGTGGTGCTTGGATGGCAATCCAATATTCCAATGGGGTGTAAAGCTATTAGAAACATTTTTTCATCCATGTTTTCCTTGCTGATCTTTCATGTTGGGTTATGAAGAGTATTCAATTGAGTTTGTATTCTTGCCAATGTTTTTCTTCACGTAAATGGAAAGTTAGTAAAGAAAAACACAAAATATGCTATTTTAGTATGTTGCCCCTTGCTCCAAATCTGGAATTTCTTTACAAAAATGATATTTTTTGAGTTTAAGCCCAACTAAACAAACAAAGGTCATCTACTCTAGTTTTTATTCCAATTTGAATTTTGAAAAATTCCTAATATTGAATCATTTATTGCAATTGAACTTTGGATGTATTTTCAATGTCGATTGAATTCTAATTATAGAATGATATAGAAATTGGATTTACACTATGATTTTTGTTACTGTAATATACACTCATGGTGAAATTTTCAATTTTTTGAAATAATTTTCTATTTGATGTGATTTTTCTTCACTTTTTCTTCAAAAATTCTCAAAATAATCAGTTTTCCAAGAAAAAACTGAATTTCTTTGTGAAGTAAAGAAGGCATGTAATTTCATCTCTGCAAAATAAATATAAAAAATTTCGTACATATTTAGTTGCAAAATGGTAGCAAATTGAGTGATAGGCGGTGAGGTTTGAAATCAATGGTCATGTATCTGTCGTTTAGAGGTTAAGTGATTAGAAAGTGGTCGTCTACCCCACCTAAGCTTAACCCCTTAAGGATGTTGTTATTTTTTATATGTTCTCCCATGTTGTAAGGTAAACCAACCCGTTGCAATCACATGACCCATAGTGGACACCTCATAACCCCACGATGTTTTTTTAAGACCACAATCAATATCTAATTTAACACATGTGGAGTGATTAGTGACCTCATTAGGAACACCCAACTTTTCTAGTATAAGTCATTATAGGAAGTGACTTTTCATAGCATTCCACATTAGAAATATTGTGACCACTTTAGGTGATTAAGATGAGCATATTGGATATACTTTATGTTGATTATGGGGCAGCTTGTAGACCACGTTGGAAAGATCACTACAAAAATACATAACTAATTCACACTTTGTCTGAAAAATAAAATTTCAATTGCTCTCACTATTTCTCACACTTATCTTTGTGCAGGAAAAGATTTGAAAAATTTGAGCAAATGGCATGAGGGCATACTCCAAATTATGACCATAATGGACCGTTTTACCTTATACAGAAAGGAAAATTGAGTAGCACATGAATCCCATTCAAGCTGTAAATTTCAGACCAAGGCAGAGACATACTACGGGTCAACTGAGAATTTTTGGGGAATTTCTTAGTGTTTGAAGAAGATCATATAAATTCGATTTATAGACAACATACGCCAACTCTTC
This sequence comes from Antitrichia curtipendula, assembly GCA_951230915.1. NCBI lineage: Eukaryota > Viridiplantae > Streptophyta > Bryopsida > Hypnales > Leucodontaceae > Antitrichia > Antitrichia curtipendula. Next base: position 33,165,200 of record OX579635.1, read on the forward strand.
TTCTTTAGACAAATGAAACGGAACGCCAGCTCTTTTGGAGGGCAACATCCTCAAGGGGTTAAGGTAGTATGCTCTTAACCCCTGAGCGCCTACGGTTTAACGTCCCAAACTATGGCAAAACGGACCTCCTGCCAATCAGAGTGTCACTACATATTGATCCCCGAGAACCAGAGAAACTGACCGTTCAAATGTGGAGAGGGTTTGGTGGCCGAGGTGTGGGGGAAGTTGTGAGGCATTTCACCGTACGGATTTCAAAATTATAGCAGTCAAACATGCTCTGACTTTCCCCAAAAGGACAAAAATGTGAGGTTGCGGGCACTTTGGGCCGGTGCTGGAAAGCGAAAACAGCTCATGGGACCGTGAAATTTTGGCAGAAGCCTGGGCGAGTTACTACTTGACAGCCTACGCATTTACACATTTTCCTGACAGAATCTGAACACAGTAATCAATGCGCAAATGCTTTAGAGCCGCGGAGGAGGATGCAGGGGCGACCGGCTGCCACAGTACGGTGTCCATTGACACGTTGGACCCGCCCAGGTTGTGCACTGCAGAAAGGTGCCAACTCACATCTCCCGCGCCACACCAAACAACCGTCAAGTTCAGCTGAAGGGAACACAGCAGGGCTGGCCGGGCGCCACAAGCACAAGGACGACTGCAGACCCAAATACCAAAAATATGAAATAAGCTTGATAGTGCCATCTAGAGAGCCGTGTCTACAAATTCAAAGAGTAACAACAAATAGAGGAAAATAGTGACCACTGCAAGCAACATGAAGACCTTTTTGAAAAAAATTCACATTCCAAACTACTGAGACCTCAGTACCTCACGAATGGGGATTGCCCACGGACTCTATGGAAACTAACTCTTGCCGCAATCACAAACTCACTCACTATTCGAAGGCAGATACCTCACTCACTAATCAGATCCCTAGACAGCATCTCAGCCTTCCAGCATGAGTGATTGAAGATTCCTGCCATGATTGACATCAAACACACTAAAGGGCCAAAAGACGCCACGCTCCATGTGACAGGAACTCCAACCTGATCATCGCTTGCACCCCAACTTGCCTCTCTCAAGTCAGCAGAACCCATCTTTGCTACAACCAGCTTTTAAAAGCCGCCATGCTCCACATGAATTCAGCCAAAATGTGGTCAAAGAACACAACAACAATGCAAATAAGAAGCTGCAACTTGAATCCAACTACACCCGGCCAATCAACTCAATCACAAGCCAATAAAATGCTCAAGTACGTACAAACCAAACGCTGGTTTCACTATACCTGCATTCATGATTGGTCAAGGACGTGCTGGCCGAGTCACTCTAAGCGCCCACTTGGATTGCGTATGTACCTTCACAAAGCATCTATCCACGCACATGTGTGCACCTGCACAAGTAGTGCAACGGAAGCGTGTTTTGCGCTTGCAAACAATGCACCTCCTCCATAGGGAAGGTCGCAAGCTACTATAATGCAAGGTGGATGGGTGGCAAAGGCAATCCACTTTACATGTTGCTGGTGGGTCAAGCCAAGGACCTATCAAACTCTCAGCAACCTCTGTGTGAAAGGATTGTCTCTTGCGGTATACATTTTCACCACGTGTGACACGGTCGTGCTTCAGTAGGACCCATGAATTATTCAGCCAACAATCCACAGTGAAGAAGAGATGCTTGTGCCACCACTTATGTGAATGAAACTGCACTGTGTAGTCGGTGCGCATTTGGTCAACAACATCCACTCCCCGCATGTTTGTCTGATATTCCACTTGTTGTGGTGGGGATGGAATGGCCTCTCGAATACCTTGCACCCACCGCATGGACCGTGCTCCTTCCCCGACCGGATCAGCTGATGTAGAAAGGATGTAAACCGGCTTTGCATCATACCAACAAGTCGCAGCCATGTGACGTTGGGCATGCATCCTCCACATCAAGGTGCCACGGGGGTGGTCACCCCTTTTGTGACCCAAAAGAGAAGTAGGTAGCCCAATGCGATTCTCTCGAAAAGTACCTGTGGCCCAAATCCCACGCATGTACAACTCCTCAAACAATTTGGGTGAAGTGAACCAGTTATCACATACAACTGTATGACCAACGTCCTCCAAGCCTTGGGTAAGTTCACGCACAATTCGTTCACCTTGTCCATGATCGGGAAGTCCAGAGGCTCCTACATAGGGCAATAGATTGTAAATATACTGCGACGGATTGCATACAGCTGCAAAAAATTTGAATCCATATTTCGTGGGCTTAGCAGGCATATACTGTCGAAAACCAGAGTAGTGACCCCGATATGCCACCATGATCTCATCACAAGTTATGTATTTCTCTGGGTTGTACAATGCTTGGCTCTTGGTCACAAAGTCTGAAATGATCCACCTCACCTTTGCCAATTTGTCATATTGTGGTGACTCCTTGTCACTCTCAATGGTCGCATTATTCACAAGATGCAAGCATCGCAATAAAGATTCAAAACGATTTCTTGTGAACACCCGGGGTATCAAAGAGCATTGTAGGAATTCAGCCCACTTCCAATAGTCCCGTATGGTGGGCAACAATTTGATACCCATGAGAATGGTCACACCCACAAAAGCACGCATTTCTAAGGGACATGTTGGTACCCAATTAGGCCCACCGTTCGTGTTCTTTGAGCGGCCAGTACCCTATTGAGAAGCATAGAGATTCGTTTGCTCCACCATCTTTTGCACTACCCTATCGTCAAAGAATAAATCAAAATAATCAATTGCAGCTGGTCGTCTAGTACAAGAGACTCTCGCCACTGGACCGGCAGGGTTACCACAAAATGACTCCCTATCTCCCAAAAGAGTGCTCTCTGAGCTTTGCCAAAAACGATCATGGTATCGAGCTCGAAAGTCTAAGTCATCAAGGTCTCCGTCATTGTCATAGTACCCAATTTCGTGGTGGAGGTCCACCCTACCTCCATCTGACCCTGATTGAGACTCAGAATATTCAATGGAAGAGACATCACCTGCAAAGTCTTGCCAAGAAGCCATCCATTCAGATTCCGAGCTGTCTGACTCTGTGGCGGAGCTTGTAGGTGCTGGTGATTGTCGTGGTGATGGTCCAACCGCCACCCTCCTCTGCTGATGTAATGGTGAGACAAGCTCTTCGTCCAGACATTGTATAGGGAACTCAGGGACGTCATTAGAGTCTAAAATGTCCTCATGGCACCAGAATGGACCCGCGGTATTGGCAGCTGCAGCAGGCACTGCTCCATCCTGGAATGCACGACAATCAGCAACAAGCACCTTTCTACCGCCAATACTCCCTTTGAAGAGTACAAAGTAGAATGGAATCCCATTTTCTTGCCAATGTTGCTGTGGCTCTCCCACAAACTCTTGAAGGCCACCCCACTGCTGCGGATCAAATCCAAGAACTGAAAATCGGACCCAAACGACCGTAGGAAGTGGACGCACATTGACATCGCCAAATGGCCGCTGCAGCCGCGGCAAGTCATCACCACCGTCACCATTTGAAACTTGCTGCCGACGGTCATTTGTTTCTTGTAACTACTCTTGGACACGCTCTGATGCAGCAAAGGTAGTGGCCAATCCTCTCGCAACATGCGCTTGGCTATCACCCCCCTGGTCACATGCACTGCCATAACACTCTCTGTTAGAATTTAGACAGAGCACTATTTTGATGAATCAAACAAAATAGAACCTTTGCCAGCAATGATGAATTAGTGTATTTCTCTTTCCAATCAGAAAAATCAGCTCTCAAAATCAACACCTTGATCTAAAGCATTTTTCCACTTTGCTTTGGACCACTTGTTTCTATTCAATTGTTGCCTTGCCTACATTGGCTTTTCTTTAGACTGTTGTAATTGTGTTCTTGACTGAAAATGGTGAAGCGATATGTTCCAAGTATCAAACTAGATTTTGATTTTCCCTACAAACTGCAAGGGTGTCAAGCCCCGTCAGAGAGGGATGTGAGTCCGTGTTTGGGAGTTTCCCATTGCTGGGACACACAGAAGCCGTGGTATTGGCATCGCAGCAGCAGGAACTAGAAGAAAAGAACACCAATTATATTTTTTGTGACAATGGAAAGCGACACTTATCGGTTGATGGTGATGCGCCTACGCCGACGGTGATGGCCAAGAGCAGAATTCGGTGAAAACGTTGTTAGAGTAGTGGTGCCATCTTCTTGCACCACGATCGGTCTCAAGCAGTGCGGAGACCGTGGCAAAGGTGCGATCAGTGGTGGTATCCATCCGACCGGCGCAGCATCTCCAGAAATATCCGATTGCAAATCTTCTTGGAAGCTCGTGTCACCCTCCCGCCCTAATCCTTGTAGTCGACCTCGACCGCGTCCAAGTCCAGGTGGTCGTCCTCGTCTGCGCCCCGATCCTCTCGCTGTGGTTGGCTGCTGCAAGTCTTGTCCGAATTGTGCTGGTGCTTGACCCCGTCCTCGCGTTGATCCGCCTGTAGCAACATGTGTCGACCGTTGTGGTCTACCTCGTCCTCTCCCCCGACTTGGAGGCAGTTGTTCGACTTCTCCACCATCCACAGTAGGCACCTCCGATGATGTGAATTCGCCATCAAGTCATGGTGGGTGATTCGAATCCAAAACTGTGGCGCTTGGCGCTACACCAAAATTCATTAGCTCGGGAGAGTTATTTGAATGTCCCCTCTCGTGCATTGCATTGCCCCACCTCCCCGCATTCCCCCGACTCCTCCCGCCACGAGCATTGCCGCAGCCCCGCCCTCGACAGTCATTGTGACTTGTGTTGGGCAGCAACATCAGGGGACGCAACTGATCCCCCCTTGCCGCGTCTTCGCATCTCTGACTGAACTCTTGCGATAATTGGGGTGATTCCGCTAACTCGGCCGCCATCCTCAGCCGTACTACCCCTTCCTCGTCCTCGCAGTTGACCACCACGATGCTTGATGTTGTGAGTGCCGTTGATTTCGCCTCGTGCCTTACTGGGCCACCACTTCTCCCGTATGAAGGAATTCACAAGTTCTAGCAATCCGTCGGCATGCCCCTCGGGAATTCTTTCGTACACCCCAAGAATTCAGAAGCACTGGCGACGGAACAAGTATCGCCAAGAGGTGCCATCCGGTTGTGGTGGCCAGTAGTGATTAGCATTAGGTTCCCGTAGACTCAACAGAAATTCTTCCCGCAAGCAACATTTCAATCTGTGCACCTGATCAGGTGTCGCTCGATGGCGTGTCAATGCCCACTCCTCCAACATTGCCTCAATTGTGTGCACTTCTTCCTGCGAAACTCGATGCTCAATCATGTCCACCTCAGGGGATGGAGCTGTCTGATTGCCCGGCAGTAGTCCTGCCATCTTCTTGAACTTGTGATCGGTATTTCAATGGCCTTGTTTGCCCCACGCCAAAATGTGAACACTCCCTAGGATGATGAATATGGACCCTACGCGAAATCAAGATCTGTAGTGGAATTGCACCACTCGCTCAAGTAATCGCCGCAATGCAGGCAACCCACTCGGTGGTTTGTTCTCCACTCTCTCAAATCGGCCGTCTTTCACGCATTGGATCTCTCTGAAGCTCTCCTACCCCGTACACAAAATGGACGTCCACCTTTGCCACAGATGCAATCACACTCATACCCTGAAACCCTCCCAAGCGCCCTCGCACAAATCGCCTTCAAACACTGAGTGGAACCTCGGAGACTGAGGAGGAAGCCATCTCAGAATTTGGCGCCAAAGTGAGGCAACGGTCTACCACCGGTTGCAGGCGGTGGCTCCTGCTGCGGTAATTGTGGCCAAAAGTCTTCAGCACTATTTTCCTCCCAGTTCAGTCGGTGCCCTTGACGTACAACGCACTCCACTACTTGTCTTCCACACAGGGTCATCAATACCCTGACATTATAACCCAGCAATCATGTTTTCTACCCAGTACGATCCCATCTGCCGCCACAGGCCCCTTTTTTAAATTCTGAGCGCCCATATTTGGGGCGCTGGGGCGCTCAGGGGTTAAAGTGTCACTGACCTTAAACCGCCATCTATACCTTGTGTACATCTCCAGAATCAATTCTGTACCTATGTGGAAGAAACGCTTTTAGAACCAAACTTTGTTCCTTAATAACTTTTGCATACAGTATCCAAATGTCCCATTCTTTGGTGCGCTGGAACCTCCTTTCACTTGCCAACAAGAGCATATGAAAATTTGACCAATTTAATAATAGTAACTAGGCTCAGTAGCAAAAAGTGGCGGTTTTGGGGGTACCCACTTTAATCCCCACAAGGTTAACCCGTACAATTTTCACGGGCTTCATGAGGACAGTATTGATTGGGTGGTTCACTAACCCTGCCCCCAAATGGGAGTGACAAAAGAATCCTTGTGGGGCCAAAGGATAAGCTTGGTGGGGGAGGCTCAAGCAAGCTCAAACTTAACCTCAGTTCTCCCATTTGTTAAAAAAAAACAATAAAGACTTAACCTCCGTTTCTTAAATCACACCGTCACTTTGAAAAGAAGAAAGAAAAGTTAAAGTTAACTTAGTGGACGGAAGAAATAAGAAGCTTGGATCATGCTGGCTCGCCTTCTCAAAGTGGCGGCGAACCTTTCTTGGTCGCTGCACCCGCCTTCAATTCGATTCCCTCTACAAGTCTAGACCCTTCAATACAATACAATATATAGTACATTACTGAGACTAGGCACTGCACTGTACTGTGCTGTTTTGACCTTGTGAGACGTATTGGGGAGCATGCTTATTAGGGCTTGTTTACGCCCAAAAAACTTTGGGTTGGAGCCCAAAAAAATGGGGTATTTTGATTGGAAGATAGCTGTGGACCCAAAGCGAAGACCCAACCAAAGCACTCCATTTCTTTGGAATCCAACCCAATTTTTTGGGGTGTAAATAGGCCCTTAGTTTCCTGAAACAGTCCAGTCCTGCTTTTGCACAGTCAGGCCTAAGCTTAACATAATCGTTTTTTGTTTCCATTTTGACAGGATTAGAATGACGTCTGGCTGTCTGTTGCATGACTGAGATGGAGTGTGATAATCATTTGTGGACGAATTCAATTCAATTAAGCTTACAGCGATGGCAGCAGATTTGGAGCAGAGAGGAGTGCAGTTCTGTATGCCATCTGGCGTTTGGGTGTGTGTGGCTCCTGGACATGCAACCATATCCTTGCATCGTCATAGAAGGTAAGGTAAGTTCAGAGTTTAGAATTTATTTAAGGTAGTCTGCTCTTAAAGCTGACCATTTAAGAGCTGATTGCCTTTTATGGGAAGCTAAACCATAACATTCAGTAAGGTAGCCAACCCCTTTCCGATCACCCTCCCATTTCCGATCAATAGCCTGATCCAAATGTAACCATAGCTTTATAGGCTGTTTGATTCTTATTTGATTCTTCTGTAATGAATAACACATTTACACCTAATAAAGTTGCCATTGATCAAGAATGGGTTTGCCTATTGATCGGAAATAGGAAACCCTGACTTTTTCACTTCTTTAATTTTTACTAATTCTACACTTGATAAAAAATTACCAAAAAATGGCAATCTTTCTTATTCCTGTTTCCTCACAGCAGAATAATTTTTCCTCCACCATTGCTCAATCTCACATATGCTGAAATGCTTAAGTGATCGGAAATGGGAAATCTACTTTAGCAGAGGGAAGGGCTGCTTTTCCCAAAACAAAATGGTGTGGAATATCCCACACCATCAGTAGTTATGGGGACACTTGGTAATATTAGTCATGGTAGCAAGGTGGCTACCGTAGACTTAGGGTAAAAAAAATATTACTTTCAATTCTAACAGTGCAAAAAATCTAGACTCGGAGTACTATAAATTAAAGTATTGTCAATTCAAATAATACACAAAATATGAGTTTTATACAAAATAGTTGTCAAATCATTGAGCCAATGAATTTCAGCATTCAAAATTCCTTGCAATGCTTCTTAAGACAAATGTGTTTTGTAACTTAGAATGTAAAGACAATTATTTATATACCTATGGGGTGGTAAGAGGTAAAATAAATAATGTGGAATATGTAAATTAGAATTCGTATTTTTAAAGCAACAATTGTGATTGAAGTAGATTTTCAGACCTCATTTACGCATAGTATAAAAACTTTTTTAAAAACCCTTTGAACTGAAAAAAGTTGTGAAATGAAGTTATGATTTATCTCCAAAAATTCTTTGGGATTTTGATCTTCCAATCAAAAGTTATGGATAAATTTTAGATAGGGGTTGGAAGGAAATTTGTTTTTGACATTTTCAAACATCCTCTCTGAAATTTGTCCAAAACTTTTGATTGGAGAATCATAATCTTAAATAGATTTTTGGAGATGAAATTTATCTTAATTTAACAACTTTTCATAGTTCAATTTTTTTTGAAAAAATTTATTATGCTATTCCTAAATGAGGTCTGAAATTATACTTCAATCACAATTCCTACTTTTGATTTAACTATGAGTGGTTGAAGAAACTACAAATTCTAAATTAACATATCCCACACGGGTTGTTCTAATTCCTACCACCACATAGGTATATAAGGAGCTTCTCTTGACATTCAACAAATGAAAAGTAAATTATTGTAATGGTCACATAGAAGACTGCCTTGGTATGCTAATCATGATTCTAGCTTAGATTTTAGGCAAACCAATTTTCTTTGTAAATCACATTTATTAGTATGTTCAATCTTGAATAGAAAGGAAATGGAGCGCGCCATGAATGTAATGCCGCACTCCATGTACTGCAACTTAGATTAACCCCTAAAGGACCAAACACCGTTTTTTGACAACATAGCGATTTTGGGCAGCTCACTATGACCGGAGTTTTTCTTTTTTTTCTTTGAAATTTTCACATAAGATGTGCCCGAGGAGTAGCTTTAAGGTCCAACAATTTTCATAACTTTTGACTACATGGTTAAAAAGTTATTGCATGATATGTCATTTTCATTGTTCGGCGGGCAGCCGGGGCAGCAAAAAAAACTTCTTTAAAAATCATTTTTAAAAAAAACTAAAATTTGAATTTGGTTCTTTAGATTTATATGTACGTGGGAGGCTTTGAATCATTCCATTCCGATCAATGAGTCAAAAGTTATGAGGATTCTTAGTTTGAGGGTAGTTATGGAATCTCTACTCTAAAATAAACTTTGAAGTCCTTTATTTAACTCGATTTTCAATATTTTTGAAAAAAAATAAAAACACTGGGTGTAGATTGTTTATTACAACATTATAATCGTTGGGATTGGCATTTTTCAATTTCATAAATAAATTCTTGACAATTTAGTGCTTTGAATCATTCTCTACCTCTTCCTACTTACTATTTTTTTCCTATATGTTGTACAACTCCAAATGATCTGAAATTTTTCAAGCATGTAGCCAACTTGCCTTGAAGAATAAATCCAAAGAGTAACCATCATTTTGGACATTTTTTCATACAAATGTGACCTTGTGGAGGGCAGCTGCCCGTTTTTTCGCAGGGACAAAAAAAGGATTTTTGTCAATTCAAACGCTATTATCTTGCAATCCACTTGGTGGAAAATTCTGAAATTTCTACCACATCTTCTTAAACAATTTTACTACAAGATCCTACGGCTACAAGTCTTCAAAAATGTTTTTTTTCTAAAATTTGGCACTAGTATTAGAAATGGCAGTTCTGGAGCGGTTTTGGTGAAAACATAGTCAAAAACCTTTAGGGGTTAATGAGGCATGAATGAACATCAAAGATGAGGCTTCCAGGGAGGGAAAGGCAGCCTCCCTGAAGGCTACAATGAATGTTATGATTCCTCTAAACAATTTTCAATAAATTTTTGTATGAAGAAAAATAGGATTGTCATCCAACCCAAGTCGATTCATATTTTTTGAACCTTCATGGAGTTAGTTATGAATTTTTGAAGTTGAAATGTTGTTGTCACTAGAAGCGACCACCTCTTGAAATGTACACTAGTGGTACATTGAAGAAAGAAAAATGTCCCTTTGTGTTATGATGACTTTTAGAGTATAATTGCTTTAAGAACACACTATCTTAACTCCTAAAGTAAGTTCCATTGTCCCTGTGGGATTTCATAAATATAATTTATATGTGCATGCTAGTTTAGATCCATTTTATGCCACGTGTTGAATATTTTGGCCCCAAAATTTCAATGTCTATAATTATTGAAGGTCTAGTGGAGAAAGATTTTGGCATGTTTTAGGCACTTGAGGCCAAGGCACTTCAATTGTTTCTTACGGGCAATGATAAATAAATAAATAAACTTGTGGGTCACAAGAATTGTGTTTTGGAACTCCCCCCCTAGTTCATGTCACTTTAATACATCAATCACCAATGTTTGGATTCTACAACAATTTTTTTATGAAAGTGTAGTGAATTTTTAAATATTTCTTGGTGTTTTGATCTTTACAGTGGGATTATGGTTATGCGAGGTGTTAAGAACATGTGAACCTAAAGTAACACAAAAACAAAAGTGTGCAATACCTATCAACTAATAAACCCTATGAAGAGCTAAGAAAGCAAAATCATGAGTCTATTATATCTATCAACAAATAAAACCCACAACTATCCAACAAGATCAAAATATGTAACACAAAGAAGTCAAAGGTGTTTAATAATGTAATATAAAATTTAACAACAATATTCAAGGACTTGTATTGGAAAGATTGAGTTTTTCTTTATCTTGCCTTCAATATATACTATCACTACATCTTGAAGCTTCTTCAAAGAAAACTAACTGAAAAAATAGGAACCACTCAAAAATCCTAGGAGGTTTCAAGAAGTCACATATCTAGTCTAAAAGAGTGACTCAAAGGTTTCAAGTAGCCACATGTGTATTGTAGAAATTCCCTATTATATTAGGTAGATATACCTATCATTGATAGAAGGTTTGACTTCTACAAAGTCCAATAAAGATAGAGAGAAGTTATCCAAGTTGATGAAGGGTGAATGTCTGTGACATAAGGTGTTTCAATCTTCCACAAATCCAAGCATCTACAATGTACTAAAATATACAAATTAAATTCCTCATACTCTAATTTTTTCTTGATTTTTAAAATTGAGATATATAGCTAGTGGCATTCAGTGGAAAAAAACTTTTATACTTTGACTACATACATCTTTAAAATGATAAGAATTTCAAATTGAAGGCGAAATTTAGATTTCATAGTTATTATTGTCATTTTTAATAAAAATTTCCATCCAAATGTCTTTATCCAAAATAGTCACTTTTTCATTTTTGGGATTCACAATGCAAAAGATTTTTAGGACTAATGAAAATCTATTCTCCCCCAAGATCCCAAGGAAAAAGGTATAAAACTCTTTGGAATACATGCGGAGGACTATAGTATAATTCCTAAAAATATTTAGTGTTTTTGAACAAAATTGACATAAAATGATACACTTTGACAACAAAATAGAGTGGAAAGATTTGCTATAAGTCCCTAAGTTCAACCATCTAAAATTTTGATTTTATGTCTAGTAATGTGAAAGCAAAGTCAACTCCTATGGCTCAATATGTTATTTTCATAGTAAGAATCTACTTTCAAATTACCTAGTCCATATCACTAAAGAAGTCCTACATTATGGAAAAAACTTGTCTCCCCTCATCCAAAGAGAGATTGTCATCCTTCCTAAGGTTCCATTGAGGTTATGTAATAAAAAATTAAATTAAATATATTTTTGAGAGAAAAGTAACCATAAAATAAATGCAAAGAAAAAAAATGACTAAAGGTCAATCCAGATTCTAGACAAGTCTAGCAGTGTTACTAGTGCAAGTGTAAGCAAATTTTTACCTAGGGAGAGTAAAACTACTATAACAAAACACATCATTAAAGCACCAAGTAGAATTAAATTCTAAGGATATTTTTCCTTTGTGTGTATCTCCACAACTCTTGAAGTTCTTCATGAGCTTGCTACAGCATGTCATATTATGGTGGATGGTGACCTTCTAAGTGTAGTGACAAACTTTAATCATTTTGAAAGGGAGTTAGGGAGGCTACCCATTTTGGACCACTTAAGCAATTATATGTATTTGCAGGGCAGGTTTCTTTAATGGAGAAATTTTCTTGTGTATAGAAATAGAGTTCTGAAGGTTTTCATAAATTTTCAGTTTTTTATTTCTCAAAAATAATTACTATGAATTTTTCAGTTGAAGATTTTGTTTGCTTTGTACTGGTCATATAGACCTTCCTATTTTTGACCAAGGACTAGTTGCAAAATTCAACAAGGATTGTTGCAATATTGAGAATCTTGTAGCCAATTATAATGCGCCACAAATGTGCCAAGAACTATGCTATAATTTATCATTGTTCACTTCTTCTTGCACGAAAAAAAATTAAATTTACATTGCCAGAGTAGGGGGCTGATCAAGAATGGTTTGCCGTCCTTAATAAGAAAACTTGTTGATTGTGGGTGCACCAAATTTGCCAAATGGAGGCAAGACAAATCACATTTTAAGCTATGGCCACATTCTATTTGGAGGGGTGGTAGCTCCCTTCAGTCGGGTGATTACCTGGATTGGACTCCCGGAGGGACTCTAGATATAAGTTACAACAAGGAGAGGACCCACAAGAACTCTAGTGTCCGACGAATGTCCCCAAATCTCCTCCACACTCTCGTAACAAAACTATAGTTTGCAAAGCAATGTTGCATTGATTTTCAAAGATCCAACCTACAAACCATGCAATTATTTGATAATTCCATGTACATAATCTAAGTAGCTATTGTCAATCCCCATAAATTAAATTGCCAATAGAAAAATTGGCAAATATAATGAAATGTATATGCGAGGATTAGTGTCCTTTTTTTTTAGCATAAGGTTGTTGATTTAATATTGGATTAGTGATCTCTAGGGTGCCTTCCCCGGCACAAGATCCCAAATGAATATCTTGGCAAGTAGGGCTTTAATCTAAATAATAGGGTCTAATAACTTGATTCCTCTAAGTTGGATGGAGTGGATAAGAGATTCCCTTGCTACTTTAGCCATGCATGTGCGTTCTCCATTTTCTCCCAACCATAGATAATTCCTAATAAAGAATTTAAATATATCTATGGATTCCAGGTGGGGTCTCTAACATGATGACACATACCATATTGAGGCCAAAAAAACTTGGTTTGCAATGAACACTCAACTAGCAAGTGAAAGTTTGATTTTGCTCCAATAGGAAAGTTTTTGTAGGGGCTAAAAGGACAACATTGAAGCATATTTCTAGTGCTATTTTGAAGTGTATAATGAAGCCTAGTTGACATGTCATCTCTCTTCTCTACTCCAATTGAAAGACAAAAGGTCACTGGGATCCGTATAGTGGTGGATTTATTCCAAGTGATTTTTGCCCACAAGGCAAAAGCTAAGACAATAAGATAAAGTCTAACATTGATTAGATTTCACAAAGTGCCTGCCAAATACATGTTGGCATCATCTATGAATTTGTAGTCAACAAGGCTTTAAGTAATGTTGGAAAAAATAAGTCTTTGTACCATAGAATCATCGTGGTGCAAATGTTCCAACCAATAAACTACAAAAAGGGTACTAATGGAAATCTTTGTTGAATGAAACGTGATATTCAAAATGCTTCACTAGTTGCCAAGATTTTGTAGGTAGTTTCCAATAATGTTAAGGGGCGTCAGGTTTTCATATTGATTTTGGTTTCCCCTTTAGGTGTTAAGTAGAGGATTTTCATATTGAGTTCCCTGCAAAACATTTTTTGGTTTAGTGCTTCCCTAAAATATTTCTAGTAAAGTGTCCCCAATAATGTCTCCAAGTTTGACAAAGAATTTAAGAGATTAGCCTATTTTTCCTAAAGGAAAGGCTTTCAATGTTTCCAACAACTCTTTCGATTTGTTGATGTCTTTTTTGAAGGGATCATTCATTAATGTCTAATGTGAAGGAGACTAACACCTATTTTTAACATGTCCTCTTGGTGTCTTTGCAATTCTCTAAGATACTTTTAGATGGAAATAACTCATAGTACGGTAGTCTCCTTTTAAAGTGACCATATTCTAAATGCATCCCCTATTTAGGATAGACGGACATGTTTCTTGAAATATCTATTATTATCATTGATGAATTAGATAGGCTCAAAAGGTCACTATTTTAATACAAGTTCACGTAAAATATACTCTGTTCCATCCATGCGTACCCGGAGTTGTTGGATTGGTGTTCTTATTTAATATTGTATCCCTCTTTAACCCCATCAAAAGAAAGCTCCATTCCTCCGTCTGTCCATTAGGGCCCATCTCGCACATGAGCATTGAGCTACCCACTTGAGTTTCTTCCTGTTCTCATTCCAAGTTTCTGTCTGAAAACCGGCATTTTGATTTAAGGTAGGCACCCCCAAAATGGCACCTGACCTTAAAGCGCCATCTACATGCTCTGTACATTTTGAAAATCAGCTATGTACCTATTTGGATGGAGCGCTTTCAGAAACAAACTTTGACCCTTGATAACTTTTGCATATGATGTCCAAATGCCACGTTCTCTGGTGCGTTGGAACCTCCTTTCACTTGCCAACAAGAATATATGAAAATTTGACCAGTCTAATAGTAGCAACTAAGCTCAGTAGCAAAAAGTGGCGGTTTTGGGTGTACCCACCTTAGCATTCAGTAAGTTTAGTGGCTCTCTTGCACGGTCGAATATGGTCCAGAATCCAATTCCCCCTAGCCAAGACCACAGTGCCGCCAGAATCTTTTGAGCTGAATTTCCACTGGCAGGACCCCCCCCAAATCCCATTGAAGTAGTAGTTATTGCACAAGTCCAATCTCGGCAAGGGGGGGTTCAGTTCTGCCTCACATTCCTCTCGTATGCAACTCGCCACCCAAATGTATGATGATATATCCGACGTCCTGAATGTGCATGATGAGACAATCATGGATATCATGCACAGGATGGGCCCCCTGTGCCCAAAGCTGCCCATCAAAGCTTACTATATAGAACATGGCCGCAATATAGAACTGTTAAGAACTGGTGGAAGTCTATGTTAGTAACTTACTCACAGGTGTAACTTAGTAAACGTACAGTTTGATACTTCTGGAAGGGGCAAGGGATCAATTCCTCTGTCTGCCAGTTTTCTGAAACACGGGCTGCCGACAGGCCCTGGCATGGGAGCAAACGTATTGTAAGACAGGTTATGGATCCTCATCAAGGTTTAGGTTAGGGTATGGGTTAAGCTTCCACTTCCACTTCACCTTACAAGGTTGCTCTGGGCAGCAGAACCCAATGGACACTCACTCTGCAACTGGCAGAGCTTAACTTACCATAAGTGGGGTTCAGCCATAAGGTGGGCTTGGACTTGCTATCTAAGGTAGCCAACCTCATTCCGACCAGGGACCTATTTTCATTATATAGGTTACTCTCTTTCCAATCAGCAAGGAGAAAAGCAGTGATTAATTATGGTACAGTGCCAATGCAATTGTGGTGCATTACAATTGGCTGCAGTCTTGGTTGATTTTGCAAGCAACCTGTGGTTGGAAATGGGGAGACCTATGTGACAAGAATAGGTTGAACATAATCCTCAACTAAAAAATTCATAATAATTATGTTTCGAGGATTAAAATTCTGAAAAAATATGGAATCCTTCTAAACTCTATTTTTGTACATGGAACAAATTCTCCACTTAACCCCTAAAAGTTTTTGGCTATGTTTTCACCAAAACTGCTCCAAAACTGTCATTTCTATTACAAGTACCAAATTCTTGAAAAAAAACATTTTTGGACACATGTAACCGTAGGATCCTTTAGTGCACTGGTTTGAGAAGATGTGGAAAAAATTTCAGAATTTTCCACCATGTAGATTGCAAGATAATAGCGTTTGAATTGACAAAAATCCTTTTTTTGTCCCTGCGAAAAACTGGGCAGCTGCACTTCACAAGGTCATATTTATATGAAGAAATGTCCAAAATGGTGGTAACTCTTTGGATTAATTCTTCAAAACAAGTTGGCTACATGCTTGAACAATTTCAAATTATTTGGAATTGTACATCATATAGGAAAAAAATAGTAAGTAGAAAGAAGTAGAAAATGATTCAAAACACTAAATTGTTAAGAAATTAATTATGGAATTATAAAATGCCAATCCCAACGGTTGTAATGTTGTAATAAACAACATACATCCTATGGTTTTATTTTTTTTGAAAAATATTTAAAAATGAGTTAAATAAAGAACTCCAAAGTTTATTTTAGAGTAGCAAATCTATAACTACCCGCAAACTAGAACACCTCATAATTTTCATCTCATAAATCTAAATGGAATGATTCAAAGCTTTCCATGTATATGTAAATCTTGAGGACCAATTTCAAATTTTTATTTTTTTAAAAAGTGATTTTTCAGAATTTTTTTGAGCTGCCCGCCGAACGTTGAAAATGACATATCATCCAATAACTTTTTAACCATATATTCAAAAGTTCTGAAAATTGTTGGGCCTTGAAGCTACTCCTTGGGCACATGTTGTGTGAAAATTTCAAAGAAAAAAAAGAAAACTTCTGTTCGTAGTGAGCTGCCCAAAATCGCTATGTTGCCAAAAAACGCCGTGTGGTCCTTTAGGGGTTAAGAAATTTGTGCTCCAAGTATGCGTAATTGCTTACATGGTTGGAATGAGGTCGGCTACCTTAGGTGCCTTGAGAAACCTGTTTGTCAGCTCACATATTTTCCAGAGATTGAAAAGTTGGGAAGAACCCATTTGCAAGTAGAATGAAGACATTCCAACAAGAAGATGTATCCCCTCCTCAAATGTTGATTGTCATGATGCTAAGGGTTTGCTAAGATTTGTGGTCACAAATGGGTAATCAATGCAAATGGGAGGGTTCAGTAGATTTCAAAATTAGATGACTCATAGCGTTGGGTAGTTCTTCCTTAATCCTCAAGGAACACTCCATGTTGACTTCCCGCTTGGTCAAATGTCATTTGTTTTCTATATTAACCCCTAAAGTCCCAAGGCCTTTTTCCATCAAAGACCACTCAAAACTGCCATTATTATTGCAAAGAGCATAAAACTTTAAAAAAATATATATTTCCATACCTAATCATAGAATCCTCTACTAAACTAGTATAAGAATGCATGGAAAATTTTCAAAAACTTTGATGATGTAGATTGCAAGATATTTGCATTTAACCCTTAAATGAAGGGCTCATAACCTTGGAAATCATTTCTTTTGACCCCATGTGAATTGTTGGATTAAAATAATGCAAAAGCACTCACTAGAAGTCAAGCTACTGTGTAGATGATCTTTCATTTTCCCACAAAATTTGGAGGATGAATAGTTGCAATTTTGTCTTGTACAGGAGATTCTCGTGTCATTTATCGGCCGCAGAATGTCCGCCTTGATGTTTAAGGGTTAAAGTGAAGAAAATAAATTTTTTTCAAGAAGATGCTTAGATTGCTCCCAAAACAAGATTGTCCATAACTTTCTCATCATTAGTCCAAATACAATGATTCAAAGCTTTTAATATAGACAAAAATATAATATTTGGTACAAAAATTAAATATTAAGAAAAATATTTTTTGTGATATTTTTTGAGCTCACCTCAAACTTCTTTGGGGACTTAGGATGGTGTAACTTTTGCTCCCGGGCACCAATTGAAGTAAAAATTGTATTCCCACAAAGATAATTGAATTTCCTAACTTCAAAAAAAGTTTCAAAAATCATGTCAAAAATTGAGATCACACAAGCCTACCCAAAATCCCAAGAGTCCCAGGTAGGGACTTTGGGACTTTGGGACTTAAAATGTATCTTTCAAATTTTTTGATATTTTTCTCAAACAACGATATATATCCAAAATTTAAACTTGTTTATTTATAATTTAAAATACTGAAATGAAATTTAATTATATGATTTTTAGAAGTAATTTCTTTAGAAATTCATATAAATTACAAAACACTTGAAACAATATGAAACTTTTAGCAAAAATAGAGATGATTCATGGTGATAAACATTGTAGTGCAATTGGTTATTCCTTGAGCTCACACTAAGAAAAATTTGATAGAAATGTTACAAAAGTAGTGTATTTTAAGCTTTCAAGATCTTTCTTTCAAAGCGTCACAAAAATTAAAATTCTATAAATTCTATAAATTCTATAAATATATTAAATTGAAATAAAAAATAAATTACTAGAGTTATATTTTCTTAGTCAAGCTTCAAGACATTTAAAATCAAGAAATATGTGAAATTGAGGTTTGGCGTCTTACCATATAGGATTGACTCTTACAAGAGGCATCAACAACTGGTTAGCCTTTGTGGGGTACTTTATAAAACTATCCCAATTGCCTCTTTATTCATAATAGTTCAAAAAATTTACGCCACTACATTAAATTGTCCTAATGGTGAGAGGAGGAGATTAGTGTCACCATAAAAAAATAGTGTTACATGCACTATTAGAATAAATCAATGTAGTCTTGGATTTAGACTATCCACAATGGGGGCTCCTCTTTTCAATGTCATTGATTGACCAAGGACTTCTATGTTATTTTTTGGCAATTTATTTATTTTCATTTGAGTCAAATAAATAAATATCAAAGTGGTCGGGATTACTCCCGCCCTTGTTTATACTGCAGTAGCAACTAGTTTGGCAACATACTTGTCTTCAGAAGGAAGATGCATTTATGTGGTTCGTTTGGCATAATGCCATGGTGGTTAATGTTAGGAAAGCACACATGGCCCCCGAAATTGACACCAAATTCATTTGTTGTGCTCCAAGAGAACAAGAGACTCCCATCCACGTATTTTACCTATGTTCTAAAGCTCTAAAAGTATAGGACTATGCCCAGACCATATTATACCACCTTCATGGGGCACCTTCACTTCTTAGAGTATACTAAAGGTTCAAATACACATTGTATTTTTTGTTCTAGTTTACTAAGGAAGTTTTATAGGTTTAGGATCATATGGAATATATTTAGAAGTCTAGCCCTCTAGTTGATTTAGATTGCTTGCAATATATAGTTTCATTTTCAACTGCGAATTTTAGTAGGTAGCTAGACTTCATGAAGCGTTGTGGGATGGCTTATTGAATTCAAGTCGAATTGCGTTGTTGAAGGCACACCGATGTATGCATCGTTGTCCACAGTCTGCTTGTAGAATCTAGTTGAAGATTAACAAGATCTAAATCCAATCTCCAGCGCTAGCTACCAAAGTGGGAGATACAGTGGTGATGGGATATGCCAAAGTCTATTTCATGTAGGTTTACTTAGCTTGGTTTAGTTTCTTCTTTTGACTGGCTTGTGGCTTGGCTATTTTGTTTCTGGCGTCTTTGCAATGGGATTTCCATTTGTTTCAAAAATAAAAAACAATGTTGACACTCACTTGGCAACAATGTATCTTTGGCTCCAAATTCCTCAGAAGGTTGAAGAAAGGGTCCTCAATGAGGCCATCAGTCCGTGTCTCCATTGTTTGTGTGGCTTGGTTAGATTGAAATTCTATTTGTTTTTATTGTGCTACTTGGTCTACTAGGAGATTGGAACAAATGTTGTGGAAGGCTTGTATGAACCATGCAAAGGTGACTTAGCATAAGACCACAAGGCTCTGTACATTGATAAGGAAGGTACCTTCCTCAAGAGATTTGATAATATCTAGCTCCAAACTTATTTATTTGAAAAGTGATCTCATAAGCAAATGCGATGGAACATGACTCTCCTTAAGGTGAGCATTTTCAATTAATGCAAGGCTTGCTCCATTCGGTCTATCATCATGTTGGTAGTGTGGATTATGGTTTTAAGAGAACTATAGCCTCTAAAACTTCATTTTGGTTGGTTCTACCTGGTGATTTGGATGATTATTGCCTCATTGCAATATCATTTTTTAGGCGTTATCTAATTTTGTTTTATTGAGTTGTTGAAAAGCTAAAAAAATTCCATCAAGGATTTGTCCTCTAGTTATGTGTTTTGTTCCTTTTATTAAGCTTCTACAATATATTTAACAATTATTTTGTTATTAATTAATTTTGAACAAATGGAAAAAATCCACTACATTAAAAAGAATCGGAACAAGTATAGACAACCAAGCCATAAATTTAGTAATAATTTCAATCTTCAAAATGTTTGTTTGTTTGTTTAACAAATGGAGAGAACCATTGCATTAAAAAAATGAAACATAATATAACTATGCCATGCAGGTTGGACAATGAAGAGATAAAAGAAAAAAAAGGAAATGTAAAGAGAGGCAAGATAAGAAAATAATATAGAGGGGGGATCCCTTTGAGAAGCCTACTATTCCTACTAGCCAAGATTGGGGATTTAAGCCAAGTGCGATTAAACTGGGCCCAAATATTAGCTTCATCTTGTAGGCATTGACAAGCCCCAAATTGGGCCTTTAGTTGGGCAGCACAACATGAGTTGAGGATGTAAGATAATCACACCTAAAATCACACAAATAAGCAATCCAATATGGTTCCCATTATTATATTGGAAAACTTTTGTGCTAGAGTCCTATTGGTATTGAAAAGGGGATTCTAACATTAGATGATTTTTGGGGTGTTTGGAGGGCCGTTTCGGGCCTGTTCCCGGCGTTGTTCCCCCGGCAGCAAAAGAACAACGGCTGTCAGAAATTTCTTTTTTGAAAAAAAGTAAAAAAAAACAAAAAAATCTTAAAATAAAAAAAACAAGATGAACAATTTTTTTTTTGGTAAGACGTGGCTATAGCTTGGCCAAGTCACGCAGCTATTGCGGCACAGTTCCAGACAGTTTTAGAGTCTAGGAATCCTGGGGAACTCGTAGCCCTCCAAAGGGGCTGAATAACATGTAATGATTCTCATAGAATGCATTTTTTGGGCACCGTATGAATAAACTACAAATTTTCAGAGTGTTGAAAATAGGCCGCGGTGACTAGCCCCCTCAGTCATCCTGCCAAAGTCCATTCAGGTGTGCATATAAAAAAAAGCCTCCTATTTCGTGCAATGTTAAATCTATTTTCAACCACCCCCTAGCTAATTTGGGGCCTTTGATTGCAAATATGGATTTAGAATTTGCAAAAAAATTCATGTATGGGAAAAAAAATCCAGGGTTTTCCTAGGAGAACAAGCAAGGGGTTCAGTTCACCCTGGCCTAAAAATAGGTGTTTTTAACCCTTAAACAATGGACTTATAACCATGGAAATCATCTCTGTTGACCCCGTGTGAATTGTTGGATTAAAAAATAATGCAAAAGCATTCATTGGAAGTCAAGCTACTGTAGATGATCTTTTATTTTCCCACAAAATTTGAAAGATGAATAGTTGCACTTCTGTCCTACACAAGAGATTATGTTGTCATTCATCGGCCGCAAAACGTCTGCCTCGACGTTTAAGGGTTAAAAGTGATCACAGACTCTCATGAATAGTAGGAGTACATACATTTTAGGCAAGAATCTGTATCATTCAATTGTAGGAACTGTGTGGCTTTGGATGTAGTTACCAAATGTTTGTTTTTGGTTGGTGTAAATTAGAACGAGTTTCAATTGCACTGAAAGTAATCATGCAAAGTAAAAAGCCCCACCCCGGCCAAACATATGAATTCCTTAAGTGTGAATTTGTAATACAAGTTCAGGGGGAAACCCACTGCATTAAAATTAAAAAAACAACATACACACATAACAGCCAACACACATAACAGCCAAGTTAATTTTTTTAAACACATGGACAATTTCCATTGATAGAAGCAAATACATTGAACCTGAGTAACCGGTCCCCGGCGATTTATTTTTTATTTTTTAAAATTTTCTTAAAAACTTTTCCATCAACGGAAAGGGGGATTACCCTAATAAATTTAGCCATTGCTTATCATTGGTCATAACCACGGCTGAAGATTAATTTGGAACTGGATTTTACTGGATTAGTGATTTACGATAAATCGTGAGAAAACATGCAGAGGACTGGCGAATGACAGCTTTGGCACCCGAGATTTATAGCAAGTTTCCAATCAGATGGCCCCACTCAGCCACTGCATGACGGACCACCCGGCTCCACGAAATTCAAGCCCTCCTTTGGAAATCAGAAAAAGGATGTGTATGACTCACATAGCAAGCTTGGGTCCATATTTGAATGAGAAAAATCATGCTTCAGCTCCTAATTTGAAGTTCCGAAAATAAAAATAATTTTAGCTTTCCACTATTACCAAATTTTATAGTAGGTAAAAATGGATATCATGCCGTGTGTGTGGCGGAGGAATCCAGTTCAGCTTCAGGAATCATTAAACCAAAATTAAGGTGAAAAGTTTTTCATAATCCAAAAAAATAATAACCATAACGAACTAAGAGGGCCCTAATGCGTGTGATCAGGGATACTGTCTTGGCGTAATATTCCTGGATACCCACATTCAGTTGCTCAGAAAAAATGGCCGGGGTAAACTGACCCCTCGCTCATCCCCCCTCGGAAAACCCTGAAGTTTTTATTTTCCATGCATGAATTTTTTTTGCAAATTCTGAATTCATATTTGCAATCAGAGGCCCCAAATTAGGGCCAGGGAGAACTGACCCCCTCACTCGGCCCGCTCGGCCCTGTGGGCAAACCCTGTTTTTTGCACATGATTTTTTATGCAAATTTTGAATTCATACTTGCGATCAGATACCCCCAATTTGATAAATGAAGTCAAGAATATACCCTGGAATGGCCCAAAATAGGGGGCTTTTTTTTTACATGCACCCCTGGTAAGGCTGAGCGAGGGGGTCAATCCACCCCAATCCAAATTAGCTAGGCGGGCTACAGAAAATGGATTTTACACGGCACGAAATAGTTTTATTTTATTTTATATGCCCCCTGCATGGACCTTGGCAGGACGAGCGAGGGGGCCAGTTCACCCCGGCCGAAAAAATGAGGTTCTATTTGTGTAAACCACCAAGCAAATAAATAAAAATACCCCTTTTTCACTACCTTCTCATTTGTCTCATGATGAGCAAATGAGGGTCATCCACCGAAATGGATTAGGAAAATGTTTTTTTAATTCGTGTATTGGGAATTTGGGATATACCGGTAAACAAAATTAGTAGTTTCCACATAAAATTAGGCGAATCGCAGGGTCTTGTACTCCTGTTCGTTGGTTGTACCGGAATTCGCTTGGGAGATTCATTTGGCTATTTGGGGAATGACTTGTGGATGGAAATAATTGAAAGTGCATGATCTCGCATGATTTGCGAGCTCAAGAATGATTTGGCGACCCACTCAGCCAGATCGGGGTTTGGGTAACTTGGAGGTCGGGGGGTAATACAGTCATAAGAAGACGGAAGATGCTAAGTAAGAGTGGGGCCTAATACCGCCAACTGCTTTCTTTTTCTTTCTTTTCTTTTTCTTTTCCTTGAAACACATGGACAATTTCCATTGGTTCTTTCTTTTTCTGGAAGCACATAGACAATTCCCTTGATAAAAAGGAACAGTGTGAGTACAGAGAATACCGCCAACTGCTCTCTTTACTAAATTAATACTTGATGCTAATCGGCTGATGGCGTCATTAATCATAATTTCTTCTTCTCTTTTTGAAAAAATGGGAGACCTGTTGCATTAATAAGGACCAGAAGAAGAAGATAAAAAAAAAAAAAAAGCCAAGCCTCGCAGGGCTACACAAGAAAGTGAGCATCTATCCAAAAACAAAGGAACACAAGAAACTCAAACTACAAAAGGTTGACCTACTTTGTTCCAATAAATCTCATTGTACTAACCAGGACCGGTGACTAGAGCCAAACACAAACAAATTTGGTGCAAAACCTGTCTGCCAAACATGGATGCTAACGAGCAGTGCTCTGAGCTTTAATTTGTCATTGATCATAACTTAACTTAGTGAGAACAATATTAGAGGTAGGTTCACATTTTACCTGCCTATAGAAAATTAGAAAAAAAAACCCTGTATTCTACATAAAGGTCAAATTATGCATAAATTAAGTCATTTTTGTAGTTTGGAAAGTGCCATGTGTCATCTTGTGAATGGCATGAGGTGATGCGGCCCCTTGAGAATCTAACATGGGAAATTCAATTTTGGCACTTGAAAGCCAACTTGAACCTTCACGGATATATTCAATGGCTTGTCTTTGAATCCATGAAGGAGAAGCGCCCAAAAATGAAACAAATGAAGGGCGGTCCAAATGATCATTATTTGGGGTAATAATATTAGCCTACTCACAAAAAAAACATCCTCCAAGGCATTTTTTAATTTTCTAAGACTCATGCAATATTCTTTTAATTTTGAAAGATGAAAGCATGGGATACATACACATATATGCACATTAGACCAACTCTTAAACCACCCTTGAAGCACAAAATGCTTAGCTCCCATTACTTGCTTCAAATATCTTTTGAATTAATGTTGGTTGCTCTTGAACACTTGCACATGGCAATTTAGGATGAAGGTTGGTGGCCATTCAAGGCTTCAATGTAGATGGCAAGAATTAGAAAAGGATCAAATGTGGAAACTCATAGCTAAATGGACCTTGAAATCATCCAAACTTCCAACGATGTGAAAAAGTGTTTAAAATGTGTGATTAATAAGAGTAATTTCTTAATAACTTCTTCTTAAATTGTATGCATTTTTTACAAGTTATATCCACACAATTAAATTTACTATTGAATTAATAAATGTTTTAAAATCATGCATGATACCAAAATTGACAATATACATTGACTCTTGAAAATAAGGAGAGAATCAAGAAGAAAAATCCCTCAAAGTATGTATGCAAATACAAATACAATTATGATGTAACTATATACATGAAAATATATATATTTACAAACATATGTAAATATGTGTATGGATACAAGTATAAATTATAATGCCATATTGTTTATTGAATTGAGAATTTCAATATATTATATTGAAATGAAATATTCTAGTCTATAATCAATCCCGAAAATTTCCCATTTGTCGCATGTCCCTTTTGGAATGTACTTTGAAAATCAACTTTTGGGGGTGTATTTTAGCCTATGAATAACTATGTGACTATTTACTTAGATCCCCCTCCCCTCCATGTCAAAGAATAAAATGAGTGAAGTTAAATTTTAGTCACTATTAAATATGTATATTACTTAATTATTGAATTTATTTGAGAAGGCCATTTTTTAATTATAATTTTTTGAAGTGAAATATTATTGTGCTTAAAAAAATATTAAATGTGTGGAGAAAAGAGTATTGAAAATTTATACTATCAAATGTTAGGAATCTATTACAAAAATCTTACAAACTTTGAATGGATCAATATAGATGTAATTATTGGATAATAGCACTTTAAATAATGTACCTCCCCTAAATATGTATGTCTTGGATAATCTATGATTAATTAGAATGAGGTGTAATTTTCTTTCTTGAGTTTGCCTTTAGTCACTAGAAGAAAATGAGGGTTTTAGTGACTACATATTGCAACTAATTTTGTAGTTGTAAGGGGTATTTGCAACTGAGTGATAATTTAAAGACCGCAGTTGCAGTAAACAAGTTGCACTAGTTGCAAAATAGTTGCAAGTTTGATCTCATTTGATAGTCTAAGTATGTGGAAGTTCATTGTTGAACTCTTCTAACGTGGTTGCTGATGTGGAACTTGCTTGTATACAACTTATTTGCAATTCCTTTGCGACTTGTCTATGATTTGTAGATATAAGAATTTTAGATCTAGCTTCTTTTTTAAATTATCAAATCCAAATATTTATAATTAAATAGATTTCACCAACTTACAAATCTTTACGATTTCGCAAGTTCTAAAATTTCTTAGACTTTAAATATTTGGTGATCTCTATAGACTGCAAAAATCTACAAGCTGTAAAAAATCTATAAATTATAGAAGTCTGCAAAATGTAGAAATATTGGAATTCCATAATTAGAATTCATTAAGTAAGAATGCTATAGCTTACAATTTTTATATGTCCAACCTAATGGTACTCTTGACAATTGATATGGGATAATTGTAATTGTTTTCTAGTTGAATTCTAGTTGTAGTCGAGTTGCTTTTGAGTTCAATTCTAGTTGAATTGTAATTGAATTTAGATTCTATGCAATTGTAGTTTAACTTACTAGACTATAGAACAAAAAGTTGTCCACATCGACAATTGTAAGGAATATTGGATGTAGAATACCTCACATCAACTCTTATGATACATTCATATATTCCTAAACTTCACTTTGCGACTACTTTGCGATTATAACAATGTATGACTTTGTTCACGTCAAATTGATGCAAATACAAGGGCTACAATTGTAGGACAGTTGTATAGGACACATAATTGTACTGCAGTTGGTTGTGGCGAACACATTTTTCTTCTAATGATTAAACAACTTAAGTTTTGTAAGAAGAATATTACCATGTTTCTTTTTACAATTATTTTCTCAAAATTGGATTCCATATATTGCCTTTGGATTGGTCTAGTAAATTTGAAGATTTTCAATATCAAAAACTAAAATACAAATCTTCCACAAAAAATTTGAAAATAAACAAAACGAACTATTTGAAGATACTAACAATTGAGTGAATAAAAGAAACAACCAATGTTTGATGGATTTGTAAAGCTTAAATGGCAAATGATAAGTTAGCTTCTTATATCCTTTTATAAAGAAATTTCATAATTTTGGCAATACTATCAATGATTGGATTTTAAAAATTGAATTAAGAAATCATTTTTATTATAAAATATTGGAAATAATATTTAATAATTTGTAATAGTCTTTAGTCTATGAATGAAGAAGCCTTTATTTGAAAAACAACTTTATTAAAAAAGTGAAACAACTTAATGGAAATGAAGTCTAAAATTGCAAATTTAACATGCACACATTTTTCATCTATATTTGTTATGTTTTTGAATCTATTTCTTGTGTTCTTTAATATGTTGCTACCATTATAAATGCAAATATTCAAGATCTTAAATTTTCTGTTTTTTGTATTCATAATTTGGTATGTTGAAGTTTGTATAGAATTTTTGTAGTTAAAACTAATTATTTTAATCACTAAAAAGCCTTTCGAGTCTACATTTAAAAAAATGAGGATTCCAAAGACATTATCTTTACCAATATTTGACCCTTTTTCTACTCATTTGGTAGAGAGATTATGGAGGTGGATGTCACTTTGGATGTAATTGGAAAACTTGTAGTCACCATCAACGATCCCAGAATACGTATACCGTATTTTGCGGGTACGCTATTCTGACTGTGTGGCAGGTGTCAGCTTCTGCAAACAGCAAACGTAGTAGTAGAAGCCGCTTCATAACTTTCCGTACAAGTGACAGAGTTTTGCATAAATTTAATTTTCTTTGGTAAACGGCAAGTTGCAACAATTTTAAAAATTTCAGTAAACAACATAGACTAATTTTTGTCACGCTTGCTCTATGAAATTGCTAATTGTGAGTAACATGCGTGTTAATTGCTAGTAATATGTTTGTAGAAATTGTGATTTGTGCAAGTTTGTTTGATTTAAGTATTGTTATTACATGCAAATTGAAGTATTTAGAAATGACACATGAATTGCTAAACTCACAAACATGAATTGCAAAACACAAAAATGACAATTGCAAAACACAAAAATGGCAATTGCAAAACACACAAACAACATTTGGTAAATACATGGACATCAATTGAAACACATGGACACTTGCAATAACACATACAGAAACATAAGTTAACACACACACAAACACTCACATTAACATAGCATCTTAACATAAGTAAACACAGAAACAAACATACCATAAGTAAACATGAACACTAAGATACCAACATAGGTAAACACACAATCAACACTAACATACTAACATAAACAACATGAAATCATCAAAGCCAACACTTGATTTGTAAACATAAATTTTCATTTATTTAAAAGTTTCACTAACAAGGGATTTGAACCCTTCTTGCTTAAAAAACAAGACTGCCCAAATCGCAGTGTTAGTGAACTTGCACACCACTAAACAAACAAGCCACATTAGAAAACAAAGTGTTGCTGCTTCCTATAGTCGTTGATGCTCTCTGCGCTTCAGGTGGTTAGGTTTGTCGTCAAGCAGGTCCCAATTGTACTCTCCGATGTCAATGAAAGTAACATGTTGGAGGTCAAATCCTAGCCTTATTTTATGAAAACTAAGGCCTCTAAAAGGGGGAGGATACTCATGTAAAAAATGGAGAATCATACATCTCCATGCCGTCCTACCTTAACAACATTCTTCCAGGAATGAATGGCCTCTTTATATGGAAATTTTTCCAAAGAGTAATATTTTTGGCCAAACATGCGGACCACTAGTAGCAAATGCTTGCCTAGGCGGTTTCATTGGCAAGACTTCAGAAATTTTAATGTTGAAAAACAACGCTCATCCTCCACCGACCCCAATACCAAGCAATAATCGATTTCTGCTAGCTTGAAGTATTCGGAGATGAGCTTCCGTAAATGCCGTGATTGAGACAAACCCCGCTAGAGCAAGATAACCGGATTGACTTTAGAAGTCGAAGAAAGAGCGGCATCACAATTTGCTTCATCTTGATTTTGAAAAATCCCTACTGGTTATTCAAATTGGAACCAGACAGAAGCTCCGAGACCGTGTAGCTGGTTTTCCCTGCCATCCCTGCACTTAGAAGTCGAGAGTGAGAATATTTTTTTCTTCAGAATTGCCAAGTGTTCATTGAAACTTTCATCCGCATCCTATTGCTTCCAGTACTGGGGATAAATTATCTCGAATGCATTAAGCAGTTCTTGCTGCGAGAAGCGCTGGTCTAGCTCCTCGGAGAGAGACTGTGCAATCTCTACCAAAGAGAATGGACACCTCAGTCCCACAGCAGTGACAACACATGAACAATACAACCAATGGTACAACACAGGAACGACAACCTTACTCTAGCAAGCACAAGCAAGACCTTCAAACTCACAAGAACTTCAAAGCACAAGCAACAATTCCAACCAATATCACAACCACCAACTCACAAGCAACAACCCAAATCAACCAACTTACACAAACCTCATTCCAGCAGAGGTGCTGGAGTCCTGGATATCACCACAGTCCAAAAAAAAAATTGAAGTTAGAAAAAAAAAATTTGAAGATGAAAAAAAAAGTAATGCGAAATATTTTATCTGCAAACTGCCGCTGGATGGTAGCCTGTATCCGAAGGAAGTCTTCCATGGTGATGAAAATTTGATTCTCCATCACCTTACAATGGCAACAAGCAAATACAATGGTACATCCAAACTTATACATCAAGTGAAAGTCACCATTCTCTCCAGGTATCTCACTCCACTGAAGAGGAATGTCAACTAAAGAAAGAGAGATCAATTCCTGGTAACAGTTAAACTCGGGCAAGGAGAACGCTATGGATTCATCCACAAACATCCTAGCAAGATCAGCTTGGCAAACTTTGATTGCTTGCAAAAAAATGCATATGAAGATGTCTCGAGACTGGGAAAGCTTAATAAGGCAATGGATAGCATTCAAAAGCGGTATAAAGCAAAATAGTGATAGTAGGACCTCAATATCGACGAGGTAGTCGAAGTTCGTGGCCGCCGCAGCTGCACCGGTTTTGCTGTCAGCAACCCCCGACATGTCCAACTCCATCTTCACCATCAGGGTTTTGTACTCGGACATAATACGTTGAGCTGGGCTCCATATAGATATCCATCGAGTTTCGACGTTCCTCACCATTTTGTTGCCTTTAGTTTCCATGAGATCGGCCAGTTTTTGTAACTCTAAGTGCCGCTTGTGGCTGCGGGAGAAATATGCATACAATGATTGACAGAGAGCCTTTAGACGAAACACCATGGGATGATTTGACAAAGTTTCAACAACCAAGTTTATGCGATGACTTGCACAAATGGCTCCAAGACAAAATGGTGCCCACTTCTCTCGGATTTGTGTCGTTACACTGGTTTTGGAGCCTTGGAAAGTACTTATCCCATCTGCCCCGAAAGACACCAGCTTACTTGCGATTTCCTCACAACTAAGACCTCCCTCACCGACTAGAGAATGCATAATGACTTCAGTGAGATGATTTGCAGTCCCACAATCAGCCAAGCAAGAAAGATGCAACAAGTGCGGGACTCTTTCCCAGGATTTTACAACATAAACATCCACTCCAATCCACGAGGTATTGTCCACCGCCGTTACCTCATCGGCGCTAATGGAAACATATCTAGCAGATTGAACCACAACTTTCATAGCAAACATGATATTAGCATGGAGATGTTCACTCATTTCCCACCCAGAAGTTTCAGACCAATGTTTCTCAGTACATTTTTTACCTTTAGGTGCCTTAATAAGTGTTGGTGGCGTTCATAATCAAACATCGGACGACCAAAACTAAGAACATGAAACAAAGTAGAGAATTGTACTCCCTTTCTGCTGGCTTCACCCTCCAAGCCAACCGCGAGTTGTTCTGCTACAGTACCAGCTAGTCGTCGCCCCGCCTACAATTTGTTGAAAGTAACATGGTTGCAATCCCGCTTGATGTATGTGTCGCCCTTCTTCAAATGAGGAAGGGGCTCGCCATCAAACTTGCACACACGCTTTCCCTCATGCTTCTCAAGGTTGTGCCCTTTGGGCATTATGATTTTTCTATTACCACTAATGCTGTTGCAGCTCTTACAAACCACCCCAGTTAGATTGCCTGCAACATCAAACTCCCCTTCGGCCCAGGTGAATTTACAAGCCCAAACCTCTTACCACCTTCTCGTGGCGCCGGCAAATACTTTGCCAACCCATTGGCGTTGCATGAAGACCCGAACGTTCGCATGCGGAAGTTGTCCGGCAAACGCAACTTCGGCGCCATCTGCACCCACATCCTCAACAACCCACAGCAGCGCAAAGTAGCAAGAAGTCAAAGTAAATGACAATGTATGTAAACACAAGCGTCGAAACACAAAAGAAAGTTGAGAACAGCAGGAGTCGAGAAATGTACCCGCCTGAATCAGCACGACCCAAACATTACGTGAAAGCTGAGAGAATAAGAGTTGAGAGATGAGTCTCTGAGTGCGATCCATAGTTGTTTATATTCACCCTACGCACCACAATTGAGCACTCATGTTGCAGGACACTATAAGAAAACGGATATTTTATGTCTGCAAAAATATGACTGAGAATGATTGACGACTGGTTGCAGTCATATTCTTGAAGGCCAACACCTTGAGGAAAAATATGACTATCAGTCATTTTTAGGCCTTCTACTTCACAAGTATACACTATACGACCATTAGGAACACTAAAGTACTTCATAGGGAACTTAGGGAACATGTTTGGGGAACGCTAAGTCATATTGTCAGTCATATTTCCACGGTAGTGACATTTTTTTTTTTTGGCAATCCAAGAAAAATACAAGCAATTCAAAAAAAATTGGACAAGCCATTGTTTAGGATTTTGAAACCTAGTCACTATTTTTTTAGGATTTTGAAATCCTAGCCGACACTTTTTAGGGTCTTGAAACCCTAGCCGTCAATTCTTTTGGCCCTTCTTCTTTGCCTTTTATTGTCTCTTAGCTCATACTTGTTATTGTTTCTTATTTTTTGCTTCTTAGTTGTTGTCTTTTGTTGCATCTTAACTCTTCTTTCTTGTTGTTTCTTAGTTCTAATCATGCTTCTTGTTTCTTGCTGTTGCATCTAAACTCTTTTTTTCTCTAGCATTTTAGCTCTTTCTTCTTCTTAGTTCTTGTTTTTTGTTTCTTCTTGTTGCTTTTCAATTCTTGCTTCTTGTTTCTTTTTGTTGCATCTTAACTATTGTTTCTTAGTTGTTGCTTCTTGTTTCTTGTTGTGTCTTAGTTGTTGCTTCTTGTTTCTTGTTGCATTTTAACTCTTGCTTGTTGTTATCTCTTAGTACTTGTCTATTTTTTCTTCTTGTTTTCTTCATCACTATTCTTATTTTTCCTACCCTAAACTTGAGCTACATATTTTGTGTTGTTGTAAGCCTTTGAAAGTTGAGCTTTGTTGTTCATTCACTAAAAATTAACCTTCCATTTCTTTAATTGTTTATGCAGGCACCAAAAGTTCAAACAAAGTCATTGGAGGCTACTTGCAACCCAATAGAGCCATCTTCACATTATTGTAAGGAATATAAGCCTTATTGAATTTTGTGAATGATTCATTGTGGTATGTATGTTTTGTATTGGTGGCTAATAAATGTCAATGAAGAGAATTGCTTTTTTTTTTGCATTCTCTCTCTCCAATATGATTATCTCTTATATATCTCTAAAATCATATGTATTCATTTTTAACTACATAAAGTCTTTTATTCAATTGTTAAATCATTTTGATATATAATTTCAATGTATCATGTCTATTTAAAATGCATAAAAAATGTGATTGTAATTTATAATTGAAGCTACTTTGGACCTCAGTCACTCCAATCATAGACCACACACAAATTTTAAAAAATAGGATTCTCAATCATCCGGAATGTCACGTGCTTGAGTTACATTTCTTAATATATATTGACCAAAATATAACTAGCTTCAGTCATAATGCTCATAGTTATGCACATCAAAATATGACTTTGTGCTTCCAAAAATATGACTGCAACTAGTCATAAAATTATTACTAACATCCATATGAACTACCATATCAACCAAAAATATGGCTTATAAGAGTCATATTTCACATTAGCAAAAAATATGACTCACAAGAGTCATATTCTACATCTATAAAAAATATGACTGTAAAAGTCATATGCCACGTTTGCCAAAATATGACTGGCCGCAGTCATATTCCACGTCAGCCAAAAATATGACTACATGGAGTCACATGCCACATAGGATTTATTTTCATTTGCTCGGGCAACTCAAAAAAAAGGCAAGCCCCCCAAAATAGTCAAAGTATATGCCTTATTGGCAAAAATACGGCTAATTATGGATAATTATACTCTCCAAAAAATATGACTGTTAATATGACTAATGTTCGAAGCGACTCATCGGTAATTACTCATGTCAGTCATGTTGCAGTCATCTACAGTGACTTCTGTGGCCAGTCATATTTTTGATTTTATGACTCATTGCAGTCATAAAACACTCGTTTTGTTGAACTCCGGAGTTCGGAAGCCAAGCATTTGCCAAATCGCCAGGAGCCCAGGAACTCAACCCAGCCCACGATCGCCCAAGCACCCAGTCGCCCACCGAAATTTTGAAATTCGAAGAGGAACAGAATCTAGGTAGCCTCCATTTCCCGATTGGAAAGAATGTGTAGGAGACAAGTGACTGAGGTGAGGCAAACATCTCTCAAATTTCCACAAGAGACAAGAATTGGCGCTCCCGATTTCACAAATCACAACATGGCGACGCGTAATCAAGGAGCGCAAGCAATGGCGGACAGCGTTCGTAAACCAAACATTTCTAAAATCATTGAATACCCTAAGGAACAGTGGTACACTAATGAATCAGTGATTATTGAACGGCTGAACGCATCTGAGGATTCTGAGCATGCTAAACATGTAGGAACTCAGGTAGAAGAAGGCCCTAAACCCTGACGTGATAGGTACGTGATGGCTGCGACCCCGACGGTGGAGATGGAGCCGACGCATTAAGATCCAATGGTGCAGGTATAATTTTGACTAACCCTAATCTATTTGTTATGGAAGGGGATGAATGCGAACATGCAGTGAACAAAATATGCAGTTTTGCATCCCTGGTATCGGCACGTTCGCAAATGTGCTCAAAATTTTATTTTTTGACTGAATTCTGCAATGGGCATTTAGCAACGCTTGACATAAGGTAGAAACGGAGCGAATTTTCGCCAGTTTAGGGAACGTTGGTCACCATATGCCCCTCTTAA
This sequence comes from Antitrichia curtipendula, assembly GCA_951230915.1. Classification (NCBI taxonomy): domain Eukaryota; kingdom Viridiplantae; phylum Streptophyta; class Bryopsida; order Hypnales; family Leucodontaceae; genus Antitrichia; species Antitrichia curtipendula. The sequence continues at coordinate 33,198,767 of OX579635.1, forward strand.
AGACTATGCAATAAAATTTTGAACAACGGGTGGATGCAAACACATCCTGAACACATACGAATGTATTTTATTTCATCCGTTGGTTTTTTAAAAGATTTTTGTATTAGTTCTTTAACATTTGTAAGGTATAAATTCTGAAGACTTTGTTTTGCTAATGTTATATAATTCAAAAGGTACTAGTAGGTTTGGCCTCTCAAAAGTCTATTTTTTAGTTTAAAACATTAGTCTTCAAAATGACTTGAATAAAGATGTACAACAAAAATTAAATCTTTAAAATTAGAACTTAACATTTGGAGGTTAGAGTACTCTTAAAAAATCACAAATATTCAATTTGCAATCAATTTTATAAGGAATTTTCAACTTTTTTCTTCAAATTTTATCAAAAGATATTGTTTTTCTTATACTAATTGATTTAACCATACAGAAATGATTTATGGATTATATTTTATAAGTATTTTTTTTTAAATACCATAAAATCATTATTTTTAATTTCATTTTATAATGCGTCTTTATAATTTTGAAAATTTGAACTACCCCTTAGTCTTTGAGGGGAGAAGTATTCAAACTTTGTTTTATAACATGCACGTGGTTGAGCAAGGTCAATATCATGTATCATTGCTTTGGTAAAATGAAGTGGAAATTATTTGTTTTTTAAGTATCTTTTTGAATGCCACAACCTATTTGTTTAGACATCAATAATATATATTTTTAAAGATAATGGTAGAAGAAAAGAGGATTGTGGAGGATGAAAATGTGTTGGAAATAATAATAATAGAACGGAAAGCAAAGAGAGTGGAGGAGGATTATTATTATGTGGGCCTAGGAGCATGAGCACATGAGCTTGAAAGACTATACAGATATGTTATAGGTGTTTATATTATAGAAACCTTTAATGATTACAATGTAAATAGAATATAGGTACTTATATTATAGGTGTTTATATTATATGCACCTTCAATGGTTGTAATATATCTACTTATATATATGCTCAAAGCTCACATGCTCGCATTTTCATGCTCATATACTAGCACCATTGTAATGTATTTCATGTTTTTAATCTCTATTGTCTAGTTGATCTTAATGTTCAATCTTGAATGACCATAAGAAAAAATCATCTCTTTTTATGGTACTAAGAATAAGTAGTTTGTTTGTCAAAGACCCTAAACCAAAGTCAATAACAAAAAAGTGTCTATTATCATCTTTTTAACCCTTGAAAGGCCCTTGGGGTCCTTCTATTCTACTCGTATTTGGCCTTATAACTCTTCGATTGTGGTTTAATCCATAAAGGACCAACATGCATTTTTTGCCAGTATAGAAATTTTGGGCAGGTACATATGACTGGAGATTTGCATATTTTGGGCTGAAATTTTAATAGAAGTTGTGCGAAAGGAATATCTTTCATATGCACTAAATTTCCTAACATTTGGAAATACAAGTCAAAAGTTATGGCCTAATATGTTACTTTTCCCCCCGGCCAAGCAGTTCAGGCACATTAGAAAAAATCACTTTTTTCAAAAATAAAAATTTGAAATTGGTTTCCTAGAGTTATATATATGTGAAAAGCTTTTAATCATTCCATTTTGACCAATGAGTCAAAAGTTATGAGGAGTTTTAGTTTGCGGGCAATTATGGAATCTCTACTCTAAAATAAACTTTGAAGTCCTTTATCTTACTCAATTTTCAGTATTTTTTGAAAAATATAAAATCATAGGATGTAGATTGTTAATTACAACATTTTGACCATTGGGATTGGCATTTTTCAATTCCATATCTAAATTCTTAACAATTTTGTATTTTAAATCATTCTCTACTTTGTTCTACTTACTATTTTTTTCCTATATGTTGTACAAATCCAAATGATGTGAATTTTTGTAAGCATGTAGCCAACTTGTCTAGGAAAAAGAATCCAAAGAAGAACCACCATTTTGGACATTTTATCATAGAAAAGTGAGCTTCTGAAGTGCAGCTGCCCGGTTTTTCGGAGGATAAAAAAACGATTCTAGCGATTTTGAATGCTTGTATCTTGCAATCCACGTAGTGGAAATTTCTGAAATTTTTACCACATGTTCTTAAGTCATCATAATACAAGATCCTATGGTTACATGTGTCAAAAAAGTGTGTTTTTTCAAAAATTTGGTACTTGTATTAAAAATGGCAGTCCTTGAGCGTTTTCGGTGAAAACGTAGCCATAGAACTTTAGGGGTTAAAATGTGAATTGTGATACATTGTTATTTATGTACTATCATTATTATTAATTTATAATATACTGAAAAGTATTTGTTTAATGCTTTTTGGATCAAATACCAACAAATTCATAATACACAATACGGTTGCAAAGGACTTTCAAGCCCTTCAAGTATTAACCATGGAAGGGCATCAAAGCCCTTTGTGGTCATATAGTATTTTATGAATTTGATGGTATTTTATCAGAAAAAACATTTACCAAATACTTTTTAGTACAAAGTAAATGAATGATCATAATAATATGGAAATAAAAATGTATCACAATTCACATATTAAACTACAATTGAAGAATTAAAAGGTAAAATACATGTCGTATATAGGGACCCCAAGGGCCTTTCAAGGGTTTTAAACAACCCATATACTCTAGTGCAATTTCTACACATGAGACTATTTTTCACACATTGACAATCAAACATCACAATTTAAAATAAAAATATATAAGTGTTTGAATTTGTATGATTATATTTTGTATGGGTCTTTGAAATTCCAATTTATGATGTATCCAAAATTGTTATATACATCCATATACACATTTTGAACAAGTTATATCCACATATTTCAAGATTGTTTTATGGTTCAAGTTGCTTATAGGCACTACCAGCTTAACCTTGGAGGGATGGTAAGGACATTTGGAGTCCTTTGGAAAATCAAGCAAACTTTGTGCATATCGAAGAATTGATGATTGTCTATTAATTTTTTGTGCGTAACTTTTTAATCCTATATCCACTTCATTGACTTAAGTTCAAGACATTTTAGTTTACCCCCCACCCACCCACCCACAATATATAGAATAGTTTATAAAAAATGATGGTACACTAAATAATGTATTTCAATACTTTGAGTTTATTCCTCTTAATATTTGATTTTGACATCTAGTTTAATTTCTTTTGCTTTTAAGCAAAACTAACAAGATTAAGCTTCTAAAGTATAGTTTCTACTCCACTTGGAAATTTTGAAATATTCCTCAAAATAAACATTTCAGTGAACTTTGAAGTTGAGGATCTATAACCATGCTTTTGAATATAGTCACATGGAGATTTTCTTTAGACCATAGTGTTCTTCACTATAATGTACTTCTAAAATTTCTATATTATTTAAGCATGTTTTATATTTGATATGAATTTTATTCATTTTAACTTCAAAAATTAACTCATAAATAGAAAAGAAATTGACAATACAAAGTAGGTTTTTTTTTAGTTTGACTACATAGTCAAGGGCTTTGACCTTTAGGAGTTAAATGAATGAACTCTTGATTCATACAAACCTCTAAAGAACTTGATTTTCAATTTATTTTTATTTTTTCCCTTTGAGAAGTAATGGTGTCATAAAAAATAGAATAGGAGTATACATTAGTTTGGTTTTGAGGGACAAATTAAGTGAATAATGTGAGAGTAGGTGAGTTTCTACTTAGGGGGGTAGAGCTCTCTTGAGCCAAAGACTTTGTTTTTGCACCAATGTGTCAAAGGGGGGGTTCTCATTATATTCCAAGACCCCACTTTCTAAGTCTCAATTCACAATCAAATTCCAACTTCCTTGGGCTATAAAAGATGAATAAAAATGATCAAATGTGGGACTTGTGACATCTTAGTGTGAAGGCCAAAGTACCAACTCTAAGTTCCAACTTATCTTTTGTATAATATTTTATAGTAATTAAGTGCCCCCGAAAGGATCAAGATACAAAAAACTTATTTTGGGGGCACTTTTAGCATCAAATCTACTATGGACAGATTTGGACAAAATTTTAGCCACTGAGGGTTTAGGTTTTGTCCTTACTTTGGCTAGACCCAATACAGCCTCTAAGTCCTATTTCATTGGCACCCGAACTCCTATAAAGTGCTACCATGTATGCTATTTGGAGTGATATGGGACTTGAAACGTAGTGTGCAGCCCTAATTTTCAGCTCTCCACCAATCAAATTTTTGAGAATTCAATAAGATTTGGGAAGTATTGTGACCCCCCCCCCCCCCCCCTAAAATGGTAGGGGTATTTTATATCTACTTTTTTTTTTTTTTTTTTTTTACACAAATGAAACGGGATTTTATATCTACTTTGGTCCCTACGTTATCTCCAGTTCTTCTTGTGCATCCATGCAAATCACAATTATTTCGCAAATCTCCAAATGAATGCAGACGCAAAATCCAACTTATCAGTTACCAACAAACCTCAGTCGGCAGCGTTTCAATGACAGCATCCCAAACTCCAGTGGGGGCATTGACGACTCACGAAGCGCAGGGTTCCCACCCACATCTGTCCACCAGATGCCTCGATTACACCAAATGTTAATAATTGATGTTCATAATTGACGGTGTTGCTTGCAAATCCTCTCCAAGCTTTAACAATTTCTTTTCCCTCCTCCACTCCTCCGTCCAAACTGTAGGCACCTTCTTCATAAAAAGAATGGTTTCCTTAATTGTTTTCAAATGATATCGTGGCAGTGTACTTGCTCTTCTAAAAGATTTCATTAAGAAAGCATGGAGACAAAGGGGAGTGGGGAGGAATGTGGGTCTTTCCAGAAAGCAGAACCCATGTGACGCACAAAGTGATCTCAACTCCATAGGAATAACTGTTTTTTTTTTAATTTTGTGCTCTGCAAGTTAAGAGTCCATGTGCCAGAAAATTCACATGTCAAGTGGAATCCTCCGCTGGAATGCAGTCTGCTCTGGATGGACGGACTCGGCAGTACTAAGTTCCCCCTGATTTTGTACTGTAATTTCAATTAGATATTGAGCAGGAAACCCATGTACCGTCCAGTAAGACAAGCCCTTTTTCTTTCCTTTTCCTTTTTTAATAACAAAAGTTGTGAACTGCAAAAGCACCCAAATGACAAAAAATGTCCTTGCAAGAGCCCTGGGAAGAGAGTTATGGACTAGCACGGAGGGCTGCAAAAGCAGATATAAAAATATTATGGGACCAAAGTACCACCTCACTTGAGGGCCATCACTTGGAAGCATTAACCAGATGATGTGGGTTGGAGACCCTGAGATTCCAATCATTTGAGCTGCTGCCACACACCTCAAGTGAAGTGTTGGCTACACAAACTCAACGAAATTGGGTTGACAAAACTAAGTTACCCCTCAACTAGGGAAAGTGGCATCAATTACAACTAACTTAATGGTACCCACAGCTCAGGTTTAGATTAATCAGTTGCTAATCAAATCTCTGTTCTTGAATATTAACGTCTGGGGTCAACTAGGAACACGTGCAAAGGTTCAACATATTTGCTGCTCATCTGCGAAATTTGTTGAGTTAGGGGTGAAGCCATTTAAGGGAGGCGACCCATTTCTGACCACTTAAGCAAAATACACATATCTGCACACTGGGGAAATTTTACCACGTGTAGAAATATAATTCGGAGTTTTCATAGTTTTTCAAAATTTTATTTCTCAAAGCATAACCACTATGAAGTTTTAAACTGAAGATTCTGTTTGACCTGTACCAATCATATAGACCTTCCTATTTCCGACCAAGGACTAGTTGCAAAATCCAACAAGGGTTGGTTGCAATATTGAGAGCCTTGTAGCCAATCATAATGCACCACAACTGCATCGGGAACTGTGCCATAATTTATCACTGCTCATTACTTTCTCCCTTCAAAAGTGTCTGGTCTGCTATTAGGAAAAGAAGAAGAAAAGAATTACAATCTAACTTGGATCCCAAGTTTGAATGGGGAGGGTAGCATTGGTGCCAACGAGGGTGGGAGCAAAGTTTTCACTTGGGTTTGTTCATGTCACCCTCACAAAAGATTTGATGCTAGCACTAAGTTGAGAAAAAAAAAATCTCTAAAAATCTTTGTTTTTTTCAAATTTTTGGAGATAGATGTTGCTTTGAGCTGCGTGTAGCAAACCATGCTAGTGTACACTATGTCTCTCTATGCAAGGTGACACCCCTCATGAACATTCAACTTTTTGCTCTAAAAAACAACTATGTTCCTAAAACACCAAATCCTCTACGTACAGGCAACTTTAAGAACATCCCAAGGAAGATTGGGTGGTGGTAGTACAAGGTTTGTATATGATTCTTTTAAGGTACAAAAACCTGTTATGGTCAAAAGATCCATCAAGGACATCTAGGGAATGATGCATTATGTTTTGTTTTTTCAATAAACGAGATTTGGGCCACAATCAATGTCTTAGGTGATAGTAATAGAACATCCCAAGCAAGATTGTGATGGTGGTGGTGGTACAAGGTTTGTATATGATTCTACTAATGTACAACAACACTTTATGGTCAAAAGATCCATCAAGGACACCTAGGGAACGATGCATTATTTTTTAAAATTCCTTTCTTCAATAAATGAGATTTGGGCCACAATCAATGTCTTAGGTGATGGTAGTAGAGTGATTAGTGACTACAATAGGAACTTTTAGCTTTTGAACGTAAATTCATTGCACGAAGTGGGCTTTTTAGGCCTGTCAAGTTAGAAAATATTGTGTCTCTTGATGTTTCTCACACTTGACTTTATGAGGTGAAAGAAAATGAAAATTTTCAGCAATGACATGAGGGCAACCTCCTAATTCCAAGCATGACGGGTTGTTCTGCCTTGTGTCTCCTGGGAGTGATATGAGAGCTCAACTCTCTCCAGGCCATTTAGAAGGGATGTTTTCATGGAGCTCTTTTATTTAGTATATAAGTTATTTCATCAAAGCAACACCCAAACCTGCAAAATTCCGCTGCAAAATTCCGCTGCAAGATTAAAATGTATCCAAACTTCAGTATGGAGCGTTCAGCCCATGCAGAACAACCGACAATTCAACCCAGATCCATACAAAATCCAGGTTCAGCGAAGGTACAGGTGTGCTAAACTCCTGCTGTAGCTCTAAAGTACTGTCTAATTAACATGCAGGGTACAGATTGGAGTCTCCAGCATATTGAAAGTGAACATTTCAAGTACAGTAGGGACTAGGGAGTCCTTTCAGACAATCCCCAATTCCAATTTCAAAAATTCAGAACCAAATCAAATGAGAGTTCAAAAGCCATGAACCAAAGTGCCTTTGATGTTCCTGTTTTGTGTTGGGTGTTGGGATTGTATTGTAGTTGTTGTTTCTGGTCAGGCCACCTGTAGCTGGCCGGTTTTGTATTTCCTCTCTAGCAATGGAAATTCTGTTTTATTTATGTTCAAAAATAAAATAAATGAATTCGATGCAATTTCTCTTGGCCTTTCAGGAAAAATAGACTGAAATGTGTTTTGAGATGAGCTGCCCCTCTGAAAATCCAGACCAGCGCTTCCTGAAGCACTTTATGCCCCCCCCCCCCCCCCCCCCCCCCCCCCTTTGTTGTCACAAACAGATTATATAAATCTTTGAACCTCCTCGTGTACGGCTTTCAACGGCTGGAGGCTATGACATCCGTTCTCATGAACCTCCTCCTCCTCAAGTACAGCTTTCCACAGCTATAAGCTATGGCATTCATTCTCCATTCCCGCTGACTTCTGAATGACTTCCCAATCCCATCACCCATACAACAAACACAATTGACATATTCTGTTTCTTTTGTGTCAAAAAACAAAAACAAAACACAATTGACATATATTCTGTTTCATTTGTGTCAAAAAACAAAAAAAACAAAACACAATTGACATGGCCTCAAACAGATGGGCCTTGTGTGCAAAAAACCCAGAACAAAAGCATCATGTTCCCAGTCCTGCAGTGCACATACTTCCACACTTCCATGCACCTACACAAGTCTATGAATAATCTTACATGCACAAATAGTAGAGCTTTTGCTCTCACCCACTACTCCAGCCTCCAGTGAAGGCCCACCCCATTAAGGCTTAAGCTTAATAGAATCCTTTTTCAACAGTTTAAACAGGCTCCATGCCAGCATTAAACCCTTCGAATATTTGGGTCATAAAGAGACGGTGAATTTTCTGCTCTCGTCGAATCTTCCTACGCCCCAGGCAAGCGCTGGCTAGGCCTACAGTCTACTCATTCTACTGTACACTCGTCCTGGTAGGCGGTTCTCCTCGGAAAACCATGACCTTTTTATCGCTGACATCCGACCGGATTCTTGTATGCAACCGGCGTAGTGTTCGGCATTTAACGGTCTTGGATTTTTTGGTTACCAGAGTTCTACACCAGACTGTATTCTCTTCCACCCCGACGCTCAAAAGCTCCATGTCCTGGACCACTACACTTCGTCATCAGCGAAATCATCATCGCCATCATCACGCTGCTGCGTTTCGAGCTCAACCAGGCTTGCAGACCCATAAATCCTTGCGAGCTTTGTTGTTTGGTACGCGAAACTGAACGTACAACAGCGTATTTTCGTTGACGACAGTGTTGGACAGTGAGAGCGTTGCTGCGGTTTGTCGACCTTCTGCTGGTGGTGGTGGAGCTATGGGGTCGCGAGAGGCGGAGAGAAACACTAAGGTGGGGGTGAAGCGCGTGAAGAAACCGTCGCAGGAGGGGCGGTACCGCGGCGTTCGGAAGAGGCCGTGGGGACGTTACGCGGCGGAGATCCGAGACCCCAACACGCGAGAGAGACGATGGCTGGGCACGTTCGACACCGCGGAGCAAGCTGCCTTGGCCTATGACACTGGTATTGATCGAGCTCCCTAATCTCGTCGCCTTAACCATAATTAGCGACCTCTAAACATGTATTAGGAGCGTCCCTTAGTGTCCAAACTTAGTCGCTAAAGCTCAGTTTCTAACCCTCTGTCTTCCGTTTTGCAGCTGCGCGCTCGATGCGTGGACTGAAGGCGCGCACCAATTTCGTTTACCCCGCACACCAGACGTGCATTCTCTCGGCCGCACTGGCCGCGTCGCGAGCGGCCTCCAAGGTCACGCCAGTGTTCAGCAAGCAGCCAGGTCGCAAATTCGACTGGTTCGCGGCGCTGTCGCGAAACGAGCCGCAGCGGGTGTTGATCGACTACAACGACGTGGGCACTGTGAGCAGGTCGGGTGTTGAGGCTGGCCATGATTACACCGAAGTGCTGGAGTCGGTGGAGAGACTAGCGAGCGCTATCAGTGATCCGCCGCGACGGGCGTCGACCGACCTGCCGCAGACCCCGTCCAGTTCCATGAACGCAAGTCCCCATTGGCCTCGCCGTGAAAATGCCGCCTTGGACGGCGCAAGGACGGCGGAAGAGACGGCAATTGTGAATTCCACTGCGAATACAGCAACGCTGCTGGCGCCCGGCGCGGTGAAACGAGAGCCTTGTGAGGTATATTTCCAAGGTATTGTGCTCTAGCTGGTGCCAGTTGTGAGGTACAGTGGGCTAGCTTACGTCTCAGTAGTGCAGGATAATTACAATTGCCTTGGTTCGCCTTGGTTCTACCCTCTCCATTCGTTATGGAAATCCGACGCAAGATACATCTAATCTGCTGTTTCCTTTTACAAGGTCACGAGTCTTGTTGTGCTGGTACCAGTTTACTAATCGGTAGTGCAGTAGTGCAGGTTACTTTCAGTTATTTGAAGGTCTTGTGCTTGGGAACCGGTGGACTTACGTGTCAGGAGCGCAGGCTCATTACAATTGTCATCGTGTCTCCCTCGTAGAATTTGCAGCTCTCGTCTGCAAACAAACGAGCTTACGCGGTGCAGTAGAATTTCATGCACATGAGTGTTGTAGTAACTTTTTTTTTTTTACAGGTGACATGGAAAGGCAAGGTCTCCCATTCCGGCGAGTCCTCGTTGACAGACAACATGGAGGACTCCCTGACAACCAAGCGCGACGTGATCACCCCAGCCTGCAACTGCAACAATCATTGCAACAGCAGCACCTTCGAAGCCGCAGGAGCCGGCTCCATCGCGCAAGTGGTCTCACCGTACGTCGACCACAACACACAATACGCAGGAAACGCACGCCTAAGCAGAACTCCCACCCCCACCAACAGCCAGTGCTTCCTATCAACACAGGTCCCATACTCCGACGAGTCCTCCTTGTCCACCCCATCGCCGCTCTCCACCGACACCGCCACTTCGTCTCCCACTAACAATTCCCACCCTGGGGTGTTCTCTTTCTCTTCAGAGGTCGAATCGTTCAGGGATCCATCAGCAGGCGAGGCGTCGTCGCACCTCGTAGACCCTAGATTGAACCCTGACAACATCCAATGCATGTTGCCCTTGAGCATGAGATCGTCTCTGGAGCCTGATTACGAAGAGTTCTCGGTGCGGTCCAGCCACCAGTTCCAAGCTTCGGCTTCTTCTTCCTCGGAGGTCGATGTGGGGGAGACGTGGAGCAATCTGTGCGAGCTTCCTGCTTCGTGGGACTTCTCCTGTTTCCCATCACCGGAGGATGTGAAGCCTGTGTTCGGTGTACCCGACAGTCATGAATTGGGATGCCCGGATGGGTATGATGGGTGCTTTACGGATTCCGACTGTTGGCACTCAACGCAGATGAGCTTGGAATTCGGAAATGATGGCAATGTGGTGATCGCGGACGGGTACCCTGCAACCAGTTTCGTGCCAGTTCAGTCGTGGACGACGTTAAACTACCAGCATCAATTCTATGGACCATCGACAATCTTTGCTTGATGGAGTTGGAGTTTTATGAATGTACGTTACGTTACGTTACGTAGGCTCACTCATTCGTATGTAGTAGTTGTGCAGATTACTTGATACACGTGAATTCGTCGACGTTCATGTGTGTGTTGTGTTCATAGAATGCGCACCGAAGTGAGAAACATCATGTGAATATACACATCTGTATAGATATTAATTCAGTCATGTACAAATTAAAGTAAATTCCAGTTTTTATCAAACGGAGGAATTGAGGCACCCGCAGGTGTTGATTAATCGTAGTTTTGGATCTCATGTGCGCAATGGCATTGTGTCAGAGGCGACCAATTAACACTGATCGATGATTCCGAATTTGAGTTAATGGAATAAAAGTTCGAGCGAGCGAGCGACTCGCCAGGACCTTGAGTTGAGTTCAAGGAAACTCATTGAACCGAACCTCATGAATGCCATGACTTCGGGGTGTGTATTATTGAATGCTTTAGCTAGACTTTCTTAGCGGAGTGTGCGAGTGACTGTTCGTGTCAATTCGTGGGAAGTTCCTGGTCCACCGTGGTTTCCTTTTTTTTCTTTTTAATCTCGTCATGATTCCACAATCATGAGCCCACCCTCATAAATGTGCTCGTGTTAATCTAATCAACGAACCTGATCCAGTCCGTCCACCTATAGAGCCGCCCAACACCTGTTCACCATGCACTAATCCACTGATAAAAGAGTAAAAGAGTCCCCAATTCATCGGCGAGGAAGTACTTATGACTTTCCATATTACGCAAGTCAGCTTTAGAGCTCTGAGTCAGCAGCTAATTTAACAAGTGCACAAGTTTGTCAAATACTGGGCTAGATTTTATTTTTATTTTTTAACACAAATAAAGGAGTCCTTTACTGCAAGAAGAAAATACAAGAATCCAGCCGCAAGCGGCCTGGGGGGTGAGAAGCGGACTGGGCTAGATTTTTGGGGAGGTGCATGGACACATACAACACGTTTCCAACAATAATTAGGAGACGGCCTGCACACGATTATGGATAACTCCACTTGCTCTGGAATATCATTGTCAGCCGTAATGTTTTTGTGTTTTTTTACGTGGGATTTGAAGACGAGGATACAAGCAACTTAAGTTATAACAACCGATTGTCCACGATGTGTCCGAGTCCTCCCACTTCCCTGCTGTAGTTCCCGTTGGCTGGACTGGTGTGCAGCGCCTTCTGGGCAGCTGGTGGCAGCCTGATCCTTGTCTGCCACGTCCAGCATACAGGCCCTGATGGGCCATTCAGCAATTCCGGGTCAATGACGGAGAAAAGTCTCCGCTCCCCTGTCACAGGAATATCTTGCAAGGCGCCTCCACACACCCCCACACGATGCCAGAAAAGGGAATCTTGTTGACGTCACCCGTTCGCCGTGATCCAGGGTGCATGTGTGCGGTAGTAGCATCTACAGTGGCCGGAGTGGCAGACTGCGGGGGCGGAAAGATGGGCATGCGAACAACACCGCCTTCCTTTTCTTTCCTCAAAAAGAATGACAGGCGGAGAACTCTGTATTCTTGACTCGGAGGAATGAGGACATTCTGCAAGAAGATGCTGTCTCTCAGGAGAAGCATTGGATGGATGTTTCACTCTTAAAGCAACTGTGTCATCGGCGTTATATTATAGCCAAAATGCAGTATATTGATAGCGCGGCAGAATGCCTGAACGATGCTTCCTATCACCCTTTATGAAATATATTTTCTTGGCCTAGGTCATGGGACGACCTATGGAGTGCAAACTGTCCAGTGTCCAGGGCCTAGGTCATGGGACGCCCTACGAGTGCAACATGTCCAGTGACGAGGGTCTAGCATGGCGATGTTTTTATATCAGCCTGGAACGCATGCTGATTCACCTGACTAAAAAAGTCATAGTTTTTAGCAAAAATCAACCGCCCTTCCAGCTGAGATAATCAAAAGCAACGCGCAATCTGCGATAAGAACCACAAACAACGCCAATAATAAAACTCCGCAACATTTTCCACATTGGAACTTCACAGCATTCTTCTCTGGCCAATTGCAAGGAAATTGGTTACGTTTACCTTCGCAATTTCTGAGGAATTGCGATTGGCCATAGAAGGTAAACCTAAGACCTAAGAATTCCGAAGATAAACCTAGCCAATGCATTAAAGTGAACCGAAGACTTTTGGGAAAGCTGCTGTAGTACATGTGGTCAGCTTCAAGATTCTTCTTCTGCTACTGATCATGGAATAAGTTCAGAGGAAGTACAGATTCCATAATCGAGACAAGAGGAACCCGAAAATTCAAACCCGAAGTAGTACGAGCTGCCATGGCCATTAGAGAGAATGATTCAGAAACATCAGAAGTACAGTACAGCACTATTCTCCAAATGCAGGACCTGGAGGGTTCCAGGTCTTCTCCAAGAAAAGGGAAACCGATGGAGCAGAGCGAAACTTTGGCGAGCCTGGTCTATTCTCGGTAACAACGTCAGAGTGGAAGATGCGGTCCAAACACAGCCAGAGGGAACCAACTTACTGCTCTACAGTGGAAAAGAACTCAAGAATCTGCCGAAGTGAATGACACCCAGGGTCAAACTATGCGAATCAGAAAGGGAGACAACTAACTGGCATGTCATGTAATTAAAGTGAACTTCAAGGTCAGCGCCCAGAAGCTCGAGTACTGGTCCACTGACGACCAGGAAGATGTGAAGTGCAGACACTGACCTCCTGGAGAGATGTTCCTGCGGGAACAGCCCTCGTTTCTGCGCCGCGGCATCAACGAAGCCCTGCTGTGAACCTAACACCTCACTGCGATTAGCCTTCAGTAGATAACACAAGCACCTTGCTAACTAATTGTAAATCTTCCATCAGTAGTCTAACAGTTGAACTACACAATTATGAAGAGGAGAAGAGGAGAATGGAGATACAATAGCTCACAAACCCTCTTTCAAACCAAGCAAGATTCACACTTCATACCTTAATAGATCATATGGAATATTATGCACAACCTTTGTGGCTATGGTTTCCACAGTGGACTAAGCAATTAGATTCCCAAGAAAGAGGGTAAACCCAAGATAAAGGTGCGTGACCTTTCTAAGCCGTATATGCAAATCCTAACGACTGCTCAAATAGCTTGACTACATTGAAGAAAGGACATAGAAAGAATATTTATAAAAGTACTATCTGCTCACAAATGCAAGTATATACCAGCAAATGCGTGTACATCTATCTGCAGGTATCAGCAGGAAAGAACAAGGCAGACACTGAGAGATGTAAGTACGACCCGGGAACACGCAAGCAAAGCAAAGGACGTTTGAATTTGGAGTCCGCCAAGCACAGAACGTCATGCCTGCAGAAGTCTCACATACAGTTTCAGGACAAAGCATTCACTTGAAAACACAGTTGCACCAATGGAATGAGACCAGCAACCCACCAATGGCGAACTTAAAAAGTTGTCTAGATTGACATTCTTTCTATCTATGCCATTTCTCTTTCTGCGCATGAAGATATCACTCAATACCGTCTTCCAGTAACAACATTGCAGCACATTCACACATTCAGAAAAGTTTCAATTTCACTACGCTGAATTCAGGTCGACTAAACCTCCCATGAACTGAACCCTAGTTAAAAATATTCTTCCTCAAATTGCTAACCTTCCAAGTTCATCAATCCAGGTGCTAAATTGAAAGCGTCTGCTCAGACAATCAACAAAACCACGATTCGACCCCATACCACAAATGCAGAGAAAAATCGAGAAACCTTCCATTAATCTTCTATTAATTCACAAAGTCTCGTACATGGCCTACGAAGATGACCGTCACTGAAATGCGATGACGCTCTCCTATTTAATGTAAAAAAGATCAAACCCTAATACTAAAATTTTCCCAAAAAATCAAATTAGGTCTAGGTTTTGAGGAGACTCCTCAACACAGACTCAGCCCGTTGCTCGCTCTTGGGCAGCACCCACTCATGCTGCACCAAATCCAAGTTATCCTTCTCCGCAGCAAGAGCCTTCGCCGGGTCGGCCCCAAACCCGCCCATTTGCATGGCCATCTGCGTCTGCATCATCCGCTGCGTATCATCGATCGCATTCTCCTCCCCGAGAATCAAACTAAACAACCCTCGCAGCCCGAACAAGTTCAAAAAGTACCACGACCTGCTGCTGACATAGCTCACATCCACGGAGCTCAAATCAATCCCGTTCTGCAGCATGGAGCGGAAGCGCTGCGTGAGCGGGAACGGAATCTTGGCCGCCACGAAGCCGGAGAAGAAGAAGTTCACCCACGCGAACGTCAGCGTCTGCGGGATGATCATGGACAGGTTCTTCTTCATCATGTCCATGGCCATGTTGGGGTCCGAGAGCATCTGCGCTTGCACGTTCGAGTTCTGCCCCTTGGGCACGTGGAGAAGTCCGTTCTCCTCGTTGTTGTAATACTGCTTGCGCATCTGGAAGGAGCGAGCGGGGATGTAATTGGCGCCAGCCTTGAGGAAACGCGCGCGGAGGACGACTTGCCCCTCCTTCACGGCTTTGAGGTCGGGGTTGGGCGTGGTGCGCATCATCTTGGACACAAAGTGACGGAGCACGCCAATAAGCACCATGACCAGCGACAGAGGCGCAAGCACCCAGTCGCGGATCTGCGTGTCCAGCACCAGATCGTTCGCCATCGCTGCTGCTACAAAGCTCGATGATCCAGCGATGGATCCTCGAACCCTAAACCTGCAATTGTTGCTTCGTCTCTCTCGCGAGAGCCAGCTCTAGGGCGTGCACAGAGTCAGATTCTGTAAGGGAAGCCTCCAAGTGAATGAATGAATCGTTCTTTTCGAATCTTTTTCATCCACGAGGATGGATGACTCAAGCACAGCTCTTTAGCCCTGTACCAACGTGGCCCCATAGCGTGGGAAGGATGACAGGAGTGCAAATATTCATCCTTGGAATTTTGTGTGAAAAGGGGAGGTCTTGCACAATAGTTTGACTTCCAAGGAGTGCTTTTGGTGTTTTTTTTAAGCAAATAATTCACACGGTACTCAAAATAATGATTTCTATGGTGACTAGCCCAACATTCCAAGGTTGATGCCATAATCAAGGCACCCGAAAGCATGTTATCCCAACATCTCCATCTCAAACTATAGAACATCTCTAGTAGGGATTTTTTTCATTTTTTTGGGCAATGCAATGCATCTTTGTTGGAATAATGTAGTTGTTTACATCTACATAAATGGATGAAATGTGAAATATGTGGATGAAATTTTAATTATTAATAAAAATAAATGATATTGATATAAGAATACATAGCAATTCAATCATTTCTTCTATTGAAAATAGAGGAATATGTTGCCTAATATACCCTCCAAAAAATTTGTATTACTTTTGAGTGAAGTATCTCTTAGAAATAATCCTTTAATCTCCAATGGCCTGTCAAAAGTTCAATTAGGCAAAATATTATGTCCAAGATCACTTGTGTACCCCATTTTTATAACTCTCTATTTAACCCCTAAAGGACCAAGCCATTTTCTGGCTCCGAAACCACTGAAAACTGCCGTTTCTGCTGCGTTCATTCACGAAGTTTCAAAAATAGTTTTTTTGAAAATGTAATCGTAGGATCTTAAAGTTAACTTCTTTGAGAGGATGATATAAAAATTTCATCAAATTTGACCTTACGGATTGAGAGATATTTGAATTCAAAGTGAAAAGTTTTTTTTTTTCCCACTGTGCCCCAGAATTTCAGATGACTTTGACCACCTTGTGCTCAAATTTTTTGCACTACACACCATAGGTTTAAATTTTTTTCTTATAGGTAATGAAGTTAGGCATATGCATACCAATTTTAATATCAATCCAACATCCCGAGCACATGCCAAAAATTCTTGTAATGCCACAATGTCCCAAGAATTGGCAATACACTACTGAATTTTCCAATCAAATTTCCCACCACATACTTATAGATATAGAAAATCCGAACGGTGGATACATAGATATACTCATAATTCACTAGTAGGAACAAAAATTTCTCAAAAAAGTGAAAATCTCTAATTTCTATGACCTTCCAAAGTTCGCAGTAGTCACCAAAATAGATTACAGAGTGGGCAGCCCTTGTAAAAAGGGACCCAAGATGTTCCCAATAGGTTCCCGGGGAGTTCTCATTCAGTTTTAGTACAAGTGCACTTCTTCCCACAGTTTCCAACCAAGTACTTCTCTCTCTTTTGATTTTCATGACAGATGATTTTCAATAATGGTGGCAGAGTGGCTTCTACTTTTGCCAAAAATTTCAGTTGCCCCTGCACAGTCAAACAGCGATTCCTTTGCCACAGCTGCCCTACGAACTGCTTTGGAGGTAAACAACATCATAACTTCTACATCACATGTCGGATTATGATGAAAATTATATGTACGCGAAGCTTGTGAGAAGCTACACGCACACAAAAAGTTTCAAAAAATCAGGTCAAAAAACCACTTTGAACGACCTTGCCCGAAATCCCAAGTGTCCCCCGAGGGGACTTTGGTCCTTTAGGGGTTAACTTCCAACCAATGTCAAATCCCTTAGTTTGCAAATTAAAGCAAAAGCAATCTCATCGTTGATCATGTCAATGTATAGTGGGAAGCCTTGATTCAAGGACATTCATGCCTATGATGGCATTGCTTCAAAGACAAGGATAGAGTCTCAACTCAAGGGATAGTGCCATCATAGGCAAGAACGCCCTAGAATCAAAACTTTCCATTGTATTAAACTATGGGCAATTGCCTATTGATAATTAGACTAAATTAATGTCAAACACTATTATTTGATGTTGATAGTGTCCAACATTGTAAACATTGCCAACTCTAAGAATTGAAAAGTTATGCTCTATAATATTAGATTTTTTTTATAAGAAAAACTTACAATTTTGTGCTTCATATACTATTTTAAAGATGAATATTAGCATTTGAAAAACTTATATAATAATAAATAAAGTGCAATTTTTGCTTTGCCAAAGAGAATATTTTGGCGGAACTATATGTTTATTGTCCACCAACTTTTCATCTCCTAAACACTGGAGTAGGCTTCAATATTGAATTACTAAAGATGTTCTAATATTATTATTTTAACTATTTTTAGCATGTCTAAACTCATTTTTCTAAAAAAAATCATATTTTTGGTAGCAAATGCCAAACGTAATCATTAGGTATGATAGACATGTATAAATTAGGTCAAAGGACCTAATTTCAAACCTTTAATTAATTTTTGGCTATGAAAACTAATGTAAAAAATCTCTTTTAGACGGCATGGAAAGTTAAGAATTCAAATAGCAAACTTGAATTGATACTTATACCCAATCTTCTCAACTGTCTTTGTTGTGTGCCTTAGCATCCCCCCCCCAATAATCTAATTGGTCAATAGACATAGATTTGAAAATGGGAAAGAACCTCAAAGGGACACAATTTAGATGTATTTTTATTGGGAATGGAATATAGTCCCTCTTCCTAATAGGATTATGCCTTGGCCCATGATGTAACTTGCTTTTTCAACTTAAAGGCAAAGGCAATGCTCAAAGACAATGATATTGGATTATGTCCTAGATTCAAGGTACAATCCAACAATAGGCTCTATTGATTAAAGAACATTATATGTGTTGGTTAAGAAAAATATGTTTTGGGAGCAATAAATATCTTGATAAAAACTGTTCAAACTTACCCCCCCAAAATATGAGGCCAGACTATAGTTGTCCTTATCCTTACCCGATGTTTTTTGTTGAAATACACTTTTTGATGGATCTCCACCTTTGATGGAAGAAATCAAAAGTATCAAAGACAACATGTCTACCTTGCACTTCATCACGAATATCATCGAAACTCTCTTTGCGAACTGGTAACTTCATATTAAATTGAAATGTTTCTTCAAAAGAAGGTTTTGAAGTTTACTTGGATTCCATGCTTTGGGTTTGCTACCTCAATTTTCCATAGCCGCCCGTGCTGCACATCAATAAGAAACTATTAAGACCTGTGCTCATCCTTCACCATACTCTCCTTTTTGTATCCACAATGTGCCCAATCATGAGTGAATACAACTTTAAGTAGTAATATGTAGAAAAGATCTTGATTACAATCACACTTGCACCAAAGAATGCAAGAATGCACAAAAGATCTTAATTACAAATCAAACATGTAGCAAAGAATGCAAGAATGCACAATTTAGATGCCATATGCAAAAGTTATAAGGTTCACGGTTCAATAGCTAGCTAAATCCTTTACAATTGACACAAGTTTTGATGTTGAGGTGGTGTACACTAATTGAAAATCAAATATGCACTCTGTCGTTACATACGAGTTTGGAGTGTTATATTCAAGTAGGTGTCACAATTAAGGTAAAGATATCCAATTATTTTTTTTGTACATGGAAATTTAGAAGCATTATCAATATGACCTAAAATGGTGAATGTCTCCAATTTTACATGTGGAGCACCGTTACTATAAACTAATAGAACCTCTATTCATAGAAATCACGAAAACTCTCCAATAATTTTGTCAATGATATTTACATTAGAGAGGGTTTACCTAGATTGAAATATGAACCTTCGGTAGTCAACGGTAGTGGCATCATCATCGGCAAAAATTAATTTTTTAAAAGTGTATTTGCAATGTCTCTTGGTTTGTCAACACTGGCAAAATTTAAAAAATAAATAAAAACAAAAAATGAGATCTCTTCTTTTGCAACACAATCATTGACAGTTGTGCACAGCAACACAAAGCCCTAGATAATTTATTTTTGATAATTTGTGATTTCTACTTGCCTCAAAATTAAAAGAATATAATAATAGTTTAGCCTGCACTAATTTAAAATAGTGTGACTTTAGTAATTAGTGTTACAAGTATTAATAGGATAAGTAAGAGTAGTGATTTATTTAGGTGACACACCTATACTCATAGTAAAGCCGGCCATCAGCTCTTGACAAACTTCTCATATTGCCATGCCGTCGAGCAAACCTGCAACGTATGGTATCATCTACATCCGCGTCCAACTGCTTAAATCCAATTGCTTCCTCCCTAACATGAAGAACCTAGGCTACACATGTTACATGTCACTAGTTCTTGCCAGGGATTTCACAACATTGTAGAATGTAATCATTAAGGTGTACTAACAGAGCAGATGATTTCACTAGAAAACAGTGATTCAGACACTAGAAAGAAAATGAACTACTTAGTAAATAGGCTCATTGACTATAGTAGCTCAACTTTGCTCCAAAATCTCCAGGTGGTAAACTTGTGATCACCTACTGGAATGAACCCATATAACAAGGTCAGCCTCTCCATGCCTATGCAGTTTCACACATCAGTTAGTAGTACATGTCATTGTCATTATTTTTGAAAAGACACCGTAGTCAGAAAAATACTTGGGAAAGCTGACAAATTATGGTTTCATGATATAAAGAGAAGATAAGAACCAAACCATTAACATGAAAGTACCTTGAAGCTGTTACCATGATTGATAAAAATCTGCTCTCTTTGTGAAATAGTATGTTTCATATTCACAATTCAACAAAGACAATTATGAAGTCATAAGTCAGTCTAGAATATGATAATTTAACAAAATACGTAAGTTTGCAGAATATGCACAACTTGCACCAAATATCCTTTTGAGGAACAAAAGCTCCAAGGACATTTACTTGCTAAGATACCAAAGAGTAGAAGAATGAATTGAACTCTTCAACGCCTCCTACCATCCAATCTTTGGGTTTCCCATGAATGACATGCACAATACAATGAAATACTCATAAGAAGAGTTTATCCTAAGTTGGGAAATAGATCACAACCACTACCATAACCACGTTTTCAAATCAAACTTGTTGTATACTTGAACTGATTTCACCTCACGAGGCTGTGTTGCAAATGTCAGCTTATGAATGTCTAATGGTAACAAAAGACTGATGCAATTCCTAAAATCCTAAATACTCCTTCTAAACCCTAGTAAAAACCCAAATCATGAATTGTGCTCAGGAATTGTGTAATTCTCGACCTTAGCTCCAAGAACAGCCTAAATAATGAGAGATTTCCAACACTCGTAGACAAAGCTCCATAAAGAAGAATTGGTTCCAATCTATTTAGGCCAACAATAAAAAATGTTGTAAGCATGAGCCCCAAATGCAATCCTTTTCCTTCTCTCTCCCCCTGTGGATATACAAAGACGTAGTTGGGGCACAAAAGTAGTGAGCTAAAGCAAATGAGTAAGCACTTTAGAAGCGCAAATGACGAATTGAGTAGGATACCTGTGACAAAATTCAACTTGCGGCGTTTTCTCCTCTCATTAGAGACACTATGCTTCTCCCGACTGCTCATCTCGCTCAGTGCTCAAGCTCTTCCCACAAATTTAACCCTGTAATGACAAACTGGTCACCGTGGAGAGGGAAGTGTGAAAATGACCTAAAGCCGTGGGATAAGAGATAATGGAATTCATGGATTGCTCAATGCAACAATAAGACAAATGGAATGTGTTGTTACGAAATCACATCTCTTAAGATGCCAAAAAGCATAAGAAGTGAGGAAAAGCATGTAGTCTCATGAAATGGTGGTCATATTCAAGAAAAGGCATCAGTTTTTTTGAAGCAAGGTAGGTGCATAAGAATCGGAAAAAAAAGTGCACATTCATTGGCACGGGATTTTTCAACAATGATTTAGACAGGTGAAATGCAAAGCAATAGTCACATGAAAGAAGATGGATCAATTGCTCAAGAATTTCGACAACGTCCACCTTGCATTTCATTCGCACAAGTTGAATACAAAAAGTTGAACAGTACCAAATACTTTGGATTCCGCCTTGATCTCTTTGAGACGACTTCTTTGTGAAATGACAAAGCAATGCAGATGCAGTGCAAAGGTACTTGACATGAATTGAAGAAAAAAAAAAGACCGCCAAGCTAGAAGGCGGAATCAGCACGAATCCATGAAGTTCATGTCGGGCACTTCATTGCCTCTTTGTCATCCTCAAATGCATTGTCTGGGCTGCGGATGAACTGCCTTTTGCACCAGCAAGAATTGTCCTAATGATGACCTAGCATCATGCCCGCCACTTTGTTCTTGCATATTTGACCAAAGTTTTATGTCTCAGGCTGCTTCTTTTCTTTTGGAGAAATTGTTCATCTTTGTGACCGTTGTGTATTTGGTCAAAGAGCCTGACCGCCACTTACAAGGATTGTATACTGTTTTAATTGCTATAATGGATTTTACTTCTTCACAAGTGGCTGGATGACTGCGCTCTCAAGTCCCAATAAAACAGAAGCTGGCCAACTAAGTTACACGTTGAGAAAAAAAAAGGGTGATTAATCCCCCAGGGTGGCAACTCATGTATAATATGCAGGGGGGGGGGCCGTTTTAAGAAGAGCAAAAAAGGTTGAATACTTCAAATTCAATAATTTATTATATCATTAAAAGAGCTTGTAATAAAGCTTTTACAATGATGAGTTAGGGTTGAGATTTCTAATAATTCCAATACCTTGTTTAGGATTGTACAAATCTAGTAGCACATTTTCCACTTTGTATTACTTGAATTTGTGATGTTGGTGTTGATTCCACAAATGGTGCAGCTCTTGGAGGTTGAATCACTATCGCAGCAGATGGTGTAGCTCTTGGTGGTTGAAACAAAATTCTAGCATTTGTAGATCTCCTTCTACAATTGCTTCTTCTCATCTTCTCATTCTTCAAGTGATTGTCCAAAGATGACTTGTCTTCTTGTATCAATAGAAAATTCTCTAAATCTGCATTTCTTTTCAAAGCAATTAAGCAAATGACATTATTCAAATCAACAAAATCAGCCTCCTGGCCACTATAACCACCATATGAGTATTGAAGACCCTCAATTTGTTTGTAATACTTTAGTAAACATTTTATCCCTTCTTCATTCAAACAAACCGGTCTCACATAATCGATTAATCTTTCTTTATCCAATCGTTTCACAATTTTCTGTTTGCAAGCTAAATACCATGTCAACTTCTTACCTTCTTCCATAATGATGGCAACATCATCAAACAAGCCTATTTCTTCAACTTCCTTAGCACCCTCTAACAATGATGACATTTCAGCTGAACTTTTATACTAAACTCGTCGTAGCCTATCTAATGGTAATTTAGATGGTGAATGTGCATTAAGCTCTGTAATAAGTCTCATTTTAAACCCTGGACCCTTTCCTGGCACATCAACAACTGGTGACACTATACATACTTCATTATCTCTAAGGTCTAGAGAACTTCCATTCATTTCACTTTGTTGTTCAATGTCTAAGATAGAACTTCTAATTAATACATCAACCTCATTCACCAAAGTATCATCAATAGATGTATTAATTGCTAAATTTGATTCGTTCACTTGGACATTATTAATCACCACTTGATTAGTTTCATTATCCAATTCTTTAGCACATTGCTCTATAATATTCAATGACTTTGAAAAAGAAGAAGACCAAGGTTCAGTCCACTTACCTACAGTAGAAAGTACCTCTTTCATTTCAACATCCAATGCTTGTTTTTGAGCTTTTACAAAACCACTTAACCAAGCTTCTTGTAAAGCCTCATTAGAAACAGATTTATAATCAGCAAGGTTAGAAGAACAACATGATTGATTTCTATCCCACCAAATATTTTTGCGTTGTCTTGATTCCATAAACAAGGGACCGTCTTCATCAAATTTGATTTGTTTGGTTCTATCTATATGTGATGTGCGCTCTATTGCCTCTCCAATACAAAAATTATGTTTATTTTTAACATGTTGACCAAGCAATGAAAAAAAATCTTCACAAAATCTGAACCTACTTTGTCTAAAGCAACAGGCAACTTAGGAAACAAATCATGCATCATTATGATATACATAACTACAAAATGACATGATATTAAACAATCTATAATGGATTCCCTAGTTAACCAATTATCTTTTAAAAAGTGTTCATGTTTAACATGGCGGATATATTTTGTTCCCAAATATATTATATGTACCACAAAAGAAGCCAACTTCACCTTTTCTAATAAGGTTCCTCTTCCATAAAAAACTTCTAAAAAAGACCAAATCAATTCAAGATGCAATATTGTTCCTTTTACATGTTCTTTTAGACATTGTCTTACCTTAGGAAAGGAAATGCATTGAACAGCTGAAATTTTTTGTTTATCTTTGACATTTATATCATCTTCTAATTAACCATGTTGTTCTTTTGAAAAATAATGATAAAGCAACAGTAGGTGATTTTTACTTGCTATATACTTATCCCAAAATAAGACTTTTACTGCTGAAAGAAGAAGATTGAAGAGCTTCTTTCCAACATGAAGAGGGTCCTGCATCATTATTAGTGGAGCGTTATCTACAATTTCAACACACATTAGAAACCCATAAGTTTTTGGCCATATGTCCCCCTAGAATTGCTTTCTAGCATCAATTTCCTACGCCTACTATCACCATCTAATGCATGACCTCGTAGAGGTCCCACATCTTTTTCAAGATGTTTTTTGTGATTTTTTTGTATCAACTCCCACTGCTTTTGCACCTGCACATGTTTGAACTTATTACAAGTACTCAACAAACAATACACTAACCTTGGCATATCTGCTACCAACGGATTAGCTACCAAAACCCGACACATAGAACCAACTTGTAAATTTTCAAAGGCATCTGAAATACTACTCGAAGTAGATGATGAAGGCTGATGATCAAAACTACATTCATAATTTGGATGTTTAGCTGATTCTTTAAAGCCACAAAAACCATCAATTACATCTAATCTCCTATTCCATGTTGCAAGCTCTACACATTTTGTTTCATCTTCACTACATTCAAAGGGAATTGGCCCTAAAATCCCAAGTTTTTCTTTACAAGATTTCAAAACTAAATCTATGTGAAGAAATGTACCTTCATTAATACCAATACTATACAAAAATCCTTCCTTGCGAAATTTGGATCTAGTTGTATTCAGAGCTGGTCCTTCCAAATTTTTACTTAAATAATTATGTGTTGCGAAGCCTCCAAAGTTCTGCAAACCTCAACCAATTTAATAGTACTACAATGATAATATTTTCCATTACCTTTACCACTTGCTTTATGCATTGAAAGTAGATTTTTCACAACATCTGTAAGTAGATTCAACAAAACATGACGCTTATCAAATGCTCCTAAATCAAATGCTCTCCTAAACAACTCTACAATTTCAGAAAGTGATTCTTCAACCAAAGTAGATTGAAGTTTTACTGAAAAATAATCTTTTGTTTTTGTAGCCCTTGTTAAAGCCACATTCAAATGGAATACATGATCATTTGCAAGTTGGCATCTTCTATCCCATTCCCTAGTTGTTTCAATAAGCTCATTCTTTTGTAAAATCTCCATCCTAACATCTAACTCACAAACCCGCTCACCCCTTGGCACTACCATACTTTTCAGTCGCTTTGCTTGTATACAAAAATCAATGAAGCTGAGAATCATAGAACATTTTTCACAAAATATTAAATCACATTCAACATGATAAAAAGTTCCTTCAATAAGTACAGATTCACCTTTTAAATTCATAATATTACAATTATAGTTAGGATCAGCATACCACAACTTGCCATTTTTTAGATCATATAATAAAGGATGAACATCAACTACATCATCTTCCAATTTCAAGAAATAATTATAATATCCATAACATACATTTTGCATACAGTACAAATTCAAGTTGTCACAAGGAATATCTCTAGGATGTGGCACATATGAAGGAGGGTATTTATTTTTACCTGCTAATATACCTTTTGCTAATGATGCTTGGATTGTTAGCTGATTACTGGATCCTCCAACTGCAATTTTGTTCTTCAATGCAAGAACATGTGCATCCCCTCTCATATACTGCCCAACAATATCTACAACTCCAAAAGTGCCTTTGAAGTTGCAAATTGTGCATTGCCATGAAATAAGTCAATAAGTTCAGCACCTACCATCAAGAGAGACAACATGTATGGAAATAAATTTAATACAACTACATCAATTGTCAAGTTGATTATGCTATAACATGATAAACAAAGGCTCTAAAGTTCCATGCAATAAAATATAAAGTACCAATATTTTAGAAAATGAATATGATTCTTCAAATAATTATGTCATATACATAATTTTTCAATTATCTAAAACAATACTTGCATTAAAAGGCAAAGACAACTTTTGCACAACAAATTGTATCAACCAAAGCATATTATATATACTTTAGAGATGTAAATAAAAATATATAAAAATTTAGAATTAGAATTAGGAATAGAAGGATTACAATACCATAGTATGTGAGATTGTAAATAGTCTTACCTTGTGAAGCACAATTTTGCACCCATACTTCTCTCCTCTTCAAAAGTGCATTGTCCTTTTTTTTCTTTTCAGCTGAGCTTCTTTCTCCAAATTGGCAGACTTATCAAAGTACAACTGCAGATTCTTCTCATGAACAGAATCAACACCATTAACCTTGGGAGACAAATGAACCTTCAAATTTGATAGGTTGAATGAAGGATTAATACTCCTCTCATCTTGACATAGAACACAATACATCACCCACTTTCCAAGATTCTTGCTTTTGTTCCTAATTTGTGGGTAATATGGACCTCTTGTTTTGAAACCAAAAAATGAATCTTCTTCCATCTCCTTCCAGTTTTTGGAGAGACGTGGTGGCATTGACTTGCTAAATTTTGCCTTCAAAATGCATTACTCAAGAAAATTTGATACTTTCTGCAATTCATCTTCCTCAAGTAGCCTATTTTTCTCAAGAAACTCAAGTTTCACCTGCTTCAAAGCTTTTTGTAGGCATTCACTTTGGGAATCTGGAGCATCTCCAACACCTTGGCTTCTCTTCTGGGAATCTTGTAGAGGTGATGTAAGGCTACTCAAGTCAATGAGGCCATTACTTTCTATTTGAGAGCAAACAACTAGAGAAATAATCACAGATTGTTTCTTATAAAAAATTTGGTGGTGATTACAACACAAGCAAACCTTTTCGTTATCTGAAGAGGTTAGAAAACTCTGACATCCACAAAGTTGCCCTTGCAACTTCTTTTGGCATACTCCAAACTCACCATTTGCACTACTCAAGCTTACATGATAATGTTTATGACAGTCACAACATCCACAAAGTAAAGGGTCAAAGTGACATGCTTCAAATTCTTGGCAGCCACATTCATCATCCATGGTGACCTTCTTGCATAAACCCCATCTGGTTGAATATGAAAATAATACAAAAATATTAATTATCTCAAAGTGTCAATTTCATCAAAATTTAAGTATTCCATTAGTTTGAAACTTCTAAAAACATGCAAATAAAACAAAAATTTGTATCTTTCATTGCTACTCCAAATTTTTGTACATGGATGTTTCAAGTAGTTTGACAATAGAGGTGCCACCAATCTAACTCTAAACCATATATATCTAGCTTTCTATCATCAAGTGTATCATAAATTTAGAGCATTTAACAATATGATGATGAAATCCAAATCACAACATATTGTGACATTCATGACATTGGGAGCATAATGAAAAAAGGACCATTCAAATATTGAAATTGAAAACTTCTCTATTAAAATTTAATTTTAACAATTTCAATTATAGTAAAGTTAGGATGTTTACCAAGCTCTGTAGGGACATCATTATCAAGGTTTTTGAATTCCATGCCCTTATCCATGATGCTATTCAATTTCAGTATTGAAAAGTGAAATCACAATTTCAACTTAGTGGGACCAAACCACAATTTCAGCTTTGTAAAATCAATGAGTTGAATTCCTGTACAACATCAATGTAAACTACATAATGTAAATATTTCCATGCTTAAATGCATCAATGTAAATGTTTGAATTGCTAGATGAAATTGGTAGATAGTTCCATTGCAATAGTCCATATCCAACAAAAATTCAATAGTGAGGGCTCTTACCACCAATACAGTAAGGCCTACATTATATTAATTTCACAATGTAGGACATTTGTTTAAATTTAATTTTCTTTAAATCTTGGAACAATGTAGGCAATGTTCTTCACTAATTCTACTAATCATAAAAATGTCCTAATTTGAATTCTATTGTTTTTACAAGATGATAAATTGCATTGGTCATTTTTAAAGCATAAAACCTTGGACCTTTAGAAAATACAAAATTGTACCTTACAAATAATGGAAATCTGAAACAAAAAGTGTTGGGAAGGTTTGTAGGAAGCTCACAACAACACATTTGTCTTCGCACCTTAAAATACCATCCAAGCCAATTAATACAACAAAAGTTTGATTTAAAACCCTACTCAAATGCAAAAACTCTGAACTTTAAAGTAATTCTAAATTAGCATACAAACACATTGGTGTGTCTACAAAATGACTTTCAAATGTCAAAAAAATAGCAAGAAAAGTTGCAAAAAACATATTTAAGGCTGACTGACCCTCTTCTACAAAAATGTTTCACAGTCACTCATAATTTCTTGGAATGATGTGAAATTTTAGCCACACAAACTGGACCAGTATGCACAACTTTTCCAAAGTTTTTAATTGGAAACTGACATTGTATGAAGTCATGCAATCCGGCACCAACAATTGTGGACAACATATGCGATGCTACAACTTCTACAACCTTGGTGATGCCAAAATCGATCAAGTACACCTCAACAATTTGTAGCCAAGAAAGAAGCACGTGGAAGATGGTGGAACACAACAGCACAAGAAACGACACCAAAAGCTAGAGAGAAAGTGAGCAAGAAGTGCGACATGTGAATAGAGAGTTGTTGTTACAAGAGTGTTGAAAGTTGGCACTGCAACACTTCCACTAGAGAAGGAAAAAATTACAAACAAACAAAAGATTAGGGCAAAATGGTAGGAAAACTGGTGCTAGAGAAGCGGAGAAGGTTCAAGGCACAGTGCAGTACAAAGGAGTTGGCACCAACGGTTAAGAATCCTAGGTCGTGAATAGTTGAGGTAATAATGAAGTCTAACCCCTTGTATTATTAGAAGCGTTGTTGCATTATATTTACATACACTATATAAAAACAATTAATTGTTGTCAAACTAGAGGTTTTTTTGGAGAGTCTAAAGATCCACATAGAGAAGATTCTATTTTTTTTACCTCTATTAAACAACCATTAGACATTAGTTCTTTTATTTCTTTAGTTGAAAGCATTTTTAACTTTGTTTGTAGATTTGAAGTTGTTGAATGGGAAGGTAAAGTTTGTTTTATCTTTATTTTGAATTTTAAAAATGATTTGAAAGGCCACGTAGTTGCCATTTAGGAGATAAGAATAGAGTTATGGGGAGAAAAAGGTGACCAATGGATGAATTGTGGTCTATGTGGCATTTTAGAGGCCCAAATCCATTTGCTTAGGTGGAAGGGATGGAAGATGAGGTGGAAGATAAGATGGAGGGTCTTCTTCTTCCTCCTCATAGTTGCTTAAGGGACCTGAGACTTTAGAGAGCCATAGCAGATTGTACATGAGAGTTTTTGTAATGAAATTTTGTGAGCTTGTTTATTTTGTTTAAAGGTTTTTATGAACCTACCATGCGCTCCATTTAGAATTTTTGTGTGGAAGTTATGCTTGATGGAGTGAGAGAGGGATAATTGTCATGGAGTGAGAGGGCAGAATTTTTGAGAGCTTATAACTTTTGGGTGAAGAGTTTTTTGTCTTTGAGATTTTACAAGAGTATGTGTTTAGATGTTAAATTTCTAAAAAGCTTTCATTTTCTTAGTTTGGAGTTAGGATGCAAAAGTTATAAACTTAGAGGCGAAGTAGTGAGAGGTTGCCTTTGATTTGAAGAAAGAGAACTTCAACCAGCTGTAAAAGTCGAACAATATCTTATTTTGTGTTGTAATTTAGAAGTTGTGTAGATTATTGTGTTAGCTTTCTATAGAGATATTACACAATCAATTTGAAATTTGTGTGTGAGAGTTATGGGCTTGGAAGAAGAGTAGTGATGAACTGCTTTCAAATTGGAGAGAGTGAACTTTGACCGACTATAAAAGTTGGACAATATGATATTTTGAGTTGAATTTTTGAAGGTTTGTAGATACTGTTGTTAGTTTTTTAGAGAGATGTTTTATTCTCAATTTGGAGTTTTGAAGCGGCTGTGGCACTCATATTAATGGCGGGACTTTCTTAGAAGATAACTTATATGGTTTATGAGCAACATCAACTACTTTATACAACATGTGATATTTTATTGGGACTTTATGGTGGATTATGGAGGTTTTATGAGCATGTACATATATTTTATTAAATCATAGGGCCCTTTACTTTCCAGCCAAGTCTAGTTGTAGCCAGAAGCCCGGCGCTTTCCCAAGGCAAGGCCTCGCAACTCGATAGCGTCTTTTTAGAAGAGCATTTAAGAAATAATAAAATTTAATAATTCAAAAAAAGAGCTAGGGGGTCTGAGCAGTGCCCCTTGTTTGAAAAATTCTGTGTATTATAAGTTCTTAAAATGATTTTTGAGTGCCTGAAACTATTACGATTGATATAAAAATCATACCATTCAATTCCTTTCAATGTCTTCTTTCCTATTATGTTCATAAAACCTACTTAATAAAAAGGTTTGTTTCCTTCTTGTACATTAGAAAAGTTAAGAAAGCACTTGTACTGGCATTGTGAGTTGCCACCCCGGAATAAATCCACTCATTCAATTGTCCACGGCACTGGATTTCTCATCCAAAAGCCACAAAATGGAGCTAATGGCGTTACAGGGTTAAAACGTCACACAAAGTGAAGCTTTACCCTTGAACAACCTAACCTATACTTGTGCTATAGTGATGATACCTGGCCCCTGTCATGATAAGGTACATTATACGACATGTTTCTAACTAGGGCCCCATTTGTGTAAGATAGGGTGACCTATTTTCATGAATGAGGGGACACCAGAGTCTTCATTATTGTGTGACAAATAACATTTTGACACAATTGCTAAGATTAATTTTTAGTTTTGAGCTACTTAGAAATAGGTTCGCCTATACATCAAGAACAAGTCAGATTGCACTCTAAACTTCCTTAATTCCAAATTTGATAAAAAAAAAAAATAGCAAAAAATAGAGCAATCTTCATTATTTCTATTCCCTGACCAATAAAAATTTTCTTCCCTACCATCGCTCAATTGGACACATGCTAAAATGCTTAACATTATTGGAAACATGCCGTAAAACTTACAATTGACATTAGGGGAAGTCACAATGTGGGCCAATTGTTAACTCTGATAAGATGGGTCTATGTTCATTGATTTCAAGCCTCCTTATCTATCACTCTATTTGTTGCCATTTTGCAATTAGATATGAATGAAAAAAATTCTTTATTTCTTAGAGATAAAATTATAGTCTCCCTATTTCAAAATAAATTCATTGTACTCCCATGTCAAAATAAATTCATTGTACCACAAATTTATTTTGTGACAGAGGAAGTATGTCTACAAGTCATACAATTTTCAATATTTATTTGCGAAAATTTGAAATAATTGCAAAAAATTTAAGATAAAAATCAAGAAAACTCATATCAAATTCAAAAGGTACTTGAAATTTTTTAAATTTCTATCATAGATGTATATTAATGTGTATAATACTATAGTATAAACCAAAGTTACTACATCATTAGAAAATTAGAAAATTGATAAACCATAGTTATAGGCCTAAAGTTCATATTGCTACAAAATATTGAAATTTATGAAGTTTTCAAAACTTCTAATTGGAATAGAAAGCACACTTGATAAAATTCATTTCATTAGTTGGACTCAAATTAAAAAAATATCATTTTTGTGGCTAAAATTCACATCAAAAATACATAGCAAGAAATGGCCAAAATACACTACAAAGGTGATATGTGGATTAAGCATGTTTTTCTTTAGCAAAGCCAATATTATCATAGTGAAGGAATTTGCAATACTATTTATTGAAAATGTACTCAAGCAACCTCCAAAAACAAAATTGGATGAAAAAATGTTTCATTTTTCCATCCTACAAACTTAGGTGAAGTCATGTACAAGACGTTTGGTGTCTTCAACAACATTTTTAGATTAAGCAAGTTTAAGGAAGGTTGTAAGTGTCCCAAAGCATAGCATGGTATAACCAAGCAATGGTCCTTTCTATGTTGGAAAGTTATTATGCTTTGCTAGATATCTAGGAAAGACTTATTAGTTAATTCAAAAATTGTGGTTGGCTAGGAGCCATATAAGACAATAGTTTGTTTACTATAGGAGACCTCTTTTCAAGATTGCAAAAGGATCCTTGCCTCATTGGTAAACAATATTAGAGGGTAGAGTAAAAGTTTGTAAGTAAACTCATGGAAGAAAATGATGGGGATAGAAAAATGCGTGATGCATTTTTGGGGAGTTCACTTAGAGTATCCATTAGAAACCACGTGTGAACAAAACTTTGGACCCCCTATATACTTTTTGAATTTTAAATAAAACAAAAAAATAAAAATATGAATAGATTTTCCTTCTTTGAAAGTTTATGTTTTGAATTATTGATATTTTTATTTGTTAATAATAATTAGTTACAAATTTTTGAAGTAAAAAGACACTATAAAATTGAAAAATAATTTTCACACCCCTATATTATATAAGAAAAAATTGTCTAAAAAATAAACAAAAAAATCCTAAAAATAACTCTCTATTGAAAGCTCATTTTGAGTTGAATATTGATTCAATGGTCATCTAAATGTATTCTCTATAATTATTTGAGTTGAAAAACATACCATTTTAGTTCATTTTGAACCTCTTTAAGAATCATTTCATATTTTATTTGAGTTGAAAATTTTGGCAATAGAAACCTATAGTCATTATTAAACAATACTCAAAATTTTAGGTTGAAATTATAGTTTATTAGAAACCACTTGTTTGCACGTGGTTTGTTGTAGTAGAACTAAGTGCACCCCCCAAGGATGCATTGTGTTGGTCAAGGAGTTTAGGTATGGAGCACACAGAGTTGTGACTCCCCTATGGTATAATACTCTCATAAATAACAAAATTGGCATATTAAAATTGATATTATTTTAACCTTGGAAGAATGTGGCCCTATCACCAAGGAAGCTATAAAAAATTATTAGATTCTTAGATGATTAGATTATTAGATTCATTCTTCATTTTTATATTTTCTTTGAAAGTCATTCATTGACTTTGTTATTGGATTAACTTGAATATATAAGGGCTCTAAACCAATAAGGACGTCAAAGACTAAAATTGTTTAATGAATGACTTTAAGAGAAATTGTAGAAACAAAGAATGCACCTATTCATCCATGATGATTATCTTGATCAAAAGATTGCATTCTTTTAAGGTAAAATATTGAATCGATAGTATAGCTTAAAACATAGGTTAAAATACAAGAATGTTGCATAACTCTAGGGATTTGCTCAAAAAAATCTACACTAATTTAATAAGACAAGTCAATGTATTTATCAAATTTATAATATTTTAAATGACTATATGTTGCAATATTCCTACATTATATCAATTTCCTCAAAATTGAAATTTTCAAGTGATTCTAATTTTGCACCCTCACTAGTAGTACAAATCAATATATTTTAGTGTTTTTTTAGACAATTTAATGTCTTATTGCTCATTTGCTCCAAGCCTATAGAATTTTTTTTAAACATGTTTTAAAATGTCATATTGTAATCATGGATCTATACACAATATTTCTAAAAAAATAATTTCATCTATCGTATAAAGCAAACACAACATATTGAAAAGCACCGTCGGAATTAAAATTCATACTAGACTAAGTTCAAATTCTAGGATTGAAGACAATTGTGAGTCCAATTGCAAATACTTTTTATTGTTAGTGATGTTCACTTGGTTTTGTGTGCGTGTGTTTGTGAATCCTCATTTGAATCCACTTAGTTCTACAAAGTACCTCTATTGCTTAGTTTAGGGTTGTTGAGCAACCAACTTGCCACTATTGTTTTGGTTGGTAGGGCCACCAAATACATTAGGAACACATTAGTAGTGGCACTAGCGGGTTCTGGGACTCACGCCCTTCTTTATGGCTAGCATTAACTTGATTGGTTTAGAGGATTTGTGCTACCATTATGAGCCTTGAATTGCAAATTTGAAGTTTGTGTGTTAAGGTGGCACACCTTCTTGCAATTACTTGCGCCGTTATGCGTAATTGTTGTAGCCTTGTTACTTCTTGTAGGATGAAGACAATACTATCAAGGTCCAAGAGGAAATGTGTGCAGTTGACCACTTTGTTTCATGTTCTAAATGATGGTAGGCCAATGACTAAGTTTTCTTTTAGACTTGCCTTGTATGAGTTGTTTGTAGTCCTTGATTTGCCAAAGATGCATTAGATTGATAGGATGGGTTGGCTTATGGTTCTCATTTATGGTTTGTAGTTCAAAACAAGATGAAGGCTATTATTGAGGTTGCCTAGATTGTGTCCACATATTGGATGTCTTTAATTGGCCCTTTTCAACAACTTTTAAGTGAATATTGCTTAGTTATGGCAAGTTGAATGCCAATTCTTTAGCTAGCAAAGCAATGATAAGATTTTCTTTGTTGTGCTCGTTTCTGAGTCTTGATAATTCATAGTTCTTCAAGTTTTCTTTTGCAATTCTTAGACTGTTGTTAGCTATTTTATGATGCAAAAACATGTGAGAACAAAGGATAAGGGTGTTCTAGCAAAGCTCATCAACCTTTATGTTGTATTGACCATGACATGCCTCTTGCCACTTTTAATTGGAGAGCATTGATAATCCTTTGTTTGTTGCTCCAAAATAAAATGTTTACATTTTAAATTTTGTGGTTGTTCAACAAATTTATCAAGGATAGCAATTCAAGTTGTATTTAGATACCGAGCATGTATTTGTTGCATATAAATTGTGGTTCCATAAGCAACTTTGGATTGCTCTCATTAGCAAATTCACATGAAGTAGTGTCCTTACACACAAATTTGAACATTGATGGCTCGAATTTGTAGTTAGGTTTTGTCAAAAGTGTTAAGCCTATTTTTGCCATGTATGAAGGATAGCTTGTCACCCAAGAATCTTTTGCACACATTGTGACCATAGTGAAAGATGAGTGCAAAGATGTATTTTGTTCTATATGCTTTGCATATTTTCAAGTTATTGTTTTGTACAAGTTTATTTGTATCTATAGCAACTTAGACCTCTATTGCAGGCTTTGGAATTCAATTAAACTATTTTTTTTTGGCAATTGATACTTTTTTTATTAGTGTTGAGGTTCCTATTATACTTGTTGTAGTTTTGGCAATTCAAATTAGTTTTTAAATTTTTTTAAATGATTTTTAAATTTTAGTTTATTATTATTTTTAATTACTTAATATTTTGACGAGCAATGCGTTAGTTCACAACCCTAAAACAGCCCTTCCATGGCTTCATTTTTCTTCTAATGCCTTTTTGTTTTTATCATCTATACATGGTTCTAGAATTTGCAAAGAAAAACATTTCATTCAATGAAGCTTTATCTTGGTTATGTGTATATGTAAGATAAAAATATATAAGATGTAAGATAAAAATATATGGTGAATGATCAATGCTCACTACTTGGAGCATTGTCATCTAGTCCAAGATCCAAGTGTCTATTCTTCAAATTTTTCTCGTTAAGTTTTGATTTCGTATGTACTACAAACATTCAAATGTATATCCATTGCTTTGTGTAGCAATTTTGATGTAGCATGGTAGTCTTATTGGCATGTAGAAGAAAAGTTGTTGTTTTGGGATTTTTTTTAAAGAGCGTTATGCTTCAATGAAATTATGTTCACGGTAATGTTTGCAAGATTTCATAGCTAAAAGATACATGCTTCAATGCTTTGGAACACCATCATTCAATTTGAAGTCTATGTGTCTACTTTCTCACTTTTAATTTTGACTCTTTGCTTTCAAGTTCTATGCATATATTGCAAATGTGATCATCTAATGTTGAATTTGTTGTTTAACTCATGATTGTTTTTCTTGTACTTGAACTTGCAATATCTACTGAAGAGGTTCGGAATTCTACCAACTTTGTTTTGTTTCAAATTTCTTCTAACTACTAATCACTTTGAATTTTCATTGCTTGCAACAATTTTACAATAATTATTTTTTTTACTTGAGTTGTCAAGTGTGTTTTGTGTTTTGTAGGTCCACCAATTTCCAAGGCAAAAGTAGTTTTTCCTGTATAGAACTCTAGATGATTTCCTCTATTGTTTCCTTTTGGTCATACAATGTAAATGTGTATTCTTCTTGCAATATGCTTCTCTTCAATTGTTTGGTTCATGTTTTTTTTCAAAATACATCCTTCATTGTAGATTCCCGAATGCATTGAAGCCCAATTACTCTTCGTTTTTCCTATAGTGTTGTAGCCTCCTAACTACTTTTGAAAATACCACTATTGCTAAAGTTATAGCAAAATTCTCAAACTTGTTGCCTAATTTAACCCCTAAAGGACCAAACACCGTTTTTTGACAACATAGCGATTTTGGGCAGCTCACTATGACCGGAATTTTTCTTTTTTTTCTTTGAAATCTTCACATAAGATGTGCCCGAGGAGTAGCTTTAAGGTCCAACAATTTTCATAACTTTTGACTACATGGTTAAAAAGTTATTGCATGATATGTCATTTTCATTGTTTGGCGGGCAGCCGGGGCAGCACAAAAAACTTCTTTAAATATCACTTTTAAGAAAAACTAAAATTTGAAATTGGTTCTTTAGATTTATATGTATGTGGGAGGCTTTGAATCATTCCATTCCGATCAATGAGTCAAAAGTTATGAGGATTCTTAGTTTGAGGGTAGTTATGGAATCTCTACTCTAAAATAAACTTTGAAGTCCTTTATTTAACTCGATTTTCAATATTTTTGAAAAAAAATAAAAACATTGGGTGTAGATTGTTTAGTACAACATTACAATCGTTAGGATTGGCATTTTTCAATTTCATAAATAAATTCTTGACAATTTAGTGTTTTGAATCATTCTCTACATCTTCCTACTTACTATTTTTTTCCTATATGTTGTACAATTCCAAATGATCTGAAAATTTTCAAACATGTAACCAACTTGCCTTGAAGAATAAATCCAAAGAGTAACCATCATTTTGGACATTTTTTCATACAAATGTGACCTTGTGGAGGGCAGCTGCCCGTTTTTTCGCAGGGACAAAAAAAGGATTTTTGTCAATTCAAACGCTATTATCTTGCAATCCACTTGGTGGAAAATTCTGAAATTTTTTCCACATCTTCTTAAACAAGTTTACTACAAGATCCTACGGCTACAAGTGTCCAAAAATGTTTTTTTTTCTAAAATTTGGCACTAGTATTAGAAATGGCAGTTCTGGAGCGGTTTTGGTGAAAATATAGTCAAAAACCTTTAGGGGTTAACTCCCCACAATATATTAATGCGAGTTGTTACTACATAATTAGAAAAAATAAAACCACCGGGCTTCAAAATTGCATAAACAGTAGCCACATTCAATACAAACCAAAATAAAATGAAGGAGCCAGAAAACTCAGAACCTTCCGTTGAAAGAAAGGCCACAAAACTGTTGGTCTGAAAACCAAAAAAACAACAATAGCAGGGCCAGAAGGTCAACCTAATTCTGCCTCTCCTGCAGTCAATTCCGTAGCCATGCTGTGTGGCTGAAGTCCCTCAGTTTCCGTCTTCCAGAGATTTCATTACCAATTCGTGGAAACGGAGCCATTGGCAAATCCTTCACCTCGGTGACGAGCGGAAGCCAAATCTCAGTCTTCTGACTTGAATTTCGTCACACCCATGTTCCAATCCGGAGAACTGCTGCGCAATTCAATCTTCTAGTGCAGGAATTTCGCCAATCGAGGAAGATTGCACACATTCGAGTTTCAGCAGTTGCGTTTCCGACATTCATTTGGATTCAAGAGCGACTTTAATTCTGCAGGCACAATTCACTTGCAATTGGCGTCCTGTACGAGAACTTCGCCCGATCGATTTCATGACCACGCATTCGTGATATCCGTCAGAACGAGCTCCTAATTTCTGGAATTGGGTACTTCTCCATTCTACAACCAGTCTCTTGGTTTTGAGAACTAAACCTAGAATTCTTTTTCCTGTTTGAGGGGGAGAGCTTGTTGGTGCCAAGCTTTTTCCAATGCGGTGAGCTTTTTGGCTATGGCGACAATTCAAGCCATGTTAGGGGCGTCCGCTTTGCATGAAGTACGGAGAGGTTTGGTTCCGGTCAGTACGCGGTACTCCCAGCATCCCTTTGTTGGCCTTTCTCTCGGGGTGGCACTCCCCAGCAGACACCGTTTTCGAATTTCGTGCCAAGCTGCCAAGCAGGATCCTTGGGAGCAGACGGTCTCCCAGCCCGACACTTTCACGCTTTACTCGGGGTACATTGCGGACGCAGCGATTGAGGAAGCGGACCAGTTGAATGAATACAATGCGGATAAGATTGCTGCGGTTTTCAGGGGTCGCCCGTTTCTGCTGGCGCGTAGGTTGCTTCAGATTGCGAGAACGCTCGGATGGTGGGCTGCGGTTCGGTATGGCGATACGCTCTTCGGGAAGAAAGACACCAATTTCAAGGTACTGCTGTCGAACCTCTGTGTTGCTTTCTTCTAACCTAAAGTTTTAGCTACTCCAGAAATAAGTTTCCACTTTGAAGCACCTTGTTTTGAGTAGCTCATATTTAGTCTTTCTTGTGTCCAACTTTATTTAGGTTGCACATGAACACGTGTAATGTTCTTCACTGATTCTGGTGATATAAAATTTAGGAACCCTTCTGAGTTATGCTTTTCATCACAAAATGATCACTGAAATTGGTATTAAACGTTTTCAACAAAACTGCGGACGGAGGGTATTTCTGCACGGAGAGAGTATAAATTGTAGATTCAAGTTGCGACGTCTTTGTGTGTTGCTGGTGTCGGCTTCGGGGGTATGAATTCCTTTTCACGATTACGACATAATGGTTGAGCGTGATATGGTTTTGCAGAAACGCGCAGCACAACTACGAAGAGCTCTTGTGCAACTTGGTCCTGTATGTAACAATTCTACAATTTCTTTGGCGTTCTTTACAAAAGTATTGGAAGGATTGAAAGACGTAATGCCATGTTTTTTTTACTGAATTCTAATAATTCGGAGCTGCATGGCTCTGGACACAAACTCTGGAAGGAGCTGATCTTCTGTTTGGTTGTGAATGGCTTTGTTTGTTCATTGGTATGTGGCAGGCATTTGTAAAGATTGCACAGGCGGTATCTTCACGCCCTGTAAGTATTCAATTTCCTCCCCTTGTGCTCTTCAGGTTTCTTTACGGTTTCATTTTTAGTAATAGTGAGCTTTGAATTCGTTGTTCGAAGGATTTCTGAAATCCTTGGAATTGGATGATATGCAGGATGTCATTTCGCCAGAGTATATGGATGAACTTGCTCTATTACAGGACCGCATTGCTCCCTTTTCCACTGAGCTCGCCTTAGAAATTGTTGAGCAAGAGCTGGGTGTTTCAATGGACCAGCTGTTTACAGAAATCTCGCCACAGCCAATTGCCGCTGCTTCTCTTGGCCAGGTACAATTACAGTTGCCATAATGTTACTCCCTCCCACTGGTTTCTTTATGGGCGACCTAATAAAAGTGAAATAAACGGTCGTTATAAGCGGTGTGACTATAAGAATGAAGAAATTGGAATGCTTGAACTTTCAGGTCTATCAGGCACGGCTGCGTCCCAATGGCAAACTAGTGGCCGTGAAGGTGCAACGGCCTGGAGTCAGGGCAGCCATGGCACTCGATTTGTTTATTTTACGTAAGCTGGCTGGTTTTGCGAAATCACTCCTGAAACTCAATACAGATCTTCCAGTTAAGGGCCTGCTCTTTTGTCTTTTTGACTTGTTTTTGATATTATTGTTTGCGCTTTCCCTTGGAGGTGGCTTCCGGTGCTCTCGCTTGTGCAATTGAACTCAGGGTAAATGACTTGCTGCATTTCTGAAGTAACGGACTCGTATTTTAATTTGTGGAGCTGACAGGTGCTTTGTGGATTCTCAGAGTGTTGTTGACGAATGGGCTTCAAGTTTGTTCAAAGTAAGCCCACTCACTCGCTCACCGGTTCCTCTTCTGTTTTCTTCTCGCCTTGCTAACAATGTTGATTTTCAATGTAACACTAACACTCATTATTCGATAATGTCAGGAAATGGACTATCAGGCAGAGGCTCGTAATGGTATACGATTTCGGTGAGATGTCCCTCTTAGATATGATTGGAGAATATTACAACTAGTGCCGGCCCTCAATAGTTACTTCGTTTGTCAAATTATTGTGCACAATTACTTTCGTCGCAGTGATTGTACAGATGATATCAAAATTGATATTTCCGTTGATCGTGTACTTAACTCCCACAGAACCACTGTGGCTGGAATTGTTATACGTTTCTTGACTGTCGTCATGGATTGTAGTGGGGAGGGAGCGTATTTAACGCAAAAGTGGTTGGCAGGAAACTGTTTGGATCTCTACCTAATGTTTTGGTGCCCGAGATGTATTCAGAGCTTACCAGTCGTCGGGTTCTTGTTATGGAATGGGTTGAGGTATGCCCTTTCTTTGCTTGATGCAAGATGGAAATGAGATATTGCAGATTTTCATTACATCAAACATGAAAGACATGACATTTGTGCAGAGATTGTTCTTTACCTTTTCTGTCACTCAAAGAGATTGTAGGCTTAATCTTCACTCGATAATGTCGTGAAGTTTCGAATTGACTGTCCTGCAGGGACAACGACTATCAGAAATCAATGATCTTCGCCTAGTGGAGGTAATGTAATTAGTAATTGGCTCCTGCATTGCATGGACAAGATCTTGAATCGCACTTGAAGATACTTTTGTGAACACCCAAAGCATGAGCATGGAATTTTGTGAATTTGATTGGTTTCGGTCTGTTCAAGTGAAATTTCACCATGTGTGATGTTTCTTATCTATAAACCAGGTGGGGGTTTTCTGCTCACTCACCCAATTACTAGATAGTGGTTTCTATCATGCGGATCCACATCCTGGCAATTTATTGCGCACCCCAGATGGTAAATTAGCGTATCTGGGTACGTTCTGCTGCCACTCTTTGTTGATGGTTCTGTTGCAGTCAACAAATAATTTAGATTTAGGAGATACATTTTTTTCTTGAAATAGAGCCTTTGATTTCCATGTTAAAAGAATTTGAGTGTGTATGAACTGGATGGACTCGATGATAATACTTCAGAATACATATATTCCTATTGTTTAATTCACATTACTGTTATCTGCTCGTTGATATTGTATTTTCTTGCTTACAAGTTGTATGAATTGCCTCCTTATTTGATGTGTTCAGATTTTGGAATGATGGGTGAAATGAAGGAGAATCTTAGAGATGGGTTGATTGAGGCTTCAGTCCACCTCGTGAACAGAGAATATGATTCTCTTGCTGGTGATTTTGTCACTCTTGGGTAAGTAATGAATTCATCCTTTCATTATTCATATATTGGAGGCGTTTGTGACCAAGGATTTTGCGGGATCTAAATGAGCTTCTTTTTAAATTAAAAATTGGCGGTTAATATAATTTGAAATATTGATTATGTGCAAAATCTATGTTAAATTACACACTAGGCAACACTATGTGCCATGCTGAACAGTGAGAAAGAGATTCTATTTATTCAATTGTGACCTCATGTTTGTATCTCGTGGCAGGCTTCTCCCACCAACTGCGGAGAAGGGGGAAGTATCGAAAGCTCTGACAGGTACCGATTTGGGAAGTGTCCTTCTCTTATGTACCCATTGAAGCGCTCATTACACATAATATCTTGTTTTCTTGTTTTAATAATATGTTTTGTCCTTAAGAACCACATCAATTCGAAAATTTGGTTGGGATTCTGAAGTATTAAGAAAGAGATGAGATTGTCTGGCTCTACATTGTTCATGGCAAGGACTAGAGTGCATTTGCGGTAGTTGGTAGCTTCTGGCGAGGTTGACAGCTCTGGTTTGTTTTTTCTCTTTCAATGGTTGACCCTTCATGGATTTTTAAATATGACGTGGTTTACTGCAGGTGTGTTTCAAGACGCTGTAAGTAAGGGTGTCCGGAATATAAGCTTTGGAGACTTGTCAGGGAAACTAGGGGTCACCATGTACGTACTATGTTGCTTTAACCAAATTTAGTTCGTGCTCATATGGCTTGCTGCATCGAGAGAATTCCCAGATTTAAGTGCCGGATTTATTGCTTCTGAGCTATTGCAGAATGACATCTTATTCTTTGGTGTGACAATTAGACTCGTGATTTTGAAATTGCTTAACAGAGTTCCACTTTATGCTGGCAGGTATAACTTCAAGTTT
This sequence comes from Antitrichia curtipendula, assembly GCA_951230915.1. Lineage (NCBI taxonomy): Eukaryota > Viridiplantae > Streptophyta > Bryopsida > Hypnales > Leucodontaceae > Antitrichia > Antitrichia curtipendula. The sequence continues at coordinate 33,240,644 of OX579635.1, forward strand.
CGCATACCCTCCTACTTTTCGCTTGTTATCCGAAGGTTGTTTGCTTCTCGCTTGTTTTAATCAATCACCTACTCGAATTTTCTCTTTCCCTAGATGCCCCACATATTTTTGGCGTTCGCTTTTTGTGTTTCTGTATGCCAACCATCAGTAGATATAAGTATCCGTCTTACTGAAATATTGTTTTGTACAGTTTGACAGTACTTGAAGGCATTGCTCTCAGTAGTGACCCCAATTATAAAGTCTTGAGTAGCTCTTATCCGTGGATTGCCCGGAAAGTTCTCACTGATAAATCACCAAAGATCCGTTCCACTCTTCAGGAACTAGTGTATAAAGTAAGTTACATATCTTCCTTCCTCTTTGTTCAAACGAACATGTTGAGGAAACTGTTGTGGAGCTTGAAAGCAACTGTTGTGTTCCAAGGATGAGGAGCGAAGATAAAATGCTTTTCATTTTATTTTGCTATTACGAGATATATTGTGCAGAATGGACATACCTTGGGCCGCTGTGATAGTCTTATATGTGTTTGGGGAAATGTGCGTGGACAGAATGGCGCTTTTAGAATTGATCGGCTGGAATCACTATTAACAGAGGTGAGTGCTTACGCTGTGCTTCTTCATCCCTTCATATTGAATCTAGCCGATTGTGTGATTGAGTAGCAATCAACGATTACATTCGACACCTTTTTCTAGAGCACTTCTAAATAACAGGATTTTGTTCCCATGTGGTGTGGTGATTGTAGTCAATGAGACAGCCGATCGAGGATCCGGCAATGCTAGAAAACAGGCCAACCGAGAGGCTGGACGAGAAAGTAGAAAGGGATACACGAGCTCTTGCCAAACGCCTTCTTACCTTTGCATTGACAGAACAGGTGTTTTTCCTTGTCTCTTCCTTTGCGCATAGCAACAGTTTTTGGTTAATGAATCGATTAGTCGTTTCTAAAAGATCTACTTAATGTAAGGAAAATATCTCTGGTCTAACTGCTATGGGTTTGACTCATTTGGGGTTCAAATTATGTTCCTGATGTCTAAGCTTAATATTCATTTACTCAAACGGTGGAAAAGAACTAAACGTTGTCGCAAACTGTTCCAATTCCATTTTACGGAAGCACTGACGTGATATTTACTGGCAGGGTGATTTTGTAAGAGAACTGATATTGGAGGAACTCGCAAAGGTCCGTTTCTCTTCACAAATTTTTGTTTCCTTAGTGACCTGTAGGGTATGAATTCTCTTGGTAGACATACATCATCTGGAATATTAGTTTTTGAATGCCACATTAATGAATTGGAATTGCTGATGACATTGCAGGGTGTAGATGCGTTGAACCGAGTGGCATTTGACGCAGTAGCGCACAACATACGAACACGCTCCCCAATAAACCTCCCATTGATTGCACCTGTAACTGAAGACGAGGATCTGAAGAATATAGAAAATCTTCGGCAGATCATGGCAGTGCTTATCAGGTCTAACTCTAGTTCAGGAGCTGGAACTGCGGCAAGCTTGACTACAGGCGGAAATGCAGCAACCTCCTCCTCAACTAACTTTCGAACTACCACTCAGGTACTAGTGGAAATGGAATTATTAATCCCGGGTATCCAATATCAGAGGATGATTATTTTCTACATGCATCCTTTCCTATGTTTCAGGTGTTTATATTTCAGTCGACTTTCTCTTGCGTAACATAATGTGTCTTGTATACTTGTGAGCCTGCTTGGGTAAGAAGTGATCTAAATTTCAGCTTCAATTGAAATTCCAGGTTAGCGCCTCGAATCCAAGCGATCTTGTGCAGACGACTAAGGTTGAGACGGTTGGAAATAGTCAGAACGGGGCAGCCATGGAAACGAGTCTCGTGGAGGGTAACAATGGCAAGGACATCATTCAGAGAACGAAAGTTTTGAACAGTGACAGTAATGGTCAGGTGGTGCCGAAGACACAAGTTTTCAAGGGTGCGAATGATAACGACATTGTAGAGAGGACACGGTTTGTGAAAGATGATATACCACAGAATACTCTTTCAGTGGATGAAATCAACGATCTTGTGCAGAGTCTTCGTGGATTGCAGCAGTACTTACCACTACTATCTGTTTTTCCTGAGGTGCATGTCTTGACCCCCTTCCCTCATCCATATTTGCATATGCTCTTCTTTTCCCAGGAATTGCAGACTGATTGTGGGGGTGGTTTATCTGGCAAAAGAGATTTTGAAATGGTGTGTGTGTTTCATTGGGTTTTTTGTTTGTGCGAGGGTAAAGGTTTTTATAGCATTTTGTTTGTTGCTTTTTTATAGCTTCCCTTTCAAGCCCGGCAGCAAGCGATTCTCCTCCCGGCAGACCTTGCAGGCAGGATAGCATCGCGTGTTTTGGCCCGTACCATCAGGGGAAGCATCCCCACCAATGGCAGTGATCGGTTCAATCCTTCCAAGGTTTTTATTCTAAACCTTGCCTCTTACAGTACCTTGCAAATGGCCTCTTTCTTCTAGGCACAGGGATTTGTACCTAGCGTCATGCTGAACTCCACTTCAAGTCCCATCATCGTATGCGTATACTATTCCTTTTCTTCATCTTGGTCAGTAGAATCATGAAGTTCAAGATTGAGGTGCTCTAACCCGATTCCGTGGGTGTATTGCAGGATTATTAAGACTAGCGGTCTAGGAGTCGAGACAAGCTAAACTACTCAGAGCTGCTTCAGCAATTTATTCAACAATGCCATAGTTTATGGAAGCATGGCATGCCCATTCTTGGTGTTACCTGTAGTGCATGTACGAGCAACCGCCGCATGTCTAGTTTGGTTTCATCTGTACTCTGACGTTTTGAGACACAAAATCGTTTAAAGGCTTGTGTACAACCTGATTGAACTCTAGGTTGAAACTGTACTGTAGCATTAGTCTTTGGCTTTGTATTCTATAATCCAAACTTGAACTTGCATAGAAGCACTACCTTGACAAATGGACTTTAACCCTTACACGCCTCTTCAATCCTTTTTCAAATGTTGGCACATTTTTACATGTACCTTTGTACAGAAATATCATTTACCGCAATTTCATGAAATTGGTCATTGAGGAAGGTTGACATTGGATGAATGAGAAGTTAGTTGGACTAAATAGTACATTGCAAGCCCTCCATTCATTGTCTAAAATATGGACATTGGAGTGCTTAACCCCTAAATGACGGACCTATAACCACTGATTTTAGGCCTCAATGCCTATCACTCAATTTGCTGCCATTTTGCAACTAGACGTGTATGAAAAAAATTTAATTTATTTTTCAGAGATGAAATTACATGTTTTCTTTACTTCACAAAAAATTTAGATTTTTTTGTGGAAAACTGATTTTTTTGAGAATTTTTGAAGAAAAAGAGAAGAAAAATCACATCAAATAGAAAATTATTTCAAAAAAACTGAAAATTTCACCATGTGTGTATATTACAATGACAAACATCATGGTGTAAACTCAATTTCCGTCTCATTCTATAATTAGAAAATAATAGACATTGAAAATACACCCAAAGTTCAAATTGCAATAAAATGTGCAATATTAAGAATTTTTTCAAAATTCAAATTGGAGAAGAAACTAGATTAGATGAACTTCATTTTGTTAGTTGGGCTCAAACTCAAAAAATATCATTTTTGTGGAGAAATTTCAGATTTAGAGCAAGGAACAACAATTTCCCAAAATACACTAAAATAGCATATTTTGTGATCCTTTTTTTTTAATAACTTCTCATTTATGTGAAGATAGACACTTGCATGACTACAAATTCAACTATACACTCTTTGTAATCCACCATGGAGGGTGAACAAAAATGAAATGGATGAAAAAAAGTTTCCAAGCAATGTACAGATGACTGCACAATCATCCAAACGCCAAAAATTGGCGTCCTCGGCGTTCCAGGGTTAAGGGTTAATTCATGTTATCACATGAACAATCAGTGTCACCCCAATTGAGTAAAATAATAATCACTTTTGCAACCTTCATTATGTTCCACGAGCACATCAATTACCTACATGTTGAGCATTGCATTAAGTTTACGTGATCTACTACCAAGTAAATTTGCTTGGCAAACATGATTGTATATCAATGAGATCTAATATACTATTCAAATTGTAATTATCAGTTAAAGATTAGAAGTTTGAGAATGGAATTTGATTATAATATGCAAAAGTTATGAGAGGTCAAAGTTCAATTGGTAGATTTTCTTAATTTCTTCCTTAATTTCAATGTCCTAAAACTGAATTTTTAAATTTTAAATTTATTGATTATAGATTTATCAATTTATTAGAGCATGCTTCTGAATACACACTTGCAATTAGGCAAATTATTGTTGATCTCATCAATGAATTGAATCTTTGTCTTATTCATTAGTTGCCACCCCATACCTTTGAATCTTGTTCTACAAGGTCTATTTTCTACTATGATTGACATCTTGTAAATGGGTTCATAATAGGCAAATGTTTAATATTGAATGCTTTTAATGTTGGAATGTTAAAAGGACATCTTTAGAAATCAATGTTATGAGGACCAATAGAAGGAGATGAAAGTAGATAGGAACTGTTTTTAGAAGCTTGAGTTCACAAGAAGTTATTGATGAGAAGTTATTATATTTTAATGGGTATTTTTCTATTATTTCAAATTTATAGATGAAATTTGTAGCATCCAAGAAGACAATATTTCCTAAGAAAAGACCTAAAGAGTCCATAAAATTTGGAAAATGTCCTACTCCCAAAACATCAAACTATACTATGAAAAGTTATGTCCTTGTAATACAAGCTCATTCATTGTTCAAGTAAGGTTCTACTCAAACTTCCACAAGTAATAAGTTATCTTAACCTTTAAGTAACAAGCTAAGCCCTCAAGCTTGTTTTCAAATGAATCTTTGACAAAAAAAGACTAAGGATTTCTTTGGAATGTCTCAAACTACTAAACCTAGTTCACTAGTGAATAGAACTTATTGAGCATCACTTTTAGGTTGCAAAGTTAAAGGATTGTTGATTGATCAATTTCATATGCCCTAATTGCAATAACCTTGGGTTAGGAGCAAGCCCCATGCCTTGCTTTAAGGAAAATTTTGATTCTCCTTGAACTAACTGCTAGGCCTTCAAAAGTGATTTCAAGGTTAACCCCTAAATACTCGAGGTACCAAATTTGGGTATCAACAATACTTTGAAGTTAAATAAAGGCTAACCAACTTGCTACTTTTAATAGTTTATCTTTATAAAAAATTCTTTTTGAAGTCTAATTTTAGCATTAAAAATCTAATTTTGAAAATGAATGATTATGAATTTTTTATTCAAGATATTGTGCAAGGGTGTTCATTGCAAATCTTGATTTTCTAGTATTGAAGGCTCTTGGAAATGAGCCTCAAATACACTAGATCTTGGAGAAAAATTCACATTAGAAATTCATTTAAAAAAATTGTAGAGTAGATTTTAACTTTTAAGAAGTTGTAAATTGAATGGATTATCATGTTATACCCTTTAACCTCATATTTTTTTATTGACCAATTTTTTAGGATTGATATGTGAAAAGAGCATTGAAAGACTTCAAATCACTTCCACAATTTTAACACCCTCATGATCAAACATTATAATCTTTCAGCCCATAAGTGATATTGTTATGTTTTCTTTTCCCATGTGATCTCTAACATGTCTAGTTTGAATTTGTATAATTACAATTCAAAACAAATTGATAAAACATATCAAAATATTGACTTTTTGTTCAATTTAGAGCAAAATCCAAGAAGCTTAATAAAAAACTTGGGCATGTAGGAGTTAAGTCATGCAAAGCCTCACCCCATTTAATTCAGTGCCAATGATACAAGTACAAAAAACTCCCACTACCTTCGACCTTGCCGCTTAACCTTACAACATTTGCTATAACTAAGGGAGATCATTCTTGCAGTTCAAGCTGTTCAATTTTTGATCAAGACTTATGTAGGTGAGAGCTCACATACTACATGACTAGTAAAAGCAATAGAAATGTACAAGAGGTGTACATTGAATGCCTACAATGATCACAACATGTACATTGAAAGCCACAATGATCACTTACATCGGTTATGTAACCATCCTGTGGTTGGAAATGGGTTTGCCTATATATCAAGAATGGGACAAATAGAATCTTCACGAAAAAAATTCATAGTAATTTCGTTTTTGAGGATGAAAGTATAGAAAAACATGGAATCCTTTTCATCTGTATTTCTGTAGATGGGGAATAAATTTCCCCAACCGCCTGGCCATAAAGTAGGTACCCTCAAATGTGCCACTGACCTTAAACCGTCATCTATATTATGTGTACATCTCCAAAATAAGTTCTATACCTATGTGGAAGAAACGCTTTTAGAACCAAACTTTGTTCCTTAATACCTTTTGTATACAGTATCCAAATGCCATGTTTTTTGGTGCGTTGGAACCTCCTCTCACTTGCCAACAAGAACATATGAAAATTTGGCCATTCTAATAATAGGAACTAGGCTCAGTAGCAAAAAGTGGAGGTTTTGGGTGTACTGTACCTACCTTAAGTTAAGTTACCCCAATCCCACCCCGTGAGTTCCGCGTCTTCCCCTTTCGCAGGCCCATGTCAGTCCCGCCCGACCTCTAGATTCCTTGCCATCCACCAATGCCAGGCCTCCATTTCTCCGCAACTGAGTGAATAGCGAATAGCGAAGCAACCAAACATCGAGTGGAGCAACCTCACTTCGACAAATGGCACAAATGCACAAACACAGAAACCCAAGATGCAATTGCAACCAATTGCCGTCACCCAGCAGCCACTGTTCCAAGCTTCGGCAGAAGACCAAGAGCTCAAGAGCCTGCCACCCATTCCAAGGATTCCACTTCCAAAGATTTACTTCGGGGTGAGCATTCGAACATTGCAGTGCTGGAGTAACCCAATTTCTTCACGGGGGTGAAGAAATTGGGTGCAGGAGTTCGTGAGCATGGCGTGCACATCGGGGCTCGCCGTTGGAAGATTTAACCCAACTGTTAGGCCATGGTCACGTGTTGGGCGCCAGGTTGGGGTGGCCACGATGCAACAAGCCTCGCCTCCAAAGCACAAACCTTTGGTGCCCACTTTGTTGTCACATCCTCGTGGAGTAGATTCTTCGGGGGGGCTGCGACGAAGGCCGACGGCGTTGAAAGCTCAAGTCGAGGAGGAAGAGTCTGCTGTGGTTGCCACTCCCCAGAACGGTTGGTGTAGATCCTTTGCTTTTGCTCCCCAAATTTAGTTTCTTGTCTGCAAGAATTTTAGTCGCCGGGGAGGAATGCATGGTTGCGCAGATCGTGGTGAGATGTATTTGTAAGCATTTTGCGGAGCGGATGCAAGCTGTGGTTTGGAGGAAGGGGTGCTTGTTTCGCTGAGTGAATTGGTGGTTTTAGGTCCTGCAAGGGGAACCGACAGCAATGGAGCTGTGCTGGAGGAGACGGTGTCGGTGCCCGTTGAGTCTCAAAGCTCGTGGTTGCCTGCGCTTCCGCATGTTTTGACTGCAGCGATGGCCAATTTTATGTTCGGCTACCACATTGGGTACGTGGTTTCAACTCTTGACCTGTCGATCTTCACCATGAGTTTGGAATTGAATGGTGGAAGAACAAACGTTGAGTGAGGGGGTGGTGGCAGAGTGATGAATGGGCCTTTGGAATCCATTGCGCGAGAATTGAAGTTCGAAGGCGACACGATCATGGAAGGCTTTGTGGTCAGCATCTTCATCGTCGGCGCTTTCTTGGGGAGTGTCGGTGGAGGTGTTCTGGCTGATTCTCTGGGGCGCCGAAGAACTTTCCAATTGGATGCCATTCCTCTCGTTCTTGGGGCTGCTTTAAGGTAAAACAAAATCTTCAAACTTTTGGGTGCAGTCCTACGGTTAGCCATTCAATCTTCTAACATTTCACCCTCACTTTCATCTTACAACCTTCTTGTCTCATATTACTAGATTTCATTCAAGAATTGAGTTTGTAAAGGTGCAATTAGTGTGATAAGCTACAAAACATTCCATTGATCATCAAATACATTCGTTTGTAAGAGGCGCAAGTGAAAGTGCTTTGTGAACTGATGATCATCTTCCAACCTTCAACCTCCATATCTCTTGTTGTGCACCTCCAATGCTTGGTTTGATAGAAAATCTGAATTTGTAGGGAGTGCAATTAGCCAAGTGGAGAAGGGTGTACTCCATGGAATTTTTCAATCACACTCGTAAGAGAAGGTGAAGGTGAAACGTGGAGGTGAGACCTATTAATTAACTCTAGAGTGAGATCAAATTTCGAATGTCAAGGTGCTCCGATCTTTAAGGATGCTTGTAATGTGTTCCTGTGCAGTGCGACTGCCCAATCTGCTAATGTCATGATTTTGGGACGATTTCTGGTTGGAATTGGTATCGGCGTCAACACAGGCTTGGTACCCATGTACATCTCCGAGGTACCGACTGACAACGCCTCTTGCTAACTCTTCTTCTCTTTGAGAACAAATTTATTCCAAAACTCTTGGGTGGGAAATTTCACCCTGCATTTCATATCTGTCATTCAGGTAGCTCCTACAAACTTCAGAGGTGCGTTAGGGAGCATGTGCCAGATCGGAACGTGTGTTGGTATAATCGCTGCTCTCCTAATTGGACTTCCTGCGGAGACGGACCCACATTGGTAAGCCAGGGTCAATCACTTGTACAGGCTTGCAACTAATTAGGTTTGATGATTTTGATAAATGCTAGTAAGTCCCTGGGTTCCAAATTTTTCATTTTGACAGAATTGAATATGTGACAAATGGGCTATTGTTAATGATGATGTGGCAAGTGCGCAAAATATTCTAGGCTCTCATTTTAGAGACGGTCAGATTAAAGAGGTTTGAGTGTACATGGTTCAGTTTGTGTCGAAGTTTGAAAGTGGGAATTTGCAGGTGGCGAACTATGCTATGGTTAGCCACAATACCTGGAGTAGCTCTCATAGTGGGCATGCAATTTGCAGCCGAGAGTCCACGGTGGCTAGGCAAAGTACGTCGACTCTTCCTGAATTCTCTTTGACAAAGCACAATTATTTGAAAAGAGAAAATCGCAGCTATTATTCTCTGCTAATATTATGCTTCTGATTGCAGATGGGGAGATGGGGTGAAGCTGAGAATTTGATTGAAAAACTCTGGGGCAAGGGAGAAGTAGAAATGGCTATGGAAGAGCTGCGAGCTGCTAATTCCAGCAAAGGCGAGGAAGACGATATAACCTGGTCAGAGCTTGTACAAGCACCATACTTCAAAGGTGCTACTCTTTTGATTCTCTGAAGAGCACTTCTGCTACCACTTGTACGCAAATGCTTGTTTGCTGCCATTTACTTGGTTCGTCGATTTGGTTCTGCTGCTCTGTTTTTTGTGTTTTGATGGTATGAGATGTTTTGTGCAGTGGCTGCAATTGGAAGCTCCCTTTTTGCTTTGCAACAGTTTGCTGGAATCAATGGAGTTCTTTACTTCTCATCCTTGACATTCAAAGATGCGGGCATTACAAACGGTGTCGCGGCAAGTGCTGCAGTTGGCGTTGCTAACCTCGTGGGTGAGTAGCTTCTTGCTCAACCAACTCTCGCAACAGATCCGTGGGGATCTGCCCTTCTTCTGAGAATGTTTATATTTCTTGAAAACTATATAATCCCTAGGAGGGTTTTACGATTTAGGGTTTAGGATTTGTTTTTCTGACAAGTATCCTAATTCTGTATTTTGTTTGGTCGGTAAAGAACAGGGGCTGTAGTGGCTTTGTCATTGATGGACAACCAAGGCCGACGGAAGCTTTTGATGGGCAGCTATGGAGGAATGGTAATGTGGACATTCCGTCTTCAATAGGACTACTAATAGACGCCAGCCCCATGTCGTGGTTTTTACTCTTTGTTTCCTTACGAGAGTGGTTTTGTTTACTGAAGTTCTTGAAGAACATGTTTTCCGACAGGCTATCTCTATGGCGCTACTAGTGGCAGGATTAGGCATGCCCGACAGTCCAGACCTGGCACACATTCTTTCTGTTGGAGGAACGCTCTTGTATGATTTCTCCCCTCCTACCTTTCTAGAATAGCAGTCTTTGTCTTTGTCTTGGAGGTCTCTTTTGTCTTTAGTTGCCCAGTCTATATTCGTTTTTTTAAATTGATGCACTCTCTTTTGTCTTTAGGTGCCCAACCTCTTATAATCGCTAATTAATCATCAATGTTGAACTAGATTCATGGGAGAGAAAGAGTGCATCACTTGTAACAAACTATGATCTCGGGTCTGTTGAAATATAGAAGTCAACAAAGATTCAAGGATTAAAATTCTTATATAAAATTTGATAGAAGAACCATATGGATTGCTCGACTGACATTCACTACGTTTTTAACGGGAGTCTTCACTCCTCCCTCTCACAGGCGGTGATATGAATAAGGCACATCAGAGGGGCGGCCTGCTCCTCAATTCTCTGACGTGCAGATGATAACTCGTGCCTCATGAGCCTGCTAATAATTGCCTTGCTCTTTTATTTGCGTAGTTGTGCTCTCATGGTAACCAGCTTCTTTTTCGGAACTGATACACGCTAGTGTTTGAAAATGTATTGCGAGCTTCAAACATTTGTTGTGAAACGATTGATCTGCTGTCTGTCGTGTAGTTATTGACTATTTCCTTTTGAATAATAATAATAGCGTAAAGGTATACATGAATGACTAGCTCAGTTTGTAATGACTGGTGATTCCTTGCCTTGCCTTGCCTTGCAGGTATGTCTTCACCTTCGCGTTAGGAGCAGGACCAGTGACGGCATTGATTATTCCAGAATTATGCACAACCAGATTGCGGTCCAAGACGTTGGCTGTTAGCCTTTGTACACATTGGGTACGGTCCAAACCATCCTTGCATTTCTCTCTCCTTTCATGTACGTGAAAGATTGACCGTAACCGAGACCGAGACCGAGACCGAGACCGAGACCGAGACAATGAACTCCTGTAACTTCACTGTAAAGTACCGGTAGCATCAGCATAAAGTCTGATAGTACCCCAGACGTCTTTAACGTCACAGACGAGCACCCCACCCAAAATGAATGGAAATAATGTGGATGTCTCTAACATTTGTGACAATAGTGCGTTGCATGTGGAAAAAAAAATCATATTAACCCCTAATCGTCTTAACTAAAAATAGAAATGTTTATATTTTTAAACGTATCCAATAATAGGAACGTATCCTTTAATATATCTGTGCCATTGATTCATAAAGAGAGTTCTTTCTCTCCCTTGATTTATTGCACAATCTTGCTTGTAGCTTCCCACAATGACTATCAATTGAATGAATTTTGAGTTTTTGAAACATTCATCATGGATGGTTCAGCATTTGGGGTTGGAAGTACTGGGGTTGCGGAGTTAGGAAGGTGGTCTAGATCCCTTTTTTGATCACACTTGTTGAACTCCTTATTATTTATCACAGTTGTACACGAATTCTTGTGGCATAAAAGAGCTCGATAGTGAGAGTATAGTGAGTTTCAAACTAGGTATGTATGTCGGTTCCATCAGGTTTGGTGTGAACAGAAAATGTGTGATGTTCGAGGAGGAGGATTAATTTAAAGAGGTTTGTGTGTGTATCTCATTTAAGCCAGGCTGACGATTGTTGTGGTTGTTTGTCAGGTTTGCAATTTTGGAATTGGACTCTTTTTCCTCGACCTGGTTCAACGACTTGGACTTCAGGCGGTGTACACAAGCTTTGGAGTCGTTTCGTTACTCGCCATAGCATTTGCAAACAGTTACATCATTGAAACCAAAGGGCGATCACTGGAAGAAATTGAGATGCTGATGAATGGAAGCACTTCCAAATGAGGAGATCCACACAGACAGAGAACCGTGAATTGGTATAATCAAAAGTAGATGGTTCTTGTACTTTTATTATATCCATTACTGAAGTTTGATGAGCGACTAGAGTGGATTTTCTCCCTGTACTGATGTTAGAACCCCAGCCCTAGTAGTTTTTTAGGAGAATAGCATGAATGGGTCGTCAGTCTCTCAAAGAAGCTTTCGTAGTAGTGTAGAATATGCAAATACATCATCCTGTATCGAGAGTACAGTGTAGAGTTTTCTGAATTCTTGAAGCTCGTGGCTATTCTTCAAACACCATGTCAACATGCATGAATGATAGGGCGAAACAAGGTGATGAGATCACGAGGGAGGTGATACGTTTATTTCGCATCTGTTCACAGGCAATTTGCCGGGCCTGAATCCAGATATGGCGCTTTCATTAAGTTCTTGTGCAACTCTTAACACAAAAACAGGCAGAACGAAAACTGCACAGGATTTTAAACCATTTGTCAAGCTTTTTCCAATTCTTGGGACGGAGAGGACTGTGACGGTCTTTTGTGTCTTGCTTCCCAAAGTCGACAGTAACAATCTCCAAACTTACAGTTTAAGGTAGACGACCCAATTCCGATCACTTAAGCAATCCAGCATATCTGTTCTTTAGGTATGGTGAGGGGGAAAATTTCCCCGTTTAGAGAAATAGATTTTAGAAGGGTTTCATGTTTTTTTACATTTTTTTCCTAAAAAAACAAAATTACCATGAATTCTTTTCACGAAGATTCAGTTCAACCTATTCTTATTATATAGATCATCCTATTTCCACCCCTAGGCTGATTACAAAATCGACAAGGCTTCAATGTAAGTGATAATTGTGGCTTCCAATGTACATCTTGTGATCATGGTATATTTTCAATGTACACCTCCCTAGCATTTGTGTTGCTCATGATCTATGTGAGCTATCACCTATACCACGTGAGTTGTCACCTAAACCACAATTAATAAAAAACATAGAAACCTATCTAATGAAAATGGGTGGGCTACCTTATGTAGTTATGGAAGGTGGGTACACCAAAAATTGCACCCTACCTAAATTTGCCATCACTCTATGTATTGTACATCTCTAAAATTAGTATATATATATATATGTTGAAGAAACTAGGGGTAGTCATACCTTCTTCATAAACCAAACAGAGAATTAGAATGAGAAGTTTGTGAGAAAAAACAAGAGCCAATGGGGAGCAATTATGGGTGAAGGTGTGACACCTCTTTTCTGTTGTTTGGAGAACGATAGTGGAGAATGCATAAGAAGATTTACTAGCGCATAACGCATAGCTAGTGCCAAACATAGGATTAGGGCGTAGAACGTGCAAGCTGAGCGGGATGCATGACAAAGTGCAAAACGTGGACGTCAACACAGAAGAAAACAAGAAACATGGCAACGTGAGCTAGATCATAATATATTTGTTGTGCAAAGTCTTCCATGCACCCATTCTTCTAATTTTAAGGAGAATAATGAACATGCACAAGATATCGCGAGCTAAGAATATTATGTTACAATGAAGCCAATGAGAAGTCACCACCTCATGATTCTCTAGAGAATAGTATCATAGTGAAAGTGCGACTATCCCTACTACATATGATATCCAAGTGTCACTTTCTTTGGTACATTGGAACCTCTTTTTACTTGGCAAGAAATAAATATGAGAATTTGACTAGTTCATAACGGTAATTAGGCATAGTAGAAACATGTGACAATTTTAGGGTACCCACTTCAGATCCTTGACATCAAAGAAATGCTCATGTGGATGATACAAAGTTAGTGTACAAACTTAAAATAACAAATAATTATTGAACAATCATGAGTTTACAAAACTATTTAAAGAACACTTTATTAGTGAAAATATTTTATCTTAGGTACATATTAGGCCTACCAAATTCTCCATCCATATATAATAAATTCTTGTAGATGTTTTAAAATATGTTCTAATTTTCATTTTTCCAAACAAAACATTTGAAGAAAAAAATCCTAAACTTGGACTAAAACCCTAAACCTAATAACAAAAAACATTTATCACCTTAAACATTTGACATGCTTAAAAACATTAGACCTCTTGTTATCTGCTGTAGCTAATTCTTGTTATCCAAAATCATGTACTTAGAAGATAATATGCAAAGATAATCTAATATCCCCTTTTAATTTTCAAAATAATCTAATAAAATTTGAGATATTTCAATATAGCAAACTTACTCATATGCTAATTTAGACATGACTCCTTAGCACCATGTGTAGTGCTTGAAAGTGTAGCATGGTGCTAAGGATTCCTTCTCTAGTGCAATATTTTCAAAAGCAATGCAAAATATTTCAAAAGAATATTTGACAGACAATGAAGTTTACTTTCTCAATGGATGGTATTGTCCAATTGGTACAAAATCTTGGGATGGTATTGCACATACTTTGGTATGAACATGTGAATTTCATCCACATTTTGAATGTTTTATGTATATTTTATATGCATTAACCCCTAAAGTCCCAATATCCCCTCAAGGGACTTTTGGGAATTTGGATAGGCTTGTGTGTATTCAAATCTTGACATGATTTTTTGAAAAAAAAATTGAATATAGACAATTACATTAGCTTTCTAGGAATATAATTTTTCTTTCCATCAATGCCTTGGAACAAAAAATTAAACTTTTTTTAGTTTTCATTTTTTTTCCTCAAAGATTATATTTTTGTCAACATGTAAAGCCTTGATTCATTTTCTTTGGATTAGTGAAGAGAAAGATACGGACAATCTTGTTTTGGAGTCAATCTAAGCATCTTTTCTTGAACAAATAACTTACAAAATTCATTTTTGAATGCAGTTTTCACAATTTAAAAAAAAAAATGTTGTACATAGTAAAGCTTGCTTGCTAGAACAATCCGTTGAGGATTATTGTGTTTCATTTCCATCTTATAACTATTAACAATTTAGTTTTTTGCTCAATCTCATACTTACTTCTACTTAAGAATGTTTTTGAGAATAAAAATCAAGTGTGTGTGTTTTTAATTCTTTTTCCCCAACTTTCAACTTAGTTCTTCAACATAATAAATTAGAAAATCAAAATCAATAATGCAAAAATTTCAAGTTAAGAAGATTCAAAGCCCAAAAAATCGGTTGCACAAGGTGCCCAAGAAAATTTATTTTCTTTATTTAACCCCTAAAGGTTTTTGACTATGTTTTCACAAAAAATGCTCCCAAACTGCCATTTCTAGTACAAGTACCAAATTTTGGAAAAAAAACATTTTTGGACACATATAACCATAGGATCTTGTAGTAAACTAGTTTGAGAAGATGTGGAAAAAAATTCAGAAATTTCCACCGTGTAGATTGCAAGATATTAGCATTTGAAGTGACAAAAACCCTTTTTTTGTCCCTGCGAAAAACCGGGCAGCTGCACTTCACATGGTCACATTTGTATGAAAAAATGTCCAAAATGGTGGTAACTCTTTGGATTCATTCTTCAAAGCAAGTTAGCTACATGCTTGAAAATTTTCAGATCATTTGGAATTATACAACATATAGGAAAAAAATAGTAAGTAGAAAGAAGTAGAAAATGATTCAAAACATTAAATTGTTAAGGATTTCATGATGGAATTGAAAAATGCCAATCCAAACGATTGTAATGTTGTAAAAAACAATCTACACCTTGTGTTTATATTTTTTTCCAAAAATATTGAAAATTGAGTTAAATAATGAACTTCAAAGTTTATTCTAGAGTAGAGATTCCATAACTACCCACAAACTACCCACAACTAAAATTCCTCATAACTTTCATCTCATAAATCAAAGTGGAATGATTCAAAGCTTTCCTTGTGCACATAAATCTAGAGAATCAATTTCAAATTTTTATTTCTCTAGAAAATGATTTTTAAAGAAGTTTTTTTTTCTGCCCGGGCTGCCCGCCGAACAATGAAAACTACATATCATACCATAACTTTTTAACCATGTGGTCAAAAGTTATGAAAATTGTTGGGTCCTAAAGCTACTCCTCGGGCACATCTTGTGTGAAAATTTCAAAGAAAAATAATAAAAATTCCATTCGTGGTGAGCTGCCCAAAAACGCTATGTTGTCAAAAAACAATGTTTGGTCCTTTAGGGGTTAAAATGCAAATGTCTTGCAATCTATACGAGCAAAAAATTTGAAATTTCTTCTATGCATTTTTATAGTAGTCTAGTGCAAGATCCTATAGTTAGATATGAAAGGGGAAAGAAACAAATTTTTTAACCTTCAAAAGATGGATTAGTGACCGTGGAAATCATCCCTTTAGATCCTATGGGAATCACTGGTTTAAAAAAAATGCAAAAGCACTCATTGGAAGTCAAAACTACTGTTTAGAAGACCTCTCCTTTTTACAACAAAATTCCGAGGATGAATAGCTATAGTTTTTTCCTATACAAATGTTTTTTATGCCATTCATCAGTTACAAAACATTTGTGTTATTGTTTATGGGTTAACTTTTTTGCTCTTTGCAATAGAAATGTCTGTTTTGAATGTATTTTGATGAAAAAAGGCCTTGGGAACTTTATTCCTCAATCTTATGGAAGATCCGTTTTTTACACTCACTCCCCCAAATCAATGAAAATAAAAAAAAACATTGATCGGTGCTTCCAAGATCAACCTCTCTCTCTAGGTAGGAAGATAATATAAGGTAGAATTTCCTAATACGATCATCAACTCAATTCCGCCACCTACAGGTTGCATCAATGGCCCATCTATTACCACAATCTTTGCAAACCTTTCATCATAATGGCAATGCACTTAGGGAGCGGACTCATTTCATCCCACACTTTAACAAGGGTCTGCTCATGCTTCAACAAGGGTCTATTCACAACTTAACATTTTTATCTTTGAGAAATCACATAAAATTTGATTCTTGTCCGAATGTCTTTCATTCTTTTTGCAATTGACTTCTGTCAAAAAAATTGAATCTCTAGAAAATATATTAGGAGTTTGACAAATAGCTTTTCCAAAGTACCTACACCGAATAGGGGTATGAAGGGGACCAAACAATTAGAGGGACTTATTGTAAGAAAATTATAGATGTTTGAAAAAACGTGATGTACATCCCCGGACACTTCAATAACTATTGATGTACAACAAAGGTATATATATTTACAATATAATGTGTAATGTCGATTAATTAATATGGGTCCCCGTAAAACCTGCGTGGTAATGGGCAGTTTCTACCTTAAGGTAGGAGGTCCTAAAATGGAGCGGCTTCTAAAACCAATCAAGCTCTAGAGGTACATTTTGCACTTTCCAATGTACAAGTGGTGTGCATTTGAGGAGGTGGTCGGTTTTAGAGCCCACAAAAAATGCACTTTTCTGCAACTTCAGAAATTCATAACTAATTCCACAAAGCTTCAAAAAATATGAAACAACTTGGGTTAGATGCCAATTTCTCTTGCCTTTCAAGGAAAACTTACTGAAAAATATTTTAAGAAGTTCTACCTCCCCCAAAGTCAGCTTCAGCTCTTAGATGAGCGGTTTATGGACCTCCTATACCTTAGTGCTGATCTTTTTTCCTGAAGCTTCGAAACTGGAAAGCGCCGAGTCGTGGTTTTTTTTTCTGTTTGTTGGTGGGTTGTTGCATTCAAGGCGGGACAATTGACTTGTGGCAGTACACTCTCATCTGTGCACCCGAGATCCAGCTTCGAAACTGGCACAATTTGGTACACCCAGATCCAGTTTCCAAACTTGCAGTTCTGACTGGCGGGGTACTTCATCATCATAGCAGGCACTGTAACTGATATGACAACTGAAGGGCCGTCCGTCCGTCCGTCCGTCCGTCCGGTCAATGCCCGACGGGAGCGACTTCAATCCAAGGATCCAATCCGAAAGTTCGCAACCTGGTCAAATTCCAGAACTGTTATTTGGCTTTTCACATGAAGACCAGGCTGAGGGGGTTTGGAATTCGGTGAACAGTCATGCAGCTTTTAATTTTGTGTG
Organism: Antitrichia curtipendula; assembly: GCA_951230915.1. Lineage (NCBI taxonomy): Eukaryota > Viridiplantae > Streptophyta > Bryopsida > Hypnales > Leucodontaceae > Antitrichia > Antitrichia curtipendula. The sequence continues at coordinate 33,258,381 of OX579635.1, forward strand.
TTGCCCACTCACGTATGACTGGCAGGTAAACAAGCCTAGAATCACCAAAGCAGATTTGCTTATCTCAAGGGACCTTGGAGTAGAATCACCAAGCAGATTTGCTTGTCTTTTTCTTTTCTTTTTTGACACAAATGAAACGGAATTTCATTGCAAAAATAGAGTACAAAGCACCAGCTACAAGTGGCATGGTGAGGAGAGACGGACACAAACGCAAAGGCAGACCAGGACAAAGGATGCAACGCCGGACAAACGGGCAAGCACAGATTTGCTTGTCTCAAGGGACCTTGGGAGAAGCTATTTATTTGTCAAGCTCACTTTTTTTTTCTTCCAGAGATTGAGAAGTTGGAGAGAAGTCATTTGCTAGAAGAATGAAGACATTTGGACAAAGAAATGGAATTTTCAGTGACTTTTCAAAAGTTTTAGTTTTGGGGACGAAAAATTGGTGGAGGGTGATTGGATATGACCCCATTGCTAAACCACACGTTGAACTCATCCCCCTCCCGAAGTGCGTTGTCATGATGTTGGAGGGTTGCTAAGATTGTGATTATGGGTGGGTGGGTGGGTGATCAATGCAAGTGGGGGGAAGGTCCAACATATGTCAAGAATAAGGTGAATTGGATCATGGCATTGGGTTGTTTTGTTTTACAACAAAGAATCTCCAAATTGATTTTTGCACATGGGTCCTATTATTTTGTACGGCTGAATATTTGTTAGGTGGTGTTGAGACTAAACACGAGTACAATGTTGTGGTAATTTCAAAGCTCACTATACTGTTGTTTTTCAAAAAATGTATATGAGGTTGTTATATATAGATCTTCATGAGTTTCATTTCACATAATTATCCAAACTTTGATCCTAAACCTAGTGTTAGTGGTTGTTTGCTGTATAATTTTTGTAGATCATCAAATGTTCTAAGCAAGTGTGGCTTTGAAAAATCATTAAAAAGTCTGTTAGACAATATACATGTACAACGTCATTTTGAGTTGTAAGTGTTTGCAAGGTTTAATCAATTCATATTCACTTTAGAAAATTTCCCTACACCTATTACTCACTACATCTTAGCATCTCAAATAATCTCAATTATTCACATTTGATACACATTTCATAAAAAATATGACTCCATGTGTGATCTTTTAGATGAACCTTGTGACAATCTTGGAGTTTTCCTAGTGCTCTCAAATATGTATACTTTTATACAATTAAATTACTAAAATATTCATAAACAGACAATAAATTGTGTAATTTAAACAAGACCTCAAGAATTTGACCACTTTACGCTAAAATATCTTGGCCTCTAAAGGATAAAAAGGCTCTAAGGTGAGAAGCCTATTATAGCCCAATTGGTCGTTGTGCATAGTTACATTTATTGGACTTACAAATATTTCTTAGCAAAAAATGTCAATGTAGGAAATATTCCATAAATATTGGTTAAACTGTTTTGAAATTTAAAAATAAATAGTTAATAAAAGCAAAATTGCATAGCTTCCCACTGCAGATCCCTAAGGGGAACTATTCCTTTTGGATGCCAATGTGGTACTCTTAATTTCCTACACAAAGCCAACAATAATTCAAAAGTGTCCCTTTACCTTGTGGAATAATGCAAGGATCTTTTGCAATTTTGCAATGTATAGATGCCACACAAGGGTGCACTCCATATGCAATTTCTACTACATTGGAGTGTAAGACAACAAACTTGGATCTAAGTCAAGGGATCTGAATTGCTACATTGGGATGCAAGAGAGCAAACTTACATCCAAAACTCAGGATCTGAATTGGGGTTTGTGGTCCATAATGGGTCTGTCTACCTTAGTACTTCCAGTCAAGTGGTGCCTCCCTCCAGTTCTATCATGTCGGGATGCTTCTAAACGATGGATATCTAACGCACTAAAGATTGTGAAGAACCGTATTACTTGTCAAATAAAGTGCACACGAATACAGCGACTGAGGAAAATTCTACAATGAAAGTGCAACCGAAACCCAGTCTAACGGATTGCATACAAGGCTACCGATATTCTGAAGACCAATGAACACTGGTGCGATACTGCTCCAGAAAGGTCACTGCAATGTCCGACCAACAGTAACCGGAGGGGAGTCGAAAGTACCGTGACACAGCTGGTACTTGGAATGCAACGATCCAAAAGAGAATCGTAAACACAGAAACCAGAGTGATTTTGCATACACGAATACAGGAGAACAAACACAATGGAAAGGAAAAACAGGTCTCCGCTGCTGAGTATTCAAAAGGCTGGTCCCCAAAAAATAGTTTATCACTGTGACCCAACTTCAGCTTGAAAATGGTTTTAAATCATCTCAGTGTTCTTCTGTTAATTACAGTGTACCCGGGTCATACCTAAGCTTCCACTACCTACCCTAACTTGTCCAGATGATCTGTCAATCTACCTTCCGCCATCAATCAACAACCCCGTCTATATCTGCAACACAATCAACCAAAAATGGCTCCCCCTTGGTGTACGTCCTGATAACGAAAACTCGACGTGGGGCAACTCCATGAAAACAACGCCCCCCCCCCCCAAATCACGAATGTGAAGACACGGATCAAGAGACACATAAAAAGGTTCCAGCTTTCAAGCATTACCTCATGAAGTCATCAGTTGATGTGTGATGAGTTGTTTCCGCATATGCTCGGAGCGTGCCTGAATGAGCACAGGTCAGGAAGACCGTTAATCTGCGTCCATTCATGGTCTTCCTGGCTTCTGCATGAATTCCTGAATCTGCATGAAGCTTACACAGTCCATGCGGAGGCAGTGAACAGTGGGGTGTCCTGCCAGCAAAGCGTGAGGCATCCGTGTTCGTCCTTGACGCGGTACCCATCGCAGGGGTACGCATGCAGCAAGAGCTTGGCTTGCATAGCTGCCGTGCTACTCAGCGGGCGCGCCACAAACCCAGCCATCCGCATGCGCATCCTCCATTTCTCCATCTTCTCATGTCTTACCACGCGCTCCACACCCTCGCACGCCACAATATTCTTAATCTCCTGGCCCAGCAGAAACTTCTCCAGTGTGACACGCTCCACACAGTGCTGCGGCAGCGTCAAGTCAAGCGAGTCGAACATGGCGGAGTAGTAGTGCAACGCCTCCACGAACCGCTCCGGCATGGCCCCGCCGTTGTGATTCGAGTCCTGCTCCACCACCACCATCACCTTGGGCGCCAGGCCCTGCAGCTTTTGCAGCACTCTCTGCACCACGGTGCCAGAGGCAGAGGATTCGGAGTTTTGGCAAGAAGATGAGTCGGGACCATCTCGTGCTATCACGACGGAATTTGAGCCTAATTCCATGTTGCTGCTGTTCAAGCCACCTTCTGAATCATGCATGCTGCGAGTTCCATCGCTTTTCAAATTCTCTTCCGGGGGTTCATAGGCGGAATCCCTGGAGCGTTTCAGTGCTCGTTGCTCGGAGCCTAGGAGCTCGTCGCCAGTGGAGGGGGAACCCTCCAGATGGCACGTGATCCGCTCGTAGCCACCACTGGAAGACCTCGTGTGACGAATGATCGGACGGCCCGACTGGTGGGATTGCTCATTGACGTGATTATTGTTCTCTGTTGAGAGCACCACAGGAGTGGATGCAGTCGTTCCTGCACTGGTACCGTCGATTGCAAGGAGGGGATGCAGTCTCATCACGGAGCTGATGGCCACGGCTTCCCCGCTCTTCACTTTCAGTACTTCCATGTCGACATTCTCCAGGCTTGCCACCACTGGTTGGAACTGGAAAGGGATGTCTAATTTCTCGGCTTCTTCTGACAACCGCTGTCCGCATTGCTCCAGCACGTCGCGCTTCAAGCTAACACCCGTGATGCGCAAGTGCGGAGGGCCGCCTTGCCGATGGCTGAGCTCTTGTAGAAGAGCCAGCCATTGCACTGGGTCAGAAGCTTCCAGGTCCACGATGTGCACGACTTTTTCTCCCTCCATGGCGTCCAGGATGGCCTGATTAGCCATCAGAAACGCAAACTTGACATAGGGGCACACGCTGAAGAACAACTGGCGAGCGGAGATGATGTCCATGACGGACGGGAGGTGCGTGGAGTGGAGCGCCTTGTACAGTCCCGGCCATGACTTGGTGATCCGCGCGGCAAGCCCTTCCATGAAATAGGTCGCCACTCGCTGCATGGGGTCGCCTGTCAAGCTCGCCAACACAGCCAGCTGCTCCAGGAAGACGTTCGTATACTCCATGTTGTGGCTGGCGACTGCGTTCGCGCATGCCAGCAGTAGGTGGATGAGGTAGAGGCCCCTCTCCTCCGACCGAAGCTCCTGGAGCCATGTGAGCTGCGCGGCGGGAGACGGAGGAGAGGGCTGGTGCGACGTCGACACCCGCGAGAGCGAGGAGAAGGACGTGGTGGAGACTGAGAACGAAGGGGAGTTGGAAATCGAATTGGAGGCCTCCCCCTTGATCATTCCTGGCATCTTCTTCCGGACAATCACTGCCTATAACGCAGCATCGAGCACAATGTCTGTCGACAATACTACGAGGAGGAAGGAAGAACCCAATCAGCCCTTGCCCTCTGTGCCCGAAGTTTCAGAAAGAGCCCATACAATGGAGTATCTACAAATTGTTCTCTAAGCGAATCCCAAGGCTCCTGTCATGGCAGAATGGGACACAACAGTGTCAGCTTTTGACCATCAGCGTTGGAGGCTCTCAGAAGCATTATACAGAATCTCGTTTGCCCACATTCGAAGTGACAGTGCGCCCCCGACTGGTCCAATGCAAATCAATGACCCAGGATTGGTCCGAAAGCAGGCTACATTGTCAGGCCACAAGGAAGACTTACCGTAGCCGACTACGGAAATACTATGTATTAATAGTTCTAGTGACAGTAAATGTATAATATTTAAAATTAACCGCTTGATTCTACAGTGAGCTCAACATGACGGAATGTTAGGTAGAACTGCATTTAATGAGCGCGGACTCGCGGTCCAAGACACGAAAGCTTCACCGAAAAGAGGGGCGAAGGACCTCAGGACACCAAATGCACACACCTGCAGGACGACATCCGAGGTCCTGGAAAACCACAAAAAGCTAGCCAGTAGTACACAAGCTCTTACCTGCAACGCCTACCAATGAATGACGCTCATCAACGCAGCGTCCTTGCGAAAGTACCAGAATCCTTATGGGTTCCCTTAACGTGATCCCCTCAATGTTAGAAACCGGTCAAGCCAGGTCACCCTTTCAATAATATCACTCCGACGTACATCTCAAGGAACGATAGAAATTTGAAAGCAGAGTTTCCTCCTAACAACCACAGCCTTTACTCTAGGATCTTCATGGAGCGCGCACAATTATGCCCTGCCAGTCTGAGAGCTCCTGAAGACGGCAGCAATAGCTCACCCCAAATGGCAGGCTACTACTAATGCTCACCGTCACGAAAGGAACCCTTCAAGGTCAAGAAAGAAGAAAAACCACCACCACAAGTTCACAAGGCAAAACTGTCGCAAAATGCACAATGCCCCACGCACAGCTCGATAGTCCATGCAGGTTTCAGGGACCCATGTCCGCGAAACTGGGAACCTTGCCATGACATCCCCCAAGCCAAAAAAACACCTCAATCCCCTTGCGATTAATGCAAACTGGTCATGGAAGATTTACCTGGTCATGTCCGAGAGGGGGAGAGAGATCCGCAACGAAAAAGATTCGTGTCGAACCTCACGCAGATTTGCCACTACATACTTCCACTCGTGCTCTCCAACAATCGAAATCCACCCCAAAGCTTAATATTCTTCCCTACCGCTTCCATGAAAAATCGTCAAGATTGGCGTCCACTCGTACGCAACGCAACCCCGCCCGTTCCCGCAATACCGCCTCCACAATCCTCTTCACCGGCAAATGAGGATTGCAACCCATGGGTGACATGATCCACATACAAGTATCTACTCTCCCTATCAAGCATTGGATGCATGCTCTCGTCCCCCACAAATGAACACCCCCCTCCCACAAAATGCCCCCACCCAAACGGATCCGATCAAAGCCCGTCTTCCACCGACGTGCTCCTACGACCAACCCCCCCAAATCCTCACCACACCCTCCACCCAATGTAACAAGAAGCTCCTCCCTTCATTCCTCACAACCACTTGCCTCCCGCTTCCCCTACCCAACCAACCCTGCAGAAACCACCAACCCAACTCCGCCCCGCCCTCGCCCCGCGCCGGCACTGCTTAAGAGCCTACTCCCTCCGGCGCTCGTGAAGTAGATGAGAGCAACCGAAGTCCTAACTTCCACCCAAGACACACACACACACACACACACGCCCGCCCGCTCAAGGCGATAGCATGGTCTGGTTGGTCGATTGGGGGCGTCTGGTCCTGGAATTGCTTGCTTACTTGCTTTCTTGGTTCCTCTCTTTCAGCGCAAAAGCAGGAGTCCGCGAGTTCCGGGCGTTCCCGAGGAGTGGGAGCTGGAAGGGCCAAGGGGCTCCCTCTCCGTGCGTGCTGCGGCTTCTGGGAAAAGAGAGGTTGAATGTCGTCCCAACACTAGCACATCATCACCATCGTCATCATCTTCGGGATTAAGTTACCTGATGGGATGATCAGTTCGTTGGTGGTGGGTGAGGGAGGGGAGAGACGTGCGAGGAAAGGGAGTGGCGATTGGCGAATGAATCTGCCGGAAGGAGGGGTGACCGGGTGGAGTGAGTGGTGGAAGCGTTCGGAAAGGTGCGCAAGACTTGGGAGTAAATGAGATCGGCGTTGGGGGCACCTGGCGTTGATGAGGGGGCGCTACTCGCGCTCTGTCTTGGAAGGCCCCATCCCATCCACTGCGGCCTCCTGGGACCCTGGCCCTGGCCCCGGGAGTCTGGGACAGGTTGTCTGGAGCGAGGGGAGGCCGGACAGACGCCTCCTGGGGCCCAGGGCTGGGGCGGGGGGCGGCTTCGATGCCGGAGACCCGCGGGATGGAAATGCAATGCAGGGACGGACGGAGCCACCCAGCCAGCCAGCAGGCGAGGGGGGGGGCTTTTGGCATTTATTTTACGCAGTGCAGAAAGCGACAATAATCACTAGAAATGGATGGAACCTATTCACATTCATGAAAATGGATGAAATTTGCAGTCGTTGTCTATGGATGAAAACTTCATTTATCCGTCCAAAACAATGTACATTCATCCAAAATAGAGCGATATATTGTCCCAGATTTGGTAGGCAATTGGAACCTACTACTACTTAACCATTTTAGGGTCATTACCCGACTTCGGTCAAAAGTTTCGGGCAAAAAAATATATAATTTTTTCAATTTAATTTTTAAAGATTGGATTGTGTTTCAATATTTATATTCAAAACTAAAATCATTGTAGTCAAACAAAAACTTTTTTTTAAAAATAGCACAAAGTGTTTAAAATTGGCTTAGTGTTGAAAAACTTACTATTTTGGAAAAGTGTTCGGGTTCTCATTGTTAGCCATCTTATGCATTTTTTCACAAATCAATAGAAACCACAATTTTGACCAATTAAAAGAAAAAAATTCAAATGAAGAGAATCTAAATTTTTTTTAATGATTTTGATTGTACAAATACTTTCTAATTTTCATGCTTCACGTTATCTTTTCTAAAGCAAAATTCAAAAAAATTATAGTACTTTTATTTTATAACACACTTGTGTTTTGTCCAAACCCCTTGGGCTTTTAGAAATTAAAGAATGAAAATCAAGTGTGTGTGTGTGTATTTTTTAAATTTTTTTCCTAGACTTTCAACTCAATTCTTCAACACAATTTTTTAAAATTCAAAGTGCATAGTGCAAAAATCTTCCACAAATGGCAGCCAAAGTCAACTAAAATTGCAGACTAGTGTTTGAAAAAATGTTTTCTTTAGACTTTGAATCCTAATATCTTCCAATCTATATGGTCAAACTTCCTTAAATTTTTACCATATGATCTCAGACAAGTAATGTATAGAATTTGTGGTTAGATTCCCCAAAAAGTGTTTTTTGGGTTTCTTGGATGAACGCAACAGAAATGGCAGTTTTGAGTGATTTTTGACATAAAAATGGCCTTGGTCCTTTAGAGGTTAAGAGTCCCTTCATCTTAAATCCTATTTGAAATTCATTTAAGCTAGTGTAGCTCTGTAACATTGGTTCAATTTTAAATAACTCAAAAATCCATAATTTTCACACCGTATGTCAAAACACAACAAAGTTGTGCACCCCTCCTAGCTAAGAGCTTTCTAACAGTACCATGAAGATGACTAGAAGACACACGGTTCAAGAAAACTCATTGTTACAAACAAACAAAAATCCTAATTTAATGTATAGTATAATATGCCCTATGATGTTGTCATATTATAATAAAATTAACCCCTAAAGTTCTATGACTATGTTTTCAACAAAATCACTCCAAAACTGCCATTTTTAGTACAAGTACCAAATTTTTGAAAAAAAAACTTTTTTGACACATGTAACCATATGATCTTCTAGTAAACTAGTTTTTTGAAGATGTCAAACAAATTTCAGAATTTTCCACCATGCGGATTGGAAGATATTAGCATTTGAATTGGCAAAATCTTTTTTTTGTCCCCGCAAAAAACAGGGCAGCTGCACTTCACAAGGTCACATTTGTATGAAAAAATGTCCAAAATGGTGGTGCATCTTTGAATTGTTTTTCCTAAACAAGTTCTCTACAGGCTTAAAATTTTTCAAATCAATTGATATTGTACAACATATACAAAAAAAATAGTAAGTAGCAAGAAGTAGAGAATGATCCAAAATACTAAATTGTTAAGAATTTAATTATGGAATTGAAAAATGTAAATCCCAATGATTGTAATGTTGAAATAAACAACCTACATCCTATGAAATTTATTTTTTCAAAAAATATTAAAAATTGAGTTAAATAAACAACTTCAAAGTTTATTTCAGAGTAGAGAATCTATAACTGCCCGCAAACTAAAAGTCCTCACAACTTTTGATTCATTGGTTGAAATGGAATGATTCAAAGTTTTCCACGTATATATAACTCTAGAAAACCAGTTTCAAGTTTTTATTTTTGAAAAATGTGATTTTTTGTGATCTGCTCAGACTGCCCAGTTACAAAAAAAAGTAACATATTTGGCCATAACTTTTGACTCCTATTTCCAAATGTCGTGAAATTTAGTGCATATGAAAGGTACTCCTCGCGCCCATCTTCTATTAAAATTTCAGCCAAAAATATGAAACTCTCCAGTCACAGGTACCTGCCCAAATTCTTTATACTGCCAAAAAACGCATGTTGGTCCTTTAGGGGTTAAGATGAAAATAATTCTCTAAATTTTTAGTTCATCAAAACTTTGAAATTTAGTATTTTTTATGTCATAAGCTGGAACGCCACAAAACAAAGTTTGTGCACCCTTCCTCATAGGGAGCTTTTTGATGGTACCAACGATGCGAATGGGGAACTCATAGTTCCAGAGATCTCACAAGAACAAAACAAAACAAATAGTTTGATTTTAAGGTATAGATAACAAGAGTTAGACCAAGTCAACAAACCTTGGTTAGAAAGGATATTCTATACTAGCTACCTAACACACATACCTCACAAAGTTCCTTTTGAAGGAGTTCAAAGACGGGGGATAAGTAGTATACGTTTTGTAGTATTAAAAAGGATTAAATATTAGTGAGAAAGTTAATATTTTATGATAAATATGAGATATAAAAGAGATCTATAAATGTAGATAGAGGTTGGTTATTCTCAAGTTTTCAATTGAAGAGGAGTATATAAATTGAACATTTGATTGAAATGTAATAGGTTGAACAACATTGTCTTGAGTTTGTGAGTGGATAGTCACTCAATGCGTCAAATCTTTAATTAATTAAATTAAAATTATACATCTCAATGGAGTTTTTTAATTATTTTTTCAAAATCAAAGAATTTAAATATGGGTGTCAACTCACATTGTTTATTGAAGATATGAAATAATCCACATCCTTGTCAAGAATTGCATATGTATTTGAATCAATATTCATATACATATACATATACATACATTGTTGGATTCTTTAAGTTTTATATTTTGTACCCTTCTAGCCAACCATTTCTTGAAATGGGATGGTTGGTGTTTTTGAAGGGAATTATTAATGTTATGTATGTATGTTAATAGATGATTCAATTAGTTTAAAATTAATTTTCAATTCATATAACATCCTTGCTTTAACCAACTACAATTTTTGAATTTATAGGAAAAAAATCTTGGATATTCATGGAAGGAGGTTGCATGGTTGGGTACACAATGCTATTTAGAGCTCATCTAATCTCAGTTTCTTTTCACCCTTGAGTAAAACTCAAGAATTTAGTATTTACCGCCAAATTATCAAATCGTACAACTTGGAATTCAAATTTGAGACTCCAAATTTTCTACTTGAAGTGATGGAATATAAAATTAACAATCCAAAATAGGGGGGCAAGTTTTCACATTTATCCCTTGAGCACTCAAAAAGTTCCAAAGTCTACATAAACTCTAGGCTTGGACCACCTCATTCCAACACCCTCCACACACCAATGTTAATTTTTTTAGTTTTACAAGTAAGGTAGGAGACTTTATTTCGATTGTTTACACATAATGCTAGTTGAATATGTGAATAAGTTTAAAACCTCAATATTTAAATAAGGGTTCAAACCACTTTCACATTTCAATCTACCAATTCTTTGAATTACTTCTACAAGAAATCAAGCCACCTCGTGAATTATCTGCTATGTAAAATCATAGTCTTATGTTAAAGTATGCATTTTTCAAAAGATCTAGTGTGAATGTCCCATGTTTGTGTCATGTGATAATTTGCACCACTTTTGAGTCACTATGAATCAGTAGAACACATTTGAAAGTTTTGGGAATGTACATTATTGATGCATGGTACTGCAAAGAAAATGGCTCATAAATTGTGGCACAACTAACAGTTCTTACTTTAATTCATGTGTCGATCAAGTATAAGATGAAAACACCAAGGTATATTATTTTTTAACTACATTGATCCATTTGGATTACTTTGTTTGTTAGAATAAGAAAGATTTGGAGAATCTTGGCTTGAATATGATAGAATTGGTGAAATGCTTCATAAAAAAACTTGAAATTTTCTAAACCATTGTCATTCATATCCACACAAGATCGTATTTTGAAGCTTTACCTGGTTAAATGCACCTTATTTTAATCAAACTAGTAGATCAAAAGATTAAAAAGACTAAAATTATATGATCATTTTGTAAGCACGTTGTTTCGTATAGGCAATTTTTGTTTCTTCATTTGTAACTTTTAAGTCTTGCACTACAGATATATAAAGGCAAAAATATAATTAGAAAGTATAATTTACAAAATGTAATTAAAAAAAACAATTACAAATTCAAAGCACTTCTATTAGAGCAAGTCTTTGCAAATCAATAAGGTTAGAAGAATAAATATACAAATTAACCCCTCATCACCTAGGGCATGCTTGAGTTTGAAAACATCATTGTTTTTGAAGTGTTATAGATCTAAATGCCACTAAGTTATAGACATATCAATTGTACAATCTTGTAGTGTACATATTGTACATGATGTGAATCAAATTTAGAGTCATTTGGCCACATAGCTTGCAAGATTATAAATGTTTTTAGTGTTGGAAAAGGATGTTGAAAATTTGCTTGCAACATATTTGGATGTGAAATTTGATTTCTAAACCTATTCAAATGAAAAAAATAAAAACTATAAAGTCCTTTAAAATCAATAGACAAGCACATTAGTGAAAGAAAATATCATTCAAATTACTCTTAGTCTCTGCAAAATGGCTTTGATATGTCAAAAAATAGCAAACAAAGTTGCAAAAAACACATCTAAGGTGTCTCAGTCACTCCTAACTTCTTGGATTGATATGAAATTTTAGCCAAGTAAACTAGACTAGTGTGTGCAACTTTAAAGAAAAAAATAGGAAACTAACACTATATGGAGAAGAAACAAGTTGCCGAAGTTCACTATGATCCAAAAATGTCAAGATTTTGAACTTTGAATTGCTTCCAAACATTCAATACAACTTGGATTGACATGAAAATTTTAACACACAATAATTAGACTTTAAAGGAAACATAATCCAACAGATTTCATTGAAAACAAACACTAGATGAAGGAAATACCAGCCCCCAAAGTTGCAGCCTTAAAATGCAGCTGGGTGAATTCAAATTGAACCTATGAACTTCAATTGGCTTTTAAGAAATCAGTAAGGTAGAAGCATCTGTACATGTGAATTTAAGCAATTCAATATAGTTGGAGGCACCTTTTGCTAGAAAAAAATGTTCTTTTAGTATTGGCAATTGAAAATCATTAATTTTCAAAATAAAAAATAAAAAATAAATGACTAAGGCATCTACTTTGTATGAATTTTCAAAAGAGAGCTCCCTGAGTCACCCAAATCAACACTCTAGTGAAGTTACCTTGATTTTGACACAAAAATCTACAAAAATCAACACCAACCAACCACGGTTAAGCATGGGAATGGTTTCAAGATATTTTGGGGGACACTTTAAGGGAACCCTATTGTGAATCAAGGGGTACATGGACTTAAATGGATACTTCTACCTTACATTTTGGATCGATTTGAAAACTTTGCTACATAAACTAGAAGAAAGAGTATAAATTTTTCAACAAGTTTTATTGAATTTGGACATCGGATGCAAAAGTTATTGAACTTTGCATTGAACTTGAAATTATGTGAGGATACTTTTGGTCCCCCTAGGTGATGAGGGTTTAAGGGTTTAGACTTCAAGATTAGTTGTCTGACATTCTTCATTAGCTAGTATAACTTTATAATGAAATCACTTGGCACAAACTACCATAAATTTTGCATCTACTATTGTATACAAAAATATAGAGAATCAAATCTTTACATTTTTTAAGTCATTCTTCTAAATATTGAATGTCCTAAAGCTCTAAACGGCTCAATTCTCTTGTTATTGGATAAAAGATCAAATATTTGTTCATATTGAAGATTTTAAAAAGAAAACAACACTAGTAGAAAGAGTGTCATAGAGCACCAAGCTATAGTGTTAGAGCTTGGTACTCTAGGGTTGTATGATAACTAGTTTGGTACTCATATGGTTCTGGAGCCCAAACTTTAACATTGAAGTTTAGCACCTAATGACCTCCCTTTATAAATGGCAATTGAAAACCAATTCCAACAATTTTTTGACTAATTTGTCTATTTACAGGTTAAAAACTGGAGAAAATAAAGTATTTAAAAAAATTGGTATCAATAAAAATAATTTTGAACTTGCTATAACATAAACAAAGATTTTATTTTATTTTTGATTGAAAACTTATTGAAGATTGTACACCAAATCTAATTGCTATGATATAACAATAACATATCAATCACATAAGACAAACATTCAGTATTGATGTAAATGTTTCAAAAACTCTTAAATCCCTTAAGGGACAATTGACATTTGGATAAGTGATTATGAAATAAAAAATGAACAAATATATTTGAAATTTTGACATAAGATGGAAAAATTAATTTCCTTCAAGGAGACTTTTTTAGAACAATTGGATGCCCAAATATAAAGTTTTAATGCTTAAGGAATTTGGGTGAGTTGGGACCCCTTTGTTAAGAAACTAGGCAAGTTGGGTAGGAAGATGGGAAAAAGAAGTCAAAAAAGACTTTCTTGACATTTTCTATAACTGTGGGAGTTTTTATTTATTAAAAGACAGAAATTTCCGACAAAGACTTGGGGAGCTTAGTAGGGATTTAAGCACAATCAACTCATTGGTTGGCAAACATTTATTTTATTTTGTACTTCTTGAACAAATTGTATTGCATCCCTCACATTGCATAAATGCGGAGGAATTTTATTTTTTGGAATTAAAAAACTCCTACTTTTGAAAAAAAAATGGTTTATAAGTTTCCATTAATTGGATTTTAAGAAGAAAAAAATTAGAGGGTGCTACAAAGTGTCAAAAACTGGCTAGTGTACATAATTGCTAGTTTTAAGACCACTTTGTATTACAAGATGATTTAAAGCAAGTTAGAAATTGAATTTGATTTTGAAATTTTACATAAGTATACCTAGGAATATCATATGTAAGGATAAAATTGGGCAAAGAGGTCCTGAAATGGAATTTCTACATCAAATTTTAAAAGGTACACATTAACTTGCACCAATCACAAGATGACATGTGTCACTTTTACAAAAATGACTTAATTTATGCCCAATTTGACCCTCATGTAGGATATATCCTATAGAATGGTGAAGAAATGAATTTTTGTGTAGAACAAAAAAATCCTCCAAGATAGCTTGAAGTCCTTGCAAGTTAGAAATGAAAAAAACTTCTTTTCAAAATTTAAATTTTATAATCTTTCAGTCCACACGGTCAAATGGGCTGAATTTTTTTTCACACTTTGCCTTAATATTCTAATGCATTTTTGTATGGTTGACATTTAGAATTTTATTTTTTATTTTTTATTTTGATCAACAGAGAAAAAAATTGTAATTTTTGAGATTTTCTCTAACTTGAGAAACATCCCCACTTCTTTAGGGAGTAAAACATAAACATTTAAGTGTGCCTTCTATTATTGCAATCCCTTTGACTTTTTCCAATCTTAATGATCATTGAAAGCATTGACCATAAATGTATCCAAAATCAATCCTAAGTTTTCATGCCTAGACCATGTATATATTTGCAAGTATATACATATAGTAGCATTTGGTGTAAGGGTTAGAGGTAGGTTTCGTTACTCAATTTATTTGCTACATGAGACCATATCCCGAACAATACACACAAAAAACACAAAGGCAAGGGATTCTGTAGTTTGTTTCCATGGAATAATAAATTTTTGTAATTGGGAATGTGCATAGAAAGTTGTGGTTAACTTTCTGATAATTGTTTCAATTCAGGTTTTGGAGCTGCAGTGTAGCCTTTTTAGTTGAAAGAAAAAACCAAATTCTAAACTAAAGCTCAACCTGCATTCTTTGGTACTCGGCAAGACATGGCCATGATTTGGCATCTCAAAACCCCCGTTTGTGGGATAATGTTTTCAACAAAAATGCTCCCAAACTCCCATTTCTAGTACAAGCACCAAATTTTAGAAAAATAAATAAATTTGGACACATATAACCATAGGATCTTGTAGTACGCTAGTTTAAGAAGACGTGGAAAAAAATTCAGAAATTTTCATCATGTAGATTGCAAGATATAAGTGTTTGAGCAAATAGATTTATTTATTTTTTGTTGTTGCAAAAAACAAGGTAGTTGCACTTCACAAGGTCACATTTATATGAAAAAATGTTGATGTTGGTGATGCTTTCTTGGATTCATTCTTCAAGGCCAATTGGCTACATGCTTGAAAATTTCAGGTCATTTGGAATTGTACAATATATAGGAAAAAGACAATAAGTAGAAAGAAGTAGAGAATGATTCAAAATACTAAATTGTTAAGAATTTAGTTATGGAATCAAAAAATACCAATTTCAATGGTTGCAATGTTGTAATAAACAATCCTCACCCTATGATTTTTTTTTTCTCAAAAAATATTGAAAATTGAGTAAAGTAAAGGAATCCAAAGTTTATTTTAGAGTAGAAAATCTATAACTACTTGCAAACTAAAATTCCTCATAACTTTGACTTGATGATCAAAATGGAATGATTCAAAGCTTTCCACGTATATATAAATCTAGAAAATCAGTTTCAAGTTTTTGTTTTCAAATGTCATGAATTTTAGTGTATATGAAAGATATTCCTCGTCCCCACCTTCTATTAAAATTATAGCCTAAAAATATACAAATCTCCAATCATACATACTTATCTAAAATTTTTATGTTGCCAAAAAATGCATGTTGTTTCTTTAGGGGTTAAGGTAGCCGACTTCTTTCTAATAATCCATCCATTTTTGCTAGTGAGTCTACTTTGTTTCCGATCAGTTGTGTTTTAGGTGATAGCTCATGCAGCACAAATGTTGAGGAGGTGTACATTGAAGTATATAATGATCACAAGATGTACAATATCTGGCAACTTTCAATTGTCTACCATATTTTGTCATCCAAAAGAAAATTTAAAAAAATAGATATTTCTTTATTGTAATTAGATTTTGGCAAAGCAACTGTACCTTCATGGTCAAATCTACAAAATTAGTAACAATGTGAAGGTCAAATAGCAAAATCTAATTACAATAAAGAAATATCTATTTTTCACATTGTCACCCCAACTTTTGAAATCTTTGTGAGGAAATTCTAAATTTTTATGGAGTTGCTTATTGAAGGACAAATGTGCATATGGATGTTTTGTATATTGTTGCAATTGAATTTAAGAAATTTATCACCAATGGTTTTCAATCAATTATTATGTAAAACTATAAATTTTAAATGAAATATTTAACAAAAATGGAGTTTTATTTTTTTGAAATCCAAATTTGGTATGCTTAATTGGAATTGCATAAGAATTGAATGTTGATAATGCAAGACAAAAGATGTCAATCATATTATATATTATGCAAAATTCTCTTGAATGGTAGAATAAATTACTAAAAGATGGTTTAAGTTGTTTGAAACATCATTATATTCAACAAGTGTGTTACTTGTACTTCAACACTAATGTCAAAAACATGTTCAACAAATCTAAATAATTTTTCAATTCATTATGGCAACTTAACTCCTAAAGAACTACATTGTGGTGTTTTTTTTGGCAATATAGCGATTTTGGGCAGTTTACTACGAATTGAATTTTTTTTTTCTTTAAGATTTTCACATAGCATGAGCTTGAGGAATGGCTTTAAGGTGCAACAATTTTCATAACTTTTGACAACATGGTTAAAAAGTTATAGTATGATATGTAACTTTTAATGCTTGGTAAGCATCTTAGGTAGCTAAAAAAAATCATTTAAAAATAAATAAAAATTTGAATTTGGTTTCCTACATTTATATATATGTAGAAAGCTTTGAATCATTTCATTTTAATTAACAAGATGAAAGTTATGAGAAATTTTAGTTTGTGGGCACTTATAGAATCTCTACTCTAAAATGAACTTTGAAGTCCTTTTAGTTAACTCAATTTTCAATATTTTTGAAAAAAATAAAAGCATTGTTTGTAGATTATTTATTACAGCATTACAACCATTGGTATTGGCATTTTTCAATTCCATGACTAAATTCTCAACACTTTAGTATTTTAAATCATATTGTAGTTCTTTTTACTTTATATTTTTCCAAGCATTAATATGAAATGTTTTTTATTTAAATTTTTTTTATATGTATTCCCAGTTTATTTCTTCAACATATTATGGAGAGTAACAAGTTGTAGGATCTATACATTTGTGTAAATTTTTTGAAAGATGAAATCTAACCCTTTGGATTGAGATGAAAATACTTTAAAAAAAATTCAAACAACTTGATCTTGCAATTGGTAAAGTTTCTTATCATGATATTTTAGGAGGATGTACTCTAACAAGTTAAATCAAAGGATTCTACGGTTAGATTTGTTAATGAATAAACTTAGATGAAGATTTTTGCCTTGCTTTGGGGTTTAAGTCAACGTTTGTTGGGGGAGAATCTTTAACAGACTAAAATAACAAAAGTTTGACATAAAGAAGCTAATATGCTCACATCCCTCCAAATTTAATTTAGTGGCATATTGCCAGGAACACCAAAGCTACAATTTTAAAAAAGGTCTAGTTTAACCCCTAAACGTCGGAGACTATGTTTTCACCAAAAACAGTCCAAAACTGCCATTTCTGATACAAGCACCAAATTTTAGATAAATTTTTTTTTTGGTCCAAGTAACCGTATGATCTTGTAGTAAACTAGTTTGGAAATATGTGGAAAAAATTTCAGAATTTTTCACCGTGTAGATTGCAAGATTTTAACGTTTGAAGTGACAAAACTCATTTTTTTAGCCCTGTAAAAATACGGGCAGCTGCACTTCACAAGGTCGCATTTGTATGAAAAAATCTCCAAAATGATTGTGCTTCTTTGGATTCATTCTTCAAGGCAAGTTGGCTACATGCTTAAAATTTTTATAGATCATTTGGAATTGTACAACATATAGAAAAAGTATAGCAAGTAGAAAGAAGTAGAGAATGATTCAAAACACTAAATTGTTAAGAATTTAATTATAAAATTGAAAATTCTAATCCCAACGGTGGTAATATAGTAATAAACAATTTACATTATATGCTTCTTTTTTTTCAAAAAATATTAAAAATTGAGTTAAATTAAGGGCTCCAAAGTTCATTTTTGAGTAGGGAATCCATAACTACCCGCAAACTAGAGCACCTCATAACTTTCAACTCATAAATCAAAATGGAATGATTAAAAGCTTTCCAAGTATATATAAATTTAAGGAGCCAATTTCAAATTTTTATTTTTGAAAAAAAAAAAATTTAGATTTTTTTTGGGGCTGCCCGTCGAGCATTGAAAATTACAGATCATGCAATAACTTTTGAACAATGAAGTCAAAAGTTATGAAAATTGTTGGGCCTTAAAGATAAACCTCGTCCCCATATTGTGTGAAAATTTCAGCAAAAAAAAATAAAAACTCCATACGCAATGAGCTGCCCCAAATCGCTATGTTGCCAAAAAAAGGCAGTTTGGACATTTAGGGGTTAAGTACTTTGAAGCCATTTTAGGCCTATAAACACCCTCTGCCATGTAGAGGTTAATTAGCTAAATGCCCTGTTCTCGAGTCCTATGGCACACGCATTTTTTTTCTCAAAATTAAAAAAATTAAAATAAAGACACCAATCAAAAGCCTCTCACACTTGTTTCACCAGACTCAACTTCTTGTGGAACTGGATCAATTCTCACTCGACATAGTGTTAGTCATGACATAGGCATGTAACTTTGTGATGGGAACAATATGATAGACCTACCTAATTTTGTACCATTGTCCAGAATGAATTGAACCCTCTCGAGTGGTTGTTCCAACCCATCAAATTTCTGGTGCCCCTCATCAAAGATGTGACTTATAACTTAAAGATAGTACACTGGAAATTTAGTGTGGAACTGGAGGAGAACGATTGATGTGGGAACACACATCAGTCATGATCTACTGAAATCTTTGCATATCTTGATGATTGCACCTTCAGTTCTTGGGTGTGACTACAAACAAGTCCATCCCCAGGAAGTCTGACCCCGGGAAGTCTGTCCCCGGACCCTGGGAAGTCTGTCCCCGGGAAGTTTGTCCCCGGACCCCGGGAAGTCTGACCCCGGGAAGTTTGTCCCAGGAGGTGCCGAGTCCCATCACTCTTGCCAAAGCCAAAAGCCAAACTCCTACCAGCCCTGCCCTGTTGGGACCAACCAACCAACCAACCAGTATGATCAAAGGCTTTGGAGACTTGCCTAGGTTCCGAGGTATTAAAAACATATCTCCAATTTTGTACTCCCTCAGTCTCACTCACTCAAAACTTCCCAAATCGCACCAAATCAGACATAGTGCATGTAACCATTAAAAAGGTTCCATTTGTTGATCCTTGATCGTTCATTGAGCAAGCCATATGAAAACGGACAACGGAGTGGATACAAATGTGATTTGAATTCTAGATTGCTTGCTCAATGGTCAAAATCAATAAATGAAGCGATTGAATGGTACACACACTTTGTGTGTCCGATTTGGAAGGGAGAAGGGGGTAGTGGGATTAAGGGAGTAGTTGGACAATTCTATAAGTCTTAACCCCTAAGTGGCCAAGGGGACCAAAAGTGGCCTCACATAAGTCCAATTTGAAAGTGCTGAAACTTTGGCATGTGGTGTTTGAATTCAAAAAAAACTTGTTGTAAAATTTGCACTCTCTCTCTTCTAGTTTGAGTGGATAACATTTACATATCAATCTAAAAAATGTGTTGATTCTTTGGAAGTCATTTGAAGTTCACCGGTCCAATTTGAGTTTACCAAGCTCCATCTTGATGGCTACAACTTTGGAGGCTTCATCCAATGTTTGTTTTGAATAAAAAAAATTCTTGGATTATGTTCCCCCTTAAAGTATAGTTATTGTAGTAAAAATTAATGTCAATCTATGTTGTTTTGAATGTTTGGGAGCAATTTGAAACTCAAAATTGGACATTCTTAGATTACGGTGAACGGTGGCGGCTTGTTTCTTCTTTATACAATGTCCATTTGCAACTTTAAAAAGTTGGAAAAAGTTGTGCATACTAGTCTAGTTTGTGTGGTTAAAATTCATATCATTCCAAGAAGTCAAGAGTGATTGAGACGCACTTTAGTAGAAGGAGGTTTAACCTTAGATGGTGTTTTTTGCAACTTTTTTTTGCTATTTTTTTTACATTTCAAAGCCATTTTGCAGAGACTATGAGTCATTTGAATGAAATTTTCTTTCACAAATGTGTATGTCTGTTGATTTTTGAAGCACTTTATAGTTTAAAGTGGTTTTTTCAGTTGAGTAGGGTTTAGAAATATCATTTCACCTCCAAATGTGTTGCAAGGAAAACATTTCAGCATCCTTTTTCAATACTAAAACATTATAATCTTGCAAGCTATGTGGCCATATAATTTCAAATTTGGGTTCACATCAACTACAACACGTACGCTACAAGATTGTATGGTTGAAATTTCCATACCTTAGTAACATTTAGACCTATAACTCTACAAAAGCGACGATGTTTTCGAATCCACAAAGGCCCTGGGCATTTTAGAAGGTACACCCTACAGAGAAATCATAACATTATTCACCTTCCTTGGGGGGGTTCCCTTTTGCTCCCCGCAAAGTGAGGATCCCCCAATGAATGATGTTCTCATGCCTGACAATGCACCGCAATGCAGCCAATCCAGTTCAGAGCATTTTAACTGAAGTCTCCCCCCAGGTATGTTATCCCTCCAGCTGGAGGGAGGAAACGCATGCGGTTAGCAATGTTATGATCAAGGTCAAAAGGTGATGGATGGATGGATGACTTCCGAGATTACTGGAAAAATGAAGAATGCATCTGTTGGTCCAAAAGTGGAATCATTTGGCGCACAGTCCCCTACTTTGTCTAGCTAGGTCCCCGAATCTTTTTTTTTAGAGTTTAGCCTTTCCCCCCCCCCCCCCCAAGAGACCCAGACTCCTAACTACTACTACTACAGTACCCCCAACCTCCAAAAGGCTCCACCTAATAAGGTCAGGTTCCCCCCTGGCTGGGTACAGCACACAGTATTTTTCCACGTCGCAGGATTGAATTCAACCGCGCAAGGACCGGGGCAAGTTGAGTGGGTTTTTTTAACTTATGCACAATGTGGCGAGTCCTTGAACCCCGCTTTGATAAAAATTTGAAGTGGCACCCAAAAGGACCCAAGGACCAAAGACGGCCAGCAAGAGACAAGGAGGAAGCTCCCAAGGGGACCCCCACTACGCGTCGCGGCCGAGCAGCATGTGCAATTGGTACTACTGTACTCCCTGTTGTTTTTAGTCCTGTGCTCCACAACCCCGCATCTGCACTAAAGTTAGTTTGGAATGTGGGCGGGGCATCTTTTTGGTTCGCCTCCGCCTTGTCCCATTTCGCCACTACCTGACAAAACGCATCTCCCCAATTCCCTGGCTGGCCAGTTTGGGGGAGTTTTTTTTCAGGTGGCAGTTATGGAGATCCCCAATATTGTAATCAAACTGGCTGTTGGTGTTTTGTCCGGGGTTCCAAATTGGGACAAAAAATGATACGGATGAATTTATGAGGATGAATCTGGGGACGGAGACAACAACTGAAGTGCACTGAACTGCCATGACGGACGGAGGATTGCCATGAGGAGGAATGTGGTTGTGACATTCACTCTGAGTGAGTGAGTTAAAATGGCATTTTCAAATGCCTGAGCCAGAAGGGTTCAGGTTGTCCCTGGAAGTGGTAAATTAATCATCTTTTCCTTCTGGGGACATTCACTGCAACTTTTTTTGTCCCACAAGAACCTCACTTGCCTTGATTGGGGTGATTGACCCCCTCGCTCGGCCTCACTAGGGGTGCATGTACAAAAAAAAGCCCCCTACCTATTTTGGGCCGTTCCAAGGGTATAGTCTTCATTTATCAAATTTGAGGTCTCTGATCACAAATATGAATTCAAAATTTGCAAAAATATCATGTGCAAAAAACAGGGTTTGTCCATAGGGCCGATGCGAGGGGGTCAATCCACCCCGGCTACTTGCCTTGACGGATGGAGAGAGAGTCTGGCTCTAATTTCACAGCTTTTGCTTGCAAAACCAACCTTGGTTATCCCCTAAAGCATTAAACTGCGGGTTTTTTTGGCAACGTAGCAATTTTGAGCAGCTTACTATGAATGGAGTTGCTTTGTTTTGCTTTTTGAAATTTTCACAAAATATGTGACCGAGGAGTAAGTTTTAAGGCCCAACAATTTTCATAAATTTTGATTACATGGTTAAAAAGTTATGGTATGATATGTTGTTTTCATTGCTCGGCGGGCAGCCCGAGCAGAAAAAAAAACTTCTTGAAAATTCACTTTAAAAAAAAACTAAAAATCAAAATCGGTTCTTTAGATCTTTATATACATGGAAAGTTTTGAATAATTCCACTTGGATTAATGAAATAAAGGTATGGGAGTTTAAGTTTGCGGGTAGTTTGCAAGTAGTTGTGGAATCTCTACTCTAAGATAAACTTTGAAGCCCTTTACTTAATTCAATTTTAAATATTCTTGAAAAAAAATAAAAACTTTAGATGTAGGCTGTTTACTACAATATTACAACCGTTGGGATTGAGATTTTTCAATTCCATGAATAAATTGTTAACAATTTAGTGTTTTGAATCATTTTCTACTTCTTTCTACTTACTATTTTTTCGTATATGTTGTACAATTCCAAATGATCTCAAAATTTTCAAGCATGTTTCCAGCTTGCCTTTAAGAATGAATCCAAAGAGTGACCACCATTTTGGGCATTTTTTCATACACATGTGACCATCTGAAGTGCAGCTGGCCGATTTTCGCAGGGTCCAAAAAAGTTTTTTTCCCAATTCAAATGCTAATATCTTGCAATCTACATGGTGGAAATTCCTGAAAAATTTTCCACATGTTCTCAAACTAATTTACTACAAGATCCTACGGTTACATGTGTTCAAAAAAGTTTTAAGAAAAAAATTTGGTACTTGTCCTAGAAATGGCAGTTTTGGAGCGTTTTGGTAAAAACATAGTCAAAAACGTTTAGGGGTTATTCTATTCATGAGAAACTGATTGTGAGTTCTTAAGTGGATGGTCCATCATGGGAGTAAGTTTATCAGGGTAACTTAACCCTTGATGGACGTTGTCCTATGACCAAGGCAGTCACCAAAATGTTTCAATTAATGGACCAATAAAAGCATTCTTTGATTTTTCCAATGAACAATGGTAATTAGTGGCCAACATCTGGGTAGGGCAAAATCCCTAGATGAAGTAGATAAGGTACCAATTTTGGAGGGTAGGTACTAACATAGGGTGAAGGGCCTAGTTGTTGGAGCTAAGGATTGACAATAACAATGCTTTGCAATGGTCAGCAACTCGATGCATTGCCCTAAATTACTTAACTTATACAAAATTGACGACCACAAAAATAAAACATTAAGAAATGACCTTGCTCAACAACATTGATCAAATTGAGCATGTATATTCAAACCATGAATATGCAAATAAATCTCACCCAATGCAGGAAGGACCTTCGCCAGGAATAGAAAATCAAATCTACAAATAAATGTGAAGATAGTTTGCCAAAAGTCCTGTCCATCATTTGACCATCTACCATCAAGAATTTTTTTGATGACAAAATAAAGGAATTACTTCATTAATATTTAGTGAGGGTGAAGGGTAGAGAGGTCACTTTTATAATGAAATCCATTTTTATAATGAGTTGTCAAAGGATATGCAATAATTTGAAGATGAAAACTTGACCGCTCATTATCAAAATGTAGGAATTGTGTTCAAGTTAGAATAGTAGAATAACTTCTTTCAAAAAACGATGAACTAGAAAAATTTGGAGAATCAAGCTAAATTTCATCTCCAAAAATTGTTTGTGATTTCGAGCCTCCAAAAAAACTTATGTACAGAATTCAAGAGAAGACGTTTGAAAATACCAAAGAATTTTTTTCTTCCAATCCTCCTCCGAACTTTGTCCATAATTTTTTATTGGAGGCTTGAAATCTCAAATAGTTTTTTGAAGATGAAATTTAGATTGCTTTCCGAAATTTGTTCAATTCAATGTTTTTAGAAAAAAGGTAATTTCACTATGCCAAAATGACGTCTGAAATTATACTTTAATCCCTAAAGGACCATTGTCCTCTTGGGGGACAAAATAGAATTCGGGCAGGTTTCTAAGACCTCAATTTTTAATAAAATTTTTAAAAACTTCTAATAAGGTAGACAAACTTCTTACCTTCATAATAACATAATTTTTATTTCAATCACTGACCGGAAGCAAAAGTTATGCCATCTGAAACATAATTTTCACTTCACCGGGCAAATTAAAAACAAAATCCACAAAAATATGAAATTAAATTTTTAATTTTCTTTTCTTCATAGATAATATTTTTGTGTACATGTGAAGCTTTGATTCATTCCATTGAATTAGTGATGTGATAGTTATGAACAATCTGTTTTTTGGGCCAATCTAGGGCATCTGTTTGAAAAAATAACTTATAAGATTCATTTCTAAAAGCAATTTTTCAAAATTTTCAAATTTTTTTTGATAAGGTTAAGTTTGATTGCTAGAAAAATTTCTCCATTGGGATTATTGTGTTTCAATCTCACCTTAGAGCTATTAATGATTTTTTTTTTTCAATCTTGGACCTACTTCTACTTGACAATTTTTTAAAGAATGAAAAACAAGCATTTTTTTTTTGAAAGTTTTTTCCTAGCCTGCCAACTCAATTCTTCAATACAAAAATATTTAAATTTAAATTCCATAGTGCAAAAAAATTTCCCAAAAGGGTGGTTAAAGTCATCTGAAATTGCATGCTAGTGTTCAAAAAAAAAAATTCTTAAAACTTTGAATGCTAATATCTTCCAATTTGTATGGTCAAACTCCATGAAATTCTTACCACACGATCTTAGACAAATAAAGTACAAGATTCTATGATTAGATTTGGATTTTTTTTCTTGGATGAATGCAACAAAAATGACAGTTTTGAGTAGTTTTTGATAGAAAAATGACCTTAGTCATTTAGGGATTAAACACAATTCCTACTTTAAACTTAACTATGAGCGGTTGAGCTCTTACTAATCCTAATTCACATATCTCACATGGATTGTCGTACCTCCTACCACCTCACTTGTATAAATAGCTTGTCTTCTCATTGCTCCACATTTTGAGTAGCTTGTAGAGCTATGAGAAAAATCCATGCCCAATGCACTGGGTGAATAGCCATATTAGGATAGAAAAATCTAGAAAAATTGAACAATAATAGGCTTAAGTAGATGGATCTTTGAATATCTATCTATGTGGAAAGTAGATATTTTAGTGTAGCAGCCAAATACTTTTTTGTTTTTATAATTAAATATCACATATTAAAAGATCATGTTTAAGAGTACTAAATCTTATTTTTGGATTTTAATTACATATCCAACACCAAAGTGCAAAACCTACTATCCAAGTTATTGTAGTACAAATTTGTTCAATCGAAAGTTTGAAAAGTCTTTTAATATTTCAGTTTTGGACAACTTTTGCGAAAAATAGTCCAAAAAACTTTAGCGGTTAACAAAACATTCAGTAGCAATTAGTAAGACTGCCCTGTCTCAGACGGAATGATGTGTAATATTTTTCATCATTTCATCTGAGGGATGAAATGAAGTGGTATATTCCACACCTCAGTTAGTAACTAATGATACATGTGACAAACACTATTAAAATTGATGTACGAATTACAAACTACAATTAGAAGAAATACATGAACTTCTCAATTAGCCCTTCAACAAAATAGCATTTAATTTACTAAAATCTATGATACCAACTTTTATTTTACCATTGGTTGTGGAAACCATTCATGATTTGTGGATCGCTTTGCGAAGACAACTTTTTATGTACATATGGAGGGTAGGAGGTAAAACAAACAATATGGAATAATTTTTACGTTTCGGCAATGAGTGGTCAAGTTCTCAACTTTAAATTATCCCATACCCTTTGAGGACTCATGATGGACAATAAATTTCAATATAAAAAGTGACATCTTCACCTTACAGTGTTACAAATGTCAATGATGCATTCTCTTTGTTTCACCATTAATATTTGCTTGTGACTGAAGATGATTATTCAATGGATTTTTGGCTAACCATCTTCCTTGACATTTATTTGTTGATTTGTGCATCTTGCCCTAAAATTAGCAAAAAAGTAGATCATGTCCTATATATGCTGTTACTATTTGAGCACCACAACTTTTATTAATAATGTGGATGAGTTTTCATCTTAGAAGAGAAGCTGTTAATATACTCATGGGGTGGTAGGAGGTAGAACAACCCATGTGGGATAAGTAAATTAGAATTTGTAGTTTCTCAACCACTCATAGTTAAGTCAAAAGTAGGAATTGTGTTTAAAGTAGAAATTGAAACCTCACTTCCGCATAGTAGAATAACTTTTTTCAAAAAACTTTGATCTAAGAAAAGTTGATATTTAAATTAAGTTAAGTTTCATGTACAAAACTCCGTTTGAGATTTTAAGTCTCCAATCAAAACTTATGGACAAATTTTAGAGAGGATTTTCAAAAATGTCAAAAAAAATGTCCATTCCAACCCCTCTCTAAAATTTGTCCATAAATTTTGATTGGAGACTTAAAATCTCAAACAAAGTTTTGTACATGAAACTTAACTTAATTTTCCAACTTTTCTTAGTTCAAAGGTTTATGAAAAACGTTATTGTACTATGCCTAAACGAGGTCTGAAATTCTACTTTAAAAACAATTCCTGCTTTTGACTTGAGCTTCTACCAATTCTAATTTAGATATCCCACATGGGTTGTTCTACATCCTACCACTCTACATGTATATAAAGAGCTTGTCTCGATTGTTCTGTACACAAGGAATGAACCATTTTTTAATCATAATGAGTTAGAAGTTGGTTCCTGACTTGCAAAGAATTTTTTTCTCAAAGTACACTAATGATGTTATTTGTTGTTATGTTGCAAATAGCATTACCCGCACTTTTATCCTGCCCACTCTAAACTTCATTTAGTTGACATTTAGAGTTAACATTATCTAATTAATAAAATATTCATTTGGATAGGTATTTGTATGATTAATTTTATATAATGTTCATTGCAATTTGATGAAATAATAGGTAACACTAAATGTAAACATGTAAAAAATTGATTTCCGATAGTTGACAAATAGTGTCTATGTTTATATTAGTGTTGCTAACATTAATAAGATTGTTGACATTTAATGTTGTGCTTCGTAATTAGTGTTGCCAAAACTATTTACCATCATTAGTGTATTGAATGTTATAAATTAGAGCAAAAATCCCCAAATGGCCTAATTCTTGAAAATTTGAGTTCACATATAGTCTCTCAGGTTCAAGAAATTCGGACCAGTGTTGTATGAACTAGAGAATCAAACTTTGTGGAATTTTATTCGTGGCAAGGTGTATTGAGCACTTATTGCCAAATATCTTTAAATAATTTCCACGTGACCATTCTATATCCATGTCATCCAAATTTTATTTTACAGGGAGTGAATCCTTGTCAAAATTTCAACTTTAGGTATCCTTCATTTTCAAAGGCACACTATTTTAAATTAGTGTACGTTGAAACATTATTGTATTATACTCCCGAAATAAGTCTAGGGTTTCCAAATATACTTGTCTCAAATTAAACTCAATGGCACAACTTAATCAACAACAATTGAATCTCTACAACTTAATTGACAACAATTGAAGCTAGTTCGAACACCTTGAAGCAAAAAAATCCGCAAATATCATGTTCTAGCGACTATATAACAATTTGATCCTTACAAACGGAATTTAAATGCAACCTCTAAACAACCAAACATGATGAATTCAATCCACACATGTACTGCAACTACTACTAATAAATCTTTTGTTGAGAATTTCCTAGAGTTGAATCATATGACATTGTTGAAATTGAATACAAAGGATGACATCAAACTATATTGCACCAACGTTGCTTGGAAAATTATCCAAATTAATAGCATTGAAGCTATTCAAAAAAGGAGGGAAATTTGTCAATTTCACTACTTGTTTTCAACATGTTGATTGCTTCATTGTTGACTTCCATTCTTTCACGCCTAGTAGAGTTGATTAGAAGCTACAATAACTACGTAATCCTTTGAAAATAGAAGTAGCTTTTGCATTCATCTAGCCATTTTGAAAAAAATCCAAATTTATTTTGGAACAAAAGGAGTACCAATTTTCAAAATTGTCAATTTCATTGCATGTTTTCAACATACACCGCTTCACTATTGACTTCCATTCTTTCATGCCTAGTGGAGTTGACTAGAAGCTACAATAACTATGTAGTTCCTTGAAAGTAGGAGCAACTCTTGCATTAATGTAGTCATTTTGAAGAAAATCCAAATTTATTTTTAGACAAAAGGAGTACTAGTTTCCAAAAAATCAAAAAATTAGGTGATACTAATTTTTTAGATGATGATAAATTTAGACCTTACAAATAGGACAAATCAATGTTTTTTTTTGTAGACTTACGTTGATTATTACCTTTATTTGTAGTATCAAATATGAATCAAACTGGGCATAGATAATTTGTTTTTTTATTAAAAGTGCCACATGTCATTTTGTGATTGATTGAGGATGACAATAGATATTTTCAAATATGGTAAGGGATTATGACCTTCTTTTTAAAAATTGACCTTCACATATGATACATTTCAAGAAAATATTTAATTTTTGATAAATTTCTATCTTCTATCTTTAATATTAATTGGTATTTCTTTTATTATTACCAATTCGTATTACATTAAATGTGAGTTTTCTTTTATTATTGTCCAAGGCTTTACAATCAAGTTATAATCAACAATGGATTGTATTGATCTAGAAGATGAATACAATCATTAAGGGTGTCATATGCATGATTTTTCTTTTCATAGATGATAAACTCTATTATAAAGATATTGTGCTTCTAGCGATATTGTATTCCAATCATTTAATATAGAAATTCAAGTTTTCTTCTTTGAATGGTAAAAAATATGATGTAATTTTTTTAATGTACTTTTAATCCTTAAAGGATCAAACTGTGTTTTGGGGCAACGTAATGATTTTGGGCAGCTCACTACGAATGGATTTTTCTTTCTTTGAATTTTCACACAATATATAAACAAGTTTTTTCTTTAACGTCTAAGCACTCAAGCTACCATTTTTTGGTTATTATCTAACTTCGGACATCATTTTTGGGCATACTTTTTTTTTCAACTTTTATTTTTAAAGATTGGTATTCAAAACTAAAATTGCTACAATCAATCAAAAATTATAAGAGAAATAGCACAAAGTGTTTAAAATTTGCCTACTGTTGAAGAATTTACTATTTGGAAAAAGTGTTGGTGTTTCCATTACTAGATCTTATGCATTTTTTTGGAAAGCAATAGAAACCACAATTTTGACCAATAATAAATCAAATGCATAGAAATTGCATTTTTGGTGAATTTTTGAAGTTATATTTTAAAATTCAATTGAAGAGAATTTGCACAATTCATCAATTGTAGCTTGTGTAGTTCAAAAAAATTCTTAAAAAATCACTTTGAAAAAAACTAAATTTAGTTCGTTTTCTAAATTTATTTATGCATGGAAAGCTTTTGAATCATTTCATTTTGATTAATGAGATGAAAGTTATCAAGAGCTTTAGTTTGTGGGCAATTATGGATTTTCTACTCTAAAATAAACTTTGAAGTCCTTTATTTAACTCTATTTTCAATATATTTTGAAAAAAACAAACCCATAGTAAAGATGTAGATTATTTATTTCAACATTAAAACCATTGGGATTGGCATTTTTCAATTCTATAAGTAACTAAATTCTCAACAATTTAGTATTTTGAATGATATTCTACTTCTTTCTGCAACCTATTTTTTTCCTACATGTTGTACAATTCCAAATTATCTAAATTTTTTCAAGCATATAGCCAACTTGCCTTGAAGAATGAATCTAAAGAAGCACCACCATTTTGGACATTTTTTCATACTAATGTGAGCTTGTAATGTGCAGCTGCCTATTTTTTAGTAGGGCAACAAAAAAAAATTTGTCACTTTAAATGCTAGTATCTTGAAATCTACATTGTGGAAGTTTCTACATTTTTTTAAACCAAAGTAGCAAAAGTTTCTACAATTTTATGTATTTAAAAATATATTTTTTAATAAATTTGGTACTTATACTAGAAATGATAGGCTTGGAGCATTTTGGGTAAACACAATCAAAAACATTTAGGGATTAATGATAGTACTCTCATATTTGAATCTCATTTCCATCAAAATTTGTATTTTGATGAAATTAAAATATCAAAGTAGTTGATCAATTGCAATATAGATATTTTTAGTATTGATGGATGGTTTTATAGACCTTTAAAATAATAAAATTGATTGTAATATTATTAATACCTTTTTCATTCACCATTGGACACTAATACCCTCTTCAAACAAGTAATTTATTTATTATTGAATGCAAAGATGTGATCTAGTCTTTCAATTTGTAGAATCTTTTATTTGTCTTTAAATCATTCACCAAGACATTATACTATCTTAACAACCACTATTCAATCATTGATATATTATGGTGATAATGTAGCAAGATTGGGAGAATTTTGGTATTTATGGTACTAAAATGAGTGCATTGATATAGAATTGGGATTTAGATTGATTGATACCATATGCGATATTATATTGTTTTGGTTATGATTTCAAATTGCATTTTGATAGTAGAGATAGTGAGAGAAATAACTATAGTTCTACAATGAATTAGTGTAGGTTAAGAACATGTTATATTCTGGATAGTCTTGGTTGCATTTTATAGAGGAAAATAGTGATAAGGTCTCATCTGCACTTTAGTATATACTAACAACATAATTTTAAAGTTATCTCAAAAGAAACCAAATTATTTTAGGATGTATTAAATCAAAATATGGATTACTGTTGAATATGCTTTTAGAAGCCTATTAGATAGTTTAGAAAAACTTTGTAAAATATCTAGCTTAAATCACCTTTAGTTTCAAGAAGCTTCGACTTATTAAAAGTTGACATACACAACTACTCTAGTTCATATGATATAGGCTAGTTATAACTCTTAAATCCATATGTGATGACCTAATTCATATGGTGTTGGTTAGTCTTTCATTTTAGACCAAATGCAGTCACCTAAACTTGTATAAAATATTTTGCAAACTCCTTAAAGAGGAAGGATTTTACAGAAAGGATTTTATGACTCTTTCAATATGATGAATAAATGTATGCTTGATACATCATTTCCAATAATACAATTTAGAAAATAATTAATAATAGAAATAGAAAGAACAAACAAACAAATGCATAACACACCAATTATTTAAGCAAGAGGGAATATTTGAAAAGTGCTTTTACATAAGGATGGAGTAGGTTCGAGTAGCATTGACATATTTGGAAGAATAGTAAATATACTCTAACTTCACAATATTTTTGAAAAAACACTTATTTTTTATAGTAAAGTGATTACACTTAATTGTAACTATGTTGCAAAATCAATCTATAGAATTATTGTCTAAAAGTATAAAAAAAAATTGGGCAAGTTTTTGAGAATCCAATTTTTAGTGTGATTACTTAAAAGATTTTGAAATATAGAATAATTAAAAAAAAATTGGTAATGGTATTTTTTCCCCATTGGTATTTTGAAGCACAAGTTATCCCTCCCCCCCTTAAAATATATGAGCCAAGACAACCAAAAAACATTAAAAAAAAGTTTTAAAAATCTTTTAAAAGTGATTTAACCTTGGATTTCTCATAGAATACCGTACCCGGAGGTCACCTTCGACACATATTTGCCAAATAATTAATTAAAGTCCGAAAAGCACTTCAGCACTTTAAAATATAATTCCTTAAAAATTCGGCAATAAAATAAATAATATTGTAGTTTTCGGCAACAATCTGCTACAAATTCAATATTCACGTTTACTGTGAGTCGAAGAAGAACTATAGACAATGTCTTTATACAAATGAGGTGGTAGAAGGTGGAACAATCCATGTGGGATATGTAAATTAGGATTAGTAGAAGCTCAACCGCTCATACCTAGTTAAGTCAAAAGCAAAAATTGTGTTCAATGTCAAAATTCAGACCTCATTTTGACATAGAAGAATAATTTATTCTATAAAACTTTGAACTATGAAAAGTTGGTAAATCAACCCTAATTTCATCTTCAAAAATCCATTTGAGATTTTGAGTCTCCAGTATGAAGTTATGGACAAAATTCAGAGAGGGGGTTAGGAGAGAAATTTTCTTTGACATTTTCAAACATCCTCTCTGAATTTTGTCCATAACTTTTTATTGGAGTCTTGAAATCTCAAATGGATTTATGGAAATGAAATTAGGCTTATGTTACCAACTTTTCTTAGTTCAAAGTTTTTTGAATAAAGTTATTCTACTATGCCAAAACGAGGTCTAAAGTTCTACATTAAACACAACTCCTGCGTTTTGACAATGAGTGTTCAGCTTTTCTTCAAATTGTCCCATATCCTTTGAGGATTATGATGGACAATGAACTTCACTATAAAAATGACCTCTCTATCCATCATACAGTGGACATGTATTGGCATGTAGATGTCTCAGAACAATTTCCAATGTTTCGGCTCTTTTAACAAATACTTTTGTTTGGATTCGGCAAGGTTACTTTTTAATTTTCAAAATCATTCGGCTTAAATTTTTTTTAATGTTTTCCGCTGAAGGTGACCTCTGGTTACGGTATATAAATTTTTTTATTCATTCCATTTGCATTAGTATTGTGAAATTTATAGAGCATCCTAAAAACTAACTCTATAGATTTATTTTTAAAATCAATTTCCACTACTTTTTGAACTTTATGTCCCATAGGATTTAGTTTGTTGGCTAGAATTATCTCATTGTTGGAGTTGGCATGTTTAAATCCATCCTAGAGCTATAAATAATACAACTTTTCCTTCCATCTCTATCTAATTCTATATTATAACATTACAAAATTCAAAATGAAATCCAGTGTACATTCTATCCTCCTTAACCCCTCAAGGACCAAGAAGAAACAATGTGTCTTCAAATTTTCAATGGCAAATTCTCAGGAGGGTAAAACAAATCTCAATATTTTGTAAACTATAATCTTGTAGAGTAACATGTTAACATATGTGTTTCATTTTTTTATTTTCAAAATTTCAATGTAGAAGTATTCAAATTTTAATTTAGGAAATATAATCTAATAGAAAAAGAAGCAAACATAATGTTTTTCTAATGAAAAGAATAGTAGAGATGGATAAATATATTTTCTTGGACATTTATTGTCTTTATTCTGTACAAACAAATTAGGTCTAGACAATTTCTTTTCAAATTTGTATTTCTAGCAGTATTAAAATTACAAGGTTCAATTTGGTGTAATTAAAGATATAAAATAATTAGATTGATTCCAATTTTTTGGAAGATGTTTCAAATAATATCATTTGTTAAAAATTAAAAATTTGCATAAATATTTTTTAAACTATTTTTATAGAATCCAATTTAGTTAATTTTACGCTTTTGGCTTTCTACTCTTCCTTCTATTTGAAAATGTGTACAAATTTGACAGAGTTTTTTAATTTTATTTTAAGAAAATTAAAAAACACTATGTTTTCTTTAGATTAAAATATAGTTTTTTAGTGTGTTTGTGTGTGTTAAAAAGCAAAATTCATCTTTTTATAATTTTTTTCTTAAACAAATTGTGTTTTTTGCCTATAAAATTGATCATCCAAAACTATTATAATCTAAAAATTCAACAATCAATATTTTCCACAATTAATTCCATGCATGCTAGACAAAATAATCATTATTATTTTTTGGTTAAAATTAAGAATTTCAAGCACATCCATGTGAAAAAAAATATCAAAGTAGAACATTTCATTGAAAACCTCCATGAGGGATTAATTTGAACTTCCAAGGCAATTGTCATAGCACATTTTAAGTAGTTTGAGTAACAAACAAGCATATTCTAAAAAAAGATATTATGGCAAGTGTGCAAGATATTCTAGATTGTCTTTGTAGTGAAGGTCAAATTTAGAAAAAATTGAGTGTACAGTGGGGTCCCAATCAAAATGGCGTTTTTGAAATCGCAATGAAAGAAATTTCAATGCTGCCAACTTTGACAGCCTTCCGAGAGCTGAAAAATTGGTATTTTACCACGAAATTTTTATCACAACATCATCTTTATGTTAATAACACATGTACCAAATTTCAAGGGCAAAAAATTCATCAAAAAAACGTTATTGAAAATCTACCAACATGGATAGTTGTGGAAAAAAATTCACTACTCCCAAGTTTGACAGCCTCCCAAGGATTGATATAGTTTTTTTTTGCCATTAAATTTTTGGAATATCAATCACTCTATGTTATTAACATATGCTCTAAATATCAAAGCCAAAAAATCAATACAAAAAAGGATATTCACAATCTACTAGCATGTGTTGTTTGGAGAAAAACTTGAGGAAACCATTTCACTACTGCCAACTTTGACACCCTCCCAAGGGCTGAGATTCTTTTTAATTACCATGAAATTTTTGTCACAAAATCTTCTCTATGTTAGTAACATTTATGAAAAATTTATAGATCAAAAGATCTATACAAAAAAAGATATACACAATCTACCAACTTGTGTAGTTGTAGGAAACAATGGGGAATTTTTTTCCACAATTACACATGTTGGTAGATTTTCAATAACGTTTTTTTGATTAATTTCTTGGCCTTCAAATTTGGTACACGTGTTGTTAACATAAAGATGATGTTGTGTTAAAAATTTCGTGGTAAAATACCAATTTTTCAGCTCTCAGAAGATTGTCAAAGTCAGCAGCATTGAAATTTCCTTCACTGCGATTTCAAAAACGCCATTTTGATTGGGACCCCACTGTACAAGAATTTGAAGTTAGGAAGATTCAAATATCATAGTAAAGAGGATTTTTTTTTTTTTTTTTCACTTTTAAACCTAATATCTTGCAATGAGTAGACATTTTATCTAAAAGATCTTCCACACATTTTCATCCTAGTGTAATATAAGATCAAGTGCATATTTATGCACCAAAAATAAATGTTTTAAATCTTTGTTTTTTGCAACAAAAATATATCCATAAAATTTTAGGAGTAAAATGATTAGTGGTCTAAGGTTTGAAGCCTTTGTATTTTTATTTAGAATAAGTTCAAAGGTCTTTAACCCTTTAAGGTTTGAGCATCCCAAAAGTGGATGTGTTTTGGTCAACCCTGATTGTAATATTCAAATTATCTATTATGAATATGTGTTTAAACTAAGAAAATTAAACTTAACAAGTTTTACTTCAATCCTATTTTGAATTTTTGAAAATATTGAAATATTGAAAGAATTATTGCAATTGCAAGCTCCAAGTGCCAAAATACATGTTACACCACATTGTATGTTTTTCATTTGAATTTTCTTCTTTTAAATTTTTTTTAAAATTTAAATTATAAAATTATATTTTTCATTCTAACCTTCATTTATGGTGAAAATCTCAGACTATAGTTGATATAATTTTATTTCCACCTTTTATTTTTTTAAATTACAATTATTTGATTTCTCATCAACATTTTTTTTTAACCCCTAAAGCACCAAACATGCTTTTTTGAGAACATAGCTTTTGGGGGCAGCTCACTACAAGCGGAGTTCTTATTTGTTTTCTTTCAAATTTTCACACAACATTTTCCCGAGGAGTAGCTTTAAAGCCCAATAATTTTCATAACTTTGACTACATGGTTAAAAAGTTATTGCATGATATATCATTTTCACTACTTGGCAGGCAACCCAGGCAACAAAAAAAACTTCTTTAAAAATCACTTTTAAAAAAAATTAAAATTTGAAATTGGTTCTTTAGATTTATATGTACGTCGGATGCTTTGAATCATTCCATTCCGATCAATGAGTCAAAAGTTATGAGGATTGTGCCATAACTTTTTCGTCCGGCATCCGATTGAAACAAAAATTATATATCCACAAAGCTCTTGCAAAGCTACACAACCTCAAAAAATCTCAAAAAAATTCACTTTAAATTGAGATCCCCCGAGGGGACACGTAGGGCTTTAAGGATTAATGAGATTAAAGTTATGAGGAGTTTTAGTTTGAGGGTAGTTATGGAATCTCTACTCTAAAATAAACTTTGAAGTCCTTTATTTAACTTGATTTTCAATAATTTGAAAAAAAATAAAAACATTGGGTGTAGATTGTTTATTACAACATTATAATTGATGGGATTGGCATTTTTCAATTTCATAAATAAATTCTTGTCAATTTAGTGTTTTGAATCATTCTCTACCTCTTCCTACTTACTATTTTTTTCCTATATGTTGTACAATTCCAAATGATCTGAAATTTTTCAAGCATGTAGCCAATTTGCCTTGAAGAATAAATCCAAAGAGTAACCACCATTTTGGACATTTTTTCATACGAATGTGACCTTGTGAAGGGCAGCTGCCCGTTTTTTCGCAGGGACAAAAAAAGGATTTTTGTCAATTCAAACGCTATTATCTTGCAATCCACATGGTGGAAAATTCTGAATTTTTTTTCACATCTTCTTAAAAAATTTTACTACAAGATCCTATGGTTTCAAGTGTCCAAATTTATTTATTTTTCTAAAATTTGGCACTAGTATTAGAAATGGCAGTTTTGGAGCGGTTTTGGTGAAAACATAGTCAAAATCCTTTAGGGGTTAAAACCAGTTTCAATAGAAAATTCATTTTTTTATACATGAAAACTATCAAAAATTTTATATATCAATTTTGTCATAGAATAAATGTAGCTCGGTCGTGAAATTTGACTTACAAATAATTTCTAGAGGTGTTTTGGATGTAAAAATTAAAAAAATGCTTCTTAAAAAAATATATGTTTTCATTAATAATTTCAAAAATTATAGCTATGATAATTTTTTTGTAAAACAAAGTGAAAATTTTCATAATGATTGACAGTTCACAATGTCATGCAACAAAACTACAAAATTGATATTTGAACACAATTTAAAATCTTTTTCCTTAACACAAATTAAAAGGAAAATTTTAGCTCAAACATGATGTTTGACTATTTCACAATGGGTCTACTCCTTTAGGGGTTAACTTATTGGTTCATACTAGAAGGACCAACGTTGCTAGCATGTGAGCCAAGAAATGCAAGCCTACAAGCCTTGAGCCACCATATGTGTACATTGTAGTAATTAATAATATAGTATAAACAATTTTTTTTGTGTTCAACTGTAAATAGATAATCAGTTGACTATGGTAATAGTTTAATATTCAATATAAAATAAAATGTTGAATTTAAAAAATTTCAAATTGGAATAGAAACTAGACTCATTAAGCTTCATTTCCTTTAAATTCCAAAAAGATCCTTTACATGGCTCAAATTAAGGTCAAGAGCAAGGAGGTAGGAATTGCCAAATACAATAGAAGGGGTTTTTTGTGATCCGTGGCTTACAATTCCTCATTTTTAGTTAATTTTTGGACATCCCCTAATGCTTTTTTTGTGTGTGTGTGTGTTATGACAAGGAGAATCTTCTCTACCAACTCTCCTCCAAAATTGGATGAAAACATGACGTTTTACATCCTCAAATAAAATTTTCTTTTGTCATCCCAAAGCCACATCTTGGAGCCTCTAGAGTTCTTGGATTAACCCTCGAGTGCCCAAGCCTTTCCAAGTGTGTTATTCCTAATGAAGCAAGTTGATTTTTTTTTCAAAATATAATTGTAAAGATTTTTATAGAGTTTGCTTATTAATGTGGAGACCAATTTCAAGTGTGAAATTGCATGGTCGTTGTGAGATTATAACAAGAAAAATGTATATAATATAAATATATATATATATACTATTTTTAGTATATTGTCCCTCTCCACAATGTTTGAAATATATGCATATTTAAGAGTTTGTTGGGATAAGAGGTGACATGAACAACTAGACATTGTGTTAGTATACTAAAATGCACTTCCAAAAACCTTAAGTTCATATGAAGTGCTAAAAAAACCCTTACACAATCCACCTTGCAATTGTTGAAATGCAATTTTTTGGGGGGTAAAAATTACAAATAACTCTAAATCAACACTGGCATGAACAATGAAATTTAACGTAACGGTGAAAATAATGAAAACATTTTTTCCATTAGGGCCATATTCAAAGTATATGCAAACTTCAATTTTTTCTTTGGTTGGTTAATTCAGCCTACTACAAGTTGGAGCATTGTGATGGGCTACCCCCCCTTCTGCCGCTGCTGTCACCTTAACATTCGCAAGCACTTACTGCACTCCTGCAAATTCGCAAGACAAGTCTGGAGCTTCTTCTTAAAGATCTGCCAGTCCCTTGGCCTTTACGCTCGTCTCATTTTTTCCCCTCTGCTTTTTTTTTAATGGTCACCTCCCTTTTCAAAAAAATAAAAAAGTATATGGATAAGTACAATCTTTTAGATCTCAAATCAAATGAAATTGTTAAACAAGCTTTATTCTTTCACTAATGATACATAATTATATGCCTTTGAGGATCTCTCAAAAATCAGATATTTATCTTTTTAGTGAAAAATAGAACTTTTTAATCCTTAACCTTCAATACTACTTGTAAATTTTTTTGAAATGGTCAAAAGAATTTAATTGCTCATACCAAAATGAGCTTGAAATTTTGGATCAACCATATATGGTGGTTTGGCACAGCTTTATGGGTTGAACAAGTTTGGTATCTTTCAAGGAACTGTGCCGCCTCATAATTCCAACGCTACAATAAAGATCATTAGAGGGTTAATTGTGAACATTTTAAAGTCTCTTAGTGCAAGAAAAATGATTTTTTGCTTGAAGAGTTTTCACATGCCTATTTGACATCTTTTTTTTTTTCTAATGCCTAGACGTAACCATCCATACAAGCCGGACTAGTTATACTCTTCTTCCCTTCATTTAACCCATTGCTCCTTTAGGGGACAAAATGGATTTTGGGTAGACTCTTGTGGTCTCAATGTTTGTTGTATTTTTTTGAATTTTTTTGGTAAAGATATTAAAACACATTAGCTTTCCAAAATATAATTTTTATTTCATCGAAGCTCGAGAGCAAAAGTTATGGCAAATGAAGCCCTTATTTTAGTTCAATGGGCAGAAAAAAACTTTAAAAAACTTTGAAGTAAATTTATTGTGTTTTTTGAATAGATTCTATTTTTATGTACAGAAAAATCTTTGATTTAATCCATTTGGATTTGTTATGTGAAAATTATGGACAATCTTGTTTTTTGGACAATCAAAGCATTTTCTTGAAAAAATGGCTTGTAGGGTTTATTTTTTGCCTCAATTTAAAAAAAATTCAAAATAAAATGTTTCACAAAATTGAAATCTCTTGCTTGAACAATCTCACTATTGAGATTAGTGTATTTCAATTTTATTGTAGAGCTATTAACAATTTAGATTTTCCTTCAATCTTTAATCTATATTTACTTAACAATCTTAACAAAATTAAATTAATTAACTAATTAATTTTTTTCTGGACTCTCAACTCAATTCTTTATCATATAAATTTAAAAATTCAAAATTATTAGAGAAAAAAGTATAAGTTATGAAGATTCAAAGCCTCAAAATGTAGTTGAGCAAGGTGCAAAAAAAATGGTTGACTTCACTTTAATCACAAATATCTTGCAATCTACATAGTCAAAGTTTGTGAAATTTCTTCCACACATTCTTATACTAGTCTAATAAAAGATTCTATCATTAACTATACATAAAAAACATTTTAAATTATAATTTTTTGCTATGTGCTATAAAAATGGCAGTTTTGAATGTTTTTTGATGGAAAGAAGACCTTGGGACTTTAGGGATTAATGTGCATGGTTCTTTGAAGAAGAAAAAAAATTTGGTGCTTTTTAGATGAGCTTATATTAACCTTTAAATGATGTTGAGGACGTTTTTCAACCAATGAATGACAAAGAATCTCTTTATGTAGGACAGAAGTACAGCTATTCATTTTCCAAATTTTGTGTGAAAAATGAAGGTCTTCTAAAGTAGTTTGACTTGCAATGAGTGCTTTTTCATTTTTAAAGCCAACTTTTTATATGCTAGCAAAATAGATGATTTCCATGGTCATCAGCTCGTCCTTTAACCTTGGAATGCCACTGGCACCATTATGTAGTACATGGATGACAATCCAATGAAATGTAAAGCTATTGGAAGCATTTTTTCATCTCTGTTTTTCTTATTGACCTTTCATGTTGTGTTATGAAGAGTATCTAATTGAGTTTGTATTCTTGAAATGTTTTGTTTTTTTACGTAAATGGGAAGTTAGTAAAAAAAACGGATCACAAAATATGCTATTTTAGTGTATCATGGAAAGTTGTTGCTCCTTGCTCTTAATCTAAATTTTTTTCACAAAAATGATATTTTTTGAGTTTAAGTCCAACTAGCAAAACAAAGTTCATTTACTCTAGTTTCTATTCTAATTTGAATTTTGAAAAAATGCTAATATTGATTATTTTATTGCAATTTGAAGTTTGGATGTATTTTCAATGCTTGTTGAATTCTAATTATAGAATGACATGGAAATTGAATTTACACTATGATGTTTGTCATTGTAATATACACACATGGTGAGTTTTTGTGATTTTTTTAAATAATTTTCTATTCGATGTGATTTTTCTTCACTTTTTCTTTAAAAATTCACAACAAAATTAATTTTCCACAAAAAATCTAAGTTTTTTGTGAAGTAAAGAAGACATATAATTGATCTTTGAAATATAAATGGGTCAAATCACACTCAAAGGTATTGTTGGAATTACTTTGCTAGGACAGAACTTGAGTCCTTTTTTTTAACTTTTAAAGCTATAAATTATTTTGATGTTGCCATATAATTTTTTAAGCAAGAGAAATATATATGTTGCAACCTCGGTTACAAACTCAAGGTTTCAGAAGATAAACCAACAATGCACGAGAAGGGGACTGATACATTAACTTATCATACATTCAGCTGAAGTGCTTTTGAAAAGCAGTGCAAATGGTAGCTTCACTAGTTTGTGTCTTTTGAGCACAATGGTGACAAACTACCATTTTTGCCAATCAAGTAATGCACTTGTGAAATGAATGAATTACTTAATTGTGCTTGTGAAATACATTTTATACCCACCCCACCCTACATTTATATTTTTCTGGAAGTTGTTGTAATTGCAATTGATATGAGATATAGTACATGTTGTCAATATTTGTATTGCATGGCCCACATCAATCCCCATATGTATACATCATATCATATTAATACACTATATATATACTATTCACGTGTATTTTGTATATTGTATTATATAAATATCCATATCATATCTTTATCAAATTTGTAAATCCTAATCTCGTCGACCAAGATCATCTCTCAGGATGGCACAATCAACGGCGACAGTTTTTTTTCAATACTGCAGATTGATGACATTGGAGGTGTGTGTGTGTTTTTTCCATATGTAGATCAATGGTTGCAGGGGGGTTACATTAAGGGGGACTTTGGGACTTGAACATAGTTGTTTGCATTTTTTGCGCATATTGTCAGTTGTGACTTGTGGGCGCTAGATTACCCACCCTTGGTAATAAAGCGAACACCGACCAGGTTCTATGCTTTTATCCACTTTTTTAATATATGGGGGTGTTGTGAGCATGGTCCACTGTGCTTTCCAAGCAATGGATTTTTTTGCTAACATTTCCTAAGTGTCGTGGATGGGTAGCGAAAATAACTAGAAATGCATGTGGTAACTCACAGGTTAACTGCAATGATCAGGGGTGATAGTGAATTCTTACTCCCTAACTATCTATCCTATTTCTAGGGTTGACTAGGTGGTTGGCGTCATTTCTAACGTCCCTAACTACGCAAAAGGAAAACCCTTACATTCCTTCCATGAACCCCTAAGACTATCGTTGTGTTTTGACACTCCACTTGAAAGTTCTATTTCTAAAGACTAATCCTAAAGCTCAACTTTACTCTAATTTTCAACCTCTAATTGTAACTCTAGATTTTTACTCCTTAGTGCTAACTCTAAATTCTAACTTCCAAATTTGACTCTATGTTTTGACCTTTATTCTCGTTTTTTACTCCTAAATTAACTCTAGAATTT
The DNA here is from genome assembly GCA_951230915.1 of Antitrichia curtipendula. Taxonomy (NCBI): domain Eukaryota; kingdom Viridiplantae; phylum Streptophyta; class Bryopsida; order Hypnales; family Leucodontaceae; genus Antitrichia; species Antitrichia curtipendula. Next base: position 33,300,472 of record OX579635.1, read on the forward strand.
ACCCTCGAAGTTTAACTCTATCTTTTGATTTTTGATCCTAGGTTTTTACTTCTAGAATTGACTCTACGATTTAACTTCTACTTCTAATTTTTACTTCTACTTTGAGCGTTGATTTTACTCTAACGCTTCTCAATTGATTCTAAAATTTAACTCTTAACCTACCCTAAGATTTGACTTGAGAATTTGACTCCTAGATTCACTAGAAGAAAAACGTGTCTGGCACAACCCACTACTATGCAACTAGTGTCCTATACAACTATCCTGCAACTGTAATCCTCTCTATATGCACCAAATTTGACAACTAGGTTGTTTAGTCGCAAAGTAGTCATAGAATGAAGTGTAGGGTTACAGGATTGTAACAGAGTTGGCAATTAGAATTACTATGAGGTATTCTACATCCAGTTTTCATCACAATTGTCGATGTGGACAACTCTACGCATCGTGGAGTCCACTGTGGCAAACCACAATCACATATTATCTACATTTGACCACAATTCGACTAGAAAACGACTAGAAAACAACTAGTTTGCGACTAGAAACAACTATAGTTTGACTAGAAAACGACTAGACTGCAACTAGAAAACAACTATAGTTCGACTAAAAAATGATTAGATTGCAATTAGAAACAACTAGAATTTGTAAATGACAACTCTGTTACACTCTTGTAACCCTACACTATTACAGAGCTTCTCAGTGACTAGATTGCAACTACAGAATGACTAGGAAACAACTAGAATTTTCTAGAATTCTTTTGGTTGTTTTGTAGTGATTTTCTAGTCGTTTTCTAATTTGTTTCCCGATTATTTGTCTTATAGCAATTGTCCCATATCAATTGTCAAGAGTACCATTAGGTTAGACATATAAGACTTGTAAGTTGTTGTATTCTTATGTAATGAATTCCCTTAGTAGAATTTTAAGATTTCTATTAGGTGTAGATTTCTACAAATTGTAGGTTTCTACAAACTGTAAAAATCCAAGAATTTTTAAATTACATAATTTCCTAAACCAATGAAATCTTTTAAATCTAAATATCTGAAATCTAAAATATAATTTAGATTCGTAATATCCAAAATCTACAAATCATTAAGATTAAAATTTTAAAATCTACAAATCTACAAGTCGCAAACAAGTTACAAACAAGTCACAAATGAGTCGCCAACAAGTCGCAATAGAATCACAGATAAGTTGCAAACAAGTCGCACAACTCATCGATTGAATGACCGACGTCTCGTGACAGCGAATACACATAAGCGACCACGTTAGAAAAGGCCGTCGATGAAGTTCAAACTATGCTGCCGGATGAAAACAGATTCACTTCATTTTGCGACTCTAATTTTTATGCGACTTGTCCACTGCAACTACGGACCTCTAGATTATCCCATGTCGCAAATTAGTTACACAACTCAAAAAGCAGTTGCTCTTTGCAATCACAGAACCCCTCATTTTCTTTTAGTGATTACACTTCCAAATTAACTCTAATCGTTTTACTTTCCAAAGTTAACTCTAGATTTTTAACAGCTAATTAGTTCCTTGTTTAAATCCTAGATTCTTTTTCTAATCTAAATCCCTAATTTCCGTCCATGGTTCCTTTTGGATGAAATTTTACTTCAATTCCCTCGTTTTTTCTTCACTACTTAACTTATCCTAACATGGTTGATTTGAAGCCAAATCCTAAGTGTAAGATGTTTTCGGAAACCTCTATCCCTAATCTAGAAACTTTTGAATCTAAACTCTTATTTTGCACTGAAAACACACAATTTAACACACCTCTTGATAATATAATTTTATTCCCTTTTATTTATATCAAAAGCTATCACAAGTATATCCTTGAGTGCCCTCCTACATATTTTCCTATGTCTTCCTCTACTATCATGTCTAGCTAACACCCTCCTTATAAAGAAGGCAAACCGCATGATGTGCCAAGAATGGCAACCACCTGGCAGTTCTCCCTAGTTGGTTTGGAGAGTGCACGTAAATGTGAGAAAGGATGAAAGGTTGGGGATGATGCCAAAATTCATCGTATCATCTCCTCCCCAGTTTCTGTCACAGTGCTAGTGGATTGAAACTGATGCTTTCGTTCGATGAACGCTTTAAGCTTGGATCCATTGTAAATCTTCTTCATAATTACTCCCTCATGTGTGTTGATCTTGTAAGAACCATTGTTAAAGGCGCGATGCACAACATATGGCCCTTGCCATTTTGGTTTGAATTTCTGCCCATGCTGCTTGACCAACCAATGATTGATCATCATAACTAAATCTCCTTGTTGAAATTTGATTGTTTTCTTGCACCCATCATGCTTGCTTTTTCGCCTGTTTTGGACCGATTCATATACCTGGAGCGCACGACGTCGTGATTTGTCAAGCTGTTCAAGCATATCCACTCGTGCCTAGATTGACTCCTTATCTCCAAGTTCATGTCAAATTGCCGTGCGCAGCAAAGTCAACTCCAATTCGATTGGGAATAAAGCTTCGAAACCAAAAGCTAGCTGAAATGGTGTAAAACCAGTGGATGTTTTGAAAGCGGTCCGATACGACCACAATGCTTCACTCACGTGCAAATCCCACTCTCTGCGTTTGTCCATGGCCACTTTGCCTATTATTCCTGCAAGTATGCCATTAGTTCGCTCTACCAATCCGTTTGCTTGAGGGTAGTAAGGGCTGGCTCGTTTGTGCTTTACTGACATTTTTGAGAGTAGCTCGTCTACCAAATCTTTCACAAAGTGAGTTCCTTGGTCTGTAACAATCTCCAAAGGGCATCCATATCTGCAAATTATTTGATTAAAAATGAACTCAGCTGCCGTCTTCTTATTGCACTTTCGAACGGGCGCCGCTTCTACCCATTTGGATAAATAATCTGTTGCAACAATTAAATATTCGTTCTTTTAGCGATGAGTGGAAGCGGCCCGACAAAATCCACTCTCCACTTCTCGAAAACTCCCGTGGGATATATTGGATGAAGTTCTGAATATGTAATGACTCGCTTGCTGAATAATTAACAAGGTATGCAGCTACAACAGAATTGATTGCAATTAGCGGGGAGTGTTAGCCAGTACAGCCTTAACTGTAAGATTTTTCTTGCTGTGATGTTGGTAGCAAAGTGTCCTCCGCAAGCCCCCTCATGGCAACATTCAAGCGTCTTTCGAGCTTCTTCAGCGTTTATTGCTCTCCTAAGAATTCCATCTTTACCAATACAATATAGCTTGTCACCTACTAGCGTATACATTTGACTTTGTCTACGAATCGTTTGTCGTTGTTGGGGCGTTGAATTGATAGGCAAAATGAGATTCTGTAGGTAATTGATGATATTCTCATATCAGACATTGCTTGTGTCAGGTTCGTTGGTAAGAAGATAACATTCCGGGTCATCCGAAAGTTCTCCATATTCACTCATCGGCGGATGTCCTAGCTCCAACAGCAAACCTGCATGAGTTGCTCTTGACCCTTTTACTGCTTTGATGTCTAGGTCATAAGATTGTAGAGCAGCCATTAATCTTGCAAATCGTCCTTCCGGATCCTTTTGTTGCAATAATTGTTTTAATCCTTCAATGTCACTTTGCACCAAAGTTGCCTGATTACTTGACAATAAATAATGTTTGAATTTCATACAAGCAAATAATATCGCTAATCCTAATTTCTCGAGAGGAGCGGATTTGACCTCGTACGAAGTCATTAGTCTGCTTGCGTAATATATAGGGTGAGCTCTCCCAGCCTCGTCGTTTTGGAGTAGCACCACCGCAACGGCATATTCCGTGGCGGACGGATTTATAATGAACTGCTTGTCCCATTGTGGACTTCTAACTATGGGATCACTTGCCAGTCTTTCCTTGATATAGGAAAATGTCCGTTCACATTGATCGCTCCAGATAAAGGGAATAGTCTTGTTGGTCAGCGCACTTATGGGCCGCCCAATGCCTGCTAAATTCGGTATAAAGCAATTGTGATATATTGTAGTTCCCCAGAGTTTAGCAATCTGTTGGCGTGAGATAGGCTGAGACATCTCTAGTATTCTCTTTACTTTGTCAGGATCCATGCGTAGGCCCCCACTGAAATCTATGTGTCCTAGAAGCGGGCCTTCCTCAAAACCAATCCTATATTTCTCGGGAGATAAGGAGCATCCATGTTCACGTAGGATTTGAAACGAGGCTCTAACTTGCTAAACGTGACTGATACGGCCACCATAGACAGCAAAATCATCAAGGTAGACACGGATGAATTTGCCAATATATGGCCCAAAAATCTTTAGCTGCACTCTTTGAAATGTGCCTCCAGTGTTGCATAAGCCAAAAGGCATTCTTAAATAAGCAAAAGTGCCCCAAGGAGTAGTAAAAGTAGTATATAAGATGATGTCTTTGTGTACCTTTACTTGGTGATATCCGATGTAGCCATCGCAAAATGTATACATTTGATGCCCAGCCACCTCGTCCAAAAGCTCATCAATGTGAGGCAAGGGCTGGCGGTCTTTTTTCGTAAACTTATTTAGTGCTCGATAATTCACGCACACTCGCCACTTTCCTCCCTTTATGGGTACAATTACCACTGGTGAGACCCACTCCGTATTCTTCACTTGCGTGATGAAACCCCCTTCTAACAAACGGTCCAGCTTTGCTCTTAGCACACTCATTTTTTTCAGGTGCCATGCGCTTTTGCCTGGTCCGTACAGTTTAGCCTCTGGTATCAATTCAATTTTATGTTCTTCTAAGGTGATCGCTGGAAGGTTGCGGTGTCTGGATACAAAGAGATCAGAAAACTCGGTAACTAGTGCTTCCAGCTCAGTACGTTCCGACGAGGTCAATGTGGGTCCAAATTTAAGCTTGCTCAAGATTTCTTCCTTTCTTGAGGGCACGACTTCAGTATCTTCAAGATGTTGTATGGAGTGGCCCACCACTTGCGGAAGCACATCCACAACGTACAATTCGGCCTCTGAGTCGTCTGATTCATCGCTGCTTGACAAGTCTGAGCCCGATGAAAACTCGTCTGTGGCGTCCGTGATGTCATCTTGTGTCGTTCCTTCTGATGAGCTGGAGTAAGAATCCGGCACGACTTGGATGCTGACACGATTGATTGCCGAGCCAATCTTCATCTTGCCTTTTTTCCAATAATTTACAGCACGCAGCTATGACCGGCCCAAAATCATTGGATATCCTACCTTGCCCGTCGATATGTCCAAATCATGAAAGTCTATCTTTACTGTCACTCCATTCACTGTCACCGGTACTTGACTAATGAGACCCAGCGACCTGACACACCTTTGGTCTGCGACCTTGAGGCGAAGAGATGATGACTTGTTCGGTGTCAGACCAACGTCCTCCATGAACCATGACGAGATGATGTTCATTGCCGCATCGCCATCAAGAAGGCACCCACCAACATCATGACCGTTTATGGTGGCTTGTACTTGTGGTGATTAAAGATCTCCTTTGTTTTGTCCGCAACATTAACCTCGACTGTAGACTTGCATCGACGTACATTGATCCCTTGACGAAGCTCGCGACGTAAAGATGGACACTTCGCAACCAACTACCGGATTGTAATGTTTGCCAATTGTTTTCCTAAATCCTGCAAGATCGAATATTCACTTTGACCTTGACTAAGTAGAAGGTTGTGGATCCCAATTTTCCTTTGCCGTGATTGCTCTCTTTTCTCTGGTCGTCGGCACTTGTCTCTATGTTGATCGACTTCATCTTTCTTCTTTAGTATCTCCAGTTTGTCTTTAGTAGGTCGACCTCTCTTGGTGTTCATCACTTCGGGGTCAGTTTCTTGTACTCTGCTGTCGCCAACAATCTGGAGCAGGTTTACCTCAGCGAGATGAGCCTTTGGAATTTCAGAGGATGTCTTTAGAATTTCTGGGCAGTCACTTTTATAATGCCCCCTCTTCCCACAACCATGGCAGGTGACAAATTGCACCAAATAAGGTGTGTTCGGTCGATTCTCTGATGCTGGACTTTTCGAGCGATTGTTGCTGCCTTGTCCTTATAGTAGAAATAATTTTAGGTCGTGCATATCTAATATAAGTTGAGTTATCTCAGGACCTTTAACTTTTACTTCTCTTTTGATTTCGGTGATTGGGGTGGCTACTTGAATTGGCTGGGACACCACAGGTGTGATCGCAGTCATGACAAGTTGTGGCTGCAATATACTCGTTAAGTTCATCTCCTTCCTTTGAGCTAGCACGAGGGCGCTTTCAAAAGTGGCTGGCTCCTTCCAGGCAACAATCTCCTGGATGGCCGGCTTAAGGCCATTGACAAAACTGCGTAGAGCCAGAGCTTCGATGCTTCTAATACTTGCAGTTGTGTTCTCTGGGCTCTGGGTTTGCGCATTGTCTGAGCTGGTAGGTACGCTGTTCAAACTAGGCTAGATACGAGATTGGAGCTCGCGAATCCGCTTGCTAAACTGGCGGACGCTTTCACCATTCTGTTATTTGATCAAACTGAAAGTCCCAAGGAGACTTTGATAGGATTCTCTCTCTTGGAATTCAGAAATTAGCGCGGTCGTCAACGCCTCCCACGATGTTACGACTGCTTCATTTTGTTGTTCAAACCAAAAGGACGCAGTATCATCGAGGTGTATAGGTAAAAGTTCGAGCCATGCGGTCTCAATTCTATCCCCATTTGCCATGCATGCTCTCTTAAATTGTCGCAAGAATCTCTCTGGGTCTTCACGCTCTTTCCCGGTAAAAACAGGTATAGCTACCATTATGGGAACCCTTGGAAAAAGATTATCCTTTCGCAGTCTCGCGCTGTCTGATAACTTCTAGATCGCCACCAGAGGCCGTTTCACTCGGGCTCACTAAATCTAGGTAAGAAGTATCCAAGGACAATAAAATCTCGCGTGATTCAAAACTGCGAGGCCAAGGGCGAGATGAAAAGTCTCTTTGCTTTTGTCTTTGATTTCAAACCGCAACCTTGGAGGATGTGCCACAAGCTCTGCAGTTTGACTCTCTCAACAACGGGCGGAATGTTATCAATTAATGAGAAGTAATTGACAGTTGAATAATATGATTTTCATATAGTCTTCAGAAAGCACTAGTAAGCCCAAGAGCACAACTGTGACAGAAACTCCACGAAGCAATTCCAGGCATGAATTTAAGAAAAAATTGTGATTATTCCTACTCCCTGAAATAGTTTGGCATTTGATTGAATTGACGTTCCCAAACCAATTTCACAGTTTCACTAAATCAAATGTTGTCTCCACCAAACGCTTGCCAGTCCGTGAGATAGCCAGCAAAAACAAACTTTGTTCTCTCAATCGCATCACAGCTCCACTAAGACTGCAATCGGAGTGCAATCGAAGTGCGGTATTCTCGATTGAGGAATCGCTAAGAATCCGACATATGCAATTTAAATTAAAGCTCACAAGATGCAAGTACCTCTTTGTAGAGGACAACTCTGCTCCCCTTCCGCTAAAGGTGTTCCAGACGGTTTCACCAAGAAAACCCCGTGTCTTCTCGCGCTGTCTGTGCATTCTCACGAGCGATCTTCCTAGCAAATGCTGAAGTCAATTCTGAAGCAAGCGGCAAAACTAGTGGCGTCGAGCAATCTTCCAGCGTGATCAGTGGCATCCTCGGATCAACACCCCTCGCGTCACTCGGCCTTCCAGTCGCCAGCATACATCTTTCAAATTTTCAATTCTCAGTTCGAAGTTGCAGCGTCGAGATGTTCTATTTTCTTTAATTCAAAACCGACTTCAGGGGTAGGAGTGACCGAATGACTCGGCTCACACAGCGAACTACTCTCCAACGGCCCCAACTCGCAATCTTGCGCAAAAGCTCCGCAACGTTTGCACACAAACTGCCACCCTCATAAATCTCCACTAGACTTCAAAATATGCTCTGATCTACGAATTGATCGGCCTACGGATCAGAGTTCTTGAAATGTGAAAGCAGGCTCGGCGAATGAGTCTTCCTCAATGAAAAACTACAGATTGACTTCGTCAAAATCCAGCAACTCGGTGAGGTAGCTCGCTGACGCGTTGAAAACTCTGTACGTGTGAGTTACAAAACTGGTGGGCTCAACTTCTTCGGTCACTTGCAGCGCTGCTTCAATTGGCTCTAAAGCTATATTAACGAATCTATGAATTGAAGGTAATCGATTCTCGCCCACGTTTCTGTCTTCATCTAGCATCAGCTCATCCACTTCATCACCAAAAATCTCCACTCGAGAAGGATGTGTGTAGCACATAACGCCGTTGACACTGCTCCTAATATACTCCTTCAACCCAAGTAATTACAATGAACCTTTTCCGTATGCTACTATGTAAAATTGGCACGGCTCTCATCCTTTGACAAATTCTTTCGTGTCCCAGCAATGGAGCCAGATGAAAACACATAATTTAACACACCTCTTGAAAATATAATTTTATTCCCTTTTATTTATATTGAAAGCTATCACAAGTATATCCTTGAGTGCCCTCCTAGATATTTTCCTATGTCTTTCTCTACTATCACTTCTAGCTAACACCCTCCTTATAAAGAAGGCAAACCGTATGATGTGCCAAGAATGGCAACCACCTGGCGGTTCTCCCTAGTTGGTTTGGAGAGTGCACGTAAATGTGAGAAATGATGAAAGGTTGGGGATGATGCCAAAATTCATCGTATCAGCACTAATCACGGCTTGCTAATTGCGTTTAAAAGGTTGATTAAGGAAATCAACACTAATTATTTAATTAGGAAAAAAACACCAAAGTTTAATTCAAAAACTCACCTCTTCACTGCCGATTTCGGAAATCACTTTGTCCATGTCCACGTATTCATCCTCATGCTCCATGGTAACCTTTTGTTTTGTTTTATTTTTTCCAAGCTCACCGCTTAATTCGAGAAAGTGTCACACCCTTGCAATCTAACTTCCCTCTTTCCCTTCCTCCTTCCTTTTCTTTCTCCCTTTCTTCTTCTACACTAGTACTATTCCACCTAAGCTTTTATGGATATCTTACAACTATGGACTCAAACTCCAAGGAGATTTTAATGTCCCTCCTACCCTCTTACACAATTTTGCCTTTGCGTCATCCTAATTCTCCTCCCAACGGTCACTACGAATTCTCAAGAATTTCTTCCCTAAGCCTACCTAATCCTAGGCCTAAGTCACTATTTATTGTCTCTCACCTTCTCCCACCTATTTCAACTTCTTCTTCACTAATCTCCTTCCATTCTTGATTTTTGTTGTATTTGTGGTGAGAGAATTGGGAGTGCTTGTTTGCAGGTGTGTGTAGGGTATCAATGACGCCCCCTTCTCTTCTTCCCTTCCTTTCCTAGCCTAGCCTACTTCGTCCCGCTCTATACTAGCATAGTCCTTTCGGCTTGTTTTCTGTGTTTAGAGCCTAGGATCCAGTAAGGACCAAAAAGAACGAAAAAAAAGAAAAACAAACAAACAAGGATTTGTGTTTTTTCCTCCCCCTTCTTCCTAGCCGGAGAGGCCTGGCCTGCTGGGAATCGGGTTCTCTGGGTGAGGGCTAGGGAGTCGGGCTGTCCGAGGCCACCATGGGAGTTGGGCTGGCCGGGGGAGTCGGGCTACTGGGAGAGTTGGGCTTTCCATAGGCTGCCAGGAGTTGGGGTTCTCTTTGGATTGGGGCCTCTATTAGAATAACACGGAACTGGGCCCTTGGCCTCAATACTATTTTGGACTCAAGTAATTCTAAAATGGACACCAACTGGCAACATGGATAACTTCGGGGGAAATAAGTCCCAATGCTAAACTGGAAGACTTTGGAGAGTGAACGACAACTCTACGCTGGATGGCCTTGGGTAGACTCTAATTTTGGACACTAAACTTTGAGAGCTTTCAACAATCTTTTGGAAACTAAACTTTGAACATGCACACCTAGGGGATTCAAAGCTCCGCCATAGAACTGGGTTTAACACCAAATCTAAGACTCTCGACTCCTAGGGGGTTCAAAGCTTCGCCGTCTCACAGCTTTTAACACACAATCTAAGACTCTTGGGCTAAAGGGGTCCAAAGCTTCATCGTCTACGTGGGGCCCACAATTAGCAAGGACAAAGTTAAACAAAGGTGACTCACAAAAGAACCCTTAGCACAACACTATGTTAGCACAACTTCTACACGTACGAGGTAGGACCCACACTGATTAATAGGACTTAAGACTCCACACTAAAAGCCCCCCAAAGCGGCATCGCCAAGGTACGGTGGGGGGTGATCTTTAGGATTAGTACAATGACAAAAAAGACTCTTAAAACTTCACGAGTTAGATCACAAAATATACAAGGGAGAGAGGGGCTCTCCACTTACAACAAGGTACCAAAAAACTACACCAAAGAGTACACAAAACAGGGTAGAAGGACCCCCAAGGACCTTCAAAGCTTGAAAATAAGCAACAATGGAGGCAAAAGCGCTCCAAAAACACTGTAGAGGTTTTTGGCTTCAAATGCCAAGATATCCAAAATAACTTGGACCCACGGATCCAAAATAAGAATTAGGGATATTCTAGAGAAAAAAATGGGGCCCTTAAATAGGTTTCCAAGGGCCCACCCCTCCCTCTAGAGTTCTAAGTTAACCTTATCAAATTGGATTTTCATTCTCATCCTCAAAGATTTTCATCCTAATCCCTAAAAATCTACTTCTACCATCTATGCTGGACCAACATCCTAACTTTTGGAGATTAACTCCAATTGTCAAACAGATTGCACCGTTGGCTCTAGATCGCCGTGTTTAGTTCTAGATCCACTTCTCCCCCGTATCGAGGCCAAAAACCCATCGTAGGCTAATTTAGTTTTAAAACCAAATTGTGATAAAATCCTAGATGTTGGGGGTCTCTTCTTTTGAGAAATGTGAATAGCCTAGGGTCTTTGGTAGGTGCGAGAGAGTCGGAAAGGACTTTTGGTTGACTTCATTTTGCCATCGTATGGTCCCGGAATGCCGGTCAACGTGGCGGGGATCCCGCCATTTGGTTAATTCCCAAGGAATCTCGCCGGTTCAGGTACTTGCCGCTATCAGAATGTTGTGAAACTTCACGGAGCGCATTATTAACATAAAGCAAGCTAGTCTAATTTTTAGTGAGGTTTTATTGTAACCTGGATAATTTCCATGAAATTCCCGTTGGAAGTTAGAAGGGTTGACTTCCCGGAAAAGGTTCTTCTGCAAGTCAGAAGATGCCGGGAATTTTCACGCGACCTCTCAGCGAGTTGCATGAAAGACGTGTAGGTGCATTTCCATACCTGGCACGATTGGTTAGTGGAGATTAAAACTGGCCATCTCCTCGAATTAGCGACGGTGCCGGAATCTTTTGCAGATAGAGGAATCTTGGCACATCGATTTCGTCGTTGGACTCTTGGCATGGGATTTACCTTAGAACACCATCCTTGGGCTGTAGATTCCTCCACGGCCCGGTCTTGCATCAGTGGCTTTTGCATGCTAACAATTGGGGTTTGGGAATTCATCGATCTAATGGAGAATTCTAAACCTAACTCTAGGATCCGACCTAGTGGCCTCGTTGTGCATCCCTTGGACTGACTTAGCTATGAATTGCCACATTCATGGTGGGATTTAGCCCTTTTGGGGCTATGCGACTCAAATCCTCCAAATCTAACGTTTCGTTATTTCTACCCTATTTTTAGGCCAGGTTTGGGGGGATTCTAAGTCTAAATACAAATCTAGACCAAATACTATAATGGGTATGACACAACCCTATTTTTGGTTCTACACTCTTTTTATGGCTTTTTGTATATTTTTCTTAACTTTAAATTGCAAATTTTCAAAAAAATAATTCTACAAGTTCCAAGTGACAAATTGGAAGCTTACATGACTACATATTTTGTGACACTCTAAGACTTCCACATTTTAAAGTTAAATCCAAGGATAAAATCATATATGCGAACAAATTGTAATTTGAGTAGCTCCATTAGAAAAAATTTGACCCCTGCGGAGGGCCGCTAACTTTTTGTTTTCGTCCCCCCCCCCCCCCCCCCCCCTCTTACAATGCAAATAAAAAATAAAAAAAAAATGTTTTTTTATTAAAAAAAATACTTAATCTGATATGGCACTACTAATTTCTAGTAGAATTTAAAATTAAAATTAAAATTTTTCCTATAATTGCACCACTGCCACTAAAAATTCATGGCGTGAAATTTTTTCTAATGATGAACTACAATCGCAATCATGATTCGTCAATGTTGCGAGAAGAAGACCTTTTGTTTTTTATTTATACAATTTTATCTTTTCACAATTGCTTTTACATAAGAACTGGTGTGAATGTATAAAAGGAGGCTTGAAAACAATTTGAGCATTAAGAACCACTCCTACAAAAGTGCCCAAAACAATGCACAAGGATGTAGAAATGGGAGTGACTTTGTGTGGTGAAAAACTACCATCCCATGTGTCATTTTAGGCTATTGAGCAGGTAACATGATTTACCATCATTTGTGATTTTGCTCATAATAAAGTCCTAAATTTGGTGAGGTCTGCAAAATGGCATTGAAATGTTAAAAAATTGCAAGAAAAATTGCAAAAAATACATGAGGTTGAACATCTTCTACTAAAATGCTTCTCAGTCACTCATAGCTTCTTGGATTGATGTGAAAATTTAACCACACAAACAAGACTAGTATGTACAATTTTTCCAAAATAATTGATTGGAAACGGACATTGTACGAAGAAGAAATAAACTGCCAAATTTCACTATGATCCAAAAATGTAGGAATTTTGAACTTCGAATTGATCCCAAACGTTCAAAACAACTTGGATTGACATGAAAATTTTACCACAATCACTAGACTGCAAGGGGAGCATAATCCAACAAATTTAATTGAAAACAAACATCAAATGAAGTAGGTACAAGTCCCCAAAGTTGCAGCTATAAAATGCATTTTGGTGGACTCAAATTAAACCTGTGAACTTTGATTGGCTTCAAAAAAATCAGTACAGCTTGGATTGATCCAAAAAAAACTTCCACACAAACTAGAAGAGAAAATGCAAGTTTCTCAACAAGTTTTTATTGAATTTGGACATCAGATGCAAAAGTTACAACACTTTGAATTGGACTTTAAACTATGTGAAGAAACCCTGGGACGTTTAGGGGTTGCAATAAATTTTGATTTACAATGGGGAGTGAATTGAATGGAAATGTACAATGTATCATTCTTAAATCCAATGGCTCCATTCAAAAGGCATATTCTGATTCATCATAGTTGCACCTATGAGCATTAATAGGGACCTAGGCACCTCTAACTTTCAAAAATCATATGTTATTCATTCCAAGTCAAAAAATTAAAATTAAAATTTCCATTGTTGTGTTCCTCATTTCTCTTTCTTCTACAAAAATGTAAAAATTCTTTGGGTCCAAGCATTTCTGTACATGTGTCTTTCTTCCCTTAGATGAGTGCTTTTTGAGCCTTCTACCTTACTTCAACTATTTTTTTGTTCTTTTCTATTTATTTATAAACAAGACAGTGAAAATTAAAAGGCATAAACAGGAACAATAGTCCAACTCATAGGAACGCCTCAACCTGGATGGGAGATTGAGAGAAATGCCACTCGAGCTTGTGGAATGTAAATTAGAGCATCACCACCTATCCTGCATTTCTGGGTGGTGATATGGCTTGCATAAGGGGGGATCATTTATTTTGCAAGCTAGGAGCCCCACCTGTCCCTGTCATAACCTCTTAAGAGGCCGACTTAAAGTGGCTGGGAGGTAAAAAATTCAAATAAAGAAATGGTCTATGTACAATAAATAGTCCGCAACTTGTTGGAGGTGCTAACTCATGGTTTATATGAAGATGCGCACTCTCATTCTTGTGCACTACATATTGAAAGAAACTATCTAAGTTGTTGAAAGGCTAAGTATACTTGTTTTAAATATGCTCATTTTAATTATTGGAATGAAAGGCTAAAAGTTCTGGTAATATTAGTAAAATAGACTGAAACTACTCCAAAAAATACCAAACATTTTGAGCAATTTTTTTTGGAAGTTATTACATTACATTCTATAATATTAATCCATAAAGGACACAGTCCCTCACAACCAAGTAGTCACCAAAATGCTACAACTATTGGACCGGTAGCTGCACTCTCTGTTCTATAGTGAAGAGTCAATCATCCATCAACCAACTTTGGCTCTAGCATCCTTTAACCTCAAGGTAGGTTCATATCCATTCAGGAATACTCAAAGATCATGTCTTATCTAAATTTCCCTTTTTAAATTGCATTGATTTATATCAAATTTTTATTTTTATTTCATCTCACTATGACTATGAATTGTCAATGAACTATGATAATTTGTAGTTTCTTTTATGAAAAAGTGTCATAGTTACAATTTTTGTGACTAAGAGTGAAAATTAATTTGTAAATATAACAAAAAAAATCCAATTAATTTGTAAATATATAAAAAAAAGTCCAATTAATTTGAAATTATTTCAAGTAGTACATATAGCAATGGAGATTTGTGTGAAATTTATTCAATAAGTTGTTATATTTTTACACAAAAAGCACCCTTGACAATGACCTTCAAGTCAAATTTTTCTCTAAGCGCTTTAGGAACACATAGAGTGTTTGGTTGCGACTTGATGTCGTCGGTTTGGTATTATCTTCTATCTTCAATCTTCTACTTTTAATCAATCTTCCATTGGCCTATTCTGTTACGGGCTCTAAACCGGTGTAAGGTTCAAGGTAGGGATAAGAAACTATGGGATACGGGACGGATAAAACGAGACGACAGACACGAGCTACTATTTGAATGATGGAATTCTAAACTTCAAATTCACGGTTTGCTGGCCAAAACTCCAAACTGTGAGAACAGAGCAAGTCTTGACCGTGTCCAGGTGACCAATCCCACTTCGTCATCAAAACAATAAATGGGGTTGAATCATGGTTGAATCATGGTTGAATCATGGTTGAATCCAGATTGCCCGCAACAATGTTTACAAAGCAGAAATAAAATAAATAACAACGAGTCTCCAAATCCAACTAGGAATAACAAAGCCACATCCACACATATATATAAAAATAAAAATAAACATTCCTCTTCAAATTGTCAAATCTTCATGTCTTCATGTCTTCATGTCTTCATGTCTTCATGTTTTAAGAAAAACAATAGAAAAAATCCAAACAACAAGTTCTACAAAGGCTGCGACCTTCTAACTAGTGCCATAGACGGCTCACAACTTCAAATGCTAAATATAATAATATTTTGAAAAGCCCTTCTAACAATATACTACACGTCTGAATTTCATCCCATTCTAAAATACTTTCCAAAAGTTATGTGGGTTCAAAGTAGAGACTCTTCTCCTTCTTTAACAACTAACTATTGCCTCTTTGTTCCTCTATAACTTTTGTTTTACAAATCTCGTATACAAGTGTAATATCAATTTTGAAAGCTAATACAACTAAGTACAGTACACAAAATTTTCACTACAAAATAAGACTTTGTCCGTAAGTTATAGTCAATCAAAATTTGGATCTCTAATTTTAAAAGAGCATCCAACCTCTGAACTTCTACACACCATAACTCTTTCAATACACCTCCAAATAACTTGAGTAATAGCAATTTGAAGAGCTAAACTAAAAATCTATCACTTCTAAAATTTTAAGAAGAAACCTTCAAATTGACAGACGGTTATGGCTCCTCAAAATTTTGCCTATGTTCCAACAAAAGGCAGCCAACCTTCAAACCTTCACACCTCCATAACTTCTTCTTCAAAGCTCCAAATCTCAAGTTTAATAACTTATTAGAAATCTAAAACAATGATAAACACATCCTTCAAATAATATTGTAAATTAATAGACAAAATGTTAGTTATGGCTTGTCAAAGTCTCTGCCTTTTTTTCATAAATGGCTTTGGATCTTCACAAATTCAAGCATTCATAACTTTTGCATCCTAACTCCAAATCAAGCTTGCAAACTCATTTCGGAAAGGTATTTGCACAATGAACAACTCTTCTAAATTACATTACAAAAAGATTCAAACACAGAGAGATATATCCCTCCAAAGTCTCGGATTTCTCCTTCCCTTCAAACCTTCACTCACACATACACACACACACTAACTAAAGAATCTTTTCCCTACTTTTTTCCCTCCTACAGAAAGGAGGGGGGGCACATCAGCCCATATTCCTCGCCCCGCCAAAGATACCTATCCTCTTTTATTTTCACACTTTCCAAATCCATCTACATTCCTTAGTAATTTTATTTAAATGAAAGGCAAAATATACGAGCCTTTCAAGCATCTAGATAAATAAAATAAAATGAACAAACATAAAAAAAATAATACCATAGGGTAGCCACGTGCCCTTTTGGGCACATAAAAGAGTTGAACACATATCTCCAGTTGCCAAGTCATGGACTTGGTTGGCTAGAGAAACGGTGGCCTTTGGTCACCTGCCGGTCTAGGTTCGAAACCGATCGGACTCGTCAAGCGGCTTGGGCGGCCCATGGCTTGGCACGCTAGTGAAGCAGGAAATTGGACCAACCAACCCGCTACCTACCCCCCTAAGTTGTGCATGTGACAAGTGGCGCAACACTCGTATATTCACGGGTCCTTGGTTGCCTTCAAACCATGGTTCTTACCGCGACCAACCTCTTTTGCCTCAACTCTTTGTTTATTGAAATTCAAACATATCACGCTAAAATACGTATATCTACATGATAGAAGCATTTCCATCAGGACAGTGTCTGCTAAAAAAAGCACTAGGACAATTACGTATGGCTCATACACAACTCGCAGACATGTTGGACTGGGAGAATGAGGAGTTGATACTGGCCAATAAAGATGCTATCATCGTTAAGATTGCACTCAAGAAGGCTAATCCTCACAAAATAATAAAAACAACCACCACATTAGCTGGGCCTTTCACTACTACTAACCATCTATTCTTGAGCGGCATCAACATTGAACCATCACAAAAGGCTGCATTGAAAGATCTCATGGAGACGATCCAGACATCTCAGATTGAAAAAGATCCAGCAATGCTTTTGGCTTCAGGAAAAGGACTTGTGATCCCACTGATCCCATCACAATCAGTTGAAGTTTAGGTAGCAGGGAAAGGATACAGATGTTGGAGGTTGTCTAACATTAACTTGTTAGCACCAATTTCAATCCCCATGTGGAGCACATGAACCAATATGGAGTCTAATGAAGTCGAATCACTCAAGGCAAATGCAATTGATGGTATAGGAATCCTTTGTGAAGGCCAACTTATACCTGACGCTTTTCTGCTCAGTCTGTATAATCACAATAAATGTGCATCTATTGAGCTGCGAATTCTCACAAAACAGGGTCTCAACTCCAATTATGGGAGAGTGGAGAAGTATTCTTTAGTAATAGAGAACTACCAACATCCCTATTTCAAGTGTATGTGCAAGGCGGATTCAGCAAAGGGATGCAAAGGAAACATGATGTGCTTTGAGCAAGCCATCTGGTTCATGATCAATAACCTACATATATTCTTTAATAATAAGTACCCTATTTTGTTGACAAAGATTGCATCATTTATCATATGGCTAAGCGATGCAGCCCATGTAGCAGTGCGTCACCAAATTACTTTCTAAGAGATCCGGGATATGATAATAAAAGCTTCGTTGCAATTTGCAACAGATCCAAATGCCAAGTTGCTGACTGGATACCCTCCAAGTGCAGGAGTCCGGGAAATAGAGCAATGGATCAAACCTGCTAATCTACTGGCGTCTGGCCTAAGTGGGTCTACCAAATAGCCTTAACCGTTGAACAATGGAAATAATCACTCAGAGAATGCAGGCGAGACTATGCCTCATACCCAGCCAAGGAATTTTCCACGCAGCACAGCACGAGGAGGACGGGGTGGATACAATCAAAGATATCGCTCCACAATGTATTTGGCTCCACAACTAAGAGCTTCACCTTGGGGGCCCAACAATGCCCGAGCAAGCATATTGGCTCCACGCCCAAAGGATGCCTTTGCTTTCATTGGGTTGTTTTACCGTGCGGCACAAACATCTCTAGTGGAGTCACGGTAGGCATAGTCTTGGGCACCAACGGGCGGTCACTCCCATCCTTAAGTTCAGCCACCTACTCCATTCTACAACGAAGCCACTTGAGAATAATATTATTGTGCAGAGGCTCCGAGCTGGATTCTTATCAACGATATATACGGACAAAGGCAACTTCTACGTGTGTCGCAGAAGAAGGGGATCAAATACCTTCCAATTTTCTACTATAGCCGGACAATGAAGTGGATCCTCGGGGAGGTCACTTAGTTCTACTACAACAAACCACGTGCAAACAAGTGGTTTCTAATAAACTATAATTTCAACCTAAAATTTTGAGCATTGTTTAATAATGACTATAGGTTTCTATTGCCAAAATTTCAAACTCAAATAAAATATGAAATGATTTCTAGAAGAGATTGAAAATGAACTAAAATGGCATGTTTTTCAACTCAAACAATTATAGAGAACACATTTAGATGACCATTGAATCAATATTCAACTCAAAATGAGCTTTCAATAGAGAGTTATTTTTAGGAATTTTTTGTTCATTTTTTAGACAATTTTTTCTTATATAATATAGGGGTGTGAAAGTTATTTTCCAGTTCTATAGTGTATCTTTTTACTTCAAAAATTTGTAACTAATTATTATTAACAAATAAAAATATCAATAATTCAAAACATAAACTTTCAAAGTAGGAAAATCTATTCATATATTTTTTTTTTAATTTTATTTAAAATTCAAAAAGTAAATAGGGGGTCCAAAGTTTTGATCGCACGTGGTTTCTAATGGACACTCTAAGTGACCTCCACGAGAGTGGATCAACCTGTGACACATTTTCAGAGAAGTACATTCTTACTATGGCTTACTTGATCAAGTTGATTTAGAATCTATTGTTTTTCCTGGTCATACAATAGGAACTTAGCAACTAGATATTAGAAACATTCAGATGTTTTCAAGCAATTCTTGTTTATACATCTATTTGGTCCCAATGATAAATGTGTGTGCGACTCAACAATGCGATTCCAATCATTCATTGATCCCCTCATAGCTATTGAAGTTCAGGATTATTCTGAATCCATTGATCATATACGTACCATGAACTTGAACATCATCCACAATCTGAAGTTGTGAGTTGCCCTCCAACTAGGATTAAGCCATATTCTATTAGCCCCTACTGATATTCATCAGGCGGTAAAATTAGTTGTTGATGTGTTTGCACAACTCTATGGCATGTTGAACCTGTAGAATCATGCCCTTGACCATGAAGAAGCCACCATACTGTTCCGACAGATGTGTATGAATAGACTCCAAATGGCATCACGAGAAAATAAATTTGGATTTAAGGTCTCTGGCCCAGCTCTGTTCAATATCCGACCTGTAAACGATGAACTAGGGTGGTTGCTTTCCCACCTCTACATGTCAGGACTAGATAAAGCGAGTAATAACCCTTGTTTTATGTGTATACGCTACATAAGGTTACAAGCATTCCATTGTTTATTCAGTGATGACTTTACACCATATATGGAAGGAAAAAACAGGGCTATGTCTACAGCTATTTTCAATGGTATTAAAGCTAAGATCTTACGCATCCTACCCAAAGCACCTCCCATGTACAATTCATTGCCCTTTCTTATGGCATCTTACAAGCAACACAAGCTTAAGTATCAATGGATCACAAATACGTTTCATACTATCTACACTAATACTGCCACACTCTTCGTGATTGCAACTATAGAAATTCTCAATACCTTTTGGATATGGGCAAATAAAGCAGTAGCTTGTTATCGTTCTTTTTTAAGAACCGAGACCTCCATTTTCTAGATGGTCGACTCAGTCCTCCAAGTAAAACTGAATCAATCTAGTGAAATGCATGACATTTATATAGCAGATGTAACGAAATGCTTTGAGTCCATCTCCCTCATGGGTTCAGATAATCTTCTGGACGTGGTCAGTTTTCTCGTGAAAATTGGGTACTGTGAGGCTACTCTTGTGCATCCAAAAGCCAATACCAAGCTGTGGATAAAAATCTCCAATGACGGGACCCCTGTAGCTGCATGTTAGAGCACCACTCCACCACGATCTGGACACTGGATCCACATGCCCATCAAGCGTATATTAGCACTTCATGAATGGCTTATGGTGACATTGGGAGATAGAGTATGGCAACAAACGACAAGGATTCCAATGGGATTGGGATGTTCACTATCATGGTGCAATATTTACCTCATATCATTCAAGGTCAAATTCATCCAGAGCTTGGCCACTTTAAGATGCACAAATCTCATGGCAAAATTCCAGCATGCATTCCAATACATTGACGATATTTGTTGGTTAAACGTACGTAATCCTCATGAATTTCTAAACCCAGGTCAACTTCATACAACGAGTAATCATTTTTGGATGTATCCACTTCATATTCTCGAAATTAAATCTGAAGTTGAAAAGTTTGCAGTAGATGATCCGCTACGAGGAATATTTGCGCACTTTATGAACATATAAATTGATCTTAGCCACGATATGCCGACAAAATTCTCGATCAAGAAGTTTGACAAGCAGCATTTGTTATCGTTCAAATACACACAATTCATAAAATTTTAATCTAACCACCCTATGAGAAATGCATACATCATTATCTCACAGGTACTCCCAATCTTATATCTGTCTAACAACACACAATTTATCTTTCAAAAGATTGTCATTCTAATTGGCACCATGGTTAGCAATGGCTTCCAGAAGCAACAACTGCGACATAAAGTAGTAACATGGCTGAGTACGGGGCACTTCCCAGCTAGCGCATGACATCACGTCAGTTATCCATAGTTTAGGCACGTAGCTTCTACATGAACTAAAAATCCATGGAACCTGCAATCATTGCTCCAAGGAAGATAGTTTGCCATGCATGGCGAGTAAGTTTACAAGGCAATATATACAATAGTCCATAATCAAGAGATGAGATATATTGTTGTCTAATGCAATAGAAATAACCAAGAGTTTTTGAGCCTGGTATGCACCTCTGTATGGAGTGTAGACATACCAGGTCTCATTCTTATAGCGTTGTTACTCAAGGGTTTGGCAACGGGTCTTTTTCTCTCTCTCTCTTAAAAATTTATGTCCATGATAATACATGCTTGAATTAATCTTATATTTGCATCAAATTGCATATATGAAAACCTACTTGGTTGTAATATACACCAATGGATTTTATACAAACCACAACAATAGCACTATATACCATCAAAGGGTCCCATTCAAATTTAGCCATGACTTTCATAAAATTAGTGGATGTAAGTACCCAGTGACGAAATTAGTATTTGATAAATCTTTACTTGGAAGGTATATATACTCAATGGTTTACATAGGTTAATATCCCACTAAGCAAGCATACCAATCATCCTTCCATGTAATTATTACAGTTAGCAGGACGGTTAGTACTAACCTGATCAAGTGATCATGAGTCTTCTTTTAGTACCTTGGGGCTACATCTATCACCTATACTGTGTCTGTAGCTCTCTTTTTCTCACAGTGAAGCAATGTTGGTCACAGAATTGGCCGATTAGCTACCACTGCTACTTGCTGGTTGGTGCATGTGGAAGCCTTCGGTGAAGAAATGGCTGCTTCACAACAATGTGTTGATTCTATGGACAACGCCAAGGCACGGGGGTTGTACAGTAAAGAGTTTTTTGCTTGCATAGGGTTGTTTTCTATAGTGCTTCATGAATAATGTTTGTCTTGCTTTGTTCTTTTGCTGGAAAAAGGTGACAAGGATAACAACTTGAAATGCTTTGAAGACACCTCACACATGTAGACTTACACATTTTTTGTTGGTTGGTTTGTATGGGCGTAGGTGAGGAGCATTTCTTCCAATTTTCTGGCATAATTGGATGGCAGGATTACGACTATCTCTTTTACTTCTACACCCTAATCTCTCCTATTTGCATATGTAGAAGTGTTAAGGGTGCATTTGCATGACTTTGACTTGTTGGTCTGGGCTTTGGTAGTTTCAATGAATACCATACACTCCTAGGTTCTATCTTAGTTTTACGAGAGATTTTGGTTGGTTACCTCTGTAGAGTGTAGTTGGATGGTTTTGAGATGTATAAGCCTTCGTGCTAAGCGTGATTGTAATTGTGGCAAGATCTTGTGTGAACATATGATGAACTATTTCTCAATAATATGGCTAGTTCTGCCCTGCACTCCCTCCCGATGGTATACAACTGAGGTCTTGTTATAATACTTTAAGTCATTACAACAGTGATTCATCTCTGTGTAATCATGTGCTTCATATATTCTTCAACTAACATGTTCTAAATTGATGGTCACGAATCTTGAAATTGTCAGAAACTGCCCTGTAATGGAGGTGTCATGTCTACCCTCTCTTTCTCTCTCCCTGGTACAACCAAGCTTTATAAAGAAACACATGGTACAACACAAACGGTATCTGATATCCATACATGAGCAATATATATTGGAATAATCTAGGAACAATAATCTGGAACAATATATATTGAAATAATCTAGGATTCTTACCATAATTTAAGTTTAAAATGAAAAATATAATTTTATAATTGAAAATTATTAAAAGAATTATTAGATGGAAGTTGGTCTAAGTTAGATTGAAAGTTCAATTAGATTGTAAATACCTCTAAGATGGAACTAAAACACAATAATCTCAAAATTGAGATTGTTCTAGCAAGCAAATTTAACCTTGCTATTGGATATTTTTGAAAAATTTGAAAAATTTGAAAAATTGTGTTTAGAAATGAATTCTACAAGTTATTTTTTCAAGAATATGCTTAGATTGCCTATAAACAAGATTGTTCATAACTTTCACATCATTAATCCAAATGGAATGAAATGAAGCTTCTCATGTAGATAAAAGTATTATCTATAAGAATAAATAAATCTAATTCCTAAAGTTCTAAAGCCTCTTTTCCATCAAAATCCACTCGAAACTGCCAATTCTATAGGAAAAATAATTTAAATTTTTTTAAATTTTTATATCTAACTATACATTCATGTATTAGACTTATATAAGAATGTGTGGAAGAAAATTCACAAACTTTGACTGTGTAGAGTGCAAGACATTTTTGTTTAAAGTGAAGAAAACAAATTCTTTGCACTTTGCTCAATTACATTTTTTGACTTTAAACCTTTATAAATTATCATTTTTGCTCTATTAATTTTGAATTTCTAAATTTATATGATAAATAATTAAGTCGAGATTCTAAAATAAATAAATAAATAAATATTTAGTTTTCACTTATTAAAAAACTATTAAGTAGAAGAATTTCCAAGATTGAAGGAAAACAATGGGACTTTAGGGGTTAATTTCAAGTTTTTGTGCATTTTTTTCTCCTGCCCATTGATGTGAAAATTATTTTTAAGATGTCATAACTTTGGCTTCCTAGGCACTGATCAAAACAAAAATTATTTTTTCACAAAGCTAAGAAGTTTTTCTATCTTATTTGAAAACTTCAGAAAGTTTCACTAAGAAATGAGGCCATATAAACCTGCCCAAAATCCATTTTGCCTCCTGAAGGGACAACGGTTTTTTAGAGGTTAAACTTTGCAATTTGATTAAATAATTGTGGTGTAGTATAAGTTTGGATATTTTGCACATTTCTTTTAGAAAATTGTAGGAGTTGTAGACAAATAATATGAGATGGCATTTGTGCACTAGACATTTCTTGTTCTCATCTCTTTGAAGTCACTATGACATCTTGCCTCTCCAATACTGTCAAGATAGCAAAGGAGTGGTGATCCTCTTAATGTTATTCTCATCATGTTCAATTGATTAAATCCATCGAAATTTATGAAATCATATCTTCAAGGCTTGCCTAATCAATGGATTAATCAATTGAATGAGGCCTGACTAATTGACGAAGATAGCACTCAACAAAAAATCGAGAATCATTTCAACACAATTACTGTTTTGAGATGTGTGGCATTCGAAATTGTCTCAATTCTTTCATAATGTGCATGGTTTGTGTATAGAGTTGGAAATTAATCAAATTATACCTTTGGCAAGCAAGTGAGAGGTTGAATTCCGAGGTTGAATTCCTCAAACTTGAGGATTTTAAAGACAGTTGAAAATGCATCAGAAAAATTGGAATGGATTTTCAGTGAGTATGTTGCTGACCCTTTTATATCATCATCAGATTTGTACAATTTATTTATGTTAATGTAATTTAGGTGTATTTTTAAGCTAGTTTTCTTAACCATTGGTGCACTCATTCCTTTTTTTCCATCACAAATGTAATGCTCTATCATGCATTGTACTAAATTCGAAAAACATTGAAATTTTTTTAAGTTAACGATCAAAACAAATCTCTTCAATCAGATATGTAAAATTGATGATTCGTACAATTATCCAACTACATTTTATCAAAGTAAGCTTGTTTGATACGCTCCGAGCAACTCTAAACTGTAATTTCGCATCAATCATCCTTCAACAATTTGCGAACACTTTGTAAACAAGGTTATTATTATCAGCTTATAGCATTGGAAGAGTAAACACTACGTGGGCTAAGGTAGGGGGTTGTAAAAGCAACCTGTCTCTAAAAGCGATCTGGTAGATTTTGCCTTTAACATGTACCAGAAGTGTACATTTCAGGAGGGGGGCGCTTTTAGAAACCACTGTTTTTCAACTTCAAAAATTCATAACTAATTCCATGAAGGTCCCCAAAAAATGAAATCACTTGGGTTAGATGCCAATTCCATTTTTCTTACCATGAAAATTTACTGAAAATTGTTTTAAGGAATTTAGTTTCCCCAAAATGCAAATCAGCTGGTAAAGGGTCACTTTTATAGCCCCCTACCTTAAAGGTGAAAAGCAATGCGAAGATGTGAAAAGAATTTTGACACGGAGCAAATGTGGACGATACGAAAAGTGGACTTTGATTTGTCCTTTGCTGTTTTGCAGGCCGTGGAGCGGCTGACAAAATGACTCCCATTTGCAGGCCAAGTGCTCTTTGCAAGCCCAGCTGCGAAGCAAGTCATCCATCCAGTTTTGGAGCTGCCTCTCTTAAGAGGTCCTCCATTTTGGAGGGCGGGTGGGCATGCTCTTCTCCATCATACCTCAAGCTCACTCCCATTCCAAACAGAAGTGCAAAATAATGGACTTTTCAGTTTGTTTCCATTCAATCAATTTTGAGCTGACACAATGAACACGGCCCCAATCTCCAAGGAGGCTTTGATATCTTCCAACATGGATAAATTTTCAACTTTATCCGTAAAGACTTTAACTCTTGACTCAAATTCTTGGAATATGTGATGTTTCACTGGCAAAACTGCACCGAATATTTTGTATAACTTCATGCCTTTGATGTGCAGCATTTAAGAGAGAAGTTAGCATCTGACTGACGGAGCAGGTCACTTACTCAGAACTTAATACCTTGACTCTGGACTTCCCAATAAATAAGGCTGAGAGAGTAAGTCATCTACAAGAGAACCCAGTTCCAAAGATAACACACCCCTACCCTACCCTACCCTACCCTACCTTACTTCATCTGTTTCAAGAAAAAGAAAAAGAAAAAGATAACACCAATGCCCGCACGGTTCTAGATGGACGTAAGTTAATGGAACCTGACCCTTTCCTCTTCTTCAGTTCCTCTGAGATACGCATGAAAAGAGTGTGAGATACTGAGATCTGCAGATTCTTAAGAAGCCTCACCTGATGACCAATCTCCATTCTACCGTCAACCCATTAATTGTGCAGCCCAGAATTGGCAAGAGCAGGGTACACTTGTTGGTGACCTAATTCCAGAGTTAAGATTTCAGCTTACCTTAAATGACCGTCGAAAGTAGTAAGGTTCACGCAGGGTGTGACGGAGGCCACTCATAATGAACACTCCGTCAACCCAGTGGAATCAAACGCTTACGTTAGGTTAAGTTAAAACTCCAGTTGCCTGCTTTGACAGTAGGTGCTATGGAGAGCACAACCGTCACTTTACAGTAAACAATGAAAGGAAAGGCAAAGGCAAAGGAGCCGTGTTTGCAGACGGGATTCTATATGGTAGACATGTCATTAAGGTAGGAGGTCCATAAACTGCTCATCTAAGAGCTGAAGCTGACTTTGGGGGAGGTAGAATTTCTTAAAATATTTTTCAGTAAATTTTCCTTTAAAGGCAAGATAAATTGACATCTAACCCAAGTTGTTTCATATTTTTTGAAGCTTTGTCGAATTAGTTATGAATATCTGAAGTTGCAGAAAAGTGCATTTTTGTGGGCTCTAAAACCGACCACCTCCTCAAATGCACACCACTTGTACATTGGAAAGTGCAAAATGTACTTGTAGAGCCTGATTGGTTTTAGAACCCGCTCCATTTTAGGACCTCCTACCTTACTGGTTGTACAGTGCCCTTCCTGTGTTTCTTAATTTTCACCGTCACTTTGAAAAAAAGAGGTGTTGCACGTCATCATTCCGTGTCATGTGTGTCCAAAAAAAACTGAAAAAAAAGGTTATGCCGATATCTTATCATTACCAAATGTGGGAACAGTAGGAAGCTTTGGTTAAGTTAGTTGCTCTTGTTGCTACAGTTAATGGAAAACATAGTCAGAACTTGATACAGTACTGTAAGCTTACAGTCAATCGGTGTTGGACAGAGAGGTCTGGTATCAGACGAACTAACCTACTTGCAGCCATAACTTCAATATATGATTTAGAACTGATAACCTACTTCAAATATTCGTGGTATGGCAAGTCATGGATAATCAAGGAGTGCAACACTGAGTGCCACACTTGCCTCAGCTTAATAACAATTTTAATTAACAATTTTGAAAAAATAATTGAAATGGAGTAAAAAAGTAGATCATTGGAGCTATTTAAAAACATTTAGAATCAAGAACTACCCTATGTGGAAATTCAGGATTGGGCTTTCGAAATGCCTGTGGGACTTGCTATGTCTTTTAACCTCTTAAATTCTTTGACTATGTTTTCACCCAAAACGCTCCAAAATTGCCATTTCCACCGCATGGATCGTAAGATTTGAAGAAAAAAACTTTTTTTGACACGTGTAACCCTAAAATCTTGTAGTATGCTGAGTTGATAACATGTGGAAAAAAATTTAGAAATTTCCACCGCGTGGATTGCAAAATTCACTTAAATCCTTGGGCGGGGCCTTGCAAAAAATAGGGCAACTGCACTTCACAAGATCACTTTTCTATGGAAAAATGTCCCAAATGGTGGTGCTTCTCTGGGTTATTTTTCCTATACAAGTTGGCTACATGCTTAAAAAAAATTCACATCGTTTGGAGTTGTACAACATATAAAAAAACAAATAGTAAGTAGAAAGAAGTAGAGAATGATTGAAAATGCACAATAATTAAGAATTTAGTTATGGAATTGAAAAATACCAATTCCAATTGTTTTAATGTTTTAACAAACAATCCACATCTTAAGATTTTATTATTTTCAAAAAATATTGAAAATTGAGTAAGATAAAGGACTTCAAAGTATTTTTGGGAGGAGAGAATCTATAACTACCCACAAAGTAAAACTCCTAATAACTTTTGACTCATTGATCAAAATGGAATGATTAAAAGCTTTCCACGTATATATATAACTCTACAAAACCAATTTCAAAATCTTTCTTCATGAAAAAAAGTGATTTTTTCTGATGTGCCCGGATTGCTTAGTTGGGGAAAAAGTAGCATGTTAGTCCATAACTTTTGACTTGTATTTCCAAATGTTATGAAATTTAGTGCATATGAAAGATATTCCTTGTCTCCACCTTCCATTAAATTTCAGCCTAAAATATGCAAAATCTCTAGTCACAACTACTTGCCCAAAATATCTATGTTGCCCCAAAACGCATGCTAGTCCTGTAGGGGTTAAAAGTTAATTCTTCAATTTAGCTACATACTATGCATACAAATGTATATCTATAAACTTGAGCTTGACAAAAATTTGTGGAAAAGTTTAGAAATTTGTATGAGACACAAATTCCACAAAAATATGATGATGAACTCTACTTGTCATTTCAAATGTGATTTTTATTAATGTATGAGTGCTACAATATTTGAATTAGCGAATACACGGAGGTTTATAGGTTCCAATTACAACAATGACTTACCCAATTCAAAAGTAGTGCACTCTTGTATAGCAACAATGTATACATTTATATAGTGTCTAATGTCAAGAAATTAATGAGGGGTGACTATTCAGTTAGTGTAGAAATAAAGGTGGACAGTGATGGCAATGTCCCTGAAGGCTTATTTATTGTAGAGGGTTGTAAAAGTGACCCTTTACCAGCTGATTTGCATTTGGGGGAAGCTAAACTCCTTAAAACAATTTTCAGTAAATTTTCGTGGTAAGAAAAATGAAATTGACATCTAATCCAAGTCGTTTCATATTTTTTGGACCTTCATGGAATTAGTTATGAATTTTTAAAGTTGAAAACACAGTGGTTTCTAAAAGCAACCCCTTCCTGGAATGTACACTTCTAATACATGTTAGAGACAACATCTACCAGATCGCTTTTAGAGACAGGTTGCTTTTAACCTTACTGCTTTGTCTCCTTGGGTCGGGTGGTCTTCGAAATGTATTTCCAATGTACTTTGAATTTGATTTGTCAGAGGCATGCCATTCTAATCAGACTAGGACTGCGAAGTTGTTTTTGTTCATTTGGAATTGCAAAGTAAAATTTATCTTTCATAAATCCAAAAGTTGTAATTTTTGGGTACCATTATTTTGGAATATCATTATTTTGGGACTTGCTTTAGTAAGCAACGCTACCGGCACGTAAGCACAGAGACGTGAGCCTACAAGCCTTAATCCCTAGAGGACCATTGTCCGTTCGGGGGATAAATGAGATTTCGGTTCAGGGTACCTACGAGCTGAATTTTTGTCCTGATTTTTTGAAACTTTTTTTGAAGATAGATAAATTGATTAGCTTTGTGGGAATATAATTTATTTTTTTCAATTGGTGTCCGGGAATAAAAATTGTGCCCAAATAAGCTCAAAACAAGGGAGAGTGTACCAAAAAAAAAATTGCAAAAATTATTAAAAAATTAAATTTTTTTTCTTCTCATAGATTATATATTTTTCTATCTAGTAAGCTTTGATTCATTTCATTTGGATTTGTTATGAGAAAGTTATGAAAAAAATAACTTGTAAGATTAATTTCTAAATGCAATTTTGGCAATTTTTCAGAAATAAAAGTTCCATATGGCTTAGTTTGCTTGCTAGAACAATCTCACCATTGGGATTAGTGCATTTTAATTCCATCTAAAAGATATTAATATTTTAAATTTTCATTCTATCTTGTACCTACTTCTACTTAACAATTTTTTGAAGAATGAAAATTAAGTTTTTTTAAAAGTTTTTTTTCCTAGACTCTCAACTCAATTCTCTACTATAAAGATTTAAAGATAAAAAATCTGTAGTGCAAAAATTTAAGTCAAAAATGTCCAAAGTCAAAAATTCCAGTCCTGCAATGTGCTGGAAAACTTGTTTTTTTCACTTTAAACACAATTATCTTGAAACCAACCGGCCATCAATAACCAACATGTAGAATGCAGTGATTTCCAACCAAGGCTAGTACAAATTCCAACCATAATTTGGAATGTGATTTTTTCTCTTTTGCAAGGTTGGCACTATAAATTCATAACACATGTCCTCATTTAGTAAGCAAGAAAGTAAGAAGTAGTGAGTAGAAAAGTAGTTTTGGAATGGTCAAAACTAAAAGACTTTATATCTTGAATATGGGTTGAGGACAACTTTTGGCTTCCAAAATGCATGGTAATTCAATTTAAGGAAAAAAATCATGAAAACTTGGCAATGCCCATCATTTCTATCTTCCTAGAGGGCTGCAAATTCAAATTGCCTTCTATTGCTCAAGAACATATGTGGAATTGCTTAAGTGGTCGACTATGGGCAGTTTTACCATAGTTAGGTGTAAGATCCTATGGTTAGATGTGCAAAAAAAAAATTCAAATCTTTTTATTCTTTGCTATAGAAATGGTAGTTTTGAGTGTTTTGGGGCAGAAAAAGGCCTTGGTTCTATAGGGTTTAAACCTAATTGAAGGTAAGCACCTACAACCATTTGAAGGTGTTTATAACATGGGTACCTATAACATAGATACATTATAATATGAAAGAGTCTATAGCATATGTACCTATAGTATGAGCACTTGTGATTGTTGAAGGTGTTTATAATAGAGACTCCTAGATTCATAGATTCTAGAAATTGTTGTAGTCGACTATAAAGGATCACCCCAAAGACCACAATGCGTTATTAATCCCTAAATAATTTGGACTATGTTTTCACCAAAACCCTCCAAAACTGCCATTTCTAGAACAAGTACCAAATTTTATTTTTTTAATTTAGATCAATGTAACTACAGAATCTTGTAGTACACTAGATTGAAAAGATGTGAAAAAATTTCAGAAATTTTCACGGTGTGGATTGCAAGATATTAGTGTTTGAAGTGACAATAATCTTGTTTTGGGCCCTGTACAAAACATGCAGTTGCACTTCACAAGGTCACATTGGTGTGAAAAAATGTCCAAAATGATAGTTACTCTTATGATTCATTCTTCAAGAAAAGTTGGATATATGCTTGAAAAATTTACGATCTTTTGGAATTGTACAACATATAAGAAAAAAATACTAAGAAGAAAAGAATTGAAAATGATTCAAAGTACAAAATTGTTAACAATTTAGTTATGGAATTGAAAAATGTCAATCCTAATGGTTGTAATGTTGTAATAGACATTCTACATACTATGATTGTATATTTTTCAAAAAATATTGAGAATTGAATTAAATAAAGGACTTCAAAGTTTGTCTTAAAGTAAAGATTCTATAACTAACCGCAACCTACCTCAAACTAAAACTCCTCATAACTTTCATCTCACTAATCAAAATGGAAAGAATAAAAGCTTTCCATACATATATATACATCTAAAGAACCAATTTCAAGCTTTTATTTTTTTAGATAGTAATTTTTAAAGAAGTTCTTTTTGTTGCTCGAGCTGCTCACCGAGCAATGAAAACTACATATCATGCAATAACTTTTTATCCATGCAGTAAAAATTTATGAATTTTTTTGGGCCTTAAAGATACTCTCTGAAAATATCTTGTGTGAAAATTTAAAATTTAAAATAAAAAATCCATTTGTAGTGAGTTGCCTAAAATCGCTATGTTGCCAAAAAAATGCAATTTGGTAAGTCACTTCCTTAAGTGGGGATATGGCATATTTAAAATGTGGTTGGTTTTCATTCCTCTATAAATGACAAAGAATTGTATGTTTGATGATATTTGTATATACAAACATTGATTTTCTTTGCAGATGTTGCACTATTGCACTATCAGGCATCCAAGTTACTTTACAAGTTCAATTTATATATTTTGCAAAAAAATATAAGTTTATTTGTTATATTATTATTTTATCTTAGAACAAATCTAGAAATTAGACTAGAATATCCAATGGTGGGAGCTCATAAATCCAACATAATACTCTAGATATAGGGTAGCAAGCTGTATTCAATTTATTTTTAATTTTTGGGTCACCAAAAGAACAATTTTATTTCAGTGCAAAAGAATAGCACCAACAACATGCCAAAGTGAACAATTGCTCCATTTGGTCAACAAATCTTAAATTGCACAACAAGATTTCATTAAACAAACTAGGATAAAACTTAGTAAAGATGTACCTTAGCTTTTTACATTTACCCTTTACAGGTTCCATCTCAAGATATTAAAAAAACAAAGCACACCAAATTTTTCCAAAATATCCTCTTATCCATAGGTCTATCTCTTGATCCCTAAAAGAGCCTTGGGAAACACCACTCTAAAACTATCAACCAGCTACTTGAAATCTTTTTTTGATCCTATCATTGGTCTAAGTAATGGAATTCAAGGTCAAATCATTCCAAAGGAACCAAAACCTTTGCATATTAGCACTCACTTCTAAGTGCAGAGTCCATGTTTTCTATCTTCTTGAACCTATAGGTCAATCTTTTACCAAAGAAGCATTGTTGGTAGCTCCATTCAGATAATGGCCAACAATTGGACTGACTCTTGTAATTCATTGTTGAACCACAAATTGTAGAAAATCCCATGTCTTCCTTCAGTGGGCCTCATATGAAATCTCTTGCATCACTAAGTTAATAATATTATTTTTTTCATATACACAATCATCACAACATATGCAAAATGACATTGTTTTAACAAGTGCACTTCAAGAGTTGACTGATGAGCAAATGTGCCAGATGCTTAGCGTTTTTTTATTTTGAGTTAAAATTCATTCAATCCACCAGATTTTTGACCTCTCCCTCCAAAAATTGTCCTATGCAGTGAAGTCAACAAGGTGACACATGGCCAAAAGAACACACCTTGAGATACTCCACACAAAGTCCGCTTGTTTTTGTTTTTGTGGTCAGATCATTCGCCAATTGCACATCCAATGTGGTTTTAATCTTGCGGAGACTAATCCCCTCCATTTCTGATATATATATATATATATATATATATATATATATATATATATATATATATATATATATATATATATAATTTAAATAATTTAAATATTTTTTATTTTATTTCTAATTTATTTTCTCTGACATACCCCTGTAATTTCTAATTGATGATTTCACCAAAGAATCACCTAGAACATGTAGATTAACACACCTTAAGTAAGGTGGGTACACCCAAAACCGCCACTTTTTGCTACTGAGCCTAGTTACTACTATTAGACTAGTCAAAATTTCATATATTCTTATTGGCAAGTGAAAGGAGGTTCCAACGCACCAGCAAATGTGACATTTGGACACCGTATGCAAAAGTTATTAAGGGTCAAAGTTTGTTTCTGAAAGCGCTCCATCCAAATAGGTACATACCTGAATTTGGAAATGTACACAACCTGTAGATGGCACTTTAAGGTCAGGTGCCATTTTGGGGGTGCCTACCTTACACACAACTTAATGTATCTATGCACCACACATACATACAGATTGCATTCAGGCAAAGATGGTTTTGAGTCATGTATGTTTTGCAAATCACTTTACTTCGAGAAGTAGGTGACAACCTCAAACTTACAAAGACATGGTGTTAATAAATCTGGTGCATGACATTGATCAAGCATCTTGGTCTACCCAAACTTGTTCCCTTGCCTAGCAAGTAACCCAAGGGAATAAAAAATCTCCTTGAAGCTAAGAATTGGTCTTGTCATTTGTCCAAACTTTGTGTGATTTGGGCATGCAAAAATGAAAAATGAACAATGCTATGACTTTGCAGTTTAAATGCAATTTTTAGCAAGCCATATCCATTGTTGAAGTAGGCTTAATAGGTTGAAACATTCCAAGAAAATCCAAAAGTCATCTTTTGTTCAAGATTCTCTCATAACCAAGCCCGAGGGATTTGATTTACTATTTAATTCTTAGAGTTCTTTCATGATTAGAGGGCCCAAACTGCTTCAAAATACTAGTCTCTAAAACAAGGCAAAATTCTTCATCTATATTGATTTTTGTATCAAATCCAACCGTAGGATCTCTTAGCTAATTTGTTAGAGTACACCCTCCTAAAATTTCACAAGAAGAAACCTTACTAATTGCAAAATCATGATGAATAAATTTCAAATACTGGTAGAAGTATTTCCAACTTTTCCCAAATGGTTAGGTTTCATCTTTCAAACTTTTTAACACAAAAATGTGTAGATCTTACAACTTGCAACTCTCTAGTGTATGTTGAAGAAATAAGTTGGGAATACATATAAAAACTTTGAACAAAAAATACTACACATCCATGCTTGAAAAAAATAGTAAGTAGAAAGAAATAGAGAATGATTCAAAATACTAAATTGTTAAGAATTTAGTATTGGAATTGAAAAAATTCCAATCTTAATGGTTGTAATTTTTTAATAAACAATCTACATCTTATAATTTTTCTTTTTTTTCTTCAAAATATTGAAAATTGATTTAAATAAAGGATTTCAAAGTTTATTTTAGAATAGAGATTGCATAACTACCCCACAAACTTAAATTCCTCATAACTTTCATTTTATTAATCAAAGTGAAATAATTCAGAGCTTTAAAGATATATATATATATATATATATATATATATATATATATATATATATATATAAGTCTAGAATATTAGTTTCAAATTTTTTATTTCTTAAAAACTATTTTTTTCTTGAATTGCATGTGTTGCTTAGGTTCCAAAAGAAACTACATATCACACAATAACTTTTTAACTATGTAGTCAAAAGTTATGAAAATTATTGTGCCTTATAGTTACTCCTTGCTGACATATTGTGTTGTGTAAAAATTTCAAAGAAGAAAAATGAAAATTTTGTTTGTAAATGGATTACCCAAAACACTATGTTGCTCGAAAAATGTTACTTTGATCCTTTACGGATTAACGATTAATAATGATTAACAATTTTGCATTAATAACAAATTATTGTACTTCCATTGCTTGTAGGAAGAAGCTTAGATATTACTCAATTTAAATACCTCTCTCAATCCAATGTACTACTTTGAATCTTATCATGCTACAAATTGAAGAACTATATTTAGTGGGAGAAATATTTTTAAAAACAAATGCAAAATTTTGAGGGGTATTGATTTTTCAAAAAAAAATTATAAAAAAAAGGTTTTATTTTTAGGCATATGCCATTTTAAAATTTTAATTAATTATTTGGCAAAGAATATTGAACCTACCTATTGAGTATTATAGTTTAGACTAACTCACAAGGAACTAGGGGTGTTTTTCACCAAAAATATTAAAAAATGACACTTTCTAATGCATTTAGTACAGGTTTTTTTTTTTTACTTGTGTCCCCCTTGCTGGCTTCACTGGAGAGGCTAGTTTTTGGAAGGATGAAGCCAGATAGATCAGATTTTTGACAGTCTAGCGAAATTTTGCCCCCTCAAAAAGCCCTGATTTAGTATAATTGAATTACAAAAATATTTTTCAAACTTTCAATTGTATAAATTTGTATTAGGCACTATCCAACTTTGAGAACTTATACCACTGGGTAGGTAGTTATGTTAGATTTGCATGCCAATCTTCAAAGATAATGTTTGAGTCTAACATACCCAAATCATCTTGCATTGATAGAATGTCCAAAGGTGACTTAAGACTTTTGAGCCCCATAATTTTTTATTTGGAAACATCATTGGAAAAAAATAATACATTTGGGAAGTTTATACAAATGTGCATCTTTGGTAAGAAATTGACTTTCGTTTGCTCAAAATTGACCTCATATAAACCTATCCAAGCTTTCAAAAATGCAACACAACAGCTCATAAAACTTTAGGGTTTAATCCATGATTGATGATAATATTCAAGAGTATGGCTTGTGTAGGATATGTAAAGTAGTTGTTCTAATTTCATCCATCTTTGAATTCTTAAGTATTTGAATGGTTAAAGGTAGTTACTTTTATATCTATAGGAGCTCAAAAAACTAGTAAGGATGCTTCAAGAAAGATAATAGAATTTTAGTATATAAAGATTAATCTTATATCAATATCAATATGCTTTGAAGATAACTATAATCATCTACCAATGTTAGCTTTTTAAAGTGACATATCTATGACCCTTTAGGCTTAAAAATATTATTTTTTTATTCATAGAATTAAAACTTATGAAGAATCCAAAAAAAATTCAAAAATTTAGAACCTTGACATAAGAGATATTGACTTCTAAGTGAGAAGGGCCTAGCCAAACTTGTTTGAAGCTCTCCAAATAGTAGTTTTCAAGCTTCATGACTTGTGCTTGCTCTTTGGAAAAAATTGAGTTTTTCAAATCAATTTAATCCCATCATAATATAGAGATTGTTTCTCTATTTTCTATGGATATTAATTCATCTTCAAAGAACCTTCAATGTTTTGTTTTTTTACTAATACAAATTGGAAATGGATACTTTGGTTAATTTAGTCATTTAAGCTATAGCAATTAGCCTTAACTATGCAAGTTACACAAAAAATTAGAAATTTAACCTCTAAAGGACCAAACACCATTTTTGACAACATAATGATTTTGAGTAGCTCACTGCAAACGGATTTTTTTTCCTTTGAAATTTTCACCCAAGGAGTAGCTCTAAGGTTCAAAAAATTTCATAACTTTTGACTACATGGTTAAAGAGTTATCGGATACTATGTAATTTTTATTGCTTGGCGGGCAGCTCCAAAAATTCTTAAAATATCACTTTTGAAGCAATAAAAATTTGAAATTGTTTTTTTATATTTATATATACGTGGACAGTTATAAATCATTCCAATTTGATTAATGAGACGAAAGTAATGAGGAGTTTCAGTTTGTCGGCAATTATAGATTTTTTTCTTTACAATAAAATTTGAAGTCCTTTATTGAACTCAATTTTCAATGGAATTGACAAAAACATTAGATGCAGATTGTTTATTACAACACTACAACCATTGAGATTGGCATTTTTCAATTCCATAAATAAATTCTTGACAATTTAATATTTTTAATCACTATCTACTTCTTTCTACTTACTATTTTTTTCCTACACTAGTGGTTGGCGCTTGCTTTGCTACGCATTAAATGTATTACTTTCATCAATTTTTCATGTGATAGAATGTAGATAAATAAAGTATGTATAATCTTTAAATGAAAATATTGACATCCTCATACAATATTCTTTGAAACAAAAAAAATCAAAAACAAAAAAACAAAAAAACAAAAACAAAAACAAAAACAATATATATATATATATATATATATATATATATATATATATATATATATATATATATATATTGCAAAGATGAAACCATTGCAATAAAAAGAAATTAATCAAGTGACAATGTAAGTAGAATCTTCACATTTGAATATGTAGAGCAATAGTTTCAATTTCAAGAAAATTTTCAATGAGAAAATTATTAATCTTTGTATAATAATCTACAAATATATATACATTAAAATGTAGAATAATTTCAATAAAAGATTCAAATAGTAAATTACAAAAATCTTCATAATCATTTGAATATATTGCAATCTAGAATTTTAAAAATTAAAAATATATATATCCAAGTTAAAATTTATACATTAGAATCTTTGCATATTTGGCTATTTGCATACTCTCAAAGAAAAGTGATAAATTTTATAAATAGATTGCATCTAAAGATGCATGCATTAGAATATCCTTCCATTAGTTATAAAAGAATGTAGCAAAATGGCTACAAATATCATCCTACCATATTTATTGATATGGTAGGCTATCTCAATTGAGATAGTGAAATAATGATGGACACCAAGAGAATGCAGTTGGATGGAAGGGGATGTCGCCAAAGCGTGCATGAACCCTAGACATGCAAAGTTTGAAACAAACTCTTAACTTTTCCATCCATCTGATTCAAGGGTAAATATATGTAGGAATCTCAAAGACAATGTCATGCAAAAACCTCATGGTAAGCCACATTTTTTACCGTTCCTACGGCATTTGAATTGTCATTAGCAACCTTAATGTTTGCAGGATGTCTAACACGAGACAAAGTCACATATAATTGACCATGGCTAAATACTTCATTTTGAAGATAAATGCTGCCTTGATTATATGATTGGCCCTGAATTTGTTGATTGTCATTGCAAAAGCACCAGTGATAGGAAATTGTCTCCGGCATAGTGTAAATGGCAAGCGGCTATCATTGCAATGATGTGTGAATCTTGGAATCAACACTTCTTGGCCACAGTGACGCCTTTCCACAATTTCACACAATAATACAGATGGAGATACTTGTAACAAACGTAAGCGACTACCATTGCACAAACCTTTTGCGGGATTTAAGTTTCTTAGCAACATCACATATTGACCGCATTTAAGATTTAATTGATGAGGTGGCAAACCACTAAGATGTAGAAAATTTAAAAACTCTACCGGATAATGATAGGCATGTTCATCATTTTCGTGAATAAAATCAGCGCTAAAACATTGATGCACATTACCAGGCATACGGTCAATGATTTTACGGTTGATTTTTTGGGCATCATCATTTCGGACAACCAAAATTACACACTCAGAGAAATCAACTGGGTCATCAAAAATTGCATCAATGATTCCATTTAGAGAATTTTCATGTGCAACCATTCCAAGCGGTAGCTCTACCTCTGAACCGGTTTTGCCTTCACCAATATTTAATAAAAATTGTTGAAAATCCGGTTGACTTTGTAAACGCACATTAGTGGTCAAATGAAAATGTTGCATTAGTAGAAACAAATATGAACGTCGCAAGCAAGCCTCAACAGTTTGCTTATGACCTCCACCTACAACGAGAGGCAAAGTTTGGCGAAAATCACCACCATATAAAACTACAAGACCGCCATTTGGAGTATCTATACCTTGATTATCTCGTAATGATCGATCTATTGCTTCGATCATAAATCTATATCCAGCACAAGCTTCATCAAGTACAATCAATTGTACTTCACATAAACTTTGAGCTAACGATGATTGGGCACTAATCAAACATATTGATTTATCATGCAATTGTAATGGAATGGCAAGAGAAGAATGTGTTGTTCATCCTTCATGCAAGAGACAAGCATCAATTCTACTTGTTGCCATTGCCATACATTTAATACCACAACCCCAAAGATAACCTAATATGGTATTGTATACAAAAGCCTTGCTGGTACCCCCAGGGCCATCCAAGAAAAATAACTTACACGGAGGATGAGGTTTTAAAATGGCATTAGTAACCGCATTGAAAACAATACGTTGCTCTTCATTTAGTTTGTTCATGTCTTCTTCTATAAAGTTAATGTTTAAATTATCTAAGTTATTGTTGTCATTGGCATCATCATCAACATCAACAATATTTGGATAACCAAATTCATTCAAATCTTGAATGTCAAAAAAATCTTCAATGAGTTTATCATTAAACGACAAATGTTCATTAATGGACAAAATTGCTTTGCTATAGCGATTTTGATCATTACACCAATCATCAGATATAGCGTCAATATGTCTCTTCAACAAACCAAGAGGATCCAATGGTTGTCCAAACACAAGAAGCGTTGCAAACAATCGTCAAATTTGTCTAGGCAATGCAATGATGGTTGCCTTCTGGAGACAATTGTTCCATTCATCATCGTCTTGTAAAAGTCCTCTTGCAATGCAAGCGGCTTTGTATGTTGGATGTACCGTATCTTGAAAACAAAATAGGTCATCAAGCGAAGTTGGTGCCTCAACATGAGTTAACAACAAACACAAGTAAAATAATGCGGTACCTACAAGAACCATGTATACTCTATTGAAAACTTTTATTTTGAGTTGTCTTCTTTCCCACAAATTTTTCTTTTCATTCCACTTATAATGCAATGGAAGATCCATGTATTGAAGAAGCATATGATTGCCTTGATTTCTAGAAGCAATCGAGGCATGAATGCGACAATTGAGTTAAAAAAAACTCTGTAAGTTTGATTTTAGTGTTTTGATCAGTCCATGATTGCAAAGATGTTCTTTCTTGAAAGGTAACATATTGTTGATCGGGAAGATGAATAGGTAAACGGCAAATACTGTGACTCTTGTTGTTGGTTTCAAAATAAAAAAAAGCCTCCAGCATGCTTCTTGCGCGGCAACATAGGGTCCCCCTAAAAATTCCTTAATTTCATCAACAACCTCATCTGTTTCTACAACGCCGCAATCTGGACCCTTAAAAATATATTTATGGAGGTATTTCACAATTTTTATTGAATTGCAAACCTCCACATTAATATGTCAATTAAAACGGCCTTTTAAATATGGATTGTATGGCACAACTCATCGATTGTCCAAATGGACAATTTGACCACGCATACGTTTTTCAACATAGCGATTGTCATTTCGACGATGATACAAAACATGACCATCACCATCCATCTCGGTGGTATCTCGAGATTGCATTGGATAATGCTTGGAGCATTTTCCATCCTCCATGCATGGACAATTGAGATTATCCAATTTTCCTATATGTTTTAGAATTCCAAATGATTTAAAAATTTTCAAACATGTAGCCAACTTGCCTTGAAGAATGAATCAAAAGAACAACCACCATTTTGGACATTTTTTCATACAAATGTGACCTTGTAAAGTGAAGCTACCCGTTTTTCTGTAGGAACAAAAAAATGATCAATTCAAATGCTAATATCTTGCAATCCACACGGTGAAAATATCTGGAATTTTTCTATATCTTCTCAGATCAGCATACTGCAAGATCCTACGGTTACATGTGTTCAAAATTTATTTATTTCAAAAATTTGGTACTTGTACTAGAAATGACAGTTTAGAGAGTTTTTGGTGAAAACATAGTCTTTGACTTTTAGGAATTAACCTCCAAAGGGACAAAGCACATTTTTAGTATAAATTGTCAAAATTGATTGCCACTTTTAAGGTCAACAAAAGAAAAGGAAAAAAAAATTATTTTAAAATTCAACTTTGCACATTTGTATTAGACTATTTTAGAAATATGTGGGAATCTTTGTATAAATCTTGACCATGCAAATTGAAAGATTATAGCATTTCAAATTAGAATAAAAGTTTTTTTTCCAACCTTGTCCAACAAGGTCATCAAACTTGAACTCCTAAAGTGAGATTTTTGCACTACAAATGGTGTTTTCTTACATTTGCATCCTGTATTATGTGATTTTTGTACTTGCCACATTTAAGAGGTAAATGCATAATCTAGCAAAAGATTTCTTCACCGCTCGAACTATCTAAACTTTTTTGGATAGTATAACTTTTGATTAGCTCATTTGATTAGGAAAAAATAATATTCCCTCTTGGGAGGTACATGTCCATTCATTGAAAATTGACACTATTGGAACCATTTTGAATTTTGAATTGGTTGTTCCACAGCCACTTAATCCTTTAAGGATTCAATTTGGTTGTTTATCCCACATTCAAATCAAATTGGATTTTGAATGTTAAAAATATTTACTTGTGTAGACTCCTTATATAATAGACATCCTCTTCAAAAAATCATTTCAATTGAAGATGGAGTAGTAATAATTTCAACCAACAAATTTGATTGATTCTAGATTAAAAAAAGTCATTCCATATTGATTAATGGAAGGATGAATAGGTTTAAGGTGGAGAAATAAATAATATAAGCGAGAGAATATGCATCTATGCATTTCAAAAATACGTGTATTTCTAAATTCCAATTATTTATTGATCTATAATGTGTTGATTTCCAATACTAAAATCTATGTAGTAGATTTCCAATACTAAAATCTATGTGTTGATTTCCAATACTAAAATCTATGTGCTAGGCTAATTTCAAATTCCAAAATCTTTGTAGTAGATTTGAAGCAACAAGAACTCTACAAAATGGTTTCAATTTTTAAAACTATTGTTTACAAAACAATGTTCTTCAAAATAGAATAATCAATTTGGATAAAATTGGTATTTGGTTGATATAAAAATGGTAGTGACAAGTTGAAACAAGATCACCCCAATGTTGTTTAAATTCACAACTTTGAATAACAAAAAAGATACAACATTTTAAATGTTGTCAGTTTAACCACTCTTCAAATAAAGTTGAAATGATATCTACCTATCTTTGTACATATATATTTTTAAATTTCTATGCAACATTAGGACAAGTTTTTCTTTAAGGCCCAACAATTTTCATAACTTTCGACTGCATGGTTAAAAAGCTATTGTATAATATGTAGTTTTTTTCCTTCTAAATTAAGTAATTTGGGCAAATTAAAAAGTCACTATTTTCAAAAATAAAAATATTGAACTAATATTTTAGATTTATATATATGTGGAAAGCTTGAAATCATTCCTCTTTGATTAAAGAAATGAAAGTTATGAAGAGTTTTAATTAGTTTGTGGAAAATTATGGATTCTCTACTTTAAAATAATTTTTGAAGTCCTTATTTTTGGAAAAAAATAAAATCATAGGATGTAGATTGTTTATTAAGACATTACAACCATTGGAATTCGCATTTTTCAATTCCATAACTGAATTCTTAACAATTTAGTATTTTGAATCATTTTCTAGTTCTTTCTATTTTTTTTCTATATGTTTTACAATTCCAAATGATCTAAAACTTTTCAAGCATGTAGCCAACTTGCCTTGAAGAATGAATCCAAGGAAGCATCACCAACATGGAATTTTTTTAATACAAATGTAACCTTGCGAAGTGCAACTACCATGTTTTTTGTAGAGCCCCCCCCAAATTTCTATCAATTCAAACTCTTATATCTTGCAATCTACATGGTGGAAAATTTTGAATTTTTTTCCACTTCTTTTCAAATCAGTGTGCTAAAAGATCTTGTGGTTACATGTGTCAAAAAATGTCTTTCTTTTTCAAAATTTGGTACTTGTACTAGAAATGGCAATTTAGAAGTGTTTTAAGTGAAAATATAATCAAGGGGAGGCTAATTAATACCCAGAAGATGCGTTTGCATCTTCTAGGTATATAGTCACTCACTCAAGTCTTTCAATTATCCCCCTCCAATAATTTGTTTTAAAATTTTAATATTTGTTACACCCACACCCTCAATAATTTATTTAAAAATTCAAATTTTTTTATATTTGTTACACCCTCCCCCCAAAAAATTTGTGACATTTCAACCCCCCCTCCCCTCCCATTTGTAATTTTGGGAGGTGGGGAGGAGTGGCAAACAATATGGGATATATGATCCCATATTTGTATGTTGTTTTTGTATCTGTATACATACCATATCCGTACTGTATTCATACCATATCCATTCCGTATTCGTATTCATATTCGTATTCATATCCCTTATTTTTCAAGATCGACACTGGAGAAGGGTTCTATTTTTATTTTTTCAAAAAAAATCAATGGCTCTTGATTTTTGGAGGGACGAGGGGAGGCTAATTAATACCCAGAAGATGCATTTGCATCTTCTGGGTACATAGTCAAGTAACTTTAGGAGTTAACCCCTCACCGCCGAAGCTCTAACCATGTAAAAAAACAACCTTGCTTTTCAAGTGTTATAAATCTAAATGTGAGTAAGGTATAAAAATCTCAACCGTACAATATTATAGTGTGCATGTTGTAGATGGTGTAAGTAAAATTTGGGGTCATTTGACCGTATAGATTGAAAGATTATAATGTTTTAGTGTTGAAAAAAGATGCTGAAATTTTCCTAAAAACACATTTCGAGGTGGAATTCGATTTCTAAACCTACTCAAATGAAAAAACTTTAAACTACAAGGTGATTCTAAACCAAAAGACAAACACTTTGGTGGAAAAAAAACACATTTAATTGACTCATTGCATTTGCAAAGTTGTTTTGAAATGTCAAAAAACAGTGAAAAAAGTAGCAAAAAAACACATCTACAGCTGAACCTACCTCTGCTAAAATGCTTCTCAGTGAATCATATCTTCTTGGATTGATATGAAATTTTTACCACAAGAACTAGACTAGCATGTGAAACTTTTACAACAAAATTTATTGAAAAAAACTCCTGTATGAAGAAGTTATAAGCCACCAAAGTTCATTGTAATGCAAAAATGTCTAGATTTTGAACTTCGAATTGCTCCCAAGCATTCAAAACAACTTGGGTTGACATGAAAATTTAACCACAATAACTAGACTTAAAGGAGAACATAACACAACAAATTTGATTGAAAACAAACATTGGATGAAGGAGATACAAGCCCCCGAAGTTGCAGCCTTCAAATGCAGTTTGGTGAATTCAAATTGAACCTATGAACTTCGATTGGCTTTCAAGAAATCAATAAAGCTCGCATTGATCTGAAAATTCTGCCACATAAACTAGAAGAGAGAGCGCAACTTTACCAACAAGTTTTATTGAGTTTGGACATCGGATGCAAAAGTTACAGCACTTTGAATTTTCTGTGAGGACACTTTTCGTCCCCTCCGGCGATGAGGGGTTAAATCAGACTATTTATCCCCAAGACCATCATGGGCCACCATGGTCTATATTTCAAGGCAATTATATGACTTTGGTAGTGTGTGGTGGTGCTTTTGAAGGAATATTCACTCAATACATGGCCTGTACCAAATACACCATTGGAGTTGAATATGTAAA
The DNA here is from genome assembly GCA_951230915.1 of Antitrichia curtipendula. Classification (NCBI taxonomy): domain Eukaryota; kingdom Viridiplantae; phylum Streptophyta; class Bryopsida; order Hypnales; family Leucodontaceae; genus Antitrichia; species Antitrichia curtipendula. The sequence goes on from OX579635.1 coordinate 33,344,372, forward strand.
AAATATTCGAAAGGGGTTGCGTGACAAATTTTGACTAGTAGTCTAAATTTTCCAAGCTCATCTCATTTTTGGAGTCTCTTGTATTTTGAACATATGAATTTATAGAATCCTCATTTCCACAACCAACATGGAGTTACAAATTTACTCTCATATCCTCACTTATATTCATATCTATAATCATATTGGTATTTGTACTTAAATACATTTTTGGGGAGGGGTCCTTTTATATTTTAAGAAAGGTTGGCTAGTGTTTTTATTAAGCATGGTTGGCTTATGTTTTTGAGGGTTTGTTCACTCTCTTTATGGATGAAAAGACAATTATTTTAATCTATAATCTTTTTGAAATATTGAAAAAAATGCCACTGACAGATTCAGCCGAGTCGGGATAAGCTGGAGATGTCTATAAAATGGGGATTGTGTTAAAGAAATAGATTGTGTTATTGTATTTTAATTTTGCTTCTTTATACTCAATGTCTTGATATTCTAATTAACCAGAAAGATAAATTTCTTGATGTCTGAGATTCAATGATATAATATATGGCATTAGGTCTGATATCCTTTTTAAGCATTCCAACCCTTGAAAGTTATCTATTCTATAGAAACAAATTTATTAAATTAACGACATTTTATGTAATTCTTCCACTATTCCATTGCATATTTAGTGCTTGTTTAGACTCCAAGTAACAATCAAGTATAAGGCAACACTTGGATTTGCCGGTATTAATTGATATGGCTACTTCAACTTCTTGAAATTTACTTCAAAAGAGAAAATGTTAGGCATTGTCTTTAAATATCATTCATAGTTGCAAACTATAATAAAATCAAATATCGGTCAAATAACTCTCAAAATTTGCCAATAATATTTTTTATTTTTATAAAATATAATTTTGAGATGATTGACTAAAATAAAATAAAAATTAGGTGAAAAAAGGCAAAAAGAATTGATGTTCTTCAAATAGTATTTTTTTGAAATTAATTTTATAATTATATGATACTTTGTAATCATTTACTCATTCAAAAAGAGATTTGAGATTTTAATTTGGACCATAAGAAAAAAAGATAATTTAATTAATTATGAGGAAAAAAACATGACTGTAATAAAAAAAAATAATGGGCCCAAAAACATTACTTTAAATTACCTAGTGACCACTAAGGTAACTAAATCACTTATGGGTCAACCTTGTTGAATGTTGATAGATTCAAGGTTCACTGGAAGTTGTACAACTATTATGGAATCTAGAATACCATCAACATTAGGTGGAAACATGACTTACAAATTAACCTCTACATTAAGGATCAAATGTATGTTGGTTAGGTTCTTAAAAAGTCAATTTTGTTCAGATGTTCACAAAATTTTGACACAAGGTGTAAACATGTATTCCTTTAGTGATTATATATATTTTTTCTAATTGGGCATCCAGATCAAAAGTTATAATGTCCAAAAAATTTGGGTAGCTTAGGCAATTTGGGCATCTTTTGCTAAAACCTCATCAAATTTTGAAATTTTGCATGTATGTAACTAATAAAATATGGCTTAAAATGTCCAGCCAAAAGCAAATTTTAGTTCTTAGATCACATTCTATGAGGAGTCAAATTTTGTTACCTATGTTGGGGCAATTTAAAAAAAAAAAATTCTTTTAACTTCAAGCCCTATTATCTTGCAATTTGTGAAGTCACAGTTCCTGAAAGTTTTTTCACATATTTCAAATGTTTGTCTCTAACTTTCCATTGTTTGGATTCTAAATAAAATATTTCCTTGTTGCACAAGAAATCATCAAGAAATTATTACTGTATTGCAAGTTCACTTATACTCATTGCATTGCATAGTGATTTAAAGTAAGTTAGATCCTATATTTGCTTCTGAAATTTTGCATGATTGTATCTAACAAGATTTATAATTCAATGGTGAAGAGATTTTATTTCATCAAGAGCAAAAAATTTATTCCAAGAAGACGCGATGTCTGCTGACCTCTCGGCTGACCTTGTTTTACACAAATGAAATTTTTATTTTTTTATTTTTATTTATTTCCACTTCAAACATTATAATCTTTGAATCTACATGGTCAAATGGAATGAAAAATTTTCAACTCATCATCATAGTAGTCTATCACATTTTTTTACAGTTTAAGTTCAATACAATAGTTTTTTTACTTTTAATTTTTGGCAATGCACTATAATATGGCAGTTTTTGACAATTTTTCTTGAAAACACCTCCGGTCCTTTGAGGGTTGAGGTGTTCATCCAGAATGAGATAATATGAAGATATAGTAGACTAACATTGATTTTATCAAATGTACTATGAACTTTTATTTTAGTGTGCCTCTCATAATTGCATAATTTCAAATTACTACAAGATTGATTGTCATTCATCATTGTAAAGACAAAATATTGATTTATTTGGATGAAAACTTTTTGTCAAGCTAATATAATATTTTTTATGGATTTCATTATTGGCTTGAAAATGCATTCAAAATAAGTAATTTCACGTAAAAGTGTTTGAAATATCAAGACAATATATATAGTTTGTAGTCCCAAGATCAAAGTTTCAATTTTCCAAAATTTGACTTTAACCCCTAAAGTCCCAAGGCCTCTTTTGCATCAAAACTATCATTTCTATAACAAAGAGAAAAAAATTTAAAGATCTTCTTTTTCTTTTTCCAAATCTAATTGTAGGATCTTGTACAAGACTAGTATAAGAATGTGTGGAAGAAATTTCACAAACTTTGACCATGTAGTTTGCAAGATATTTGCATTTAAAGTGAAGGAAACAAGTTTTTTTGCACCTTGCTCAACTACATTTTTTGGCTTTGAACCTTCATAACATATAATTTTTACTCTATTGATTTTTAATTTTACATGATAAAAAATTGAGTTAAGAGTCTAGGAAAAAACTTAAAAAAATACAGAGTTATTTTTTACTCATTAAAAAATTATTAAGTAGAAGTAGGTTCAAGACTAAAGAAAAATCTAAATTGTTAATAGCTCTAAGATAGAATTGAAATACACTAATCTCAACGGTGAGATTGTTCTATCAAGAGATCTTAACCTTGTGAAACTTTTATTCTTTTCAGATTTGTAAAAATTGAGGTCAGAAATGAATCCAATAAGTTATTTTTTCAAGAGGACGCTCTAACTGCCCCCCCAAGAAAGATTGTCCATAATTTTTACATAACAAATCTAAATGGAATAAATTAGGGCTTTCCATGTACACAAAAATATAATCTATACAAAATAAGTTAAATTTTTTTTTTACTTGAAGTTTATTTTTTGCCCACTGAACTAAAATAAGGACTTTTTGTACCCTAACTTTTGCTCCTAGGCTGTAAATTGAAATAAAAATTATATTTTTGGAAAGCTTATGTGTTTTTAACCTTCACAAAATAAATTAAAAAAATGACAACAAATATTAAAACAATAAGAGCCTGCCCAAAATCCATTTTGTCCCCCAAGGGAACAATGGAACTTTAGGAGTTTAAGGGTATAAGATTTTGCATATTTTTAAGTTTTTTGATCTATAGTCATTAATTGATGAATGAGGGTCACTGCTAGTGTAGTTTTAGTTAGCATCAAAACTATAGGCATACAAATTGAATTAACTTATATAGTAGAGGAAAATTAATCTTCAAAGAATAAACTTATAATTGTATGTAATATAACTTAATATACTCTAAATGCTAAAACTCTATCACTACTATACCTCTCAATTTTTTTTATTTTTTATTATAGAATGCCATGTGATGAAATACTGTCCTTTTATATTTAGAAATGACATGTCTATCTAATCTCGAATGAAAACACATCCTATCTTCATTTTGTTTTTCACTCAAGCTCAGTTTACACCAAATTAAGAGGTGAAGGGGCCAAATTTTTGAACGTTTTGATTGGTTGAAATCATGAAGTCTTTAAAAAAAAGTTTTACACCATGAATGAAAGGTCATGGGCCTCCAAAAAGGCTAGATGATGTGGAGTGCCTTTTTTCCTATGTGGCAACAACACTCTTCAAATTTTGAACCCTGAAATTATAGCCAAATCCACCTTTTGAGGTGGGTTTGACAAAAAATCTTGTGGTCCTTGCAAGAAAAGCCCTATTTTAAAGTTAAAGGTGATAGTCATAGATTGCCTTTGAATACATAGAAATACAATATTGAAAGCTTACAATCTTTGACCTCCTTCCAAGTTATGAATACATATCAATGGAACTCAAATGTAGAGTAAGGTAGCACTACCTAGATGTGACACTTATTCAAGATTTGCAAATCTTGAAGATAGGGACAGAATAAAATGATGTGAGCTCGTTAGGAAATGGTTTAGAAAACCAACAAAATTAATTTCATATTTTTCCAAGCTTGTATAAATATAATACAAATTTTTGAAAACAAATGTGTAGACTCACCTACTGTGGACAATAGACTAACACCAAAGTGGGCACAAAAACACCCAAAAGCGACACATTCTAAGCTTGGATCACACATGAGTGATTGGCCAATGCAAGACCAAGTGACAACTTCTTGAAACCCCACCTATCTACTTTGGGTCCAATTGCACTTGGATTTAAGTCGTATTTTAGATGTCAATAAACGACTAGTGTTGGATTTAGCACATGCCCACTTGAATTGAAATTTGATGCAAAATCACCTTCTTGGAAATCCTTGGATATAAACCATTGAAAGATAGGCTGGCAGCCCGTCAAGCGTTTGCTCAACACTCTAAACGAAAACGTGTGACTAAAAGCTTCACTCTAGATCCACAGCAAACCAAATTACTCTGATTCTTCGTGGAATGATTAAAAAATACAACAAGAAGCCACACAATTGGAAATACACAGCAATCCATCCTAAGCGATGTATGCCATTAAATAAGAGAAGAAAATTATGATAACTCTAGTCTTAAGAGAGGCAGGAATGAAGAGTCAGTTGCATGAAGTTCTTATAACTTAACAAACAAGAGTGGAACAGCTACTCACAGAATTTAAACTCCAGTCTATTCTTATCACAATGACAATGAAGCAAGTTCGGATTACGTAGTCCTAAAGAGGACTTCAGGCTTTAGTTAGTTCACATGCACACTACACCACATGAATTCGGATAGCAAGTGCAACTTCAAAACTTGTGTCCAATTACCAATGCCCAATAGCCAATATCTAGGAGCTAGTGTCCCATATTCAATACCTGGTATCCCGTGGCTCATGGTTAGTATTTGATGGCACTGCTAATCCATAGTTAGGGATGTTTAGGGCGAAATTCAGTCACCCTTAGTCAGCACTAAGATGATAACAGTCTAACTCTTCAAGGTCAATGCAGAATTAACAAAACTACCTCTTGGATTCAGAATCTGCACGGAAAAAACCACGAGAGCTCTGTGGAGACTATAATAAGCTAGAGAAACAAGGGCTTTGATAGTATGGTACACATGCTAAATTCTGAGCTTCGGATTCTTCATTTCTCATCTAATCGTTAGCTCCTTTTCTAGATAAACGAAGATGCTAACCGTGCTTCAAGGGATGAACTCCCCTTCTTCAATCTCTTCCTCACGGAAAAATTTGCCTTCGAATACTTCATCGACAGGGCTTACATCCAAAACAGGAGAAGGAGCAGGAATTATAGCTGATGGAGGTTTGCTGATGACGAAGGGAAACGTCACGGGGTCCGCACTTATAGCTACATGAATGACTGGAAACTCATATACGGTCTTGTGTGCCAGTTGTGAACGGACAGAGTCTTCCATATCTAACTCGTAGAAGACCTTCTTGTTGCCCTGTAGAACAACAGACACATACGATAATAGGTACCACTTGCTTGGAAGAACTGTTAACCTCTAAGTCCTCAAATGAACCATTAAAAAGACCGGCAATTAAACCAATACAAAGAAGAAATCATGGCCTACATTAATTAATGGTAAATATGTAATTTGAAAGTTACTATAATTGGCAATAGGCTTCCAAATGGACTTTCCGTTTTTAGATTGCCCCGAGGAATTAGAAAAACAATGATCAGACACAAGGTGAGAGTTGATTGATACCTCGCAAGGCTCCTTCTGGAAGTAAAGTTTCAACTCAGTAATCTCTCGCCTACAGAAGTGTCGCAGCTCGGTGATCATGGGTAAGTTGTCAGCCCGAGGTTCCAAGTGCTTTGCTACGAGACTTTTCAGTGTAGAATTTTCATCAACCCTGTCAGACATGAGCACCATAGTCAGTACTTCCATTAACCCCTAAACATCCATATTCTTGAACAGAGTGCTTGAGAACAATGTCTAGTGCAAATACCTTCTCATCCATCCAAAGTAATAGTGGAATCTTTAAGAGATGACCTTTCTTTATAACTTATTTGATGAACTTGAGGTAAATAATATATTTGTACAGATATAAGCTTCAGATATAAGCAAAAATGCAAAAAAACATTCAGGCGTTTAAAAAGAGAAAACCGTATTAAATGCTTTACGTGTTTGGGAGGTTTCTCACCTTGAAGTGACAACTCGGACATCTGTTCCTTCAAAAGTCCATTCTATCCTCCAGAAGATGCACTTATGTCTGCAGTTGCAAACAACGAGACAAAAGCATGAGATATTCATACACATAATCCTGCCCTCTCAGACCAATTAATGTGCAACTCAGATGCTACTAGGACTAAAGATTCACTGGATTTCGGGATATTACTTGAACTTACTTTCTGTCGAAAAAAGTTGTGTTGCTCTTCCTCTTGCTCATGCCATGCGGCCAATACACCAACGTGGTGTCCCGCATTTTGGTTTCATGTTGAAGAGCCTTCATAGACGGGTGCATTTCGTTCTTAGGTAACGCTAGCGTAGAACGAGCTCGCTTCGCAGATTCAGTCTGTCTCAACATCTCCTCCAATAAATTATAATCTGCAAGCAACAGGGAAGTACCATGAGTCCTCCACACCTCAACAACCCAACCCAAAGAGCAGTATCGATTGGACAAGAAACCCAGACATGATTAAACTGGAACGGCCGATGTAAAAGACCCTCGCAACCAGAGATGACAGAATCAATGGTTGCACTCAAACTTTCAAGTTGAGATTTTGCGTTCAATTTCGCAACCAAATTTTTGAGCAACATCTTGAAGGAGAGACAATGAAAACGCACTTCAAATGAGTTACAATACGCCACCTAACAAGAATGGAGGTACTGAGGTCCCAGCCAAAAATTGAAGATGAGCAGCAACTACAAAGCAAATACAACAGCAGACTACACAAAGAGGCAACAAGCAGTTCGATTTTTTGGAGAGTTTTTGCTAATTTCAGGATACAATCATATGAATGATAGCTTGCTGAAACTTTCGAACAATGCACTTTTTAATTTTCAGTAATGAGATCGCAGCGACGAATTGAAGTTTCGTTGGATAGGGTTTTAAATGATGTCCGCAAGGATTCTAAACCTGGGGGAAATGTAAAGGCAGAAAAGAATTCAAATCATCCTCAAAACAATTATAAAATTGGAAAAAACATAAGACAGACAGTCTACTACATTTCGAAAGAGAAAGAAGCTTTACAAACTTATTTATAAGCAATTCAAGGCAACCAAGGAGAAGAATTCTGTGCGTTGGTGTTTCCGCTTACCCGAAACGAGGACATTGTCACAAAATTCCGCCAAGGGCACGAACGCAGTCCGATCACGCTTGCCGGAGCATCCAGTGCGCGTCTTGTGAATCTTGACACAAGACAACCCACACGATCGCAGCTCACATCTCGGACACTTGTATTTCCACTCCGTCTTCTTACATTCGTCACAGAACTTGCGATCCGGCACTGGCACCGTCTCCGCAATCACCGTAGTCCCCATTTCTCAAAAAACTCGCAAAACTCTTTCCAACTCCCCCTAAAACCCTAAAACCAAACCCCTAAAAAAATCCTTTAAACCCTAAATCCTCAAAACCCCATAGCCCCAAAACTGCACCCTAAGATTTTTGATTGTCAGATTAGGATGCCATCGTCTTCGTCTGGAAATTGCGAAGCTTCTTTCGTTTCCACCTATACGCTCGTTTTCTGTTACTTTTACTTTTTTAGCAACTCTTTCGTTTGTTACCACTTTTTCATTTTGTAGGGAGTGAGATGGGCACACGACCCTACGCGAGGATCAGATTTGTTAAAAAATAACTCAAAATAGAATTAAGTATGTCATCTAATGAATTTTTCAGAAATTGTAATGTGGCATATTTGATTAGTGTAGAAAATGTTAATGAAAACAATCTTCATCTTCAAAAAATAAACGAAGCCAAAGTGTGGGTATCAATAAAGTTGTGAGTATCAGTAAAGCCATGAGTATTGGTAAAGTTGTCAGTACTACTAAAGTTCACAAAATATTCTGAAACATGTAAAACAAACTTCCATAAATTCTAAATCACATAACTAATGGAAGTGCAACCGGGAAAAAAATGATTCTACACGGGGCCTAACAAATTTGTACATAATAAACTAGCTGTTAAAAGGGGTCTGGCATCTTTGTCAAGGATCTCTTAATGCTAGCTAACTTTTCCATTTGTAAATTAACTTAAAGCATTGGGTTTATAACCTTTAAAAATGTTGTTTCATTTATCTATTAAGTACATAGTGTCACAATTTCATCCATTATGTTGTTTTTCATCTATTTATTTTTACTAAATCCTAATGAATTCCTTACAACTTTTCAATGAAATCTTCCATAACCTTTTTGGTGCCATTAGAATATTGTACTGTAGTAAGAATCGTTCTAGTAGTTTGTTATTTTGGTAGAAGATAAGTATTTACATGCAAAAAACAACAACTAGTGTGAATAGCAACTTATATTAGAGAAAAATAACTACTTATAGGCACATGTCATTTGTGGCTTAGCCCTCCAAAGCCAACATTGAATATTGAGTCCCAAGAAATCATTTTAATGCAAAGGCATTTTGAATGCCTCTTAAATTTTGATATGTCAATATGTAATGCTAAAAATGCATTGGATTCACATTAAGGATGTTGTTCTACTAAATTTTTTAAAGAAAATAAAAATAAAAACAAAAATACTTTTCTAAAGCTTCTCATTTCAAATTATGCTTATCTATTTCTAATTTCGTATAAACTAGGATTTTGGTTTTTAAGTTTCAATGGACGTTGAAATGACATTGGAAATGCTTCAAATGAAGTCCAAGGGAATTTGATAATCAACAAGCCACACAATCCAAAACTACCTCTTCATCATTAGAATGATTTGGTGCATTTTCAATGTCAATCCAAAATGCCAAATCAGATTTGATATGGAAATTATATTTAAATCATTTGGAAATTGTATTGAATCTAAAAAATGATATTTTTATTCGTGCATATTTTTTTTGAGTAAAATAATTTTTTTTACAAAAGCAACATATTTGAACAATCTAAAATGGATCTTTGTAAAGGAAGAATATGGTACAAATTTTGAGAGAAAAATGAAACCATTAATATTTACCCCCCCTTCATTGCAAGTATCTCAACCAATCAATCATTGCAAATATTCATGCATGTTCATGGTTCACTTTTAGATAATTAAAATGATTTAATTTATACATTTAAAATTTGCAAAATTGTCCTATTCTCTAAACTTCAAATATTCCTTCAATTGTTTATTCAGAAATATGATTTCTGAAACCTTAATTTGAATATGAAACTTCCATAAAATCAAGCAATTAATCCGTTAAAGACAAGAAGGTAGACCAAATTTTCAAAATTATGAAGATACATTATAAAATGTACCTTAGAATAATAATTTAATAATGAATTTCAAACAAACATTGTAAAATATGATAAATAGATCATACCATATGATTACATCAATTACTACACTAAATAATATTTTCAATCAAACTTGGAACCAAAATTAAAAAATTCCTTATAATTTTGATTATAGATTGAATATTTGTATTTTTTGTAATTTTTTTTCTTTTCTAGGTTCAAAATATTAAATTTTAATTGTAATGATGCTTTTAAGATTTCTATTCTATTTATTTTTTGAAGTTGTTTTTGAAAGGTCATTAATGGAATTAAAATAGTTATTCTTTGAGGTAAAACACTCTTATTCCCCTCGAAGTCTCCAACTATACAGTATTTTTAAAATTTTAAATAAAAATCTATATCAAAAAATGCAATATTTAACATAAGAATCTACAAACATTTAGAGGGATGGAAAAATCAAGATTTTATGAATACATTTTTCTACATTTGTTGTTTGAAATTTGAATGTTTGGTCCTTTAGATATTAACACAATTTTATATTTGCCTAAATAATCAAACACTCAACTATTGTAATAGTACTGTATTTGAGTACATAATGTATAGTCATTGATTAGAATAATGCAATTGATTTGGTCAAGAATGATACCCATTGCAATCAAAATTATCCTTGTCCAATTTTATACTTTTCTAGAAGTTTGGCTCACTTTTAGAAATCATATATCTTCTAAAATATTCAACCCAAGATTCAAAAGATATTAGATAATGCATACACATATCTCTATATATATATATATTCATACATATCTCCATGTTTGTCTACATCAGTATATGCATTTGTATTCCAATGTATACATATCCATACATATAGTCAAATTTATTTATATGTGTCCCAACATACTTGAATTTAACCTCTAAAATCCCACTGTCCCTATGGAAGACAAAATAGATTTTGGACAGGTTCCTAAGAACTCAATTTTTTTCAATTTTTTTCATATGATAGAAAAACTCATTAGCTTTCTGTAAATATAATATTTATTTCAATTGGGGTCCGGGAGCAAAAGTTATACCATGATAACCTCAAAACAAGGGAGACCAAATAGTGAAAAAACTCCAAAAAAAATTGAAAAAAAATTTTAATATTTTTTTTTGTAGACTTTATTTTTTTCTAAATGGAGAGCTTTGATTCATTCCATTTGGATTAGTGATGTGAAAGTTATGGAAATTCTTCCTTTGCAGGCAATCATAGCAACTTCTTGAATGAAATTTTTTTTCCCTCTTTGAATGCTAATATCTTTCAGTCTACACAGTCATAAATTGAAAAAAATTTACCACATGATCTAAGACAATTGTCGAACAAAATCCTATCATTAGATTTTAAAAATATATTTTTATTTTATTTTGTAAATGAATATAGCAAAAGTGATAGTTTTGAGTGTTTTTGATAGAAAAATGGCCTTGGGACTTTAGGGGTTCAAGGGGGTAGGTCTTTTCTCCAGAAAATGACTCCTTCCGGATACGGTGGCAACCATTTTTGAAGGTATAGATATAGGGGTGAATACACAGTGAAGTCAACCTTTTTTTGTGTCCCGGTGCTCTAGATGGACAATTTTGAGACTTTAAGAAAATTATGGATGAAAATAAAATATAAATTCTAGAGTAAAAATAATTTAAAAAGATTTATAAATTTTTTGTCTTCATATATCATGACCAAATATTTCAAATAATGGTAATTGTATTCTCACAAATACATTAGATTGAATTCTTTGAAAACATTGCGTGTCCTAATGTAGAAGTGTATCCTAAATTTCATGAAAAATAAATTTGTTCATAGAATTTTGAGCTATAAATTTTTTTATGTTCAAGCTTGAGAAAATAAATGACCTCCCTACAAATGAGCTCTTTTAGTCAATTTTTTATATTTTATATGTTTTTTCAAGAATGTGCTTGAGAATAAAAATTTGATGTTGTGAATACTCATGATTTTTTAAACCTATAATTCTTTATATGCATCATTTACAATCAAATTTTAGATAGAAATTGGTCAAACTATTATTAAAATGAGAGTTTTGAAATTCAAAATCATTATAAGAAAATCAATTGCAAAAATCTAAAACTTAACTCTACGGTTGATATATAGTTGAAATTTACGTATGGGTCACTGAAATTTTATTATACAAATCCTATTTAGTTTTAAAATTGGTTTTAAAACTAGTGCTTTTAATAAAGTGCATCAAAATCTTTTGCATGGAATTGGTTTACCGTACCTCAAGTTTTCTCATACTTATTTAGTTTGAAATATATGAAAAATATTACATGTTACTAAATTAAATCTTTTAAATCAAAAAATTAATTGGTATTTTGCCTAAAATTGATACGATATTACAATAATTTACAAGTACATAAGAAATGCCCATTTTTTTTAATAGTTGAGTTAAAGAAGAAAAGTAATACCTTCAAAATATGATGTAGTGAGGCCATATTGTCTCTCTTGCTAGACCTTATCAGCCATAGTATTGCAGTGTAGTAGCACTTAAGGTGTGCTCCCACTTGGTCTTTGGGGGGCGTTGTTACAGCTGTAAACTGGAAGTAAATGGAAGAGCATTCCCACATGTGGATGTTGGGGAATGCTGAACCTAGGTGGCGCATGAGGTGGCAGGTCTGAAACAACGGTCTTAAGGACAATTACTGAGGCAGTACATGAGGCCCACTACAGATGAAGTAGCCATCAGCTGCCACTAGTGAATTAATGAAAAATGTAGATTTTAGAGTACTGCAAGTGTTCTTAATTACTTGGTGGACTTGGGGTGCCATTAGAAAAGAGCATTCTTGCGTGCTTAATGACGGGCAAACTACTCGACAGTGGAACTGACGGCATAGTGCTGAAGAAGAAGACTTGGGAGAGATGAAGCCCTCAGTTGCTGTAGATGTAGAAGTGCTGGAGTCGCTGCAGGTGAATTCTTTTGTATTGCTGTAATGGGAATGTTGTTTGCGTGAATTGCAAGGAATGTTATTGCGATTTGGAATTAAGTGGGTGCTTGATGGATTTTTCCATTCTATGCTTAATTACTTATATGAATTGCAGAACTACTAGTCAGCTACATTGTTGGATGTCAAAAGTGCTACTCAATAACGACAAGTGTTTCCTGTATAAGACAAAGAGAAGGACAAATGGACAGTCGATTTATCGCCGTGCAATTTGGAGGGCCACTTTGACCAACCGTAGTACCTATTCGTGGTAAGTGGCACAACACTAAATGTACTTTCCTTTTCTTTTGTGGTATAGTAGCGTGGATGTGTCTATGAATCCAAAATAGAACTTGCACAATCAATAATGAACCCTCTAATGCCTTAATTAATAAATAGAAAACAATCGGAAAAAGTTTAATGTACACATTACTGTGCTTGTTGGAAACATAGCTGCCCTTACAGTTCATAGCATTACTGTGAAACAAGAAGTCCGCCAGTCATAGAAAATATCATGTATGTTAGCATTAGAAGTTTTAGAAGATCTATTAAAATATCATCATACACCGAAGTAGTGAGTTCTGAAAACTAATTTCTTTTCATAATGAACATGAAATAAGAAAAATGAAAAAATCTTGCATAAAATAAATAGAAGCTCCAATGCTGTAATCAATTGAACTTTGAGATTGGAAGCACTTTTCATAAATGGACACATTCCAATAAACAAAAAAGGAGGATAGCCTTACCGAAATCAAAGAGGACTCTAAAAAGAATGACCGTCATTTTGCTAGAAGATCTCTGCTGCCTTACTCTTATAAGTCATGATTGTATACTTGCACATGTAGGCGTCTTTTTTTCCTTTCAGAAACCATTGATTGTTTTTTTGTGGTGCTTGTAGATTTGTCCTCTGCACAAGGTCGTCAACTTGCTCCATCTAACACCCCGACACCGTCAACACCGCCCATGAGCATCGAAGCACCATAACAACAACTACACAACATGACTGGATCTAATCAGACGAAGCGAACATGGAAAGATTGTGGCCCAAACTGGCTACCCCAAGAGGTCCTCTTCTTAATCCAAGCAAAGCACGATATGTTCTGACTGGAATCACGGACGACGGACGCACATGATTTCATGACACCAGAAAGCAGCAAATGGATTTGAATTTCTAACATTATCATGAGCGCACGATTGTCACCCTGCGTACGAGATGGACCTGTATGCAGGACAAAATGGAATCAACTTGTGCCAAACTACAAGAAAATTGCTGATTACTTGGGATGTAGTGACCAAAATGTACCTGATTATTGGGAGTTATCTCCAACGCAAAAGAAGGCTGAAAGACTTCTATAACACTTCCTTGAAGAATTTTACTCTGCAATCCATGGGTGGTATGGCTCACGACCACTAATTCAGCCCCCACATGTTAGAGATCTTCTTTCTCCAACGGATTCAAATTTCCAATCAATAAAACAACAGAGACAACATAAGACAAGTGAAGGTGAAAGTGATACTAAACTGACAATCCACTAAAGGTGGTAGAACGCACATTACCGTTCTCTATTGACTGCAGTTCTCCACATACATCACCTGCACGCAGTAGCAGCTTGGGAGACCATTGCCCAATGCACCGCACGGAAAGCAACAATACTAGTGCCACTGTGTTCACTGTTGTCCTGCCTTCAGTGAACCCCCACGTTTTGAGCTCCTCCAACACCACTTCCACAGCTCAGTAGAGACGACCTGGTAACACAACTGTACGATGCAAGAATGTTTCTGGACATACAGTCATCGCCAAGGCCACGAAGGTGACATTAACGATTATGGCCTCCCAATTGAAGGACATTGCAGATGTTTCTCCACAGGTCGAGTGGTCAAAGATTGAAGTTCAACTGAAATTATTTTCAGAGCAGATGTCATATCAGAGGGAGAGAGATCAACGCTTGCACAAACAACAATGCTAGCTCATGAAAATGCTCGGTTAACAATTGCAAAGCAACATGAAATGGTGAATTGCCTCTCGGAGCTAATAGTTGTATTAGAAAGGGGACTTACATCACGCAGCCCTTCTGCCCCGCAGAGCATGCAATAGCCACTGCAGACTATGAATTCATTGGATTCATGACACAACACTATAGTAGATGCACCTCCTAACAACAACATTGCCGCAACTTCAAACAACAATATTGCCGCACTTGCAAATGGCAACTACAAAGAAAATGGCTCTCATTTTGTAGGTCCCTCCAACACCCTTATATAAATAGATAGCAATGTATGTATAGTTTTGGCGACGCACAGGCTTCCTCCAACCTCCTCTCTTTGCGGTAGTAGGCCCCCAAGTAACCTATAGAAGAATAATAGATCCACTTGAGTTTTCTACCTCCACCAACATTCTGTACATATAAGTGTAGTAACAGTAGGTTTTCTTCAAGTGGACCTCATTTTCCTAAAAGACATAAAGCATTGTAAATAAATAAAAATTTGCAACAACATTCACACTCAATCTTGCAGCTTCACTGTTTGGTAATTTTTATAGCAAGTATAGTCTGTGGAAGCATTTCAAAGAGTGGAAAGAGATGTTCCTTTATAGAATCCTATACAAGCCTCCGTCTGGTCGTCAAACATACTCCTAAGTCAATGTGCTTTGCCTCACTAGCTTTGTCATCGTTCAATAAAACTGGACCTCAAGGAAGCACTTTAGCATCGTTCACTGTAACCTGCTGCAGACCTTCTGTATGTAGAACATGTAAGAGTGTTTCCACATCTTTATGCGATTGTCACAGGAGTAAATTGTCCAACAGTGCGCAATACACAATTACAACCGGCAGAAAAATCACATGTAAGCCACTCTTGTTTAACAGTTCGCGGAAAGTCTGCTTCAGGATTCCAAATGCACTTTCTATGATGCATCTACCTTTGCAAAGTTTTTTACTGAACAATGTCTTTGACATTGATAAAGCAACTCCACCTTGATGAGACACCATCAACCAAGGTAGCAAAGGATAACCGAGATCACCAAGCAAGTATGGAGTGTGTACTAGAAGAAATCCGTTGTCGGGTAGAGAGGAGCGCGCTTAGGGAACACACTAGGTGTCTGGCTGCAAGTTGGTGAGTATAGATGGAGAATCTTAAAACTTGAATCTTTACTTGGTCTTCAAAGTCTTCAAACTCGAATCTTTACCCGATCTCCAACCATCATATCCTGTGGTGGCTCTATAGGGTCAAAGGTAAAGGTGTGTGATAAGAAACAAGGCCTCGGATGGATAAAACAAGACAACCAAACCATGAGTTGGCCGTCCGAAAAATTAGTTCTTAAACTTCAAACCCACGGTGACCAGAAAGCACTTTTCACCAGTAGGAACAACATAAATGATCGACCATGTGGGTGATCAATCCCACTTCGTCGTCCACAAACATAAAACGGGACTATTATTGGATAACCACATAGCCCGCAACAATGTTTACAGTGCAAAAAATAAAATAAAATAAAATGAGAACAACAAGCCTCCCAAATTGGCTAGGAATAACAAGCCACAAGCCACAACACGCGAATCTTCAATCTTCTTGTCTTGAAATCTTGATTTCTTCAAAACTCTTCAAACCTCCTTCAATTCCAATTCCTTCTTTTTAACTGAACTTTGGTTTGATGCCACAGCTATTCTACAAACTCAAATGAGATGTATAGTAACTTTTTAGAGAGCTTACACAAATTTCTACTTTTTTTCTAAAAATCAACTCAAACTAACACTTTGTCCATATTTTATGGCTGTTCAAAGTTTTGATTTTGAGAATTGAAGACAACAGACCCTCCTTCACTTCCACTCATAAATCACTCATGCATGCTCTAAATACAACAAATGATAACTTCATAGAAAGCTAACAAAAGTCTCCACATCCTCTCCAAATTTCAGCTTAAACTAACACTCTGTCCATTTATTATGGTCGCTCAAAGTCTCTGCCCCTTCAATTGGGAGGCAACAGACCTTCTTCCACTCAAACCAGCACAAATCTCAACTCACAACTTCAATTCAAGCAAGAGAGGACTTTTCTGAAAGACAACAACATGATCTCAAAATCCAACAATTTTCATTCCAAAATTTGTAAAACTCCACACATACTAGTTCTCCAAACATTCGGGTCTTGCCAACTACAACAAGAGAGAAGATGAATAGTGTCCACCTTTTTCTCTCCCTTATCAACAACTCCCTACCTTCAAAGCAAGTGGCAATCAGCCCTTAACTTGCTCCTAAGGCTAACTTTTAACTATTGATCTTCTTATTTGGCCCCACAACTATATCTTTATCTTTAACTTAGAAGGAAAATCACTTCAAAGTTCACCTAGAAGGCAAACATTTCCATCCTTTCCTTCTACAACTATAACCACACAAAATTATTTCTATAAAATACTCCAAACATGGATATAAACACTAACATTAAACTAATGTCTATTGGAGGTAAAAAACTAAAATTTTAAGACAAACTTCACTCCATCTTCAAGAATTTGAGAATGCGCTTGATAGTCGCAGCGACATATTCTGCATGATCCGCCTTCGTTAAGGGATTGACCGGCCCTTCTAACCATCGTTGGTGGCCACGACTCCCCTTGATCGGCCTGACCATACAATATTATTGGTCGACGTTTAGACCCTCAAAACACCCTTCAAATGTCACTTCATGGCTACTGGGTTCAACACATCCAACTTGTAACAAGATTACTAACGCACGAGCATCCCACTGAAGGTTTCCGTGCCATCGCTGTTCAATACGAGGTTGTTTGGTGGTCGAGAAGGCCCAGCTTCATCTCGTGGATGCACAAATGACGATGGCAATTTATGTGGCAGAAGCGGCTCATCCGGCACATGCGACAATGAAAGTTCAAATTCAGCCTCCAATTGAGGCTCTTCATCTTGAGACTCAAAAAAACCCCTCCAGTTCGACATTCTAAATCTAAAGTAGGAAACAAAACCACTACTGGATTCAATGAAGCTCTAAGGCAAAATTGTCCTCTTATATGGATGTCATACACCTCTCGGAACGGCGTCACCTTGAAGCTACTCCATAAAATATATTATAATATGTTTTTACACTATGCACAAATTTACAACAGGACATCGTGTTGTTTTTTATGTTTAAAAATTGGATGTCAAATTTTTTGGACATCAAACATAATATTAGGATGCTAGTTTTGATGTCAAAACTTGACAAAACTTGATATCAAAAAATTTGACATCCAATTTTTAAACATAAAAAAAAACAAGATGTTTCTTCTAGTGGTGGCCATCAATGGAGAAACTTGGATTTATTAAATTACCATGTGCAGCCAAATAATACAACGACGAACGCCTCAACATTTGACCATCATTGGTTGATCCTGGCATGCCAACATAGAGGTCCAGAAAGCGTTTCTCACTGTCCACAATTGCTTGTCAATTCAGACTGTAGCCACCAATTTTAAAATAATAATAATTAGCTGGCCCAAAATCTGATTTGGCAATGGAGACATGCATACTGTCAATTGCTCCCACAACAGAAGGCAATGAGTATAGAGTTGAAGATTTAGCTTGTGTCTTACGGAGTCTATGTCTAGTAGGCCATGATATTTCATCGTTTAGAGTTTTGTTGATTGCGTACACCACTTCACGAAGTAGTTTGCAGACAGTACTGCATCCAATGGCTAACATTTCACTACAGATTGTGAGATTGGTACATGAGTCAATTTGAACAATGTGCAAGCAACTCTGACAAGGACAAGCACATCAAGGGGGTACTTGATATTTTTTTTCTCAACTTGGAGCTTCACTAAATCTGCCAGATTGAATACTGCTGCCTTTGTCATTCTAAACATTAAAATCCACCGGCTATTGTTATACTGCTCCATAAGGAATCTGGAGAACTAAGTAGTTGAATGAGGTTTAATCCAAAACATGACATCTTTTGGAAAAACATAGGGTGGAATACAAAGCCTAAAAGAGTGCAAACTATCAACCATGAGGGTCAATGTGTCCAACACTGGGGCTTCACTTCCATCAACCAGAGCGTCAGCGGCATCTTCAAAGCAGACAACACAAGCAATTCAGTTGCCTGGTTCAAGTCGATGATCAAGGCCAACAACCATGACATGAAAGTCATTGTAGTCCAGGGACTACTGAAGTTGTCCATCTCACGGTGTCTCCTAAAGACAAGTTGACAGATTGTACCTGTCGAAGAGTATGGCAATCAATATGAACCCTAAGTGTGCAATGTGAACTGAACTTCATTTCTTTTAGAGGAAAGAAAGCAAGGAAACAATAAGTAAACAAAAATTGAAGGTGCATAGAGGAAGACAAACTACAAGCCATATGGTGAAGCCGAAATGAAATGAACATGGACAAGCATACTACCATGGTTGTCGCAAAACCAACAGTGGATGCACTGCTGAAGAACAACGACATTTCTCCTTCGGACCATGCACTCCTCAGGCTTCAACAACTCTTATCACGACAGTGACAAACATAACGACGTTGTGAACAATGCAGGTCGGAAAGCTTACCTTGGAGACAGAATCGCAAATGTCAATGCTACAATTGGTAAGTTGCAGACGACGGACGCACGGAAAGAATCACAGATCTTTGTCACCCTCCTAGTAGCAAGGGCGACGCCAACACACAAAGCAAGCTGCAACAGAAAACCCCCATCGTTGACGTGAAAGAAGTTGACCTAGCCCTAGCAACAACGTCGCGACTTCATCAAACCAGGAATTTGCACAAAGCAGACGGTTCTTGTAATTGCAACACCAACAACGGCATTTCTAGTTTGCTACCTGCACATCGTCACTGTTGGAAGCAAACCTGTTCTCACACTCGAAGGCCCAATCACTACTACGACACTACTGACGCAACATGTGGGAACAAATACTGCACTATTTTCCACTTAAAGTTCAAACTCAGCAAAAAAGAAACTGAGTGGGAACGCAACGTCTACTTACAAATAACGAATGCCACATTAGTGACTTCCACCAACAATCCTAGGGTGAACTCACTTTCTGTTTAATTTCACGATGTTTTTACTGAGCAGTTGTTGTCACTAGCTACATCCAAGTGGGAACGGCCCTTTAGTCTGCTACAAGTTGTGTGCAAAAAACTTTGAGAATTCTATGACCAAAACTAACTCTCATTGCTACAATTTTGTAGAACTTAGTTTGGCAGCTTCGGGGTAATAAGTTTGGCAATTTACAAATCAGTTTGGAACTACTCGTTATCCTAGTCAGATTTAGATAATAGGGATATTTGGTAGGGCCTTGTGGTATTAATGACATACAACATGTGTCATCATATTACCACTGCATCTATTTGCAACAATTTTATAAGGTTGTGCCATTGATTTGATTGAGCCTCCACCTTTGCCACTTTTAATTGTATTCAGCCTCCACCTTTGCAAATATTAATTGTCAGATGGTAAATACCCATTGTAAATTGCTGAAATCTCTTATATACGGTACCATCTATGTGGTGGTTGTCCCTCCATCTTCCAATGATAAGTTTGTTTCAGAATTTTATTAGCACTAGCGGTCGCAAATGGTAATTATGTGACATCCATCAAATAAATGGTATGTGCTAGAATTTATTTGGATGAATGCATTGTAGGACATAATTGTCCACTCCTAGCATAGCAAGTACTTTGTTTATATATGGCTAGTGATTGCAATTTGGTGGCTTGTACCTCTTCTGGAGATAGATGTATTTTTTAACCCCTAAAGGACTAAACACCGTTTTTTGACAACATAGCAATTTTGGGCAGCTCACTACGACCAGATTTTTTAATTTTTTTCTTTTAAATTTTCACACAAGATGTGCCCAAGGAGTAGCTTTAAAGACCAACAATTTTCATAACTTTTGACTACATGGTTAAATAGTTATTGCATGATATGTCATTTTCATTGGTTGGTGAGCAGTTTGGACAGCTGAAAAAACTTCTTTAGAAATTTGAATACGGTTCTTTATATTTATATGTACGTGGGAAGCTTTTAATCATTTCATTTTGATTAATGAGATGAAATTTATGAGGAGTTTTAGTTTGAGGATAGTTATGAAATCTTTATTCTAAAATAAACTTTGAAGTCCTTTATTTAATTCAATTTTCAATATTTTTAAAAATAAATAAAAACAATGGGTATAGATTGTTTATGACAACATTACAACCATTGGGATTGGCATTTTTCAATTCTATATTTCAATTCTTAACACTTTAGTGTTTTGAACATTCTCTCCTTCTTTCTACTTACTATTTTTGTCCTATATGTTTTAAAATTTCAAATGATCTGAAAATTTTCAAGCATGTAGCCAACTTGCCTTGAAGAATGAATTCAAAGAGTAACCACCATTTTGGACATTTTTTCATAAAAATGTGACCTTGTGAAGTGCAGCTACTCGTTTTTTTGCCCGGGGAGGTCACTTAGTGTATCTATAGTATACCATGTGCAGCTAAATGATCTTTTGACCTCCTATTTACTTTTTAATAAATTATAATTTTAGCCTACAATTTTGAGCATTATTTAATCAAGACTATAAGATTCTATTGCCAAAATCTTCAATCCAAATAATTTATGAAATGATTTCTAGAGAAGGTTGAAAAATGAACTAAAATGATATGTTTTTCAACTCAAGTATTTATAGAGAACACATTTAGACAACCATTGCATCAATATTCAAGAAATATAAACTTTCAATAGAGATTTATTTTTGAGAATTTTTTGTGTATTTTTTAAATAATTTTTTCTTATTTAATATAGAGGTGTGAAAGTTATTTTCAGCTTTACAGTGTATCTTTTTACTTCAAAAATTTGTATCTAATTATAACTTATGTATAAAATTATCAATAATTCATAACATAAACATTCAAAGTAGGGAAATCTACTCATATTTTTTTTGTTTTTTTAATTTGAATTTGAAAAAGTAAATAGAGGGTCCAAAATCCTCGCTGCACGTGGGTTGTATAAATGCATAGAGTGACCTCCCTGAATTTTTTTGCAGGGACAAAAGAAGGATTTTTGTCAATTCAAATGCTATTATCTTGCAATCCACAAGGTGAAAATTTCTGAAATTTTTTACACAACTTCTCAAGCTAGTTTAATACAAGATCCTATGGTTTTATGTGTCCAAAAATATTTTTTTTCTAAAATTTGATACTTGTATTAGAAATAGCAGTTTTGGAGAGTTTTTGGTGAAAATATAGTCTTTGACCTTTAGGATTAAATTACCAACACTTGGAAGGACATGGCCTATTTCCAAGGTATTCAACCCAAAAATATTTGGATATTTTGGTGATTGGATGCCTTTGTATTTTTGTTTTAAAAATAATCCTTACATATGTTCATTGGACATTCATTGGACATAATGAGCTAAGTAAGGAGGCCTCTAGATTAGAATACCTTTTGGCAAAGAATCATGTTGCCACATGATTATATAGAATTCATAAGTGTTTTGCATTTGAAGGATATGCATTTGGGATGATGCACCCCTTTCCTTATATAACAAATTTGACACTTGAGAGAGAGAGGGGGGGGGCAAGAGGGGGAGAGAGGGCGAGGGTGAAGGCAAAGGAGGGTGTTTTTTCATGTCATCCCAATATTGGGTATGTTAAGTCAAGTCAATATTTAAAATAGCCATGCAACGCAATTCTTGACACGTTGTTCAAAGACTATTCAACATAGTTGTATTCAATATCTATCCATTTACTTATATCAAACAATATTGTGTATCAAATTGTGCAATATTGGGAGGGTGGGAGGGAACTCTATGCTTCACATTAAGAGCAATCTTAGGCAATTCAACATATTGTCCCATTTTCATGATAATTCTAGTTATATTTGTATTGTAGTAGTAAGATCTTAGTAGGCCAATTAATAAACAAGAGCAACTAATTGAACTAGAGGTGTACACCAACGTCCAAGCCATTTCTATTTTAAAAATGGGAAGCAATTGCCATGCCTTTTGTATTACTAATCCGTCAATTTGTTTTTAGCTTATCCTAATGATTCGGCAAGGGATTTTTGTCAGATTGAGTAGTTGATCGAATCAATAAATATAACCTACTTTCCCAAATAGTATATGACATTGATGAAACCAATGAGTTATTTAAACACATGTCAATAGTTGATCGAATCAATAAATATAACCTACTTTCCCAAATAGTATATGACATTGATGAAACCAATGAGTTATTTAAACACATGTCATATGTAATTTAAACAATTGAAATTCATAGAAAAAAGAAAACATGAGTCTCTTTTGCATGTACAATAATGTATCCAGGATGTCAAATTTGAGAGGTTACTATGAACTCAATATTCATCATATTAGGAACATGCGCATCAGTTTTATGAAACTTGTAGTTGTAACTCAAAATAAATGTAAATGATGGTCACCTAGAGCTATACATCATATACTTTAATCGATTGACTACATCCTATTATAGATCAATTACAAGCTAAGAGATAGGATTAGATGGAAAATAATATTGCACACAAAATACTATGGTCAAATCTTGAGGAGACACACCTCACATGCACCGATGTCCCAAGAACAAACACAAAGTTAGTCTACAACATGTCTCCTAGTTGTTATCCACACTCCATGGTTCTCCTCGGAATGATCAAAGCATGAAAAAAGTGCAGTTGTTCAGAATGTGGTTTTGAATTTACAGGATTTATTGCCTTCATAATTCATAGGTAGATGAAGGTAATTTTTAAGAACAAGATTTTCAATACCTTTTGCTAATTTTCTTAACACAAATTACTATTACTACAAAAAAAAATTTAACACAAATTACCAATATTACATATTCATTCTTGAAAAAAGTACAAAATGAAAGTCTAAACAAGATGGGAAAACTAAATTGCCTTCATCTACTGCACCTACAATAGGTGCAGTAGAAGAAGTTGATGCTCTAAATGCGAGTCAATACTAGATGGACGCAAACTCTCGTAGCATGCTGCTTGTCCCTTTGTTTCACATTCCACTGACATGCACAGGTAGGTCAAGATTCGGCACATAACATTCTGTGACACCTAACCAGAGTATGAAATATCCCTCCCCAAGAATTGAAGTGGCCCTGATACCTCACAAGCACGGTCCTAATTTTCATGGGAGGCAAAGGACCGCACTCGAAATAGTTATTAAGACGCCAAAGCGCAAAGGAGGATAAAGGGAAAATGGTTCTCACAACTGGTGTGAATTTCCCAGGAACTGAAAATGGATACTAACCTCGTTTGTAAGGGTCGGGTCACAAGACCCACGTAAAAGACCTCGACTTCAGGACCTTCATCTCAGTTCTAAGCTTCTTGCAGGTAGAAAATGGATACAGCAGAAAATTTGAGGTTTCAAGAGCAGGGAGGACTAATCGGCGTCGTCAGCCCTCGAACGACCGGCTCCTGGCATGCTGTATCTTATATATCCATATTTCCTTATCTGCCCTATTATCGTGACTGCCATGCTTTGCTTATTTTCCTCCCAACGTAATGCATTGCATTCACGCCCCCTGCTGCAAAAAAGCCTGATAGCATTTGCCTGAAGCTCGAGGCTCGAACGACACTACTCACAGCTCGTGTGACCAATTTGGCATGGCCTTCCGCAGAATTTACTACGGCCTTGGCAATTGCCATATTTGCTGCAAAAAAACGTGCAAAAGCTCAGAATTAATGTTCATGCTCGCATCAAGTTTCAGAAATGGTACTGTGGCTAAATTCTGAGGACTAAGACATGCGTAATGAGGCCAAATGGTACGATAGTGATTGCATAATTCCAACTCCATTTTCTAAGCAGAGCACCATCTTCTGCACCAGGGACCAACATGTCTCTAATCAACTTACTTAATCAACATAAGATATTGGGGTAAAACGAGCTCGCAACTGTCTCGTAGGAACTTGAAACAAGGAGAATGACCTTGAAGCCTCTCTCAAGAGCTATTTGAACCTGGACCCCAATCTTCGAAAAAATTAGGTTAAGAACAAGCACATAGAAAAAGGAGCGTGTAATTTGTGTTTCTACTCACCAGGTATGGTGGAGTCGTACTGCGTTCCGGTTTGCCGAGCTAATCGTTGCAGCACACAAGCAGGAAGTGAACTCAATAGTAAATACTTCGTGGATATCCTCCCATCCTATAAAGAATAACCCACAGTATACTCATCAGCACATGGTCTTATTCAAATGGAATTCCCTAAACCTACTGAAAACTTTTAAGCGCTCACCGCCAGGTACAAGGAATTGAAGGACACCGATCTGGACAAACAGAAACCATGACCACAACATAAATCTCTGAATGCGATGGAAAAATAAGAAATCTAGGCGCAAACCTGTTTGAACCTGGACTTGAGATCAGATGAAAAAATTTCTGGAGGGTGCAGTATGTCCCGCGAGGCATACTTATTAATCGGTTCCTTGTACAAATCTTGAAACAGAGATGGACATCCCTGAACTATCTTCCGAACCTGAAGCGCTCCAATAATTAAAATATCAATGACATCCGTTGCTACTCCAATTAAACTCTATATCTCAGACACTGTTATCAAAGCATGCCAGATGAACCGGAAGGGGCATATGAATTAGACACGAATAATACAGTTATTCCCGTTGCATAACATGATACATGGACGAACCAAAAATTGGAATGTTCCAATTGGAGTGTTGAGTCTTTACCTTCTGCTTGTCTTCGGCAAAAAACATGCGGACGTCACCCGTATAAGAAAGCCCGCAGATAGCAGCATACAAATCCTCCTGCAAAAATCACTTCCACAGACACCGACTTGAACACCAATTTTGCAGAAAGTGACAAAATGCACATGAACTGAATTGAACTGGACTACATAGAGAAACAATAATAACTGTCGGAAAACTTAGAGACAGTCTTAATTTATGACCAAGTAACCTAATATAACTACGATTTCTCTATTGATGTCTCATATGCTAACTCAATCATTAGGAAACTCCAGAATCCTTCAAGGGAGCACTTCATGGTAAAATTGAAAACACTAGAACACTCTGATTGATGGTAAGGAAATCATTCAGATATACATCATTGTCAAGCAATAGCATCCATGAGTCCGCTACATGTCACTGCACGAGGGGATGACATGGACTTACAGATGATTGTGATGCTTTCCTAAAGTACCTCAGTAAATTCTGCTGGCAGTAGAAGCAGTGCAGCCGTCAAAGCAGCTTGCAGATTCTTGCGGTTCATCTCTTCTCCATGAATTCGATCCACCAGAAAACGTACCTGTCACATTAATCTCGTTAATAGCCACCATTCAGAAACTTCTGCAAAACGTGAAAGAGTCCCTTCCTCATGAGAAGAGAACAAACGCTTGACCTATTTGCATGTCACAAGATTAAATGGACCACCTCCAGGTACTAAAGTTACCGGTTTCTGCAGTCGCCCACCGATATATAATCTTTGCCAGGTACAGACATCCTTCACAAGGTTATCAACACTAATAACCCCATACTTGATTCTCTGCACAAGTTCCGGAAACCACGGCACAGTTTGTTTTCTGGGATGAGTGCCGGCTCCAAGTATCTACAATCATCGTATGAAGATCCAAGAAGCAGTCAACCGTGCACCCAAACGACAAAAGATAGCAACTTCGCAAATACGCTACACCACAAAAGACCCCATTATATTGACAAAGTTCTGATTGTTATGTTAGTGGGTTTTAAATTCGTACAATCTTCAATTTGAGTTAATGTTGAGTTAACGTTACTGTAGCTCAAATGGTGTTTAACTTATAGTTACTGTGATGTTAGTATCATTGACATTAACTTGACATAAATTGGCAACCATAAAGCTAACGTAAAGCGAGCATTAACTTGAAATTACTTTAGCATACAGAATGTTCCAGTAGACTTAGAGTTAATCACTTTTGAGATGCAGGATTCGTAAGATTGTGCACTTACAAGATGCACTCCGACCAGGTCATACTAAATTCATTCCAACTGGGGGAATACCAGATCCGTAAAACATGACAGGAAATGCCAGAAAGCAGAGTCCACAAATGACAAGGGTTTAGGGTTTTAGAGGAGCAGAACCAAGTCCAAATTCTAGGGAAAAGGACATAAAAAGAATGACTAAGATATTGAAATGGCAGAATAGAAAGCAAAATCAAAGACGTTGTCCTGCCAATTTTGAGTGCCCAACCATATTCTCTGAAGGCCAAATGCACACCTTATTTTTCCATGGCACAAACGCATTGAAGTGGACACCAGCTCCCAACTTCTCAGCCACATTACTCACCTGCACAGGACCTCATACAGCTGCCCTAATATTCCAACAAAATTTGCAAATATTCCAATGCTTCTGTTCAACTGAATTACCCTCTCACACCAGTATAATCGCATTGTGATGTAACTATTCCAACTCAATGTGCTGAACACTGACAAGCAGAAAACTATAACAAACTACAACAAACAGGATATCTCTCTCTTGAACATTCAGTTTTCAACAAGAAAACATACATTTTCACCCTCAAGAAAGTGACCCAAAGCTCTATTAGCTTCAGCCGTTTTAAGAGTTTCTTCTTGTTTTCGTATTGCATCTCCATAATCTCAAGCAGCACCTAATAATTCAAAATTGCTTAAAGATCATCCACCATATCAAGCAGCTGATTCAATACCATCAGCTTCTAAAAAATCTTCAGGTCATTTAAGTAAATAAAAAATGGACAATCCTTCACGTACCGCCCTTCCACCGAACCAAGCCAGCCAAGAAGAGTAGTGACGCGGGTTTTGCTCCAAGTTCTGCCCAACCGTCCAACGATTCCCAAACCTCAACTTCCAAATCGCAACTGCAAGCATTCCTGTCACCACTCAAAAATCCTTGAGACTTACCTTGATATGCCAATCGACCGGAGACGAGACTCCAAGAATGTAATCCACCATGGGCGCCTGTCCATACCGTAACACAATGTCAGCTTCTTCCACCAAATAAAAACCTCATAACAACAATATATAAATCATAAAAAGAGTTTCAAGAAGATTCATAAACCAAATTGATGCTTACTTCGATTGCGCGCTGAGGAAAAACTCCTGAGCCATAAGCAAATGCGAATTCCACCGGAGGCATGGAATCCAGAGGGGCAATCAAATCCTTGAGTGATGATACATCTTCTCTTCGATCCACAAAACCCTGGGAAGATTCCCTGCCATCTACGAGCCTCTCGGGCTCTACTGCCCTGCTCATGGCTATGGTGACCGTTTCTTCACAAAAGAAAAGCAAGAATGATTACCGGAAATTCACAATAATTACTAGAGGAATTCGAAGACAGGAAAAAGAACATCGGAAGAAAGAATATACCATGGAAGCCCTACGCCATTTCCATTGCGAAAATTTCAGGTGTTTGTCTACCAAGGCTTTGACTACCACTTTCGATCGCAATTAAGGCGAACAATGCAAGAGCCAAGTTGGCCAACACAATGCCTGTGTAAATAGCACCCAATGATCCAACTAGTGCACAAGCCACCTGCAACCATAGAGTGTTTTCCAAATCAGCCTAGTGTCTGCCTCTTACAAAGAACCCCAATCTAACAGGCAGCTCCATGAGAAAAAATAAGTCATGAAATCAGGGTTTGTCACCCCTCGAACACCGAACACTCCAAATCATTCCGACAAGTCAAAGACAGAACCCGAAAATATTCAATGCAAAACCAATATTAGAAGCTCGATCGGGGTTCTAATGTGACTAAATTTATAGATTCTGAAAATGTTTCGACAGGGCCAAACGATGATGCTGTGGCCCGACCTAACCAATGCACCCTTCATTTGGTCTGATCTGTCGATTAGTTCTCTCAGAAAACAAAAAACATGAAAAAACGCTGACAAAACTCCAGCACCAAGGAAAATTCACTGGACTGAATCTCCATCAGAGAGCAATAACTGAAAAATTCAGAAAGAAGAATGCGCAAGACTCCCAAGTTATGAAATCAATCTTTCAAGAATTTGCGAAATGCTATGATCAACAAATTCTCCTAATCCTAACCAAGTCACAGGCAGACCCCGAAACCATTCAAAGCAGATATTACTAGATGTTCAACCAGTGTACTTATGAGGCTGAATTTGTAGTGCTGCAAAACAGTTCCCCAGGGCCACAGGTAACTGATGCTGTGGTTAGGAATAAAGACGCTGTGCCCGATCTGACCAATGGACCTCCAATTGACCTAATCTTCCGACTAAATTCTCCCAGGAATTCGTAAATGTGAAGAAGCGCAGTCACTCGAGCACGAAGTAAACAAGACTACACATTCGAGTGCAACAATGGACATGTCAGAAAGACTGACTACAAAGTCTCATTTCTTTCTGCTAAGTAAGCCTCGGATCCTCACATCATACGCCCTTAACTTCACACAACACAGAGGAATTCGAAGACAAGAAAAAGAATATTAAGAGAAAGAACTTACCATGGAAGCGCTACGCCATTTCCATTGCAAAAATTTCTCATATAGAGGAAATGGCAATCGCCATAGCCATAGCGACAGGAATGGCAAGGCCTCTCTCCCTGGTTCAGACATTTGGACGGACACGGACGAAGACGACGACGATAGTTCAACGAACTCTCGTTCGTTCATTCATTGTTCGTTCACATCTCCCGGACCCCACCAACGGGAAACCCGGCCCGGCATTTCCTTTTTCTTGGCTAGTTCCAAAAATTTGGTTCAGGTGCTTACGGGTCAGTTTTGTAAATAATTTGAAGCAAATTTTGAAGCATGTCTAAATTGCAAGATTAAACCATTTTAACATACACAAGTTCTGAAATTGACCTAGGGACAGAATACTAATTCTTTCAAATTTTGAATAGTAATTTCTTTATTTCAGCAATTGCAACATTATTTTAGATCATTTACAACATATTTTCAACAATTTGAAATTTGATTAACCCCTAAAGGACCATCATGTTTAGAGGCCCAAAACTGCTTCAAAATATTTATCCCTAAGCAAGGTCAAAATCCCATCAATAATTTTTATTTTTAAAAATCCAACTGTAGGATCTTTAGTCAATTTATTTAAGTATATTGTTCTAAAAGTTTAAAGCAAATATATCCATTGATTGCAAATTCAATGAACCTATATTTCAAAATGTAGGCTTTTCTAACTACTCAAAAAGGTGAAGTTTTGTCTTTCACCACTTTTAGAAAGAAAAGCATATGTACTTATAACTTGTAAATTTTATCAATACGTTGGAAAATGGGTTGAAAACATGTGAAAAAAAATTTAACCAAAAAAACTTTCATATTCATTTTTTTTTTAATTGTAAAAGAAAGGTGGTAGTGAATGAGAAAAAAACTTATATCCTAAATCTTTTAAAGAAATTGAGATTTATTAGTCACAAAGGTGAAAATGTTCTAGTTTAAAAGTAATATACTATATTGTAGTTTTAATTTGAAAGTTTTCAAAATTAAGAGCAAAAGATAACTCTGATTGTTTAGAACAAGATCCTACATTTTAATGTGCAAAAAAACACAATTTTAAAAGTTTTTTGTTCTTTGCAATAGAAATCGCTACCTACATTGCCTGCAAAATAAAACTCTTTGTAACTTTTACTTCATTACTCAAAATTGACTAGTTCAAATTTTTTAAGTAGTTATCAACTTATACAATCTCTAAAAATATATATATTAAAAATATTATACATATAGTTCTTATTTTTTAATTTTTGACCCCAAGTTTGACATTTAATTTTTTATAAATTATGACTTTTGCAATATTAATTGGAATGACGTAAAATAAAGCTTTACATGTAGATTATGATAAATAGCACCCATCCTACAAAATTCATGCAAAACTTCCAAATTATTAAGTCAATAGTTCTCAAAAAGCCCAAAGTGGGCTCCTTGGTCCTTTACAAGTTAAAGAATTGCATTTTGTTTTCAAATTTTCTAGAGGGTTGAAGTTCAAATCAAAATATTTGTTGAATCTAGTTATATATAGCCCAATAAAGAACGTTTTTCTATACCGGTACCTCAATTCTCTACACTTGAAAAAGAATAAATTAGTGTACAACTAGAAGCATTTACACATGTAATAATTGTTAAAGTAGAATTTGCTGAAATTAAATTGACTATTTCAAGTATCCTCCAAAACTTCAAACCTTTTAACCCCTAAAGGTCTGAGGGGTTTGGATAAAACACAAATGTGTTATAAAATATAAGTTCCTAAAACTTTTTTGAAATTTGCATCAAAGAAGATTGTGTGAAGCATGAAAACTAGAAAGTATATGTACGGTCAAAATTATAAATTTCTTTTTAGATTCTCTTCAAATTAATTTTGAAGATATGACTTCAAAAATTCACCAAAAATACAATTTTTACCTTATGATTGAAATTTTTTTTATTAGTCAAAATTGCAGTTTCTATTGATTTGTGAAAAAATGCATAAGATCTAGAAATGAGAGCACTGACACTTTTCCAAAATAGTAAGTTTTTCAATACTAGCCAATTCTAAACACTTTGTGCTATTTCTATTATAATTTTTATTTGACCGTACCGATCTTAGTTTTGAATATAGATATTAAAAGACAATCCAATCTTTTGGAATTGAAAAAAAAATTGAAAAAAAGTATTTTTTTGCCTAAAAAATCTGCCTAAATTTGGGCAGCAACCAGAAAATGGTGATTTGAGTGCTTAGAGGTTGAAGAAATTTATAGAAAAATGAATATCTCCTAATACTTGTAATGAAATATGTAATTTTAAGGAAAAATTTTCAAATATCCTTTAATCAATTCAACCAAAAAAACACTTCATATTCATTATGGAAAAAGTACTAACTCAGAGAAAGAGGCACAAAATGTTCAAAAACACTAAATTAATAATAGCTTTCATTTAGATTTGAAAAATGGCAATTCCAATGGCAATAATGTTGTAGCAAGAAATTTGCACTTTATATTTTATTATTTTTCAAAAATATTGAAATTGCTTTAAATAATGAACTTCTAACTTTATTTTTAAAAACAACACTCTATGACTAACTGTAAAATAAAACTCCTTGTAACTTTCATTACATTATGATCATAATAAAATACAATGATTCAAAACTTTTAAAATACATATAAATCTTGAGATTTACATTCAATATTTTTTGGCTAAAATAAATTGATTTTGTGGACTGACTCTACTATGAAAAAAAACTTTCTTGCAATATTTTTGGGTGTAACTTGTCAATGATATATCAAATGATATCAAATTTGTAGGATTTGAAAGATCATGGTAGAAAAATACATGTTTACACTGAATTTCAAAAAAATCAGACAATTTGCACCTGTAGTGGTATGTTCAAAATTGAAAAATTGGATGAAAATCTGGTTTTGTCCTTTGGGGATTACTCCCTAAAGTCTCATTGTCCCCTCAGGGAACAAAATGAATTTTGAATAGGCTCCTATGTTCTCAATACTTGTCATGATTTTTTGAATTTTTTAGTGAAGATAGAAAATCACATTAGCTTTACAAGAATATAATTTTTATTCCCAAAGCCTTTTTTTTAGGTTTGATAGGTAAAATCCCTCCTTTAAAAATTAAAAAATTGTCTCTTATAGGTTGTAATTTTATCTACATGAATCTATGCCATGTGTCATTGCCACAATATAAAATTAAACTAATTTTCTAATTTTTTAATTTATAAAAACTTTGAAATTCAACACCTTCCATACCATAGATTCAAATGGTATGAAACAAAGTTTGTACACCCCTCCTCACAGAGGATTTTCCAATGGTACTAAAAATGTGACTAGAAGATCCATGGTCCAAAAGATTTTAGCATAACAAACAAATAAAACAAAACAAACAACTTCATTTAAAGTATAGATGGAGAAGCTTTTATTCATTCTACTTGGATTTGTTATGTGAAAGTTTTAGAAAATCTTATTTTTTGGGCAATTAGAGCACCTTATTGGAAACATAAACATGTAGGATTCAGCTCTAAACTCAAATTTCTCAATTTTTCAAAAAAAATAAAATTTTCAAGGTTAAAATCTCTTGTTAGAACAATCTCACTGTTGAGATTAGTGTGTTCTAATTCCATCTTTAGGGGTCATTGCAAGAAACACCAGTCCTATTTTGAGTCACAATTGGAATGATTTGTTTTATTCTCGGTTTTATTCCGCTATAACTTTTGAATCCCAAGTCCTAAGAACATAAATTTTTATTTAAGATGTCTAACTTGATGTTAATCTGATCCCTTACTTTTTAGAAATTTTTAAAAATCAATTTATATTTAAAAGGCCTTTTTGTTAATTTGTCACACTTACACTTACACTTTGAGGTTTAGGGGTTTTCACTACATTAGGAGTACCCAAATTTAATGATCTACAGTTGAAATTTTTGTGGTCTATTGCCACACTAGGAGGGCATATGCCTAACAAGGGGCATCTAAAATTGTATTATTTTATGTCCTCTACGTCCATGTAAATAGGGGGCCTTTAAACTAGTATTTTTGAACACTGAAAATGTTTTCAAGCTTATTCTTTCTATGAAACCTCATCACCATAAATTTAATTCAAATTAAGGTCTAATTTCTTCAAAAATATAATAATTTTATTTTGTGAATAACTTTTTATCTAAATATTTCTTAGATCTCAAATTTTGGTTATCCATTATCTTCAATATTATATGAATTATGTATATATATATATTATTTTTTATTTATTTAATTTATTTTTCAACAAATCATAATACAATGAGTAGTGTGACAGATTCTACAAACAATGGTCAGTATTTTTTGCAATGACCCTTAGAGCTATATTAATGATTTAGTTTTCCTTCCATCTTGAACCTACTTCTACTTAATAATTTTTTTATAGTGAAAATTAAGTGGATTTTTTTTGGGGGGTTTTCCTAGATTCTCAACTCAATTCTTTAACATAAAAAATTAGGAATTCAAAATTTAGAGTGCAGAATTTTAAAGTTAAGATTCAATGCCACAAATCTAATGGCCGGAACAAGGTACAAAAAAACATTTTTCCTTTGCTTCAAATACAAATATTTTATAATCATGCAGTCAAAGTTTCTGAAATTTCTTCTACACATTTATATACTATTCTACTGAAAGATCCTAATGCTAGATATGCAAAAAAGAAAAAAAAATTTAATTTTTTTTTCCACTTTGCACTGGAAATGAGACTTTTGAGAGTTTTTTTTTATGGAAATAAGGCCCTGAGACTTTTGGGTGAACACCCAAATCTTTTTCTTTTGAATTTTTGCATAGCGTTGCTAATATCTTTGTACACATATGTTACTGACCTGAATGTCACGGGAACCAAGGAACTCTTCCACGGGAACATAAGGAACGCGGATACATGTGCATGGGAACAAAGGGAACGCGCTCGCGACAGAGAGCGGGCGGGACTTCGCCGCTTTCAAACTTCTTCCCCACTGCCTCGTTTGAGGGTGCCCACGCTCAATCTACACTCGCCGAAGCAGACTCCCAGTCCACCCCCTTCCTCCCAATGTGGCAGCCTCGCAATCGAGCACAACTCCATCGCCATTCCAATCCTTGTGATCAGTGTTGTGAGCCTTATCTAAACGGAGTTTCTTCGACTACCTTTGCAAGTTATTTTGTTTTTTTTAGTTCTCCCCGTCTTTCTCACAAATCAAGTCTCGTTGCGATTGAGACTCGTGATGTGAGCGCCAGATTGAACGACGGGTTGCGCACATCGACATCGGGATGCATCGAATGGTAGGGATTAGCGCAGTATGAGGGAAGAAGCATGAGAAACTCCAGGATGGGCACGGACTAAGGATTGGCGAATTTTTTGTGAGTTTGTGTTTTTGAATTTTTTTATCTGCTCCTTTTGGTGTTCCCGAATATTTTGGAATCGTTTTTAGGGTTTATGTGTGGCGAGAATGAGGATGGCGCCGAATGAGGGACCCTCGTGGTTGAATCTCCAGCTGCAGCTGCACCAGGGGGATTGAATGAAGTCGAAAATGTCGGATTAGGGTTTGGGGAATTATTAGGGGTTTTGTGAACGGGGAGGAGGGAGACGCGCGGACATGATGGAGAATTTCCTTCACGAGTGTGTTCATTCGTCTTTACGTTCTTATTTGTATAAGAACGCGACGTTTCTGTGTGAGCGCTTGTGTGCGGACTTCCCTTCCGAGAGCAATGTGCACTTGCTGGCGACTTGTTATTTCCGGAACAACCAAGGGCACCGGGCTTACCACGTTTTGAAAGAGACGAAGTCGCGGCAATGCCGGTACTTGTTCGCCTTGGCGTGCATGCAGATGGAGAGTTCAGAAGAAGCGGAAGCGGCGTTGTTGAGTTCCTTGGAGCCTGGCGTGGAAGCGGGCGCAAGTTCTGCTGCAAGCTATTACCTTCTCGGGGTGATTTGCAAGCAGTCAGACCGACGGCAAGCTGCAATTGCGCATTACACGCAAGCTTTATCCCTGGATCCCTTCCTGTGGTCGGCCTACGAGGATCTGTGTTTGCTCGGGGCAGAAGACGAAGCGGCGAATGTTTACAGTGATAGTTCCAGTTTTCAGAAATTTGAGTCGCTGGTGCAAGCTGAGCAGGAGGAGCATGAATTTTCTCTTCGGACGCCGGTGTCCAGTAATGGCAGCCCCAAGCACAGGAGATTGCATTCTGGTGAATCAGCTGGGAGTGCGTTCATGACACCTCCAAATGAAGCTCTAGTCACTCCTGTGGTTCCGGGACCTCCAGTGTTGGGAAGAAACAATACATTGGGATCAACTCCAGCAGATGGCATGGGACGAGGTGGAGGAACTTCTGGCTATGCTCAACAGCGCCGCAAATTTGTGGACCCTGATGGCAAGTTTCGGAAAAGCTTGCGGTCTTTGTCAATGCGTCCAGGATATACTCAAATCCCTGGCCGGCTCTTTGAGCAGGGGCCGAGAAGGAGCACGAGGTTGAACTCAGGTGGAGATTACAACAACAGCAACACAAATGCTGTGTCTTGTAGCACTACAAGTACCGTTGCCTCCCCCATTTCTGGCGCTGTCCCTGCTGCTCAAGTGGCGCCCATTAGGGGAGGGGGTGCTGCCTCGCGGATGACTGTGTCTCGCAAGCAAGTGGTAGGCATCAGTGTTGATGATGGTCGGAAGCTGTTTGACAGTTTTGAGGTTTGTGAGGAGAGTTTGAGTAACTCAAAGCTGGAAGTTGTTGATGACGAGACTGGACGATGCATCTCACGGGGTGGTGTAGAGCTTTTCTCTTTGCTGCGGATTTTGGGCGAGGGTTTTCGTCACCTGTGTATGCTGCGCTGTCAAGAGGCTGTGCAGAGTTTTTCCAAGCTGCCACAGCAGCATTTTGCGACGGCGTGGGTGCTTTGCCAGGTTGGGAGAGCTTATTTGGAGATGGTAAACTACCCCGAGGCCGAGCGTGTGTACAGTTGGGCACGGCGTGTCTCCCCACACTGCTCGGAGGGGATGGACATGTACTCCACTGCGCTTTATCACATGAAGAAAGACGTGCAGTTGAGTTACTTGGCACAGGATGCTGTGGCCATGGACCGGCTCTCGCCGCAGGCGTGGTGTGTCATGGGCAACTGTTTCAGTTTGCAGAAGGATCATGAAACAGCATTGAAGTTCTTTCAACGCGCTCTGCAGCTGGAGCCTCATTTCACGTATGCGCACACGCTTTGTGGACATGAGTATGTGGCGATGGAGGATTTCGAGGAGGGCCTGATTTGCTACCGCAAAGCGATTCGTCTCGACTCGCGCCATTACAATGCGTGGTATGGTCTGGGCACGATTTACTTCCGGCAGGAAAAGTATGAGCTGGCTGAGTACCATTTTCGACGAGCACTTCATGTGAACTCGCGGTCGTCGGTGTTGCATTGCTACTTGGGTATGGCATTGCACGCGCTCAAGAAGAATGGGGAGGCCCTGGCGTTGTTGGAGCAAGCCATAGTAGCGGACCCCAAGAACCCCCTGCCGAAGTTCCAAAGGGCGAATGTCCTCATGAGTGAGGGACGGTACCATGAGGCTCTGGCAGAGCTGGAGGAGCTCAAGGAGCTCGCCCCACGGGAGAGCAGTGTTTTCTTCCTTATGGGACGAATATATAAACGGTTAGACATGCTGGAACGCGCCATCCACCATTTTTGCATTGCTCTGGATTTGAAGCCATCCACTACAGACGTGAATCTCATCAAGACAGCCATCGAGAAGTTGCCCATTGCAGACGATCTCGAGGTCGAAAACTTGTAATCTTTTATGTCTACGTGGCTGTTGCGAGCATATTTCCAGGAAGAACAGGGTCGAAGGAAGTACGGAATACATTTGGTTCGAAGACCCCGTTACAGGTTCTGCACTTGTACATTGTGTTTATCTTTTTCATTCTGGCCTGGAGCTCTTTAGAAAATGATGGCAGCTTAATATCTTGTTGCTTAAATCAGAGAATGATGATAGAGTTTGTGGGCCAAATTGAGGGTTTTAAAAGAGTGGTGCATAACGCAGCCACATCAGCTGAATATCTCTTAGGCAGAATAGCTAAGCTGTTTGCAACCAGACCAAAGAGTTGCATGATGTAGGCTACAAAACTTAGGAAAGGTCATCTGTCAGGGAAGGGTGCGATACGGAGTGGTCAGTTTTATGTAGAGTTCATTCAGGGTGTTATGAAAGCATTAACTGATAGTTGAATTTGTGTTATAGTTTCCATGTCACATTTTGAGTCACTCGAATGCTTGGAGGATCAGATACCTTTTACTACCGAAATCTTAACACCGAAAGTAGAGCAAGGGCTGCTGGAAGTGAGCTTACAATCCTTTTCGCACCGTTGGGGATGAAGATTTTTTCTTGCACGTCACATTGACCCCGTAACGAACTGAAGTGTCCGATGGATGACAGAATCCTTCTATGAATTTTGTGTGAAAAGGGGAGGTAATGCAGAGTAGTTTGACCTACAATGAGTGCTCTTGTGTTTTTTTATGCAAACGATTACCCAAAAGGATGATTTCCACGGTTACCGAGCTCAGTGTTCTAGGGTTAACTTGTATGTGACCATTGCCTGTAATGAAGTTTGGTTAACCCCTATATGCCCGAGGCACCCAAATGTGCTGTCACAGAAATTTTGGAGTTAAATAAAACCTTACCAAGTTACTATTTTTAGTAGTTTATATTTTTGAAAGATTCTTTTTGAAGTTTAGTTTTAGCATAAAAATCCAATTCTCAAAATGATTGATTATGATTTTTCTATTTCAGATGTTGTGCAAGGATGTCCATTGCAATCTTGACTTTTTGTAGTGTTGATGGCTCTTGGAAATGAGCCTCAAATACATTAGATTTTGGAGGATAATTCACATGAGAAATTAATTTAAAAAAATTGTAGAGTAGATTTTGGAAAGCCATAAATTGATTGGGGTTATGCATGTTAGGTCCTTTATTCTCATATTTTTTGGTGATCAACTTTTTAGATTTGACATGTCAAAAGAGGATTGAAAGACTTCAAGTCACTTTTGCAATATTATTAAACCCTCATGATTAAATGTTATGATCTTTCAATCTTCAAGTGGTATTGTTGTGTTTTCTTTTCTTGTGTAATCTCTAATATGTCTAGTTTGAATTTGTACAGTTACAATTAAAAAAAAAATGATACAACTTATCAAAAAGTTGGCTTTTTGTTCAATTTAGAGCAAATTCCTAGAAGTTCATAAAAGGCCTTGGGTATTTAGAGGTTAATTTTGATGATTGGGCAACATGTACACCACTGTAGAACCAAGATAATGTAGTAGATTGGAAGTTTCTTATATTTTTCATGAAGTTTGAATGTTTCAAAGTTTCAATAATCTCAGAGTTATAACCTTCTTGAAGGCAAGGGCTTCCTATGAATTAAGACTCTCTTCATTGAAGAATTTCTTGAAGGAAAATCAATTTGTATTATTGTGACATTGTAGAAGGACTTCAAAGCCTCCCTATTTCAAGAATGTTCTTGCTAATTGATTGTATGAAAGGGAATTAAATTTATTTTTTGTAAGCATATTTTGGGCTATATATGAATAAACTATGATTTTTCAATCACGTGGAAATAGATGTATACCAAATCCATTGTAGACTCTCAAGTTTAGAAGGGTTTTATTTTAGGAAAGAATCTTGTTGAAATGGTTTTGAGTCCAATTTTTTGACCCCCATATTAGTTTTAAAAATTAGAGCTAATAGGTGTTGTATGATTTTTTTTCCTATTGTTGTTTTTTATCCTTTTTTTTGTTTATTCTTTTGTCCCTTCTCTTTCAAACCATTTTTTTTTTATAGTTACTGAAAACTAAAAGTACAATATGTTTGAACAAATGTACTATGGTCAAACAAATACATTCACAGATTGTAAGCAATGTACTCTAGTTAAGTCAAACAATTTACTGGTAATCATCTACAATGTATTCTAATGAATATAATGAGTACAATAGGAGTATTTTAAAGCAAAATTCATGATAGATTCTTCAAATTTTAGGTGGCTTCAAATGACTTTAGACATAATTCTTGAGGCAACTAGAATCCTTCATTCAAAGTTCATGGATAATTTGGGACAAATAATGTGTCAATTTTTGTCCATCTCTTCTTTAAGGACATTAAATATCCACTTTACAAAATTATTTTCCCCCACATATTATTCCCCCCTATATATTTTTCTACATAAAATTTAATACATGATATTAAAAATAATCCTATATTAGTTATAACATCCTACATGTAATTCTGCACACTCTATATTAGATATAATGTAT
Source organism: Antitrichia curtipendula (assembly GCA_951230915.1). NCBI lineage: Eukaryota > Viridiplantae > Streptophyta > Bryopsida > Hypnales > Leucodontaceae > Antitrichia > Antitrichia curtipendula. The sequence continues at coordinate 33,383,708 of OX579635.1, forward strand.
TTTTAAATTAAAAAAATTAGGTACACCCTATCTTAGATCTCATGTGGTTCTAATATGCACATTGAGTGACTTTCCCAGGAAAGACTTTTATTATATCTTTGTAGGATTCATGCATGTGATTCCATTTCTAATCTTAAAAAAAAAAATTACCAACCAAACTTTGGAGCAAGATAAAGTTAATCTTTTAGATTGTGAAACATGAACTTTTATTTGGCCCCTCTTTCAATTCTTATTTTAAATTGTGTTTGATTTTTAATTTTTAATTGTTAGCATGTGAACCTAAAATTTTAAGCTCATGAATTCAAACACTTATGTTAAAGGTATTTATTGACACCTTTTATGGTTATAGGATGCCTATATTGTAGGTGTCCATGTTATAGGTACATATGTTATAAGTATATCTATTATAGACACCTTCAATGATTGAAGGGTACCTACTTATACCTTGGCTCAAGGTTAGTGAGCTTGCATTTCTAAGCTCACATGCTAGTGTTGTTGATTTTGATTCAACTTGTTATTTTTTTTTTAATGACAAAAAATATGGTTGCATGCATTCTAGTTGAATTGACTTGTCTTTTTTCTATATTAAAGATTTAGTGCACCCTTGTACTCCAAGTAACAAAAAATTAGTCAAATTTTTGTGACCTTGTTGCCCAAAACTGCTTTTACTTCCTTAATAGTTTAGGGCAATATGACTTTTGATCCAAGTTTCACATTGAAAAAGAACCATATTCTCACTAAGGAGACACATGCATGTTCACACCTTGAATGTGTCCAAATTTTGTAAACATCTCACTAAAATTGACTTCGTGCGTTATTTCTTGAGATCTCTTACATATGTTGAATAATCACTTGGTCTTTTGGAGTTTAATGTTATTAGACTGCATAATTTCATACCTTGTTGTCATTTCAAAAGTATAACAACTTGAATTGAAATTCAAATACAATTTAGAACAAGAATAAATACAATTTCGTGCGTTATTTCTTAATTTAATAAGAAAAAGATCAAATGCCAACAAAGTTTTATAGTTAAGAAGATATCACTAATAGAGCATATAAAACAAAAAGATATTAACCCCTCAAGGCCCACGGCCATTTTGGGCTTAAAAACATCACTGATTTTCAAGCCTTATAAGTCTACATGTCATGAAGGTATCAAAATCTCAACCGTACAATCTTGTAGTGTGCATATTGTAGATGACGTGGATCAAATTTGGAGTCATTTGACCTCATAGATTGCAAGATTATAATGTTTTAGTGATGGAAAAAGGATGCTGAAATTTTCCTTAAAACACATTTGGAGGTGAAATTTGATTTCTAAACCCACTCAAATGAAAAAACTTTACACTAGAAAGTGGTTTGAAATCAACACATAAACGCATTGGTGAAAGAAAATTCATTAAATTAAATCATTGTGTTTGTAAAATGACTTTGAAATATAAAAAAAATAGCAAAAAAGGGTGCAAAAAACACATCTAAGGCTGAACCTACTTCTACTAAAATGCTTCTCAGTCACTAGATACTTCTTTGATTGATACAAAATTTTAGCCACACAAACTAGACAAGTATGCGCAACTTTCAAAAAAGAAAAAAAATTGAAAACGGACACAGTATGAAAAAGTAACAAGCCGCTGAAGTTCACACTAACCAAAAAATGTTAGGGTTTTGAACTTCGAATTGCTCCCAAACATTCAAAACAACTTGGCTTGCCATGAAAATTTTACCACATTAATTAGATTTCTAGAGGAACAAAACACAACAAATTTTATTGAAAACAGCCATTGGATGAAGGAGATACAAGCCCCCGAAGTTGCCGCCATGACAATGCAATGTGCTGAAATCAAATTGAACCTGTGAACTTTGAACGGCTGTCACAAACTCAACTCATCTTGAATTGGTCTAAAAGTTTTACCACATAAACTAGACTAGTATGCGCAACTTTCCCAACAAGTTTTTTTGAATTTGGACATTGGATGCAAAAGTTACATCACTTTGAATTGGACTTCCAAACTATGAGAGGCTACTTTTGAGCCCCTTGGGCGTTGAGGGATTAAGGTAGACCTCACAATCAAAGGTGCATGGAATGACTTACTCAACATTTTTGTGCACCTTTTTTTTTACATTGTTCGATAAATAAGTCAACAAGACAAATTCAACTACAAATTCAATCTTGAGATCTTGCATACATATATACTAGTCTTTGGGCATGACCTCCAAACTGTGTTTGTTCACTTAATGTTTCAACCAACTTTAATTTGATTTACATATGCAGTTGTATTATATAGGAACATATGGTTTTTATACTAGAATTAATCCATTGGTCAATTTGAGGGGACAAGTAAGAACATTACCACTTCCACAACAAATAGGCACATTGGAAATGAATTTTTGGATGAAACATTCATACAATTAACACTTGGACAATTCAACTAAGGTTGCCAACTCTACCAAATATAGTTTTTTCTTCTACAAATAGTATATTGCCACAATAATGAAGATTCTTTGCATAAAACAAATCTTGCAAGTGTTAGGAAACCAATAAAGAATTGCAAGGGTGCATGTGAACTGCTTTCTAAAGCAATGATCCGCAAAGAATTTGTTGCCCACCTTTAAGATAGAAATATACTTTGTCATTAATTTAAGTTTATGTGTATAGGTATTGTTTTCTAAATCTTTAGACAAATAAAAATCAATAATATTAAAAAATTAAAAATTAAAAAATATATTTTTTGTGAATTTTCAAAGTCAAGACTTAATTTTGCCGGTATTCATCCTTAAACCCTAAACCCTAAAATCCAAAGCACTGAAAAGAATCATTTACAATTGATCAAAATTAGCAATCTTAAAATCATAATTGGAATCAAAAATCCTAAATTAGCTAAAAGAGGTTGAGAATTACTCCCTCTGTCCTTCTAAAAACCTCCCAAAACCTTCCCCGTGAAGAATTATTTATATTTTTAGTCTTTGTGCCAATGATAAACGCATTCAAGAACTAGTAACCCATCCCCTAGATCTATGCAAAATCTCTAAGTTAGGTGCCTTTGTTTAGGCTCCCAAAATTTATAATGAAAATATCATACTTGAGCATTGTTCATGAATGTTGTAAGCTCATCATTCTTGATGATTTAAAGGTTGGTGGCAACAAAGGGATTCTAAAAATATTTGTTCCCAAACTAAATATCTACAATAAGGAAACCTAGCCCCTTTCATGAACAAATCTTCACAACACCCAAGTAGTCACCAAATCCATCGTCAACACAATTGTTTAAAAAAGCAACAAGTACAAGGTGCCTTATATAGGCAAGGCCAAACTTTGCTAGAAAAGGAATGCTTCCTAATCGCTTGCCACTTGCTTCCACAAGGTCATTCAATACACTCGACACTTGCTTAACAATCAAAATTAATAAACATGAATTGTGCCTAATTTGGAGGGTTTTAGAAAGACAAAGGAAGTACAAAATCAATGATGCTAGCATGTGGGCCTAAAAATGTGAGCTTACAAGCCTTGAGCCTAGATGTAAATAGATACTCTACAACTATTGAAGGTATCTATAATATAGATATTTATAATATAAGTAACATATGACCATAGAAGGTGCTAAAATCTTAGGTATCTATAATATAGACACCTATAATACAAATATCCTATAATCATGGAAGGTACCTATAACACAAACACCTATAATATAATTGAACACCTATAATGTAAACATTCTATAACCATGGAAGGAACTTATAACATAGATACCTACAATATGCACACCTATAATATAAATATCCTATTAAAGGTCTCTATAGAAGGTCTCTATAGCTTAGGAGCCTAGGTTCCTAAACTCACATGCAAGCAACCATGAATACTAAACTATCTACTATAAAGTAGGGAATTTTTTATATATTTAACTAGTTACATCTAATATATTTATAATTTAAAAATATTAACATTATAAAGTTTATAAAAGCAACACTTTACATCAAAATATATAAATAAAAAACTTTATCTTGATCCCTAAATGTCCACAGTCTTCTCCAAAATTTACGATTTGAAAAAAATTATTATAAAATATTATTTGAATGAATATTTTTAAATTAATATACAAATGAAGGTTGTAGATTTTTAATTTTAGATTCCAAATGTACAGTTAGATTCACCATTGCTATCACCAATATTTTTATAAATTTTAAAGGAAAAATTTTAAAATTCCTTTAAAATTAGATTACAAACAAAATATTATCATTTTTGGAACAGAATTTGTTTTAATGGATTTGAAAAGAGGATCTTGTCACAAGGTGATTTTTTGAAATTTTGTGTTCTTTAAATTTATGACCTCATTTTTATAAATCTAATTTTGAACTAGAGTCATTGCAAATTTGACTTAGTCAACTACTTGACATAATTCTACATTTGTAATTCTAGAAAATATATGTACTCTAGTAACACCAAATCCAACCGGTTAAGGGGTCGAATCCCTTTTCTCCTGACTACACTAGCTAGAATTTGGTGAAGGGTGAAGCAATCATAAAAAATGATCAAAAAAGAAAGAAAAGACTGATCAAATATCTATCTAGGCATAGGCCCAGATAGTGGTCACCAAGGCGTAAAGCTCTTTTCCTACTAATAAGATAAGAACTTGATAAAGTATCTTCACAAATTAAAATGACTTTCATCCAAGCAACAACAAGAAAGAAACAAGAATATGAATCTATTCATCATCCAAAAATTGGACTTAAGGGTTAAAGAAGGATGTGCACATCTATGATTTGTACATATTTGTACAATCAAATATTAACAGTCCATAGCTAATGTCAATCAATTATTATGAAGAATACAAAACAGTTCACCAAAATGGAGCTTAATTATTGAAAGTGAAATATGGTGTGTCACTCGAGATTTGCATAAAATAATGATTAATTTACATTATATTAAATTGCAAAAAACTTGCCTCCAACTTGGAACCAGAAGATTGACCAAAAGAAAGCATATAACCAAATCGAATAAAGCCAAACTGAATTCTCTACAACTCAAATCAAATGAGATCAGAATGATTCCATGCAGGTCTTTCTGATTTGAGTCATTGACTTCATTTGACTGAAGTCATCGAATCAACCGAAGTCAATTCAGCAAGTAGAACTGCTCAACCTGCAACCGGAGCAAAGTACAAATCAACAAAAAAAACGAGAAACAAAAATAAGCTTCGACCGAATGACGACGTTTCATGTTAAGTCTGTATTCCATTATTGCTTTGAAGCCTCAAATCTCAGATCTTGATCTCATGTTTTCATTTTCCCGAATCTATAAATTACTCGAATTTGCCAGGGGCATCCTCACTTGCATCTGAATGGGCACAAATCAATGCTAAACCCAGGCATAAAATTCTAATTGCTAATTAAAAAAATGATACAGCTAAGCACCGAATACAAGCGGTTTCTAAATTGAATTGAAAGTTGATAGCCTTGCCATTGCGTCGGAAATGCTGCTTGCTGATTCTTCGCTAATCTTAGGTTGATGGCTAGCCAATTAGATCTAGGAACTGTGGTAGTCAGCTCCATCTCAAGGTACTAGATTGTCAAGCCAAATGAGATCTAGTAGCTGTAAGTCGATGGGTATGTGAAAGTACCGAGACTTAAGTACTCCGTGGTGATCAGATGATGGCGGCCAATCCAATGACGCTCAACTCTTCTGCCCTGTCGTGACGAGACGCCCGAGACGTCCGCTCAGAGGAATGTCCTGAAAAATTTCGATCTGCTGGAGGGTATACCAAAAAATCAATCAGAACCTGGCTCGTCGGCAAAGTCTGACAGCAGAACTTCTATCTGTGAACCCTACTTCCACAACAAATCCATGAGATCTCTTTAACAGAAAATGCGACAATCAAAAGAGGACCCAGATTCTTACTTGTAACGTTGGTTATGACGTTTGTGTTTTTCTGCGGTATAAGAGCCTTCAGCTGGTCACCTCCAGCAGAGAGAAGAAACGATTTGATGTGCTGCCGCTGTTCCTTGGCACTCGCAGTCTTATGCAACGCAGCTTCAAAGGAAGACAAGGTGTCGGGGGTAATGGAAGGGAGCGCTAAAAGGACCTGTCAACATGGATGAGTTCGAGTAATCAGCATGCAGTGTTGAACTAAATCGCACAATTTATGAGAAGATGCAAGGTATGGTATTATCCCAGCTTCATTGGTTTAATGGATTGATCCCTAATTGCAAATTATAATTTAGTACCTGACGGGGTGTCGAATGAAGAGACCCAAGACGCAAGTAGATGTCACGGAGAAGCCCAACAAGCTCTGCCTGCGCAGAAGCATTGCTCTCCAACATAAGTGCCCGAATTGCAGCACTGAACATATCCTTCCCAACAACCTCCTGTAACTGATATGAGTCGCTGACCAAGGTCGCCACATTCGCAACAGCCGTACAGAACACAAGAGCCTTGTGGACGGACTCACTGTCAGGCCACTCCAGAGCCTCGATTCCTACATGAAGAGCAGCCGTTGCAGCTTCCCCATGCTGCATCAGAAACCTGCCACCCAAACAACAGGCAGTCTCCATATGTCAAGTTTCTTCACTAACTAAATCCAACTTGTGTCGAATGCCCTCAACAGGAGCGCTAACAGCGCAGAACACGAATAAGAACAAATATCGCTTCAGGCACTGCAAAATTCAGAAAAAGGATGAAACTTCAAGCATCACTTACCAAACTAGGCTATTTGCAGGATTAAACTGCAACCCTACGATTTCCATCCCCCCACCATCTCCTTCAGTTGCTTCCTGCTGAGTCGTCCGATTGAGTGACGGAGAAGCAGCAGTGGAAAGCAACTGACAAGTCTCTCGCGTCAAATCCCGTAAAAGCTTCTCTTTTATGACCTCTGATTTTATCTGCTGTATAGAGCTTTGATTTCTGGAATCGGTTGCTGGGCTAACGGACCAATTGTCTGGGATCTTCACTGACCCTTCTCTGATAAGAGCAGTCCAAGCTGTTGTCAGTACACGGTGGCAATGGATGAGGACCGGTGGTAAGAGTTGCCTCAACCATGGGTCCCAGAGAGTAACAGGGCAAACTTTCACCACTGGAATTATAACCAGATGAAGAAGCTGTCGAATGTGATGAAGCTCCATATGTTCGACATTCTCAAGTAGTGCAGTTGCCAGGGTCTCAGGTTGGCCATCCACGTCAACAAAGAATCCTTCTCCAATGCGGGATGCAGAAAGGCCCAAAATATTGTACCTGAGGAACAGTCTCTTAGAAAGGCAGATACGAGTACAATACGAGAGTTCAAATATTGATGAGAAAACCAGAACGTCAGAACCTATTGATTGCAAGCTCAACATCATCAGCAGACTTACCCAGCATCACGGACACCTTTTAGCCACGTCCTTATTTCTTTCACTTTGACGTCTTCAGAATCGGCTTTTGCGTCGGTCATGGAAGAAGATCCGGCCGCACCCCGAGCTGTTGCCAACTCCCCAAGAAGTGAAGCTTGCTCTGCATCAGCCATAGCTAAAGCTCCTTGCATTTGCATAGGTAAGCTCGACGCGACTGACGGGGACCATAGTGCATGCATGCATCTCAGTAGCTGCAAGGCCACAAAAAGTTAATATGCTGAGAAACTTTATAAGACCATGAACTGATCACATAGGTCAAGTACTTAATCCCAGTCATGACGTTCCTAGGAGACGTTTCTAATACTTGTGAAAAACTTGTGACACACGTCTTGTGAAATTGCCAAAATCTACAGTGATAAAAAATAACTAAGAGGCAGTCTAAAAGACAATTTCAACATCTATCATTCTTCATTCAAATAAGAGTTGCACGTAGGCCAAGCTAGAAATTAAACTTTCCCACACCTTCAGAAGCGGTGACATCATCCATAGCAGATGGGGAATCATCGCATGACTGGGGGCAGGTGCTGCTGCGGCATCCATGTCGACATTGTCAGCAGGAGCTGATGGACTACTGGACGTTTTTCCAGAAGGGTTGGTACACCTCCGGAGTGCTCGTTCAAAGAAAGTCACCGTATGGTACATTGACCACATCTCCTCATGCGCAGCAGCAGTTTTCGTGTCTAGGGTAAGCAGCAGAACAAGACTTGCAGGACTCGCCAAGTATTTTTCTTGCCAGGCAGGAAGCATCCATTGCTGCTTCATAGGCCCAAACAGCCACTCCAATACCTGTGCCTGTTGCTCACCCCTGTCGAAGAGGATATAGTTAAAAATGAGAGAAAAAACTTAAAACGAATTATCAGTGGTAAGTAATCCCGAGAAACAATCAGAGGTTGTACCAATGTGTTCAACCTCCAGCACCTAGGCAGCATCCCAAGGCAACATCCACGCAAAATTATCAAACACAAGGAGACAAAAATACCAAACTGATTGTAAATTCTACATATGAGAAATGAACTGCCGTGGAAATGATTCTTAAATAGTTGAATCTCCCTCCTTAAACCAAAGACCAAGACAGGGAAACCTAAACTCGGAAAACTGTACGTGATAGAACAAAGGATTTGCAAACAAAGATGGAGGATTTACCCTGCAGCAGATCCAACTATCAATAACGACTCGCCTAGAAGATTTAGCTCCGATCGAACCATCAGTCCTTGCCCGTGAAAACTAGTCATTGTTTCAGCAATGCCCTGTTCAAAAGCAAGTCAGAATGAGTAAGTCATGAATGCCACGACAAATTTCTAAAAAATCTACTTATCGACAGGAATTCGAAATCCACTCGTAGAACATACTGCAAAGCGGTCAACTGCACCTGCATATACGGCAACATGGCTACATCCCCTGCTCTTGCTAGTCGTAGAAAGGAGGTACACACTTGCAGTCGAGCCCTCATATTGTCTTTCTCAGTATCTCCATAATCCTGTCATTCAAGTAGCGAGATTTTCTATTTCATTAAAACTCCAGAGATACTGACAAACGTCTCCCCTGTGAAAACTGAAGTCGAACCCTGCTCAGTTTCAAACAAGAAAAAGATATCCTTGCACAAGCAATCCACGCTGTTACAGGCCGAGAATTTACTCACTCTGGTTACAGGCAAAGATGTCAAAAGCTTGAAAAGTTTGTCCACCACCACAGGAATGGCAGCTGGGGCATGCTTGAAGTAAGGACACATTGCATCAAAGTGGCGCGTATGAAGCTCAACTAGCACAGGTCCATTCCATTCTACCCTCAAAAGGTGTTGCAAAATACCTGGAGGGATAAATAAGCACTCTTTAGGTAACCATTGCAAATCATCTCATTGTAGGAAAACAAGATCTAGGTAATAGACTAAACTAATAAACACAGAAAACTCAACTACACGACAGAATGCAACTGCAAGGGAGATCATACCTTCAAGGACAGTCCGCAGCTCATTTGAGGGTGCAGCGGTAGCCACTGCAGCTGCCATGGTCTTCTCTTGTATCCCACTCAAGATATTCTCAAGGTAGGTTTGTGTGGTCTCGAGGATTGTAACTTCCTATAGAGCACGAAGAAATTGAAAAATAATAAATACATGAAACAGTGGATGAAAGATCAGCAGTGTTAGACATCAGAACCAGGGTATTAATGCAAAATATCTTTAAAAATTCATACTGAAAGGACAGAAGCTGTCTTCATTGATTTTTGAGTAACACACAGTTCAAAATTAATTCATAAACGTTACCAAAGACTCGTTACCAAAGACTGAACCCTCTCGGAATGTCAAACCGACAACTTCCACTTCGAGAAGATATGTTTAGCACAATTAACGAAGCATGAAGCTTATTGAGTCTAGTTTCTAATGTACTTCAAAATTCCTCAAAAAAACAGAATAAAATATTCCTAGAGCTCTTGCATAAATATGTGTCAAGGAATTAAACTCCACTACAGGTACTGTAAAAAAGGGAAACAAAAAAAAACGAATTTCTTCCTGAACATGAGATGCATCTTCAGTAAAATAATGAGACTTTGATTTAATATTGTACTTCACTGATATTATGTTGTAATCAAATTTTAAAGAAATTTCAGATTATCTACGTCAATATGTCAACTTCTTAATAATATGTCTTACACAATCAAATAGAGACCATAGAAACGAAAATGTAGTTTTAATTGGACTCGAGAAACAGCCTGTGTTATTTAAGTGTCGGACAGTGAAGGAGAAAAGGTGAATGATATTGAAAACATAAATAGTAACATCATTGCACAAAGACAAACTACGTATTACTTGGACAACCAAACTTTAACTCTCAAAATATACTTTTATTGGAATTACTTTGGTCTATAACCATACCTTGCTGGAGACTGACTCGAAGAGGGACGTACTAAATGCCGACTGGAGTCGGTCAGCAACTTTAGAGGCTGCCAGGACAGGTTGTTGAGAGGCGACGTGACGAACAAGCTCAACCTGCAAGACTATCATCAAGAAATCAGAGAGCAGCATAAAATATAATTCTGAAGATTCAGAGATTGTAACCATCAACCAACGCAGCCAAAGCGTGGACCATTCTCAGAACCCGAAGATGAAGGAGGTGTCTGGAAACAGTGGAGAATGATGAAGGCAGCGTAAGGTTACGTACAAGTCGACTCCGAAACTGGCTGAAGTCACTCGCACTTGAAAATTCTTGCACCCAGTTCTCATCCTCGGCAGACCCATCGCCCCCATCTTTAATCAGCAGTCTCTGGAATGCAATATCTAAAAGCACAGCACAGAAGTCCTGGGAGACAATTACTGCATGACTTCGTTTCTCCTTTTCCTTGTCAGTAAGTCCTTGTTGATCTGTGGTACTCATAGCTAAGGACGACTCCCGTAGCAATGTCTGAATGAGAAAGAAAATGTAATATTATTGCTCATGAACTCGTCCTACAAAAAATTGACAAACTCAACTGCTGAGCAGGCAGTTCGCATGTCAAATATTCGAACCATTCAAAAAAAATCTAATTGCAAAAACCCAATTCCACAATCACAAACGTGAAGCCTGACAACATCCAATGTGTTGGGATGTCCCCCACCATACACGCACGATTTTAAAGAAAAAACAACAGTGCTAGAGGTGAAACGTCAGAATACCGTCCATAAAGGTAGAGCAAGCGAATGCAATGCAAGCTTCGGGTGTTGCAGGAAACAAAGCATCTGCACGCACACAATCACACATCAGGTAACAGACACTACCGCCAAACGTCCAACACAAGAAAAATAATGCTTCGATCTTTTGGAATCGGAAAAGCTTGTTGAAAACCATGTTTCAAGTCATTGACGAAAGCCGACTTTGGAGAAGCAAACAAATACTGGAGAAAAAATATCACGGATTCCAGCAATGCGGTCTTCACTGCCCCAGCAATTCTCACATCACATAATGGAACCTAATTCTGGGCATTGAGAAAGACGAACAAAAACTCTACCAAAAACATGAAATACTGTTATTATTCAGACGATATTAAAAACACATCTGACCTGATGAAGATAAAAAGTGACTTTAGGATCATTTCGAGCAACGCAATGAAGATTTTGCAAACCCAAGGCCACCATTGCTTCGCACAAGCATTCTCCAAACTCACTATCTTCGTCCACTTCCTCACCAGAGGCTGCACGCTTACTAAGCTCAGCGAAATATGCTTTTGATGCATTGCAAAGAGTTTCGAAAACACCCTCCATGGCAGTGCCGTAATCTCCAACCGACTCATCAACTGGTCTACGCCTGCAATAAAGTGATGCACATTAATTTTGTGCCTTGTTCAAGAGAAAGCGGAGAATAAGAAGAAGATCATTTGAAGGAATACTCTTGGTCACTTGCATAAGTGGTTGCAAAATATTCATCTCAAGTATGGAGGGTCACCGTACCTTGCTGCCAGAAGCTTAAATACCTCGCAAGCGCTTATCTGGAACTCTGCTGCACTCAGCAAGAAGCCACATCTGTAACAAAAACCAACACTCCATCAGACAGAATGGCCAAACAAAAGCTATCGCCACGATCCACAACCAATCGAAAAATGACGGAATCCTTCTTTCAAAGAGCATTTTGTTAATTGGTCATTCGTTCGAGACATGATAAGCTTATTGTAATGGAGTGACATGGAGTGCAAAAGGCAACTTTCACATGTCAACGGGCTCAACGAGAATATTGACAAATATCATCACAAGAAGAAAAACTAATCGAATTGTATTCTGGCACCTGTGTGGTAAGTGTGTCTGAACCTTGAATCCCATGAACCCAGGAATCCATGTCAATTATTTTCATGAAGACAAAACCATGGTGCAGTCTATTACAGAACCAAATGAAACTTGGCAGATAAACACCATTGAAAACTGTCTAGAAGATTGAGATGAAATGCGGAAGGTAAGGTTAACAAGAGATAGAGACTCACGCTCGTATGAGGCCATGGTTAGCCAGTGATACGACAGGAGCCCACTCCGCATATGCAACAACAGCATTCAGGGCCGCAGTCACAGCTGCGGCATGTTGTGTTGCAGACTCCAACTGCTTCTGCTGCACTGCTAGCATAGCAGCTCCGAAGTGATGATCTAGAAGCTGATAAGAAAACATGTCTTCTATGAAAATCATGAACCATATACGAATTTCACGACAAGCGCCAAAGACTCTCAAATAAGTAGGATTGCAGAAAAATCTAGGTGAACTAGAATTTAAAAAAGGGCTTAAAGCCTTTCCAGCTTCAAGGAGGTAAAGCAAATTAAGAAGTGCCAGAAGCAAAATGTTGACACTGCAATTCATGAGATTAACAATTGACTTTGATGCATTCGACACAAAAAAATTAATAATCGTTGCAGTTACTCTCACACTATAATGATTAGCATAATATTATCAGTGTGATCATGCTAACCTTGTATAGAAATGGTAATGTCTCTGGCAATGTCTGAGAAAGACCCTGTAGCAATTGCCTTCGGCGCTCACCTATAGATGGTACAAGCAGGTGAAAATCAGGCACATGTACAATAATTCAAAATTCAAGTTTCCAGAACCAGTTACAGGTCTCCACTATTTTTGGAAGCAATTGTAAAAGGGGAGCTTTTGGAAAATAGGTTAACTGATAAGAATGGTGATAAGAATAATCTAGGACACGGATACTCCTCACAGGTAAGTAAAGACAGTTAAGGGAAGGCAACTTTAAGATGTTGCCGTCGCTTTGAGTTTATCAACTGAGTGAAAGACAGCACAATACCATCCAAGTCTTCATTGTGGATGGTGACATCCTCGGGGAGCCAGCGAAAGAACATCGCGACCAATTCTGCCTGCCAAACTTCAGGTCAGACACAGAAATCTCATACTGGTATCCACGACTGATTCAAGAAATGCATATGCAAGTGCATAAGGACGAGTATTAATGATTCAGGTGCTCAACACAAGCCCAAATCTAGCTTTCTAACCGCAAAATTAGTCAAAGAAAGAAAGGAAATGGGCTCAACTAGGCAACCTTATGAAGAATACAAACGCCAAAAACATGAACAGCATAAGTTAGAGGAATTACATGGAGAGCGCTGCTATTGCCGAGAGTGAACAAAGCAGCAAGCATGTCCTTCCACGCAGGTGGTCCCTGCCTTCTAGCAACCTGGTCCGAGTATAAAAAGGCCGCTTAGCAACATGAAAGCAACTCTAACGACTCGAATCAAGGCATTATTTTTGGACAGTAAAATTATGCATGACTATGTGGACCTTTCGTCCATGGCAAAAGACGTAGAGACCTAGTTGCTGTATAATGTATGTGAACCTTGTAAGTTAAAGTTGCCGAAGAAACCATATTCAAGGACTACCTCACCTCAGCCATGAGAGCCGCAACCTGACTCTTGAGAACCCAGGGTTCATTAGGTTTTGCACTCTCTTGCAATAGATTGCCAGCCATGGCCGCCATTTGCTGCCTCTCGTCGGCATTCAAATCATCCCAGCGCATTCGTATCATATGCTGAGCGATACAAAACACGATATATTAATTTCAAATCTTTCAGAGAAACAACGGTTGGCATAGCAATAGTACAACCTTCAGCGCCAGATTTCTTGGTTTCAATAGCTTCCTCGACTTAAAAATACAGCTTCAAACGAGTTTCCAAATGAACTTCACAAAAAGGCATAGTTTCAAGCACAAATACTTGATGCGTACCTGTAGCAACTTCAAACCGATATGACGAACTTCAGAGGGTCGATCAGGTTTAACCAAAGCAAACGCAACTGTAGCTAATACATGAACCTCTCCTGATTTCAACTGCATACAGCAACAAGATTATGTACCTGTTAGGCAAATATACTTTATACTAATGAGCTCTGAGATTCACAAAACACCTACATTTCCGCAGCACTTGTGAATGAAAACAAACTACTACCCGTGCAAACCGTGTACGAAAATCCTACCGATTTGCGACTAACGAGCGCTCCTAGGTTTCTAAATGAAAGCTGCATTCTCAACTGAAATGGAGATGATTTAGAAGTTCCTAGTTCGTCCTTCCAGAAACTCAGATAAACATTTAAGAAAACTAGAGGTAACCTGGAAGGTTGTATCCTTGCAATTGCACGAAAAATAGATACTTAATGAAAAAGGCAGCGATTTACGATTTACAACATGTTCCAAGCTCTATCAATCACCAATTGCAAAATCAATCACTGTCATGCTCTCGAATTTCCCGTCGACGTAAGCACCTGCATCACTTTTAAATAAATGTTGTTCACTCCCTAAAAAATATCCATCTTTGAGGAGTAGTCAAGCCGCACAACATTTCTGAATTCCTTCACTGATAACGACAGACCGGCCAAATTCCTCCCTCCTAAAAACAACTAGAGAATATCACAAACGCCTAAAAGATAAAAGAAATTCTTGATGCAAAGGACGCATTCTCTCGCAATTAGAATTTCCATTCCAACAGTAACAACATATTATCGGCATCGAAGACATCAGTAACTGCTAGATTCAAACCAGTACTTCAAGAAGAAAAAAACCTCCCAATGCTCACAATATCAAGGAAACAAGCCCGATGGCCGCATCCTCTTGCAATTTACAGGCTCATTCAAACAGAAAATCAATCACAAGACAAGCACAAAGGCTCCAATCCACATGTAATGCAGCTCTTGCAAACTCCAAAAAAAACTCTCAACTCTCAATTCAAACCACAAAAACTTTCCGATTCCTTCATTAATAACGCCAGATCATTCAAACACAACAAGAGACTCCTGTGAACTCCTACAAGGCGAGAGAAGCCCCTTGATTCAAAGAATGCATTCATCTCTCTCACAATTAGAAGTTAAAGTCTCGTAACGTCAACACGAACAACCTGTTCCAGACACTAGCCAGCACTTCAAGAAAGCGAAAATCTCCCGACGATCACAATACCAAGAAACCAAGCCCAACGGCCACCATTTCCAAAAATCAACCGCGATCACCTACCTACCTTGCATTCAGAATATTCAAACAAGAGTAATAACAAGAAGAGAAGTCGTGCGTTAATCAGCAAGGCTTTGGCCACAGCAGGCAACTCTCAGAGGCTCGGGAGACTTGCCTGCTAAGTTCCAATTGACACGCAATGCAGCTCAAAAAAAACACAAAAAAATCGCAACACTTAATTCACACCATACCACTTCACACAATCACCCTCAACTGAAACACCTCGACTCAATCACAACGACCTAAAGCCGAAAACAAAATCCACGCACCGATTCAAGATACGCCAGAGCCTGCTGCCGGGCTTCCGGAGACGACTGAAAGTCCAAGGCCGCCACAACAGCCTGGCCTGCCGTCTCGACTTGCAATGCGGCTCCTCCTTGATCGGCCATGGCAGGCAACTCTCGCTAGCCTTCACCGTCTGCTGCTCATGAGCCTGCTTGCTCAGATCGCCAACTGCCTCAACGGGATTCAATCGCATTCAAACGGATTTCGGCCAAATTTGATTGCAAACGCTTCATTCAAACCGGGAGAAACCGGAGGAAAACGGGAACTGCGAGGAATTGACCAAAGCATGGATGGAAATGGGGCGAGGAAGCGTAACCTAAACGACATAGCCGGCCTCCTTGAGAGCTTTCCACTTTGCAATAGCGGTCGAAGGTATCCTTCAGCTTTTATTGCTCCTTTCATTATGGGACATGCCTTGGCTTTCGCTTTGGCTTGGCCAGAACGGCTGGCGGGCCCGGGGTGGCGGGGCCGGTGCCGCTGGTCCTCGGAATGCGTGATGGGCGGGCCGACTTTGTTGGTCTTGACATCATTATTCTTTTTTCACTTTTGTGCACTTTTCTTTTTCTTTTTCTATAATCTTTCCATGGATTGATTTCTTCTGTACCCTTGGCCAAGCAAAGAATTTCGTAGGATACTATGGTATTATTTTATTTATTACTTTGTTAAGCATGTTATTATGATTAAAGCAAGATTTTTATGCATTAATTAAACAAGATTTTTATACATTAATTAAATAAAGCTGGATAAATTAATTTGCTATAAAAAAAGGTCTATTACAATATTTTGAAGTTTTCATATACATAAATATAATACATCATGAATATAAAAAAATTAAGTATATTAAATTTCATAAATATTAAATAATTTGACATTTAATATTAAATAAAATATGAAATGGTTTCAAAGTATTTCTAAAAATTATAATTTTTTAAATTTGCATGTGCTATTTTTATGAATGGCTAAAAGTCCACCTTCATCTTATGACCATTTAGGTTAAATGGGGATAACATTTGAATGGAATGTAAATGAAAATTGGATGAAGGTTGGATAAATGCATTATAGTTAATTGTAAAGTCGGTGTGCAATAAGAGACAAAGAGCCGAAATTTGAAAAAATCACAAGATAAAACTCCTTGAAGCATCCAAAATGATAGAATTTTATCTTGTTAAGCCTTCTTCTGCCTTTCTTGATACAAAATTAGGGGCGCTTTATGATTAACTCTATTGTAAGTAGTAATGACATTTGAATGCAATGTTGATGAAGTTTGGATTGAATGGAAATGAAAATTGGATGAAGGTAGATGTAAGTTAGATTTGCAATAAATATTGATCTTGTAATTTGAATCAATTTGTATTTGTTATAAAACCATTGATTAGTATTGTAAAAGTTAGATTTTTATTTTATTTAGGTACAACTTAGAGTAGTCCGGGTACCTAAGAAATTTTGCCTTTTGGAAAAAACAAATATATGATCTTATAAGGATATGTAGAAAGTTTTGAATCACTTTATTTCAAGTTTTATTTATAGACAATCTAAAAATGAGATTTTTTCCTCAAGTTACATTAATTTGTACATAGTCACATTGTATTAAAATTTGTATTAATTTGTTTGTTTTTGATATGAATAACAGTTGTTGATTTTTTTTAAATTACCCCCCTGCCCATATTTGTAGCGAAAAGATGCAAACATCCTTTTTTGCTACATAGTAGGACAATCACATGTTTTGATAAAATGTTTGAAAATAAACTTCATTTCTAAAATTGATTTTAAAATATTATTTTTGCCAAAATTTAATAATTTTTAAATTTTAAAAGTTTCAAAGGACACACTTCATCAAAATAGTTCGACTTTTTATTTGAACATCTTAAAAACTCTTAGGATTTTAGTACTCTTAGAATGAAAATGTCCTAGATATAATTGTTGCATGAATATATTCCACTCCATGCACTGTTATAGATCTTACTCCTACTTGTCTACTAGAGGATAAACCAACATAAGTCTACTTTTTCACATTACTCCCCTCTACCCTAGTCACTTTAGGAAACTACACCACCCAATTTTTAACAAAAGTATGTATGGCTATTTGTACTCCATCCGAAAATTATAAAACTTAGTTTCATGTACAAAGTTACTTAGCTCATGAGCTAAGTCAAAACCAGTGTTTTATGACTGCAAAATATGACTACAATGAGTTATAAAATCGAAAAATATGACTGGTCGCAGAAATCACTGTAGATAACTGCAACATGACTAACATGAGTCATTATCGACGAGTCGCTTCGGACATCAGTCATATTGGCAGTCATATTTTTTGGGGGATATAATTATCCATAATTAGCCGTATTTTGCCAACAAGGCGTATACTTTGACTATCTTTGAGGGCTTGACTTTTTTTTGAGTTGCCCGGGCAAATAAAAATAAATCCTACGTGGCATGTGACTCCATATAGTAATTTTTTTTGTCTGACGTGGAATATGACTGCAGTCAGTCATATTTTGGCTGACGTGGAATATGACTACGGTCAGTCATATTTTGGCTAATGTGGCATATGACTGCGATCAATCATATTTTTTGTAGATGTGGAATATGACTCTTGTGAGTCATATTTTACTAATGTGAAATATGACTCTTATGAGTCATATTTTGGTTAATGTGGTGGTTCATATGGATGTCATTGGTAGTTTATGACTAATTACAGTCATATTTTGGAAAATATAAAGTCATATTTGAAAAAGATTCTATGTAGTTAAAAAAGAATACATATGATTTTTGAGATATATAAGAGATAATCATATTGGAAAGGGAGAATGTAAGAAGAAAAGCAACTCTCTTCATTGACATTTATTAGTCACCAATACAAAACATATATACCACAATGAATCATTTACAAAATCCAATAAGGCCTATATTCCTTACAATAATATGAAGATGGCTCTATTGGGATGCAAGTAGCTTCTAATGACTTTGTTTCAACTTTTGGTACCTGCATAAACAATTAAAGAAATGGGAGGTTAATTTTAGTGAATGAACAACAAAGTTCAACCTTCAAAGGTTTACAACAATACAAAATATGTAGCTCAAGTTTAGGGTAGGAAAAATAAGAATGGTGATGGAGAAAATAAGAAGAAAAAATAGACAAGTATTAAGAGATAGCAACAAGCAAGAATTAAGATGCAATAAGAAACAAGAAGCAACAACTAAGACACCACAAGAAACAACAAGCAAGAGTTAAGATGCAACAAGAAACAAGAAGCAATAACTAAGACACAACAAGAAACAACAAGCAAGAGTTAAGATGCAACAAGAAACAAGAAGCAACAACTAAGACACAACAAAAAACAACAAGAAACAACAAGAAATAACTAAGACACAACAAGAAACAACTAAGACACAACAAGAAACAACTAAGACACAACAAGAAACAACAAGAAACAACTAAGACACAACAAGACACAACAAGAAACAACAAAGACACAACAAGAAACAACAAAGACACAACAAGAAACAACAAAGACACAACAAAGACACAACAAGAAACAACAAGAAACAACAAGAAACAAGAGTTAAGATGCAACAAAAAGACACAAGAAGCAAGAATTAAAAAGCAACAAGAAGAAACAAAAAACATGAACTAAAAAGAAGAAAGAGTTAAAATGCTAGAGAAAGAAAGAGTTTAGATGCAACAACAAGAAACAAGAAGCATGATTAGAACTAAGAAGCAACAAGAAAGAAGAATTAAGATGCAATAAAAAACAACAACTAAGAAGCAATAACAAGTATGAGCTAAAAGACAATAAAAGGCAAGGAAGAAGGGCCAAAAGAAGTGGCGGCTAGGGTTTCAAGATCCTAAAAAGTGGCGGCTAGGATTTCAAAACCCTAAAAAAAGTGGCGGCTAGGGTTTCAAAACCCTAAAAAAGTGGCGGTTAGGTTTCAAAATTCTAAAAAATAGGTGAGTAGGATTTCAAAATCTTAAACAATGGCTTGTTCAATTTTTTTTTGAATTGCCCATATTTTTCTTGGGTTGCCCAAAACAAAAAAATTGTCACTACCATGGAAATATGACTGACAATATGACTTAGCGTTCCCCAAACATGTTCCCTATGTTCCCTATGAAATACTTTGGTGTTCCTAATGGTTGTATAGTGTATACTTGTGACGCAGAAGGCTCAAAAATGAATGACAGTCATATTTTGTAGTCATATTTTTCCTCAAGGTGTTGACCTTCAAGAATATGACTGCAACCAGTCGTCAGTCATCCTCAGTCATATTTTTGCAGTTATAAAATACCCGTTTTCTTGTAGTGTCATCTATGAATAAGACTCCATCAATTTCTTATAGTTAAGGCCTACACTTAACACACAAATCACACCACAAAATACCAACACACACTACCAAACATACTCTCATTATGATAAATCCAACTCTACAAAATCTAAACAATAAATCCAACATATCTTTTCATCAACAAAGATCCTAAAAAATCTTGATTTATTGCATCTAAACCATATATAAAAACATCCTTGATAAAATCACAACTTCCCACAAAACAAAATCAACCAAACTCAAAATAGACTCTAAAAGATCAGTTAAAAAACCTACAATTTAAGTATCTTGGTTCACTATATTTAGATCATCCAAAAAATGCATGGTCCTTAAAACTCCACTCTACTTCTATACTACCCTCCAAATAATTATCATCTAGCAAACTCATAATTGATTACTTTAGCCCACACAGATAGTATTATAGAGGCAACAAACCACCTTACAATTTCTTGTCTTCAATACTAACGCTAAAGCTCTACTACAACTAACAAATCAACCATGAATGAAATATAGAACCACTCCAATGATAATCAACTATAACACTATCTGGTCAACTCAATCAAGTGTTGACCCAGAGTCTATCAAGGTAATCAACTACCACATTATCCAACTCAATCAAGCATAGACCCCGATCCTATTAGGGTATTCAACTATCATACTACCCATTTCAATCAAGTGTAGACCCTGATCCTATCACGGTATTCAACTATCGTACTACCCAACTCAATCAAGTGTTGACCACAATTCTATCATGGCAACTACCTAATTCAACCCCCAAAATAAGTACTCAATCTACTAATACAAATATACTAAAAATGATACGTACTTATTGAGTCACATACAGAATCCAATCAATTATGATGTAGGACCTTTAATAAATATATTCTTTAGCTACTTTGGTTCAAAAATGAACCATAATTATTTCTCTACAATAATGTATCTATGCTCAACAATCCCAATTAATATCTAATTCTAATAACAAAATAGTTAGTTTCACTTTTATTCTTTTTATTGAAATATAATACATTAAACTGTAATATCTTATATTACATAGGTCCAAAATTAAAATAACATCTATTGTATCTACTTCTTCAAGACTTTTAAGTTAAATAACATCCAATGTTACCACAACTATAACAACCCAATGCATACTCAAATCCTTTTGTTTGACTACATTCTCTTACTTTTAGTACTTTGAAGTGATGAGTATAGTTACTTCAAAATTCAATATCATGTTCTTTTTGAAGTCAAATCATAGATAACTTTCAATATGCATGCCTTGTCTTAGATGAGCGTTCTAGTGGTGTTAAAAACACCTACATCAATCTAACAATCGAAAAGACCTTGAATGCAATTGCAAACCCAAAAGACACGTTTTTATTTTTTTCTAGTGATTTAATTAGTTTCCAAATTTTTTTCCAATTAGACTTTTCTTTCTTTATCCATCTCTAAATAAGAATTCATAATTTTCAATGACTAACTCTTAAAGGACCGTTTGTCCCCTCGAGGGACAATTTGGATCTGGGTAGGTTCCTATAATCTCAATTTTAATTTTTTTAAATTTTTTTGAGGATGTGCAATTTTGCAAGACATCAAAAAAGTTGGGCCAGAATGCCAGATTGTTTTGGTGCCATTTTGACACCAAAGGCCGCATACAAGTCATTTTAGTGTCATTTTATCCATACTAGGTTGGTACAGAGGTTGGCACCAAATTAACTTAATTGCATTTCAATGCACCATTGTGGCACCATGTTCACATGCCTTGAATTTCTTGATGGAGGTTTGTAGATTTATAATTTTATTTCAATTAGTGCCCAGGAGAAAAAGTTATGGCACAATAAGCCAGAAACGGAAGTTGGTAGGCAACACATAAAAATCACAAAAAATCAAAATAATTCTTAGATTTTTTTTTTTCTAAAACTATATTTATTTTTGTCTACATTTGAAGCTTTGATTCATTCTATTTGGACTAGTGATGAGAAAGTTATGGACAATCTTAGTTTTTTGGACAATCTAAACATCTTCTTGAAAAAATGACTTATAGGATTCATTTTTGGATGCAATTTTTACAATTTTGACCGCAAAAATTGTTATACAAGGTTGTATTTACTTGCTAGAACAATCTCACCATTGGAGAAATTGTATTTCAATTTCATCTTAGAGCTGTTAACGATTTAGTTTTTTCTTCAATCTTGAACCTACTTCTACTTAATAATTTTATAATGAATAAAAATTAAGTGATTTTTTCTTGTTTTTTTTCCCTACATTCTCAACTCAAATATTCAACATTAGAACATAGAAAATCAAAATCGATAGTACAAAATATTTAAGTTAAAAAGATTCAAAGCCAAAAAATCTAGTCAAGCAAGGTGCAAAAAAACTTGTTTTCTTCACTTTCGATGCAAATATCTTACAATCTATGTGGTCAAAGTTTCTGAAATTTTTTGCATACATTCTTATACTAGTCTAATATAAGATCCTATGATTAGATATGCAAAAAAAATAAAAAATTTAAGTTTTTTGCTTTTTGCTATACAAGTGGCGTTTTTGAGTGTGTTTTGATGGGGGAAAAGGCCTCGGTCCTTCAGGGGCTAAAATATTTCAAAAGTTAATACAAACAGTGAGACAAAAGAAAAACAAAACCCATACCAATGAATTAACATCATTCACCCAACATCAGAACTCTTGACATCAGACTGCTCAGCGGCTGCTGTCACATGAGCCCAACACTTTCTACTAATCTTATCACAAATTCTCTCCACCTGCAACAATTCAGAGCATTCAAAACTACCTTGATTTAACATGAAATCCAACAACTTCTGTCCACAACCACGTGCTACCACGAGCTCAACAGCCCTGCGTTCCCTATCATTCTCATCAATCTCTTCTTCATTGCAATCTGAGTTTTCAGTACGAGAATCCAAAGACATTTGACCATTCTCCACCAAATCAACAATCTGTTGAGTTGAGTATTCGGCCTCAATGTCGTCCTCATCCACCATATTAATATACTCTGACGCTGCAAGTTTCTGCACAGGATCACCGCCGCCAACATCCACTGCTTGAATGAGTTTTTCAAGCTCAGCCACTTCATCGTCCATGATTCGGGATTTCACCTCTTCTTGAGAATCCACAATGACGTCTGCAGAATTCCAGTCGTGAGGAAGGATACCCGATGCTCTCCAGGCGTTTTGAATGGTTTCAGCATCAAGGTTGTTCCACGTTCCCACCACCCAAACCATACATTGCAGCAAGTCCAGTGCTCCCCAATGATCCTGCACATGGTTGGAATCACCATATTGGGCTAAACTCCAAGCCACCAATTTGCTTCTGTAACGCAATTTCAAAGCAGCAATGACACCGTGATGCAGAGGTTGAACAACCGAGGTCGCATTCGCAGGAAAGAATAAGAGAGTGATGTTGGACAAAACAAAGGCATCGAAGTCGCCAATCTTGGTTTTCCGCAGGCCGTCCACATTGTGGCTTGCAGCGTTGTCCAACAAGATGAGGATTTTCCTTCCGTTCGCAGCCATCCTCTGGTTTTCACCTGTCACCCAAGTTGTAAAGAGATCTCCATTCATCCATGCGTTGCGATTTGAGTAGTAATGCACGAAAAGATTGGGATCAAAAGCGGTAGGAAAGCATCTGGGTCGGGCGGATTTGTGAATGAAAATCAACTTCAAACGGTCCTTCCCAGGGATGTTTGCACAAAGGCCCAAAGTCACGCAATGTGTTTCCTTCGCCGTGCCCCGAAGTTGGCCTACATTCAGAGATTTGGAAGGAGGTGCCCTGTAATACAGCCCTGTCTCGTCAAAATTGAAAACATCCTCAGGATCGTACTTTTTGATGATTGCAAGCAATTTGGCATGAGAAACTCCAGGAGCATGAGCATCTGCATCACCCGGCGAGTCATCATGAGGGTGGTTGCTGTGACACAGAATTCCATGCCTGGACTTGAATTTCTCCAGCCATCCATGAGAAAGCTTGAAGTCATCTCTAGAGATGCCAAAAACATCTCGAAACTCGGTTGCTTTTTCAACAAGCATGGCATCATTGATAACCCCCCTTCGTGCCCGAATTTGACCAAACCACAACATAATCGCTTTGTCTACTTGCGGCCATTTGGCATCTCTCACCCTCTTGGTTTTACCCTCGCGCACATTGGGTGAAACTTCAAGCCATCTACTGGATTCCTCAAGCGTTCTGGAGATGGTTGACCGGTTTACGAGTCTGAAACCGTGATGTTCAACCATGTACTTGGCAAGTTCCAAATGGGAGAAAGACGGTTTCTCCTTGTGTACTTCACAAATTGTTTTCTTCTCAGCCCAGGTAAGGTCTACACGTTGACGTTTGGGTTTCGAAGGACTAGACATCTCCCCAAACTTCAGACTCCTTCCTGGATACAAGTGAACACAAAAAAAAGGACACTCTCATCACACAAAGGCACTACTAAACTGCAATCCATGTTAATACAATTTGCAAGGCGGAAATCTGTGTTCATTCTCAGACATTCTCTCCAGGAGTAAAGACAAACAGCATTAAACCTTGGAGCATTTCATACAAACCTGCAGCAACGGCACTCGGGGATGATCGCTTGGGCGATCCCTTCACTGTCTCCCTGCATTCACAGAACAGCAGCAAGCACATAACGGTGATGCACAGATAACCAAATAACCAAAACTTCAAAAGAAAAATCAACCAATGGCCAATAAAACTCACAAATGCCAAGTTCATCAATAGCCTCCAAGCATGCGCACTTCTTTCGTCACATAAGAGCTGTAATGTAGCGCAAATTAGCTGTATGCAATCAGTTCGGTAGCATGGACTGCTTGCCTGATACGACTTGCATTCTTGATATCTAACCAGCATGGTCTAAATTTTTCGACGCACCAGCTACGATCTTGCCCACCTAGTTCAGCTTGCAATCACAAACTCTTTCGCACTGCACAAGCAGCAACAGTTTCCGAAATGAAATCAACAAGGAATGACTCAACTTTGACACAGATTTATCGTTGCAATCAAAGTCACCAGGCACACACTCTTCTCGCAATTCACTTCCAATCTGGCAACACGGGAACAACTTATATGGGGTTATACAGATGACGAGAATTACTCGATAATGCGGCACCGCACAATCTTACTCGTAAGTTGCAGAACCCCTCAAGAATGTCCAATTGGTCGCAAAATGCAATTGATCACCGTCGATCCAGAGCCCCAAAACGGCATTCACGCAATCAAACGACTTAGGGTTTAGGGATTTAAGGTTACCTAACGACACCATCCTCCTCCTCAAGGCCATCAGCAGCGTCCAAATCCAGTAGAGTTCCCGCAGACCGCAAAACTCACACCGCAAGCTGCCGCTGCCGTTCTTCAATCCGGGTCGAAAACAGAAATGCGCGCACAGAGAATACTGAAAAAGAATTCCAAATAAGATTCGCGAAAACAATCTGCCCACAGTAATCGTGAATCTTTCATCACTGTAGGGAAATGACACAGATGCGTCCTTCAAAACCAACAGAGCCAGCATCGCGGACACTTGTATTTGTTTGTGTATTTGAGTGTAACAAAAGAAACCCTCTCTTTGACACTTGACAGGAAGAAGGTGGTACCCTTTTCACACTTTTCCCTCCTTATTATCACATTTGACAAGATCACATTATAGATGGAAAGAATCTGTCGAATCCTCATCCGCTCACACCCTTCTCCATCCTCCACCCTGAGTGAAACTTCTGTCTGGCTGCAATGCCCTTGCTGCCCCAAATTGCTACCAAAAAATTTCTGTGGATTTGTGGGTTTCTGAGTTCGTGGGTTGCTCTCGGCTTCGTCCTCCTCGTCAGTCGTCTCCATGGCATCTGCAGTCGCGCACTCGCGCGCTCTCACTCCATGGACAACCCACGAACCGCTCCGCAAACCCCACGCGCTGGCGCCAATTGCGCCTTCCAGCATTCCTCATTTTGGTGATGGGCAAGTTGCTACTGCCAAAGGCAAAGTAAGTGTGCTCTTTCTCCCCAATTCTGGGTTGTCGCAGTGCCTGGGGTTAGCTCCTTGCGTTTGTTTACGAACTGTGATGTAGATTGAGAGGTTTGCAGTGAATTTCCTTATGAACTTGGTTTTTTGGTTTTTGGTTTTTGGTTGTTGCAGAGGAGCCTGTTGGCGGTTCAAGCGCAGGCTCGCTTCGTGAGGCTGCTTGACGTCCCTGTTCGTAACATTTCTGGGTAAGGAGCAAGACTGCGAGATTGTGCAATTTTTTTCGTTTGTACGTGTATTGGGATAGTTAGTAAAAAGGGATCCTCACAATCACAAACCCTTTGGTTTGGGTTAGATTCTCTTTCTACTAGTCTCCCTTGTATGGATTGATGCCCTATGAATTATGATGTTCTTCTATTTGACGAGCTGAAATCTCTGTTTCAAGTGGTACCATTTGTGTACCCTTGGGATTCTCTTCCTCATTGGCAAAAGACACCATAAGAGAGAGAGAGAGGATTGTGTTCTTGTACAGTTGCATTTCTTTTGGGATGACATTGGTTGTGATTGTTTGGCGCAATGCATTTGAAGATGTTGCGTTTCTTGGTGCAGGTTAGAGGTATGTTGGATTGGAGCAAGGAAATCGGATAGTAGATTTCAAAATCATGCCTCTCTTATGTCAGGTTCCATAATTTTCCTGGTCGTGGTGAATCCAGTGCTCTTGTGTATTCAATGATAGGCTATACACAGTGCAAATGCATCATTGAAAATGGGCTTTGATAATCATTGATTGTAATGAAAATGGACCATTTTTGGGATCCAATTTCTGGGTTTAGAGAAAGGGAGATGGTTTCTCTACCTTAATAAAGATAAGGCGTCTAAAGTATACATTTGTTTTTCAGAGTAGTGGCGTTGTTTTTTCTTTAAGGTTATTGACGAGGAAGTTGGGCCCAGTCATGCAGTTCAGCTGGAAAGACGAGATATACAAGCAAGGAGTCTGTGGGATTCTATTAGATCAGGGTAAGGCATTTGTATGATCATTGTGACGCTAGGCAGACCTCTTTTAGTTTATTATCCCCATTTATGATGCTGTCTAACACCAGTTTAATTTACTGGAAACTTTGTTATCAGACTAATTTAGGTCTTCATGGAGAGGCCTCTTGCTGTCTTCGTTGTGGTCAAGTTTTAAAGAGCACCTGGCTTTGATATTGTTCGTTGATGTAGCCGTGCTTGTTAATCTGAAATGACTCAAACATGTCTTCTGCAGTTTTGGGTTGAACGCTCCGACGGCAGTAGTGGACTCCACAGAAGTGGAATATAAGGATGACGTAGAACTGGAAGACGAAGGTTCGGTGGTTTTAGTGGAGAAAACACATGAAGATGGAACTGTCGAGAAGATTGTGTTCGCGTCAGGTGTAGAGGTTGATGTTTACGAGCTCGAGATTCTTTGTGACAAGGTATTCAAACTTGCCTGGTTGTAACGCTTCATTATTTTTTTGCACATCTTCTCCATACGAGATCATTAAATTAGTAAAATTAGATTGGTTCAGGACCTTAAAACAACATCATTAAGAAGATTTTCTCCATAATTTAATAATGAAATCTCGTTATGGTCACAATGGTCATTCGGAGGCCTTCTCAGGTCTTTTCGAACCTCCGCAGGTCTTAAAAGTCCTGAAACAGTCTAATTTACTGGTAACCCTTCTTGTGAGGGTTTGGTTAGGTTGGGTGGCCAAAGAGACCGCCTTCGAAGGTCGCAGCAGCTCTCAGGAACAGCTACATGGTGGCTTCCCTGCACTTACATAAGCAAGTTCAAACTTCAGGTACAAAGGTTCATTTATTTTTTCCCACCTTGACCATCGAAACTTTGGAGTTTGGTAGTTTTTAGTATCAAAATCTCGTAAGTTCATATTAACGCTAACATCTTTATTCAATTAAAATGGCAATTATTAATGTCCTCCTCTAAGAAATGGGCTGTGAGGGTGGCGGCAGATGGGGAGAGTCCCGTTTCGGAGAAGCGGGAGCTTATCGGCATGGCCCGTGCTACATCTGACCACGCTTTCAATGCCACTATTTGGGACGTCCTTGTAGATCCTTTGTATCAGGTAATGCCAATACGCACTTGCGTGAGTATTGAAAAGCAGTTGCTGCGATTTTTTGCGTCTGTATGTGATATAATTTGTTGCAAAAACTACGTTAATTTGATTGCCTAGGAATTTGTACACTGCTGATGAGTAAATCATTGAATATATGATCTCCAAGAATCGTCCATACTTATCTAAACTTAACTTCCTCTCTCTCTTTCATCAATTAGGGTATGTTCAATCTTGGTGTTACAGGTGATGTTTGCAATGTGAATCCGGTCCAAAAGCAGGTCTCAATTCATTTCTAAAACTCGCAGTAAGAACACTCTTTAACACCAAGTGAGAACAGACCATTAGTAGTAGTGTCATGACACTTTTGAGAACACTGTGAACTAAGATTAGAGCAAAGTCATGCCAAATCTCAGAGAAAATCAGAGAGAATCAAGCGAAAATTAAAGCTTTTGACATACCTACATGTGATGAGAATTGTGGCTCATTGGTCATTTTTGTTATGTTTGTCTTCCTGGTGCATCGGACTTATATCCTGTGCTCTGTTACCTGATTCGTATAGGGCCAAGGCTTAGGGAAGGCTTTGGTGGAGCAGATGATACGAGCTTTGTTAAGAAGAGATATTGGCAATATTACACTCTTCGCTGATGCTCAAGGTAATAAATAAGAACCTGGCTACAATTGAATTTCATTTAATTATTGTTCGTGATAGAAGTGGTAAATCCCTTAGCAGTGACCCTCCTTCGTCAACATAGAATAGAAAAAAATCTGAAAATATGCAAAAGTCTCACATCCTTCAAGATGAACTTTTTGAAAAGTCAAAACTCTGACCTCAATGCACCAAACCATGATATTTTCAACACTTTCACATGAAGTTACTTGTTTACTTGCCATGATATTTTCAACGCTTTCTCATGAAAGTTACTAATTTTCAATGCATTATTATTCAACAGATGATTGAATTTCTCAGAAATCATCAAAATAAATTTGATGAATAGCTTTCATCGAAAAGAACTCGTCACTAAAGTGATGAGCCTCACTCCACTCCTGGTGCATCAGTATTGTCAACATAGGACTTCATGCTTTGGTTGCTGTGTTCAATTTGCTGACTGGAACAAAAAACAAAATTTGTGTGGATGCAGTTGTGGACTTCTACAAGGGACTCGGTTTCGAAGCAGACCCTGACGGTATCAAGGGTATGTTTTGGTATCCACGGTACTGAGGCCGCAGGTTGCAAGCAAGCGTTGTTTTGTTTCTGTAGAGAGGCATTTTGAACAGCACGGTTTTAGCTCAAGAACAGGCAAGAACGTTCTGTTGGAAGGGCTAACAAATTGTTCCATATGTACATTTTAAATCCATCATTGATGGAAATTCACATTCATAATAGTAGCTTCAAAGTTCAAAGCAATGAATCATCTTACTCACAGGACTTGGCAGTCCTGTTGGAGGACAAGGCTACACTCTTATTAGGAATTTTCATGTACCAATCAAACAATCTACTTTGTATGATTTAAACCTTGAAGGGATGCTGAGGACCCAAAGTGTCCAATGGATGGTTTACTGGTAATTGTAGAAACAAAGAATGCACCTGTTGGTTCAATAATTGGAGCATTTTGGTGATTGTCTTGGTCATGGTGGGGGGGTTGCGTCCTTCAAAGGTTAGCCCATAAATGATGTGGAGGATGTTTTCCGGCCAATGAATGACAAAGAATCTCTCCATGTAGGATAGAAGTGCGACTATTCATCCTTCAAATTTTGTGTGAAAAGGGAAGTAGTTTGACTTCCTATGAATGCTTTTGTATCATTTTAAACCAACAATTCACAAGGTACCCAAACAAATTATTTCCATGATGATTGGTTTGTCGTTCAAGAATTAAGCAAGCAATAAAGTTACTATAATTGGAGGTGCGAGGCTTTGTGAATACCTTAGTTTTCAATCCTTGGGTTCTCAAGAATAAGAGTACCCGCAATGGATACATTGTGTATGGCTTGTTGACCTTGGACATGTATCATGCGGGGTTCTTCCTAAGGCTTAATCCTTTAGAGGTTATAGGGAACTAAATATACAACACCGTATATAATTCCTAGAATACAAATTATGTATTGACACATGGTAAGATATACACCATTGGATTGATAATTCAACAATTAGCATCTTTAATTTGGATGTCATTTGAACCACATCATGTTCAAATGCAGTACCATGTATGTAAAATATACGATCATATTGTAGCTTCTTAGATATGTCGGAGGTACAAGAATTATCCAAATTGAAAGTGTCATGTATTATTGGATTCACCTCAACATGAAGACAAGATTATGCCACTATTAGACATTTTAATTTATGGACCTTCTATGTCAATGATATAGTTAAACAAAACAAACATGTTTAGTATACATGACTTGCAAAGAGAGTACTCTGGACAATCCATGGCAGACCTCTATCCAAAATGAGATGCCACATGTATGACAATTACATAGAGTCACAATCCATAACCTATATAAACCAAACATGTCAATTTGGACACAATTTCATCAAACTAGTAGTAAGATTGTAATTACAAAGAGATGCACCACCCAAAATCTTGAGAACACCTTCATCCATCTCTTGTAAGCACAAATAGAACTCAATAAAGAGCTTCATTAAAAGTATAAAGTCTGAAGGCAAGTCCAACAAACCTACATAGAAAGCTACAAGAAATGTATCAAAACCAAGTAAAGGTTTTCAATATAAAGCAATAAACAAAAGCTAATGGTTAACCTCATAATGGTACTTCTTACCACTATGCACCCAATTATTAAAGACAACTTCATATGGGAAGATTCAAAACAAAAGATTCTTTGTAAATACTTTCCCAATCATAACGAGTTGAAGGTACATGTCTAAGTTGTTTCATAGCTTTGACTTGAGAAATAGAAGTGAAGAAAAGGCACGCTTGTTCTCCATCAACCCAATTAAGTACGTGAATGACTACCATCTTAGCCAATTTCATGAACTCTGAAAAATGGTAACTCAAGCAATTTGATGTCTCTAATGCCTTCTAGATGCTAGTGAGGGGTTTATATCAGAAGGAGGCCTTTTAGCTGAGCGTGCATTGCTAGTTTAAAGAATAATCCCATTATGGAGGATTTTCAATAAATGAGAGTTAGGCCGTAATCAATGTCTTAAGTAATAGTAATGAAATGAATAATTAATGACTTCAATAAGAACTGTCTTCCAACTTTGGGGGATAAATTCATTGTAGGAAGTGACTTTTTTAGGCCTTCCACCTTAGAAAACACTATGATTGCTCTAGGTGAGACTTATGGATATAGTTTTTGGTGTCTAGAGTATTATATCCGAGTAGAACTAGGTGTTGGCTACATGGCATCTTATCCTTTCTTGCGTTGCATTGACTTCTGTACTAGGGATACTTTTTGATTGTGTATATCAAAGGAATAAAGTTAAAGTAAACTAGTGTACCATGTGCCTTGCTAAGAGCTTTCCGACAATACCAAGAACATGACCAAGGAACATGCAATTCTAGAGATCTCAACGTAACAAAATGAAGCAAAACAAACAACTTGACTTTAGGTATGGATATTTTACAATTTGAACCAACGTCATGTGCAACTAGAGTGACTGGTCATTTTTATTTAAAATTAATTGTTCTTCTAACATTTGTGATGCTTTTGAAATGCTGGCATGTCCAGTCCACCTCAAAAGAACAATACTTTAGCTTGAAACCTTGTTTAACCTTTAAATACAGATTGTTGATTGTGGAAATCGTCTATTTTGATACCATGAGAATCATTGGTCTAAAAAATTTCAAAAACACTCATTGGGAGTTAAAGTATTGTAGAAGATCTCCTCTGTTCACACAAAATTTTGAGGATGGATAGTTGCACTTCTGTCCTACTTTAAAAGATACTTTGTCATCTATCGGACACAAAACATCCACTTCAATGTCTAAGGGTTAATTCCTGAATAATTTCATCATGGAACTTATAGACATGTTAGCACTTAACCCATAAATGACACAAATGACGTTTTCTGGCCAATGAATGACAAAGAATCTCTTCATGTAGGACAGAAGGGCAGATATTCATCATCCTAATTTTGTGTGGAAAGGAAAGATCTTCTACACTAGTTTGACTTTCAATGAGTGTTTTTTTCATTTTTCCAAGCCAACAAGTCACACGGTATCCAAATAGATGATTTCTACGGTGACCGGCCCATCGTTTAGGGGCTAAGTAGACAAATTAACATTGAACAAACTTAAGTAGCAGGGTATAACACAGAAATAAAATTTGACTTTGGCACTAATTGATCAAGGTATCAATTGAGGATTTCTTGTGACCTCGAGCTTGTTTCTGCAGTTCGGTGTGTTCAATTTCTAGTGTCATGGATCAATCTCTTAGATAAGGTAACTAGTTTCAATGTCAATATCCTAAAGGCATGTCTAATTTTATCCACCTAATTTTTCAAATTTTCTTTTGTTAGTTTCCTAGGATTTGTACTATGAGGATTTTCAAACTACTTCTTTGTACATCAAAATTCTATACTTCAAACACACTTTGTTCTGATTATAATCTTACTTCAAGGAGCTCAATATGTTTCATTTTAAGAACTTACTTACTTTTCTAGTTAAATAATGAACCTTCACTTAAAAAAATTACCACAGATAGAATTTTACCTTTTAACTCATAGCAAAAACATTCTAGTGAAAAATACTATTATTGAATCTTAAATATATTTTAGAAGGAACTTTATTTATTTGGTTCCAAAATTTATTGAAAAAAATTAGCTTGAATTAATGACAAATTCAACCATATACATATTATTTATGTGCCAATGTCAGCCTGTTTGACATGCATCATCAATCCCTAGAGGACCAAACACTCAAATTTTGAATAAAATGAAAATGCAAACATGTCCCAAGCGTATAAAACCTTGGGGTTTTTATCCATCAAAATGTTTGTATAGTCTTGTATTAGTTCTTATGCATTAATATGGTATAAATTTTTAGAACCTTTATTTGTACATATTCTATAGTTGAAAGGGTGAGAGTAGGTTTGACCGCAAAATGTATCATTTTTAGTTTAAAGAATGACCATTCAAAGTACTCTTGATTAAATAAGGAAAATATAAAAAAATCTTGAAAAATCTTGAAAAATTAAGTTTTTGTTCAAAATCGTAAATCGTAAAATTCCTCGTAAAATCCATATAAGGATGTTTAAGACCTAAGAGATTCAGTAGATGACCATTGTTAATGGTAGAAACAAATAATGCGCTTATTGGTCCAATAATCAGAGTATTTTACTGACTACCTTGGTCATAATTAGGGGCCATATCCTTCCATAGTTAACTTAGTCATATTATTGATAGTCACCATCTTCCAATAAAGCTGGAAAATTCAAATCCTCAAGAAGTTTCCAACTAAACTTTGCAACAAGCTTTGTAATGTTTGGCTTAGAAACAATGTTTTAAAAGTTGTCACCATTTAGAAAGGTGTCATCCCATAGGATGCTTAGGTTGTCTTCTTCCTTATTATAATCTTCAATTGTGTCCAGATGTAATTCTTGATTTATCTCAAACCCCAAATCACCATTTTGATAGATGTCACCATTTGGAACCATGCTCATGTTGCCCTCTCTATTGTAATCTTGAATTGTTTCACCCCTTGATTCTTAAACAATTTCACGCTAAAAATCACCATTTTGAAAGATGTTGCCAATTTGAAAGTCGCCACTATTTGGGTGGAAGCCCCACAATATTGACTGCATGCTTGGATTGCCATTCATATGGTAATTTGAATTGTTTCAACAAGTGATTCTTGGTTATTTAGTCCATCTCTATCTACTTCACTTACTTGCAAATCTGGCATTTTAGGATTTAAATAATTTTCGGTCAAGGTGTTGGCATCTAGTGCAAGGTTAGCAAAATACATAGGAAAGTCATATGTTGGAAGCGTACCACCAAACTCATTGTATTCTTGATGTTGTTGTTTGGTGCAGTATTAGTATCATACATACTAGGATCATATGTTGGAAGCGTACTGCCCAATGGCTCATTGTATTCTAGAGTGTGTTGTTCATAGGAAGTTAGTAGTTTTGTGAAAGATAGAACTTGGCTTGTATGCTCCAAACTTATTTTTCCATCATCATGTATCACTTTCCTCATTTGGAATTCTTTTGTGCATTTGCCATTCAAGCACTGAAAGCACGGTTGGAGGCCTTGCTTTTGTTTGCCATTATTGTAATACTTGAAAGAAACTCTGTCAATTTTACCATAAAAGGGACATATTTTAGTTAGACCTTGTAATTCTATTGGGTCTTCACCTCTCTTCTTGCTATATGTCCTTCATGTTGGACAATTGTAAGGAATTAAAGTAAAGAATTTTTTACAATCTTTGCTCAAGCATTGGTATCAAGGTTGGTCAAACCTATTGTTGTTGACATACTTATATTTACAACTATTGATGGATTTGCAATGAGGGCAAACTTTTTCTTTATCTACATATTTTTGGGGCTCAATAGCAATTGGATTTCTATTTTTCTTCATTATTGTTTTATTAGGTGTTACATTTAAATTAGACATTTTTGGTGTCAAAATATTCATAATGATATTCTTCTTTTTCATGTTGATGACCAGTTTGATATTTTCAAAGATTGGTGATTTTACAAGTATTCCTATAGTTTGGCAAAGAAAATATAGAGCATATAAAAAGGAATTGCCACAATAATATAAGTACCTAATTTAAAATAAATATGTATTAGTAAAACTATTCTTAGATCAAAATAAAGATTTTCTTCCAATATATATTCATTGTAAAAATAAAAATAAAAATGTTAGACACAAAGATAAAAGTAAAAAATATGAAACTTAGAAATAAAAGGTAAAAACAATAGTAAATATAAAAGATGTTACACATAATGGGAAATATAAAGATCACGGGGGAAAGCATTGCCTTCAACAAAGACTGAACCACAATATTTATAAGAAAATTAAGCTATTGAAATATCAGTTCAAGAGATAGCAACTTGCGAGGATCAAGGCTTTCATGTATGGCATATAGAACCTCTAACAAATTTGCACGTAATGA
The DNA here is from genome assembly GCA_951230915.1 of Antitrichia curtipendula. Lineage (NCBI taxonomy): Eukaryota > Viridiplantae > Streptophyta > Bryopsida > Hypnales > Leucodontaceae > Antitrichia > Antitrichia curtipendula. The sequence goes on from OX579635.1 coordinate 33,418,797, forward strand.
GGCTCTAAAAGTGAGTAATTGATGTTTAGTCTTTGGATCTTCACAAACAAATGTGGTAGGGTTCATCCATATGGAGCAATTTGTTAATACACTACCTACAATGTTCACAAAAATATAGGAAAATTTAGCAAAACTTCAACCCAACAATTTTTTTTCAAATACTACAAAAAAATAGGAATGCCAATGTTAAAACCTAATTAATTTGTAGTGTTTTTTACAACTTGAACTAATTATGAAAATCCCATCACTACATGTATCTGACTCCAGCTTTGAATATGAGGGCGAGCTGTTGTACTGGTTCATAGTATTGTCAATAGCCAAGGCCAAGGTCCAAATTACTTTGGACAAATGGAAGAGGGTGAGAAAATGTGAGGTGAGTAGCATGAAGAAACATTCGACTTAAGTAAGTGCATTTCGTAATTTTCTCTGAAGAATCAATTTGTCCCCCCTTTCCCATGCTGTACATTTCCTACACAACCTGCACAACATGTGATTTTCAACTACACCTAAAATTGCACAAATAAGCAATTCAGCATGGTTTCTATTATTATATTAGAAATTTTTTAGTGGTTTGTGTTGGTAGTGAACAGGGGATTCTGGATTCTCTTAGTATGAATGCATTTTTTTGAACACCGTACAAATAAACTACAAATTTTCAAAGTAACGTCAATTTCATTAAAATGGCATATGAAATCTGCCACTTTGTTTGAACATCTGGGACAGTTATAGATGTAAAACCGCCAAAGTTCTGGAATGCCGCCATTTTAATGAAATTCACTTTAAGTGCTAAAAACAGGTGCTCCTAAAAGCAATCATAGACTCTCATAAAATAATGGGAGTACATTTTAGGCAAGAATCTCTAGTATACCATTTTAGGCATGCATACCTTATTAGGAAGGACCTTGAACCCAATTCGGTCCCTATCTACATGAGTCTAACATTTTAGGAGTTGAATGTTGGACTAGTGTAGATAGGGCCCGGATTGAGTTCAGGGTCGACCTTGAGCTTTGAAAAATGGACTAATGGAAAACGGTTGTGTCAGTGTGTGTTTCAGAGGCACACAGAGAGAAAGGCAAGAGGCTCTAAAATTGCCCACCTCTTCAAATGTACACAATGTGTACATGTTTCTTTTTTCATAGCCTTCAACAATGTATAAACAATGCATATTTTAGTAAGTGGGCAATTTTAGAGGCCTATGTTATTTCAACTTCAAAATTTTATAACTAAGTCCACAAAGCTCCAAAAATATATGAAACAACTTGGGTTAGATGCCAATTCTACTTGTCTCTGTAAGTTACTGTACGTTGCCTGGGAATCATGTTGCGGCTGTGTGAATTTGTTGAAAACTGACATGGGAATTGACTGATGAATTCACTTCAAGTTGATCGATAGATTTAAAGAATCAGTCTGCAATCTTTGGTTTCAAATTGTTTAGTATCAAGTTCACTATGAGTGACTTAACTTATGTGTCACTTGCAAATTTCAGTTCACTGTGAATGTTGTGAAGCTGGAAGAGGGTTTAGGGTTCACTAAACCCTGAACCCTAAACTCAATTTGGATTGTCACTGTAACCGGTACTTTCTCTAAGGTTAGCTTTCTCAGTTTAGTTCGATTCAGTTTCACAAATTGCGGCTACTGTGTCAATGCTATGTATCATTAACGAATTTCTTGCCTCCAATTCTTGTTTGGATCTTTGCAGAGTGATCGGTTTTACAGATCTCCTGAGGTGCTACTAGCTTGGTCACCGGTACACAACAGCTATCGATGTGGTGTGTGGGTGTTCCACTCTTTCCTGGAGCTTTCGACTTAATTTGCCCCTGAGCAAAGTTTCCGGTACTCATTTAGCTGGCGTTTAATTTGCTCCTGAGCATTTGTGTTTTAGAAACAAAATTGTGATTATGTTGTGCAACTTGACTTAGGGTTTAGGAATTCTGTGAATGATATGAAGAACAGAATCCTTAATATCTGGTATTTGGTGCGATCTTAACAATTCATGAGTCACTGTAATTGTGCAGCAAAAACAAACAACCGCAAGGTCGACATCGATCGCTTCTGTCACGACCAGTTGGCGATTTCGGGGATACTGATACTGGCAGTTGTTGTGGGAGCTAACCTTTACTTCATTAAAACAGGAGATACAAAAAGTATCTGCAAGTTCAGTTCAACAAGAGTGAGTACTCAGAAGCCTTCCGTTGAGCTCTGGATTTTTTATCTTCATTTTTCCCGATCAGATGGGAGGGTGACTGTCTAGTCTGTTTACGGTAGAGGTCTACTGATCGGAGTTTCAACCTCAGCTGCACAAAATTTTACTGCTCCCTGTTCTTCTTCTTTTCAAGGTGTGTGATGTAGGAATTGGTAGCTTCATCGCCTTTTTATTCTGAGAAAACTATGTTGACGACGTTAGGATTTAGGGAATGTATCTGGGTGTAACTAATTTCTTCTTAGTTTACGTAATTTTGACTGTAATTGTGTTGCTTTTGCTGCGCAATTCTGTACTATGTACTGGAAAGTCTGTGAGTTCTTCAACTCAGATCAGGGTTTCAGGGTTATGAAGATTGGGGTTTGCTTTAATTGCGGTTTTCGTTGTATTGATCGGAGTTTCAGCACAGGTTTTGTTGAACTTTGATTGCTCCTAACTTTAATTTCTTCTAGGTTGGGAGTTTGGAAGTATGCGATTGCCTTCTTTTCGTTGAGAACTAATTTTCCTATTTCAGGTTATGGTGCGTCTGTGTAACAAATTTGTTTGCACTTTTTCAGCCCAAATTGGCATAATTGTAGATTGATTAGTATTTGACACAAGAAGGGTTTGGATTTGCCGCAGCTAGGTCTTTTGTGAAGAGAAGGTTAGTGGCTGGAGCTGAAAATAGTAGAAGGAGATCGAGATCGAGAAGGAGCAAAGTGGGATGCTAGCCATGCCTTACAATACTACCCCATGTCTTTATTCAATTACAAACATAAAGCCAGGGGCCGAGGTTACCACAGAACAACTGAAGCAATGTCGAGATTTGTTTAGTAGTTCATACGGAGTTTGGAGTTCACAAGGCCATCATCCTCAGAAGCCTGTGACAGCAAGCACGCGGAGGCTGAAGCTCGACTACTTGTTTGACCCCAAGACTTGTGGCCTTGTGGTTGCCAAAGACTCCGAAGAAGGATGTTTATCTGGCCAAGCCTTGTATGTGAAGTATCCCTATTCGATAGACAAGGAGGTCATCTGGATCACGCAGCTTGTAGTGCGAGAAGATCACAGGCACAAGGGTGTGGCCACAGACATGATTCGCAAATGCTTGATGGACTACCGAGACGACGTGTGGGCATGCGGCTTGGTCTCCTGTCACCCTTATGCTGTGAAAGCTCTGGAAACAGCGGCCAAGAGCAGGTGCAACCGAAGTTTGAGTGCACAGCATGCCCAAGGGTTGATTCAACGCAGTGGCATTCCGTATGTGCAAAACTGCCAACCTTGCATAAGCACCACCAAATGTGCCATCCAAACGCATTTTCATGTGGATCATGGGGTAGTTGACAGGGTCGCTGCCGACTTGGAAGATTGGCAATTAGGAAGCCTGGAGCCTGGAGAAGAATACTTCGCTTTCACGTACAACCTACAGGAGCGGCAGTCTTGATGGGTTTTAGGGTTTAGGGTTTAGGAGCAGCAGTCGTGATGGGTTTTAGGGTTTAGGGTTGATGTGCATGCTGGCTTGAAGCTTAAATTACTCTCAACCTAGTTGTGATATTTGATATCACTCAGTGGCCTGTTTTGTGATGAAACATGAGAAACCCAGGTTTCAATTTATATGGTAGAAGCACCCATTTCCAACCACAGATCCATATCCAACATGTAGGGTGCAGCTATTTCCAACTAAGGTTGGAACAGATTTTCAACCAAATCTTGGAATGTGATTTTTTTCTCCCTTACAATAAGGTTGGGACTAATAAGGTCATGACACATGTCTTGATGTAGTGAGCAAGAAAGTAGGGAGTGTTGAGTGGGGAAGTATTGTAGTTCCGGAATGATCAGAATTGCCAAAGAGTCTATACATTCGGTATGTGTCAAGACCAACTTTGGGCTTCCAAAACTCATAGAAATTTCAATTCAAGGCATAAAATTACCCAAAAATGTTTGCAATCCCCGTGATTTCTATCTTCCTACATGACAAAAGTCAGTTTTGCAGTGCCTTCTATTGCTCCAAAACATGTGTGGAATTGCTTAACCCGTAAACGACATGGAGGACGTTTTCTGGCCGTTTTCTTTATGTAGGACAAAAGTTCAACTATTTCATACTCCAAATTTTGTGTGGAAAGGGAAGATCTTTTGTAGATGTTTGTCTTCCAATGAATACTTTTTCATTTTTTAAAGCCCGGCTCGTCGTTTAAAGGTTAAGTAGTCAACTATGGGTGGTTCCACCATAACGTGGTGTTCTAAATTCCTTCATGTGCCTATTGTCACTGTCTCCATTTTCTTTGACTGTGTTTTTATTGTTGATTGTTCGTTGGAGGTTGTCAACTCGGTGCATTGTCTGTCATCCCCACATTTTCATCCATCCATCCATCCCTATCCATCCATCCATCTATCCCCTAAACCGCGGTTCTGGATATTCGTAACACAATCCAGTCCCGTCTCTCTCAGCTCAGTCGTCTCCCATTCGGGGCGAGAGCCTTTGCGATTCTTTTGCTTCCCCCGAATTGCGCAGCCATGGAGGCGCTTCAGAATTCCACGCACCTCGTAACCCAACTCTCCTCCAAGTTACCCCGCATGCACTCGAGCGGGCAACGATTTCCTTCCTCGGGGACCATCGTCTCAAGAAGAGCAATCAAACAATGGAGTGGTGTGGCAGTAATAACAGCAGGAGCAGGACCAGCCGCAACTCTGCAGCAAGGAGGAGGAGGAGGAGGAGGCGTGACGGAGGAGAGGAAGAAGAAGAAGAGTGTGCTGCTCCGCCCATCGCCAGCGGAAGGCGCGAGAACGGTGACGGAGTCGTGCAGCGAAGGGACGTTGTCGACGGTGTCGGAGGAAGGGTGGCCGTTGGGGACGGAAGTGCGATTCGCAGTGGACATGCAAGGGAACCCGGTGTTGCGGCTCATGCCGGGCGCCACGCATTCGTTGCACCTCGGAAGGGATAGCCGATGTAGTCTTCATGTGCAGGTGTGTGTGTGTGTGCGTGTGGAAATTGTAGGAATGGGATTGAGAGTTCTTGCGGGGTGTTTGTTGTTGGTTTTGGGGATTTGACCTAATCTTTTTTTTTGGGGGGGTGGTTGACGGAGTTCACGAGAGGTGACTGGTTTGATACTATACTACTCCGTGTTTGTTTGTTGTTTATGAATTTTTGTAGTTGAGGGAGTTACAATTGATTGAGTGTCGTTTTGGAATGGGACGATTTTGAAGGTTTAAGAGAGGATCGAGGGTTTTGAACGCACTGAGGTTTTGATCGCTTTATGGATTTTGTATGCGGAAGTTGTGATGGTTGGAACTTCTGTTTGAACTGGGCTGGAACAACCTGAGCTGCGTGCATAAGCCAAATGGTATTGGTTCTAGATTCTGATAAAAGTTCACAGATTTTGTGCTTCCTTAACTGTTTTGTTTCGTAATCATGTGGGTTGTGTAAGACGTACTTCAGTAGAACTATGTCAGGCTTGCGCCAGCTAATCACTACAATAACACAAGCCTTTACTACAAAACTGTAAGCTATTGAAGCAAGTGCAATCTACAATACAGATGAACAATCCAGCAGGGAAAGCCTAACCTTATGACATTTGTCGATGCCCTTGCTAACCATCATTTAACCAAGCAGATCGAGCAACAAAACGATCGGAAGCATACCGGGAGCATGATCTTACGATTTAATGAATTTCAGGTCCTTGCCCAGATCCTCTACGGGACATCAATTCATCGGCAACATCCCCCATCTTGCTACTTCGTTTGGCCCCATTGACTGCACAAGATGATTGAGATTAATCAGTAGAAATGAGTTGAAGGACTGATCTCACTCAATAATCTCAATCCACATCAGCCTGGTTGCACGATAGGGTGTCATTGCTAGTCAAAGCCAGAATGTCTCGATCTGAATATCTGCTATGAATTCGCCTGCTTGCATTTCCTGAGATCGCCGCAAGCGCAGGCTTATCGACACTCTTAATTTACTTCTACCTAATATGACAGTACAGTTAAGATTTTAAAAATGTATCCTCTCGAAATGTACTTCATTTTAGAAAAACTAGCTGGAAGGTCTGTATGCTTGAAATGGTGTGACTGGTTTGATACTACCCATCCCGTGTTTGTTGTTTTCGAATTTTTGTAGCTGAGGGAATTACAATTGACTGAGTGTCGTTTGAACACCTCGCTCTCACCGACTTTCATCTGTTGATTCTCTACATCTCGTGTAATCAGTATCTGGGGTTTATGTTGGGGTTTGGAATGGGACGATTTGGAAGGCTTAGGAGGGTAATGAGGGTTTCGAATGCACCGAGGAATGTTGCTTTTGTATTTTATATGCCGAAGTTATTACGGTTCAAATTTTGGTTGATAGAATTTTTAGTGTAGAGGATTTTAGAGTGGTGCATTTGGGTCGGTGTCTGAGTTAGCTGTTGAAGATGAGTTTCTAGTGTTGAAAGAACGAAGATGAGTCTCAAAGCATGAAGATGAGACTAAATGTTGCATTTCGGGGTTACAAGTGAACTTTTCTGGATTTTGGATTTTGTGAGATTTTCTCTTCGCTCAAGAGATGTTTTCTGTTTCTGTTTTGTGGGAAGGGCAGCTGGAGCAACCGGGTCGACGAAAGCCGCAGTGCACATTGCAAGGCTTCATTCGCAAGGTTGAGGATGAGAAGTTGAAGGAGGTAACCGAAATTTGACTTCTTTTGTTCGCAAGCAAACCGGTTACCAGAATCTGTGAATATGAAATTTTTTCTTGAAGTTGAAAGGCTTTGTCAAAGTACTTAGTTATTGATTTTTTGCATTGCTTCAAACTTGAACATCAGTAATTGAAGTTAAAACTCTTTGTTAGTTTACTTGATTTTGAAAGATGAATTTAAAAGCAAATTCTTTTGAATGACTTAAATGGAAACATGCATTTGATACTCTTTGAATGAAGAACCATTATGATTGAAGAAAAGTTCATGCATTTTCCAAACACTCATGTCTCATTTGTTTTTTTGTGATTAGAGAACTCTTCTACATAAATAAAAAATTTGAATTCACTGAGATGTGGCAGTAGTTTTGAGTTTTTGTGACCTGAGAAGCCTCCACAAGACCTTTTGGGCATTTAGGGGATGATTTCAGCGGTGATTGCAGAATGAACATGTATGAATCTTGCTATAACAGAGTTGGTCATTGATAGTGTCCATTGATCCGTTCGCATTCTCAGAGGCTTGAGATTGCATGGGAGAGAAGATTTGCCGCAGAGCACTCAGTTGGTGAAGATTTATATATTATGGACGTGGAGCAAGTCCTACAATCACCAGACATGGGTGAGGTATGACCAACTACACCCTTGTCAAAACACCCACTGGAATTCTGCTGAATTTTATTTTTGAGCTTGTCCAAAACACTTGTGAGAGTAGGGGCAACAGCACTTTTGAGAACAATGCCATATCAGAGAAATTACGAGTTATTTTGAGCAAAAAGGTACGGATGCCACGTCAGAGAAAATCAATCGAAATTAAAGCTTTGACATACTCATACATGTGATGAGAATGGCTCATCAGCTTTAAGAGCGCTTATTCAAATTGAGGTCAACTTTGCATAACAAATTTTCACGGATTCCTCTTCATGCCAATTGAGAGTGTCCTTAACAATGTTATGTCATGATTGTACCGATTTCTCTTATTAGTGACTGTGCAAAATTAGTGTCATCACTATTTTATTAGTACGATGTAGTAGTATTTCAGCCTGCACTCATTGAAACATATTACAATTAGTGAGACCTTGTTAAATTAGTGTTGCATCCTAATAGGATGAATTTATGTAGTGGAGATACCTACTTGGTGTCAGTTTTCTAGATGAATAATGATTCTGTCACCTGTCGCCAATTGCAGTTCATTTGTAATATTTATTTCATGATCTACAGGAGGAGATTTGGGTTCCGGGCTCAGATTATTGGGCTGCTATGGCTGATCCGTTGAGAGACTGTGCGAAGCGCATTGTGGAAGACATGAACCGGAACCATTGGGAGGATATTCTGCGGTTCTGCAATGTGTACGCAAATTTAGATGTTGAGGTTTGTTTTCCCCGTCACTGATTCCAATGCCCTGTGCCAAGTTGGATAACATGACCTGCTATTGTCCCATAGTATCTTCACAACGGATTGCAACCATCTCAGTTTCGAAACAACCTTGAGTAGTCTTGACCCCTTTTGTCCCTTGGTGGAGTTTTTTTGGATTAGGTGATGGTTACCTAGCATAATTCGTAAGTTAGTACCTACCGGGCAACAAGGTACATACTTACTTGCTAATTGCTAACCGCGACCTTGATTGGCAATAATTATAATTCACTACCCAAATACAATCCTTGAAAGTTATAGCTTTGGTAACTAACTTGCAGAATCTGTATGTAGGATCTTGAAGCTAACTTTCTGTTTGTCCTACCCTCACAGAATGAGCTGTTGATTTTTTGTATCCTAACATTGGAACAGTCAAAGTGTGGACTTCAAAATCCAAATCTGCAGTTTGTGCTTGAGGATAAGTTTGTCTTCTAGATGAGATTATTTAGTGGGATGCAAGTGCAATTAAGACGGGTTAATAATATGGGTTCTAAGGTAGGAGGGCCTTAAGTTTACTGGGTTCTAAATGCGTCCCCTATCTAGGAATGTGTGACAGGCTCCTTGAAATATCTATTATGAGGTAGGTAGGCTTAAATGGGCAATTTATGAACCTCCTACCTTATTCCTCCTTCTCACTCTGCATTGGCATTATGTGAAGTCTTTTTGTGGTGTGCTGTGATTTAACCTGTGATTTGTACAGTCAGGTTCCATGTGCGGACGAATCTGCTTACTTTTAAAATTTCATATTTTAAGTCTTTAAAGTTTTATATTTTCTCAACTGATTTCTTTTTTTCTTTTTGTAGCTGGAGGAGGCAAGTATGACATGGGTGGACAGGCTTGGATTTGACTTGCGGGTATTGACGAAATCACCTCAAAACATTCTAGAAATCCGGATCCCATTCACAAGGGAGGTTGCAGACGAGCGAGACGCACGGTCGTCTCTCACCATCATGGCCCAGAAAGCATGGGAACAGGAACGCAGTGTCACACCTTCCGAAATTCTTTTGGCTACCGTTGAGTTTTAGAGGTTTCGTTCTCAGACAACCCCGCTTTCGAATATTTTGTTTCTGAATTGGGGAAAGTTCAGGACAACATTTGAAACTGTATTTTATGCACAATTAATTAGTTGGAGTTTTTTGCAACATTTGAATTGTGTTTGTTTGTATTTTTTTCCGTCTGAAATTGAGGTAAAGAATATATTATAATATAATATACACAATTAGTTTATAAAATAGCTTATAGTTTATAATTTTTGCATATTGTATTGTGCTTAAAAGTTTTGGTTTTAATTCATGTTTGTTAGACTCTTCAAGAAATTTGCATGAACTTATTATGTAAATTTTTTTATATTGCCTTTTTGAAAATGAATTTAGAGATAATATTTCTTATTGATGAGAATTTCAAAATAGTTTAAAATGTACAATGTGATTTTCAAAAAAATCAAGAATGATAAATCCTACTTCAAAATTTTTTATTGAGAAATCCCAATTAAAACTAGCTATATATAATAGTAATAATAGTAAAATTAGATTGTTTTAACAATTAGGTTGCCTTACATCAAGAAAGTTACTGTATAAGCCATCAAAGTCAACAAATATTTATGTTTATACACATGGAGGTTTATGAGTCCCAATTAGAGCAATACCTACTTCAAAAGTAGCACATTTATGTACAATAATTGAAAAATATTTAAACAATATATACACTATTTTGTGTAGAGTTAGCTAGAATTAATATTGAGATGAAATTAAAATTTAAAAAACTAATTTTGCTATCTAGTATGCAAATTACAAATTACTTATGGCAAACAATATAAAGTCAAATGATACAATACAAAAGTCACTCGGAAGAATTGTGTTAAAAATTATAAATAAAATGATTGTAATTGTTGTTTAAAATTAATGAAAGTCAAATTCATGCTCTAAAATTGTGTATAAAGAAATTCAATATGAGAAACCAATTCATTACAAATACATTTGCCTAAACAAGCAAGCAACATTTTTTTCCAACTATATTATAAATAAATTCAAGTACACTTTATATTTGATTTATTTTTAATAGAGTTTTCTATGGATCTTGATTAAAGAAACTCTTGAATAAACCATCCTTAAAAAATAAGGACAACTTGAAATAAATCCTTTTACTTCTGCAAATTCATTTGAATATTATTTTATTTTTAGGAACATAAAAATTCAAGTTTTTGAAGACATGTAAATCAGAGATTGATCAAATATGTAAATCGAAATTTCCTATTGCAATTGTATGTATAAATGTAAAATCTGAATACAAATTATTAAAAAAAATAAAATATCATTAAATTAAAATAATACAGTGACATGTGAAAAACCCAAAATTTGTTCCGACATTTGTTTATTGAAAGAAAGAAAAAATCTAACAATAGATGAGAACAAAACCTTATAATAATTTTCTATAAAATATACAATTACATTGAAGTATATCATAAATTAGAAAAAAAAAATGAAAGCAATTCAGATGCACCTTTATTAGTTTTACACTAAATTAATGAAAAAACAACAAATTTTGGATTTCATTCAATTTTGAACAGCAGTAATAACGCCATTTTTATTCAAAATTATGTCCAATTTTAGTCTTTTAGTTCTCAAGTAGGACAAAATGAACAACTAAAACTCTTTTGCAATTGCTTAGCATATTATGTTAATTGAAAACTATCCACGTTAATATGTGGAATTAGGAGGGTGTCAGAACATGCTAACCAAAGCTCCCCAACATCCCATGAAAACTTCTCTATTTAAAAAAGCTCAAGAAAGAAAAAATTGCTGAGCACTTGCTATATCGTTTACTATATTGTTTTCCTTATCAATGCAAATTCTCCATGTTTCAAGGAGAGAAAAATAATCTCCTCTATACAATTCTAAGGAAATTTCCATATAAAACAATACAACTCTAATTCTCCATTTGGAACTAACTTCTTTGAACTTATTACATACATTATCATATTCAAAAGGATTTGCACAAATCCTCATATTAATCTTCAAAAGATGAGGCATATGCGTAATTGAAATAAAATAATATTTCCTCTGTCCCAAAATGATTGTCTACTTTGAATGTCATATTTTTATAAGGTTGTTTTAGAAGATGTAATTTACAAATTTCCTTATAGCTAATTCTATTTAAATTTCAATGAACACTCCTTCATTGATCTCAGTGATATAAAATTTAAAACCTTGCTCAACCAATTAGTGACACGAAGGATGTATTTTAGCTAATGAATGACAAAGAATCTCTTCATGTAGGATAAAAGTGGAACTATTCATCTTCCAAATATTGAAGGGAAAGGGAAGATCTTCTACTTGTACAATAGTTTGCCTTCCAATGAGTGCTTTCTCCTTTATTTTAAGTCAGCAACTCACACAGAACCCAAACAAATGATTTTCCACACAATGAGTGCTTTTTCATATTTTTAAGCCAACAATTCAAGCAATACCCAAACAAACGATTTTCCAGAGACCAACTCATCATTCAATGGTTAATTATGCCACATGTCATCTTCTGACTTGTATACGGTGACATGAACCTGCCAAAATCTAACATGTGGAATTCCATATTGACACTCCACCATATCCAACCCATATTGTATAGTAGAACCTACAATCATCAAATTAATTCGAAAAAAGCACCTAAATACAACCCCACCTGACTACACGACCTAGTTTCATTACCATACTCTGATGCAAGAGGGTGTACTTCAAATTTGTGTTATCTCTTAGTGGAAATCTCTTTTGAGGCAGCTCTAGCTCCTCTGATTGGCATCAAAAGGTGGTTCTTGTCTGAATTGTTTCTCTAAGAACGAATTTATAGGACATCATTTGAGCAAATTATGATTTTTTTTAATGCTATAAAAAGGTAACCCAAAATTGACGTTGAACTCTCACGAAATTGGAGCTACAAATCATTAGAGACAATCAGGTCCCATTCAGTGCCCAGGCCTGTGAGTTTGCAATCTTCCGTGACAGCGAGTTGAACCCAAAGTGTACGAGAGCGAGCGACCTGTACACGTCGAATTTCCATAAACAAATCTAAAGAAATTCAAAATAGGTTTCAGCATGCCAACACAGAGAGCGAGTTCCTATGCCCAAAGGTTAAAGACACTTTAGATAGTGCAAAACGTTTAGGCAGCAACTACACGTCAAAGACAAGAAACAGATTTTATAACCAAACGTCAAATATATGGAGGCAAATTGGCGAGCTCCAGTCAAATTGTTGAGTCAAGTAATTTGACCGAGAATCTCAGATGAACCATTGTCTCCGGCTGTTAATAGAGGTCAAAACATAGGGTTAAGAACCTAGCAAGTTACTCTATAATTGAGTTCAAAATCTAGCAGCGTGCAGTTCCAGCAAGCCTAATTATAACCGCCAAAGTCATGTGGGTTTAGGCACACCATCAAAGTCTACGGTTATGTACTTGCACATAGTGCTCTGTCACAGCTAAACGCTATAATATCACAAGCCACATTGTTATGTATCATAACATACGTAAAACAAGACAACTTACTTGGACAAGACGATAATCGGAAGACGCGAGCTGGTGATCACAAGAAGCCACATGCTATGCAGATTTCAGAAGCACCAACATTGCCGGATGAGCCGAGCAGAAATATGATGAAAACGATGCAGCAAATGACACCCAAAGGACTGAGGGAAAGTCTGCAGTACATCGCAGAAGCCAGGAAGAGCAGAGCAGAGCAGAGCATGCAGTAGTATCGCAGAAGCCAGGAGGAAGAGCAGAGCAGAGCATGCAGTGTATCGCAGAAGCCAGGAGGAAGAGCAGAGCAGAGTACTGTCGTGCCCTGCCGTTTCAGGCAACCACACCTCACAAAAACACCAACAAATGGCAACATGCCTGAGTAAGTTCATCATCCTTATGCCAAACAAGGATTTCAAGCATTCACCATTGCCCCCCAAAACCAGCATATCAAATAACGAGGATTTTAAAATATACTGAGCAATGTTTAAAATCCATTAACAGAATCCAGTAACAAAACCACAACAAGAAAAGGAACTTGTCACAGGTCGGGAGGCAGCTGAAGCTTCAGCAAAAGATTCAGTCCTACTGAAGCAGCGAGCAAAATTAAATGGACGTCCAAAGCTGTCACAAGTCTAGTATTGTGAGCTTATGGCAACTCAAAAATTAGTAACAAGCCCACCTCAACATGCGCTCTAGAACCTGCAAGGGCGTGAAAGTGCAGACAGCAGAAGCAGAAAAGACAGTTTCTTCACAAACCAACTCCAAGACTTCAGGAGGCACAAAGTGCACCATAAACCTGCGGGTGCATGACATCTTCAAGGACTTCTGCTCCTGCTCCGACGGCGATCCCGGGCAGCTATCGGGCTTCTGCAAGTCCATTCAATTAAATATTGAGTTAGCCACCCAAGTTCAATTGCATGCACCAACACAAATGACAACTTCCAAGATTGACTGTATATAAAAATGTCACAAAGATTCAACATACCCATTCGCAACTGGCGATCCACGTCGGTCACGTCTTGGTGGTGGTGATCGACTAGGGCTTCTGCCGCGGCGAACCACAGGCGAGATACTTCTCTGGCGCGGCGAAGATTTGCTCCTTCCTCGAGGACTTCCCCGAGGAGGTGGGCTGGACAGCAAAAAGATCACAAAATGACAAGCTATCAATTGATATGCCCAGCTTACATGAACGCAAATGTACAAACAACTAAGAAATAGGGAACGCTATCCGAAGCATAATCTGTTGTTCCTAAGGGAGTAATAATGTGTAAAGAGATGATTGAACCATCAATTTGCTCATATTTTACTGGGAAAGACGGCAAATGGAACGTACCTGCGAGCACCATAGCCATAGCTTGGGCTGCGACGATATCGTGGGCTGGCAGAGGAATGGCCCCCATTTTTCACCGTCAGATACCAAGACCGAGGAGACCGTGCGAAAAATGAAAGAGAACCAAAAATAAAATATTCATAAAATCCATAGTAACCCCTGAACGACCGTGATTTCATGGATTTTAAAAGATCTACGTACTTGATCATACTGTGAAGGAAATAATTCAGAGGGAGCGGAATTATAGATCACCAGTCACTGAAGAACATTGCAAGCGCATATCAAAAGAATATAAGGAAGAAACGAAAAAATGTCCCTACATGACGCACTCAAAAGAAGAAAAAAAACAAGGTCCAATTTGGGCCTCTTGGTTCTCCAGAGTGGGTTGAGATGAGAAGGAGAGTGACGGTACCTTCGGGCTCCGTAGCTTGGGCTGCGACGGTATCTTGGGCTAGCACGAGGGCTCTTACCACGGCCGCCAGTGCCCAATCCTCCAGCTCCAATACGAAGGCGGCATTCTCGTGCAAAATGACCAGGCTCTCCACATTCGTAGCACTTCATGTCATCCCCTCCGCGACCACGAGGCCCACCGCCTCCGCCTGAGCTGCGAGAGAGCTCAACTCGCCAACCATTCTTACCTGCATGTCGAAAACCACATGAAAAGCAATTTTCCACTTCAATCGCTGAATAAATTCTTTAAGGTGTGCAAGAGCAGCCTTAATGTTCTGTGACCCCTTACAATAGCTACAGAACCACTCACTACGGGCTTACCATCCACAACCCGAACTGCATCTCGAGCATCTCGTATGTCATCGAACTCCACAAAAGCAAACCCCGCCGGTTTCCGGGCGACCCAGACACTGTGTCACCAGATACATACAACAATAGCATCAAAACCATGATGAGGCACATACCATTCAAGTCACGTATGGCATCATCTGCATCTCTTCGATCTTCAAATTCGATAAAAGCAAAGCCCGGCGGTTTGCGGCCCACCCATACACTGAAATTCATGGGTCAGACAGCAGAACGACTTTCAGCAGCATACCTTCAAAATGAAAAATCAACATCCCTCCCTGCATGTGCTTCCCCAAGTGCGCCCGCAATACATCCTAAATCCCACTCAACATAAAACTCCTCTACGACTAAAATACACTAACAAAATTCGCAGATCCTCCTTGATAACGGCGTTCGTTCACATAATCCAAATCTACAACGCCTATCATTAAAATTCACTCCTACAGCCAAAAAAATTCACCACGCATCAACATCGCTCAAAACCTCAAAAATCTAAAAACTCCAAAAATCATCCAACCAAACAAAACCATTAAGCGAACAAGAAAAATCAAAATCACCAATGAATCTCAAAAAATACGCGAAGAAAAAATAGGTGGAACATTCATAAACGAAAAAAAGTGACCGAAACCCTCATCCAACAAACCCTCGTCTCCATCCCCAAAACGAAGTGACTCATTCCGGAGGCGCAAATAGAAGTGGAAAACGGACCTGCGAAGCACGCCGTAGACACGGAACTCATCCTCAAGCTCGCGCTCGGTGGCGCGCGGGTCCAAGTTGCCGACGTAAACACGCGACATGGCGCGCGACAAGAAGAGCGCGCAAGACGCCGCAGCGGCAGGAAAAGAAGGCAAAACAAGAAGATGAAGTAGAAGAAGAATTTCAAGAACAATAATAAGAAGACGGAGCTTTCCTAGGCAGCTCCGAAAGGCCGCTGCGAGACCAGAAGCACGAAGAAAGGTAGACACGGGCCAGAGAAAGAAAGTGGGAGACGACGACGGGGAAGGGTAGACGAGCATGAAACCCTAAAGGCCACCCTGTAGAGATGCTGACTCATTTCTTCAACTGAACGTTCACTTAACCGCAGGACGTTAACCCTTAACCCCTAAATGACGGACCTATAACCACTGATTTTAGGCCTCAGTGCCTATCACTCAATTTGCTGCCATTTTGCAACTAGACATGTATGAAAAAAATTTAATTTATTTTTCAGAGATGAAATTACATGTTTTCTTTACTTCACAAAAAATTTAGATTTTTTTGTGGAAAATTGATTTTTTTGAGAATTTTTGAAGAAAAAGAGAAGAAAAATCACATCAAATAGAAAATTGTTTCAAAAAAACTGAAAATTTCACCGTGTGTGTATATTACAATGAAAAACATCATGGTGTAAACTCAATTTCCGTCTCATTCTATAATTAGAAAATAATAGACATTGAAAATACACCCAAAGTTCAAATTGCAATAAAATGTGCAATATTAAGAATTTTTTCAAAATTCAAATTAGAGAAGAAATTAGATTAGATGACCTTCATTTTGTTAGTTGGGCTCACACTCAAAAAATATCATTTTTGTGGAGAAATTTCAGACTTAGAGCAAGGAACAACAACTTCCCAAAATACACTAAAATAGCATATTTTGTGATCCGTTTTTTTTAATAACTTCTCATTTATGTGAAGATAGACACTTGCATGACTACAAATTCAACTATACACTCTTTGTAATCCACCATGAAGGGTGAACAAAAATGAAATGGATGAAAAAAAAGTTTCCAAGCAATGTACAGATGACTGTACAATCATCCAAACCCCAAAAATTGGCGTCCTTGGCGTTCCAGGGTTAACCCTTAAAACAACGGGCTCATAACCGTGGAAATCATCTGTTTTGTCACCGTGTGAATTGTTGGATTAAAATAATGCAAAAGCACTCATCGGAAGTCAAACTACTGTAGATGATCTTCCCTTTTCACACAAAATTTGGAGGATGAGTAGTTGCACTTTTGTCCTTTACATGAGATTCTTTGTCATTCATCAGCCAGAAAACGTCCTCGGCGACGTTTATGGATTAAGCGTTGAGGCGGATGTTCTATGGTTGATGAATGACAAGAGAATCTCATGTGTAGGACAAAAGTGCAACTACTCATCCTCCAAATTTTGTGTGAAAAGGAAAGATCATCTACAGTAGTTTAACTTCCGATCAATGCTTTTGCATTATTTTAATTCAACAATTCACACGGTGTCAAAACAGGTGATTACCACAATTATGAGCCCGTCATTGAAGGGTTAAGCGCTCCGATTTCCATTTTTTGGACAATGAACAGAGGGCTTGCAGGCGCTATTTCGTCCAACCAACTTTTCATTCATCCAATGTAACACTTGAATCTTGAAAAGGCAACCTTCCTTAATGACCAATTTCATGAAATTTTGATAAATGATATTTTTGAACAAAGATATAAGCAAAAATGTACAAAATTTCAAAAAAGGATTGAGGCGTGAAGGGGTTAAATCCTCCATTTCAAAGGTGGGCCCGGCTGACATGGCTCATGGATGCGAGTTCAGGCCTTGGCCTTGACCATGCGGACTAGTTGGCCGGCCCAGTCCGATGGAGGAGCAACCCGACCCTC
Source organism: Antitrichia curtipendula (assembly GCA_951230915.1). Classification (NCBI taxonomy): domain Eukaryota; kingdom Viridiplantae; phylum Streptophyta; class Bryopsida; order Hypnales; family Leucodontaceae; genus Antitrichia; species Antitrichia curtipendula. The sequence goes on from OX579635.1 coordinate 33,436,303, forward strand.
GATGACGATAGGACCGGCATGGCCCCAACTCCCTCTACCTTTGACAGACGAGGTAGCAACTGAATAAACACGGGCACCCGTTGTAGTGCAGAGACTTGGCTAGAAGCGAAATGATGTCTTGCGCCTCCAGAGGCGCTACGGGCAATGAGTAGAACAATAATATCGTTCTATGGTAGAACAACAGAACAAAAGTTTGTCCCTCTAAATGGTTTAGGGTTCAAGGTAGGGATTGTATCCCGCCATGCCGACATTTTTATAGCTAGACACCTCCCTTGTACTGTGGTAGAAGAACATTGCAAGGACTTTTTTTTTAAATGGACGGTGGCTTAGGTTAGTGTTTTAGACAAGTGACGGCAGTTTCGGGTTTATATGTGTTGCGCTACTCCAAGAAAGAGATTGTTCAAACAATGCATTCCACCTCTAATGCACATTCAAAATAGCATTGGATTTCGTAATTAGGAGAATTCATCTCCAACCCTACAGATAGAATTTAGGGCGGCAATTAGGGATTCAATCGGGTTCTTCGTGACCCACCTCTACTTACCATCCTCTCTCTCTTGCCTTAGCCACTCCATATCATGTGAGGACTTCAATTAGACATAGGACAATGACACGTTGATCTTATAAGCTTCGGTGTTGACAAAACGACTGCGATTAGGCGTAGGACGATGACATGTTGATCTTACAAGTTTTGGTGTTGACAAGACAATTGCGATTAGGCGTATGATAACGATACTTTGATCTTGTAAGCTTTTGTGTTGACAGAACGAATTGTAATTTGTGCAACTCCTAGTCTACAATATATACATTTACACGCCGGTTTTTTTTCCATACCTAACTTGTTCCATGAGCTACGGTTTGTTGTAGGACAATGACTCATTGCACTTCTGTAATTATGTAGTGACAAGAAGTTTGCAAATCCCCTCAATTCTTACTCCTTAGGTATGTACGTTCACACCATAGTGCGTATTTCTTTTGTAGCTAGCTTGTCAATTACGTTTCACCTTCTCATGCGGCAGAGCTTATAGGATTCAAGATCATCGTAGCTTTTGGAGAATGGTATACGATGTCATCTACAACACTTTCAAATTCATGAGACAAACACGTAGACATTCAATTGTGCGTTGCAAATGGAGTTGGAGCACGCCTATCCATTGATGTATCTGATGATGAGAAGCCCGAGTTCTAGAGAGATTACAATCCACAAAGGGAGACAAAAGTCATCGAAGCACTATATTACACTATGTAGTATCCGCCTCCGAGCTCATCAAATACAATGACCTGCAATAGATTCTTCATTAAACACGCTATAAGAAACCTGTGTTTTTTGAGAGATTACAAAAAATGTCACAAAAAATGGGAGATTACGGTTTTCAGGACATCACTTGCGTTTGCGGAGATGTCACCTTAAATTCGTTATAATTGACGGGCAAAAAACATGACCATGTTTTCAAAAAACGTGCCTGATTTGTACTTGTTATACTCTAACATAATAAAAACATGCTTTCATGAACTCCAAAAAACATGGCACGTGGATGCCATGATGGCGACATGTCAGCGTTTTCCATCCGGGTAGTACCACGTGGGATACTTTTTCATTCGGCCCGCCTATGACATAGCACCTGACGAGGTGGAGGGAAATAATGACGTGGCATGCCTAGTCAACATATTTTTATTTTGTTTGAAAATTTTAATGTTGTTTTTTGAGACGTCAATTTAGACGTTTTTTGAGACATCAATTGGTGCATACCCTATCCATCAGACAAGATCAACAAAAAAATAATTAGTTAAAATAAATTATAAAATAAAATAAAATCAACAAAAAATAATGTTGAAATCACTAAGAATTAAAGAAAAATTACCATCTACCATCAAGATAATTTTTGATGGCCAAATGAAGGAATTCCTTTGTTGAAAATTAGATTACAAAAGTTATATTTGTATCCATTCTCTGTCCATGGTGAGACAAAAAATATGGGGTAACTAGAATATAGAAACTTGGCCATTGTACATCTTGACATTGTTTCAAACATCTTGACATTGTTTCAAACATCTAGACGTTGTTCTGACATCTGCATCCTGTTGTTTCAGACATTTTACATTGAACACAATTCTTGTTGTGTATATTCCATATGGATTGTTTCACTTTTTACCACCCTACTTGTATAAAGATCAACTCTTTTCATCCATGGTGCTCATCCGTCCATTTCTATTTTTTTGCAAAGCATGCCATGTGGCTGCCCTTTGCCTAAAATTTTCACATATGGTCAATATTTTACCATAGACTGTAGTAAGTTTTACTAACTTACCCATAGGCAAAATTGGTATACTTGTTGACGTGGACTCCACATGTCTTCCTAGATGTCAAAAAAAACAAGTCTATGTTTTTTTTGACGTCACTCACGATATGCCCGTCACAGTTGACGTTCATGCGTTTTTCATATAACATGTATATGTTCCCTGCAACATCCAATAGAATTTGCATAAAAAAGCCTGTAGACTGACCAACGCTGAGACATCTATACAAACAAGGCACATTTTTTGCTAGCCCCAAAAAACGAAGGTTTCGTATAGTGACAATAGGGAAGGGATCCTTTGTAGATTCTGAAATTTCAACTCTTCCGGGGAGGAGGCTAGAGGACTTCATGTACAAGTAGCAGCATAACACGGATTACCCTGCAAAGTTCAATCGACATGTCTAGAAGCGGAATCCAGTGGGTTTGTTGGCCTTCCCATGTGCTTCATCACTTGCACTCATTATAAGGTAAACACAACCCACAACCTCTTCCTCTAAACCCGATCAGTGGAGGTTCTTAGGTTTTTCCATGTCTTTTATTATAGTGGACATTTATGTAAGTCACTTAGTTCTTGGTGGCAACAAATCTAAAATGTGCGGGCGTAATTTTAGTAGCACGCTCCTCAGAAGTGAATCTACTTTTTGATTTAGAATCCAAATATCCTAGTGTGGTTTACACAAAATTTGCCTGAGCAGGTAATATTGCATGCATTCCATGACCAGCATGTCTTATTAGTCATGTGCAAAACTGCCTATATGCAGAAATTGCCCATTGCAAGTAATATAACAGACGTAATATTCTACCGTGTACTAATATATGGTGGGCTATATACTTACGAGTTCTGTTACATTGTATAAGGTACTATCGTTGTTTTGGACCACAAGACCATTCCAACATCGTGCCGCACAACATTGAGGCACTTCTGGACTCCACCATCAAATAAAGAAGGCAGTCTAGATAGCACGCACAACACAAACAAATGGCAAAGAAAGAAAGTGGTCTTAGAGTACGACGTCTTTTTAGAGTCGAAATCAACATAGTAGAAGGTAACACAAATTGGAATAAAACAAATCGGCAGATCCATTAAGTGTAGATATCTCTACTGCTTCTATGCCAAACACCCATACCAAAACAACTCAATCTACCAACTGATATACTAATGTTCACAACATTCAAACAAAAAAAAGGTAGTATACAAGATCATTGTCCCTGGCTTCAAGGACAATTTGGGTTTCACAATAGCGGAAGATATGAAGAAGCATATATCTAACCTTCTATGGCTTGGTCTCTCCCCATCTCAAGTTATGTCCTAGCACAAGACATTCATGAAGGACATAGCTATGATAAATGGTGTTGTTTCTTGAGACACATTTGTCCAAGCGCAAAATGTTAGGAACCTCACTAAGGTCCATGACAAAGCATTGTAGCAAAAGCATGCAAGCAACCCTAAAAGCGTTAAAATATGAGTTGATGAGAACCTAGACTCTGTGTTCTGCTATAGAAAACATGGCCTTCTCGATCTGAATGAAAAGAAGTAGGACAATACACCCTTCATGTTGGGGATTCAAATACCATAGCAACTCTAAATGCACCTCAAATTTGGGTGCAAAAATGCACTTTCTTCAACACTGCCTTTAGAACTTCCGAAACAAGGATATTGCACTTCCAATTCACTTTGTACTTCTCTCTATGATCTTTGGTGGTATGGTTCTTCATGACTCCGAGACCGTTACTTCTTCTACTGACAAGGTACTGGATATTATGTAGTATTGGCCATATTGGCAATAGAATTCTTTTGATTAGGACTTGGATGACATCTAATCAAATACCTTCTTTGTTGTTCATTTGACACATAACATTCCGTGATGAATATGCCCATATTAACAATGCTTGCCTCTGGACAGTACTCAATGTACACAGTTATGGTTCTTGACAAGTAGAGGAATGGAATCCTTGTTGCATTCTTTGTTATTTCCCAGTGCCATGAAAAGGATCTACAATACGTCATGTTTGAATTGCAGAAGTGAGTTCATGAGGTGTAACTTACTTAGGCTCCGTTGACGATTATAGTAAATAATGCCTAAGCAAAAATTAATGTCCTCAAATACGTACTAAGTTTGGAGCGGACACTTACGAGCTACATCAAAGAGGTTGTATGATATTGTTATTCATGAAACTGGCATATGAGACGCATGACCACATAAGCTATTCACTCTTGCGGGTTGATCATTTGTCTTCTTCAGTCTGTATTGTATACCCGACATTGCAATTATGGCCTTCAACTTTAAATCTTTGATTGTTCCTCTGCCAACAAGTCTTGACGTAATCCGCTTTAATTGTCTTTTGTGTAGGACAATGTGGCCCAACTGCAAGATTTTCCTCTACTTGTGGCATGTCCAGAAGTCTTGGCAGGAGAATGCTGTCAAGAAAATTTCAACAATTGGAGAGCGGGCCCATGTCTTAAATGCACTAGGGGATATTATGTACAGCAAGGGCCTGGTTGTGGACGAGGACCCAATATGATGGGGCCGAAAAACAACTCCTTGTTCTTACTACAGAACGTCCTAAGGCAAAAAAGTCATGAAGTACATGAATAAACACTAGTTTCATAAGGCTGCTATGTGGTGCGCTAGCTATCGCACCATTCTACACGCCAAAAAGAACATGAACACAATAATAGAGTTTTATCACAAAAACTTAAAGAGTATTCTAAGGTCAGTCTTTTAGAGAAAGGTTTGATGGAAGGATAATGGACTGGCTGATTAACCACTTAGTGGGTGACATAATCACCCACTATTGGTATGCAGTACAATGCAAATTGTTTGCATTTGTCCGAAACAAGAATTCATTGTAGCTATTGCTATTGTTTGAGCTAGATACACTAGAAGAAACCTGTGTTTTTTTTTATGTCCAAAATTTAGACGTCCACTTTTTTGGACATCAAACATAACGTTAGGATGCTAGTTTTGATGTCAAAACTAGCATCCTAATGTTATGTTTGATGTCCAAAAAAGTGGACGTCTAAATTTTGGACATCAAAAAAAACATAGGTTTCTTCTAGTGATAGATACAGACAAAGCAGTCCGAATTTACCTTGACGGAAACAAGATTGCTCTCATGGCATTAGTGAACAATTGTCCTATAGTCTAGACAATCCACGGACTAAATTCAAAGTGGGCACAATGTGATTGTCTTGTGGGCTTGCAATGTATGATTTGCAAACACATAATGAAAATGTTTTGTATTCTACATTCATATGTCACCGATAGACTCATAGTACGCGAGGTTGGTATGTAGCACGAAGTTGACAAAAGTATATCTTTGTTGCAGTGCTTCATTGCGGAGGAACCGCTCTCGCAATTGCTACAAGACATTGTCATTAGTAATTTGAAGGCTGAGGGAAGGACTCAGTCATTTGGACAGACGACATCTAAAGAACCCAGGAGTATTGAAAATTTGGACGTGACTGCTACAAAGTTGTAATGCACAGTAATAGAAAACGTGAAGGAGCATCAGCAACTTTTGGATTTCTTTATTGCCGACCTGAAGATAGCGAAAGAAAAGCAAATTGCCCTACTAGCGTGGAAAATTGCAAGAGTTGAGCACCTAAAAGGTCTTTGTATGTTTCATAAGGCACCTTGTGACAATAATTCATTAAAGTGGTATCGTAGTTTTCTTGAACCAAAATCTAGAAAGGTTTCCCGAACAAGGATATCAAATAATTAGGCCTACAATATATGAATGTACTACTGCAACACAACAACAGTGTATCTTGTTGTTAGGATGAATTTGATAGGGTGGTGGATTTTCTTAGGGTTGAATTAGTTATGGTGTTGAGCTGAATGTTATGGTGTCATGATTTTCTTTGTCCCGTAATGCAACTTGCAATTTGCACTTCAACTCTTTTGTCGAGCACTCGGGCTCCTACTCTTATCCTTTGGGTTCTCTAAAAAACTACTTTGCAATCCACATGGTATTATACCTATTGTTCTAGTTGTCATGCACCTTGTATACATCATGAATGCTTTATGTTTTTCCGCTTGAAGACCACTTTCTTATTTCTATGGGCACAAAATAGAGTCATTTTGAAACAGAAAACTATATTGTAGTGATAAAGCTTGCCTAGATGACAGTACATTTTTCTATCATAGGACGTCAGTGTATAGGAAGTTCTGTTTTATAGACATTGCAGAACAACAAGATGTGGTATCAAGGTTATAGGGGCAAATATGAACTACCTAACGTCAAAGCTTCTTTTTTTGGCTTTTTAGTGCCAGATTGCACCAAAAAAAATGATCTAGCTGAAAAATGGCAAAAAATTTGCCAAGAAAATTGAATGAAATCGCCAAAAAAACTTCAAATTAAAAAAGTCTTGGATGAAATCACCAAATTGTGGATGAAACCAAATTATAGACATATAATATGTGCTGATGTGATATTTTTTATCCAATACATGGATGGATGTTGAAATTTGAATTACCACTGTAACATTTTATGTTGCCACTTTGCCACTTCTTAAAAAATGAAAAAAAGCCCTACCTGATGTAGTGAAACATGGCATAGCATCTTCATTTGCACTATCTGAATTGTCCGTGCATTTCATCAAGACTTGCCATACCTCATTGCTTGCATGCTTGCTTGCTTTGTGAAATAAAGTGGCCCCCGCTTATCTTGTGCGACAGGACAATAATTCGTAAACTCAATAGATTTATTTCACACCGTATGTGGTGAAATTTAGAAACACCACCACGAAAATGTAGGTTAGGGTTCAATTTCAGGATATAAATGACACCTCTATTGTGAGGACATTCCATATTAGGATAGCAATGTACTTGAACATAATAGTCAATTGGAACCATGGCTCAAGTTTTGACAAATTGAGGTCCAACATTTTCTTCCTCTACCTTTTTATTAGCTTTGAACATGAAGAACCAACCAAAGAAGATTGTTCACAATTGTTACATCATTACTCTAATTCATCTTTAACCAAAGATGGCAAGGGGCTTACCTTATATGGTCAAAGGGCTTTTGTATTGGCAGCTTATAACTCATTAGGGTTTGGAGTGCACGCTAAGTAGTCATACACATTGTTTCCAAGTATTTCCAGATAGTTCAAGGTGTATTTTCTTTACCTTTTTTTTTTTTTAATTAAGATCATTTAGAATTTTTTTCCTTCTTCTTTCTTTGGGCTTGAGGTACTTGAAGTTTGTTTTTTCCTATCCACTTCTTTGGGCTTCATATACTTTGAGGGTTTTTTCCTTCCCATTTTTGGGGCTCAAAGTACTTGAAGTTTTATCCTCCTCCCAATTTTTTTTGGGTGTTGGATCACATCAATCTAACACCCTCTCCATTTGTTTTGCCTACTTCACATTCCACATTTTCTTTACTTATAATGAAATAAGGGTCTTATGAAATGCCCTTCTTTGCAAATTCAAAGAGGGAATACAAAACACTTAAAATGCTATAAATTCCTAAATTAGATAATAATAGGGACCCTTTAATGGATCATGGCAATCTAAATACCTCCTTGAAAAAAATACTTGTCCACACAAGATATGCAAATGTCCATATGGAGTGACCCCCACATGGATACATTGGTATACTGGAATCCAAAAGGAGACACATTTGTATGAGAGTGTGGTAGGGAGGGCACTTTGTGCGAACAAATGCATATCATTTGTGGCTACGGTTTTATTGCAAGGAACATTTATATGACCTGGTCGAAACTTGTGACACCAAATTTTACCTTATTTAGGATGCCAAAGGTATTCTATAACCTTGTCCTAGTTCTTTGAAGACAAGTTTGAAGAAGCAAACATGTGTATTTTTAAATAACTTTTCTTCATGCAAAGAAAAATAAAATAAAATTCTAAAAAGCTAATACCAAGATTAAATCCTAAAGCAAAATGACGCGGGATAGATTAGAAAGCCAAAACATCATACACTACTTTAAACCACCCAAAAGAAAAATGAAGCTAAAAAACCATAAATTATACAATGTCCAATATAATAAAAATAATAAAAAAATTATTAACTACTTGGAGCATAGGAAAATGTGAAGGTCTTGTACCTTAAAGGAACTTCAAGCCTTAAAGATGAAGGTGGAAAAAAACTAGTAAAGTAACAAAAGGACCAAAAAATAAATACTGGTTGAAGGCACTTAACGGTTTGAATATACTTCTTGAATGCATCAAAAAATGGATAGGAACATAAATCACAATTGTTGTACAACATATATTCTTTGATTAGAATAATTTGAGATTTCTTTCGTATGTTTGTAGTTGTAGAAGTAAAGAAGCAAAGTACTTTACCTTCTTATTAATCTTTTGGGTGCTTTTTCTTCTGAGAACTAGATAGAAATTAAATGAGCGGTCAATACAAGCACCAATGGGTGTTAGGCTAGCCATATAGGCTTCAAACAAGCTAAAGTCCACTTCACTTGGGTGATAGAAGCTGAAGAAAAGGCCGAGGACAAGGAGAGGACTCTTATTCTTCCTTTTCCCAGATTGTTAAGGTAGGCCACATGTTGAAGCCGATATTGCGTGTTCTACATTTTGCATTTCTGCATGGAAATTTTTGCGATTTGCTATGTTTGTTGTACCTTTATAAAAATTATGTTGTAGTTCCTTAATTATGAAAGTTCTAGACTTGAGAATTTATCATTGCACTTCAACCTTTATGATGGATTTGAATGCATATCTTGAAACTTAGAAATAAGCTCAAGTGGGTTGTACGTGCTATTAAATAGTAATTAGGGTGGTGGTAGATAGCTTGGAAGCCTTTGAACTGGAAAAGTTGGAAAATTTTGCGCTTATTGCCAGACTCAAACTCCAATTGGAACAAATACACTTCATATGGTCAATTTAAAATTGTCATAGGTGTGTGGATCGCATTGTAGATTGATGATGTGCTATGATTGATTTTAGATTGTAACATGTAATTGCCAAATGGGGAGTGGTCGAGTGGAGACAGGTGCTAATAGATGACGCACTTTTTTAGATTGTTTTACACAATGCAAAGAGGTTGGAGATGCAGGCAAGTGTTGTAGTCATAAGCCTATAGAAAATGAGTGGATAATGGTAATTTTTTTGTTAATTCTCTGTTTTTCTATAGTTCTCTTGTGTTGAAACTATTAATCTTTGGCTACTACCAAGTCAGAGAGAAATTTATTATAGAACTTGGTCCTTAAATGAATGGAAATGGATGAATGGGATATAATCTAAAGTGGCAGTTAGAATTGATCTGGTGAAGCAGGTAAAATCAATTGTCAAGCAAATTTGGAAGTTAGTTTGGAAGGGATCCAAAGCTCCTACATGTTTGAGGCCAGCAATGTGTGGAGTGAATAATAGATATAGATTTGTGTGAATTAAGTGTGGTGAGGATTTAAGTTTTGATTCTATTGATATCTATTATTGATATGTTAGGTCAATTGAGGTTAATAGAGAGTGAGGCTATGAAGGAAATGAAAAACAATTGTAATTTGGTGGTGAAATATAATGTGGAAATTTTTCAATTTGAAGTGCATTGTGTTCAATTGAATTTAGTTTGTTGTACATGATGAATTTTGCATGTGAAAATCTATAGTGTGATAATGTGTGGATGCGTTATGGAATTGTGGTTTTCCATGGTGTTATAACTATTGTTGTGAGTGTGTTGGAAACTGTAATGAATCAATTGTGAATGTTAATGTTTGTATTAAGTATTAGATCTATGGATTTAGTCGTGGAAAATTACCTATTGATGTGATTGAGAATCAATGTTGAAGGATGGCTGATTGTATTTATATTATCAATTGTGAATGGCATGCGGGATGTAGTATGAGAATTGATAGAAGTTATATTAATTGGTGTAATACAATAGTTTTTCCATCTTAAGCCATATAGATGGGTAGTTGCAAGAAACACTTGTCCTATTTCTTGCCCCCTTGCCCTTGGATGGGTACTTTTTGGCTTGTAACTTTTGCATACTTTGTCCGATGGATGTGAAATTTGGAGTGAAGGTAGCTACAATAGTTTCAAAAAAACTGTTTTTTTTTTAATTTAAAAAAAATTAGTTTACTTTTTTTAAGCTGCCCCCAATTGGGTGTCTACCTTGAACATTTTGGAGGGTTTTAGTCCTGTTTTTGACCCAAAATTGCAAATTTAAGGCCACAAATTGGACAAATAGGAATTCTACTAAAATTACAAGGATTGACCGAAGTTTTTTTTGAAAATAGCAACATGTCCGTTGCACAAATGATGTCAAAGTGACCTTCCTTTGCGCAAAGGCTACGAAGAGGAAACAAATTCCTCCATGAATTTTTTGGTGCAATGCAAGTGCATTCTTTTCTAGCAAAATGGCTTTATTTATGGAATTTTTTTGAATTTTTTTTGAATTACTAAAAATGAAAAACTCCACATATCCCTTTTCTGCTCCTAATGGTTTCTGTAGTACTGCATAGTAGTTTGTAGTACTGCATAGTACAACATAGTATTAAATCAATGGTTAAATCTGCAGGTGCCTAGAATTGATAGTTGAGATTTGTCAGGGTGCTGCTAAAACATAATATTGATAGTACTGCATAGTACTACCAATCTTGTGGCCAAAAAACGCAGTTTTGGCCAGAAAATGTAAAGTGTTTCTTGCAACAGCCCAGATATAAAATAAGTGGATTCAACACAAAGAGCAATAAATCTAAATTTTGTCGTAAAGAAAATTATTCAAAATAGATCTGTAGAAGTTGTATAGTCAATTTAAAGAAGCAATTGGAACTAGAGCAAAAGGAAGCAAATCAAAGTGGCCAAATATCCATTGAAGCTGACAAGACTAAATTGGAGAATAAAATTGCAATTCAAATAAAAGATTAAAAAGTAAATAGTTATTGAATGGAGAAAAAAAGATCAAGCTGGAGATTATAGAATCATATCAACAATTGTTGTGATAAGACCATTAACATTGATTTTGAATATAATAAGAATGAATGTTTATCCATTGTTAATCAGCTTTGATTAGTTATTATCTATTCTTTTAAATGTGCACAACTTTGGGGATTAATTAGATTTTCATATAAATTACCTTAGTGCATCTATACCTCCCTATGAATGAACTTAAACTATAAGAGTTTATCAATGGTTCATCTATTGAAAATTCTAACCTACATTTGGCGTTGCTACCAGGGAGGTAGTGGATTAAACGTCAATAGGTAATTCTATTAGTTGAGCCAAGAGGAGAGGGAAATATATGTTGTAGATGGCTATTATATGAGTTATAGGTGGCCATTTAGTTCCAATTTTTTTGTGAAATAGCAAAAGAAAAGGCTACTCAGAATGAACGAGCAAGAGTGAGAGCATTAAGAAATTTAAATCAACAAAAAATTAGTGGTAAAGCAAAGAATTTTATTGTCTTGTAGTTTGTGGCTGAAGAAAGTGGGCTATCTATAGAATCATTAATTACAGAACATGATAATATCCAAAATTGATCTGTTGTAACAATACAAGAATTAGATCAATTGAACTTTTTTCACAAAACAGCTGAACTAAACCAAGTAGACCCAGGCTTTGACAGTCAATCAAGATCATCAAAATCTATAGTTGAATCTACTCAATAACAAAGAGCATCTTTTAGTGGGTCCTATAAAAGATTTGGACTTTCACATACATTTTGTGAGGATATTTGCTTGTCAAAATTGCCTACTCTAGAAGGAACTTTAATTGGAAAATTTACAAGTCAGGAAAATGTATAATTAAATGATTTAATATCTAGTGAAAAAGAGAATAGTAAATTTGTGCCCAATTTTTTTGGTTGCTCTAAGACCTAACTCTTTTTCTGCTTGTCTGATGAGCTTATTAGAATATCAGTGCTTGAGGGGAGTCGGCTTGCCACATGCTTAACCTTCTTTGCCATTTTGTATTATACTTTGTGTTGACCATGGCTTCATGTTTCAATCTGTAGTTATGGCTCAAATGATGTTTCCTTGCCATCTTTGATATATCATCGTATAATGTTCGCGAGTGAATTTCAATCACAACATTATTAATACCGTCCTCCAACTCATCCACATGCAAGTTTGTAAAATTTGCAATACATCATTGGCAATGCCTCTTTCTTCATATAGTCCAGAGATATACTCATCATCAAGAATCACCCTCATTTTTAAAAGATTTTTCTCTGATTTTTTTATAACCTTTTTATATATAGGGTCTATATTCTTCACGTCTCTGAAATACACAAATCCATCATTTGTCACACTTAAAAATTCACACCTATTGTAATATCAATATGTACATTGGGAAGTCTAGAATTCTTCATTTCCTCTACACTTGTGGTTCCTCATACCCCACATGTGCCTTCTAGCCCCAAATGGTTGATGAAACTTAGATTGGTTTTTGTTTTTTGTAAAATATTGGAATGATCATAGATGCATTGAAAGTTTATAACCTCCACCTTTGTTGCATTTCTATCTATTGCCTCAATCTTTGTTTCTTCTGTCGTGACTCTGTTTTCTTATGGAAATTTTGAGGGCTTAATTTTAATCTTTGAGTTGTCCACCTCCTCTAACTTTCTTCCTTCAATTCATCGCTCATGACTCTTTCATCTTGAGCCACCGAATCACCCATCATAGCAAACACTACACCAATCTCCATGATCTCTTCATCTTTGGTCATATAGGTATCTAAATCATTCACCATCACAACCTCTATTGTCATCTGTCTCTTTTTCTTGATGATATCAATGATGAACTCATTAAAGTCTTTTTTGGCTATGCCAAGAGCTTTCCTTAAAGCAAATTCAATCTTAGCATCAAAGTGCCTCGTCTTTAATATCCCTTTTATATCAATAGAGATTTCAATGTCAGATTGAAGCTTGTAAGTAGGACCATTATTCTTAGCCTTGCTAAAGTCTCCCTTTTCACAGTCATTTCTACTGTTGCTAGACTGTCCCTAGTCCTTGTCAAGGAGCGGTGTAAAGCTCGGATGCCCAAGGTCACTAGGTTGAATCCTGTTGATGCCCAAGGTCATGACTTTTGTGAGGAACTAGATGTTTGTGACCTCTTTAGTTCACTCATTTCTATCCTTAGTTCTTGAAAATCCTTGATAAGCTCCTCAAAGGCATCTCCTTTAGTGCTTTTTGTAGCCTTCAAAATGGATCATGGGTAAGAGAAGGGTGTTGGAGCAAAAGACACCTTCGAAGATCTTGGTGTCAGAATAGTCTTAGCGTCATTTCTTGCCTCAACATCTGTTGACCTCACATATTGTTGTTTGGCCAATAGAATCTCTATCTCTTACATCCTCCTCTAATTGTTGGTGAAGCCATCTTTTGTAGTATGATATCCAAGGAATAAGAGAAGCCTATCCTTCAATGCATCATTAGTTGCTTGGAGGAAAAACTTTGCTTTTCTAGAGTCTAGAAAATATTTTTCTACCAAAGATGATTGACCAAATTTTTTCTCAAAATCTTTCAGCAGCTTGTTTGGGCCCATGCTTTTCTTAGGTCATTGTTCCATCCATTCTAAGAAAGACCTTTTTGTCATCCTCTATGTGTCTTCATTAAAGTCTTCATCTCAAAATTGCTTAATAACCCACAAGTCAACAATTTCATAGATCTCTTGTACCCGGTCACAAATGTCAAGGACAACCGCCATATCAAACGTGTGCAACATCCAGTTTTCATCAACCTAATGCACCTCCATTTCACAAATGTAAGCTCGCAAGAATTTAGAAATGTTTTTGTCATCAAACCTCCCAATTTTAATGACAACAGCCTTTAGAGCCTTGCTGGCATCTTGTTCAACTTGATTTGCTCTATGTTGCTTCATATATAGGATCAATGCCCTTAAATGTCATCATAGGCAATTGCACTCTACCATTACCTCTTCCACCAATACTGGTAGCCCGTTCAGTGTCTTCCATAGCAAAAAATCACCAATCATTCTAAAGCTCTTTTAGTAGAAGCACCAAATGTCGGATAGAGATGAGGATGCTTCAGGAATACTTAGAGTATCTAACTGTGACTGGGAATAATTTGCTTAGAAGTTGAGTTGAGTCTTCTAGTTTTCCAATCTTCAAACTGCTTTTCGTTGGCCTATCTAGTAATGGCTCTAAATGGATTCAAAGATAAAGGTAGGTGATAAGAAACCATAAGCTTTGGATGAATAGAACGGGACGGCCAGACTACAAACTGAACCACCCGAAAGATTGGCTCTTAAACTTCAAGCCTATGGTGACCAGCAATTGTGCCTCAACAATGGCAACGACATAAAAGAACGACCATTTGGGTGATCAATCCTATTTTGTCACCACAAACGCAAAGTGGGTCTATTATTAGATATTCACATAACCCGCAATAATGTTTACAATTCAGAAATGAAAACAACAAGCCTCTAAAATCGGCTAAGAAAAACAATAGAAAGACAATAAGCCTCCAAAATTGGTTAGGAATAATAAGTTATAAGCCACAATATACGAGTCTTCATTCTTCTTGTCTTCAAATCTTGAAGTCTTTAAATCTTCAAAAGAAACAAAAATCTAAACCCATCATATTTACATTCTTCTCAAAATAAGAAAGCAACAGACCTTCCTTTGCTTCACTACTTATAACTTTTGCAATTTTTTATCAAGGTAAGAATTTAATAGCTTTTCAAAAAGCTAACAAATTATCTTATTATAAATAAAAATTTCACTTGCAATTGCTTATTCAAACAAAATTTATAACCTTACAAAGATTCAGGTTTTTCAAACAATAAGGGCAACAAACACTCTACTACTCAAAAATACATATTTTTCTCCACAAAGCTCTGATTGCTTTAAGTGATGGGTCTATTGAAAGATTAAAAGAAAATTTATTCTAAATTTCAAAAATTTCATAAAGATAAGCAAAAAACACAAACTTTGGTGGTCGCTCAAATCTTTGTCCTCTTTGTCGGGTGACAACACATTTTCTTCCACTCACATGCTCGTAACTTCTTAGTCTCAACTCCAAATCATACAAGAAAGGTCTCTCTGAAACGGCAGTGGAGAAAAATTCTTAAATTTTTATTTTAAAATATCTTACACATCAAAAATTACGACCACTTGAATACTCGACCTTTTCAAAATCCAACACATACATCCCATACACACAATACATACAAATTCCGACTACAAGGGAAGAAGAAGATGCCTATCTAAGCTTCTAGACCCCTAAAGTAGATGGAATCAACCCATGTACACATTACATGGTCCTCCAAACACCTATTGGCCTAAGGAAAATATTCAAAGGTAAATTCCTATTCATCTTTCAAAGCCAAGGATCCTTTAAGGTTCAAACTATGAGGTAGATTTCCTTTATTTTCCTAACTTTCAATTTCTAACATACAAATAGAGTACAAAAAACTCAAATTAGTTATATAACTTCAACCAAAATCAAATGGAGATAAACATTAAAGCTGAAAAAAATTTCAAGAACTTGAAGATGTGCCTGATAGTATTTGCAACATAATTTGTACGTTTGATCTTCATAAAGGATTCATTAGCCCCTTCAACCAACATTGGTGGCCAAGGCTTTTTTTTATAGATCTTATCATATAATAATATTGGCCATTGTTCAAGCGTTCTTAACTCCCTTCAAATATCACTTTTTGGATGCATGTTTCAACTTATCAAACTTGGAGAAGAATCACCAAGGCACGAGCGCCTTTTTGGAGATTACCATGCCAATGTTGCTCCATACAAGATTTATTCAACGGACGAGAAGGTCCAATCTCATCTTGCAAATAAATTGATAATGATGCAAAAATTGTTGGCTAAGATGGTTGAACTTGCAACTATGACAAGGAAAGCTCCAGTTCAGCCTCCAGTTCTTGCGATTCCAAAAAAATCCCTCCAGTTTGACATTCTAGAATTGAACTTCAAACCCACACATAAATTCTAAATAAATTTAAAAGAATACTCAAAACTGGTAAAACACATCTAAGGCTTTTTGTCTTTTCAACAACTCCATTAACAACAAGCATCACCTTGAAGCCACTAATAGCATCACCAATAAATTTCAACCTTCAAATCATCTTTGAAATACAAATTAGCACACATCTTATATAGTGTACATATTTATATCACGACAATGTTGTATCATGCGGCTCGTCCTCGAAGTCATTGCTAGCATTGCTAGAAATGCCGCTCACATTATCTTCCTCATCGCCTAAACCCTAGCTGGGCTCCTTGTACTCTTCGGTGGACAAGCTTGCTATGACATTGCAATTCCACGGGGCTAGATCCTATAACGTGAATTGAAATCAGCCAAGGGAAACCACAAAGACGTTTGATCTAATGCGCTTGAGCCGCGCCCCTCCCCCCCACCGTGACGGAGGAGTTGTAAAAAGGCGACGAAAACACATCGTAGATGAGCTATCGACCTAATTCCTAAACTAGAGACGTAACAACGATTGAAGAGAGGCACAACGCAAGTGAATTGCTGCAGCTACGCACGTCGTAGAAGTCAAGCACAAGTCTTCAAATCTCATGCAAGCAAAAGAAAAGAACAGCTGTGTCTCCAATTTCACACCAAAACACCAAAATCCATCAAAAGCAACTTCAACCAGACGCTCTGAAACCCCGCCTGCTCCAATGACATAGTGTCAATGTTGTACAACACCTAAATTATAACAGATAACGGAACGCCAAACCACACAAAGAAAGACCTTCAAAAAACCACAAACCACAAGAACCTCTAACTGTGAAAGTACAAGAAGGTGATATTCTTTCATTGTCGCATCATTATTTTGCTACCAAACTATCATGACCCTTGTGACAACCTTCAAACCTTTGATGGATGAATGCATTCATGGATCATGAACTAATTCATGATTAAATGTGCACTAGTAGATAAGCAGAGATTGCTTGGAAATAGAAATCTCTAGATGGTGGATTTGTGCATTGGAATTAGACAACTTCAATTGGATGCACTAGAAGAAATCCATGTTTTTTTGACATGCCCTGATTTTTTATGATGGATTTTTTGGGACATCTATTTTGACATCTAGCTGTTTTTATGTTGTTTCTGATGTTCATTGGATGTTATTGTTGACATAAAAACAGCTAGATGTCAAAATAGATGTCCCAAAAAATTCGTCATAAAAAATCAGGGCATGTCAAAAAAAACATAGGTTTCTTCTAGTGATGACAAGGGTACTAGAGTACTTAGTCTATCGATGATGGATTTTTATAGTGAAGTTGACAACTCCACTTGGATGACTAGTGCACTGGAGTTAGACAACTTCCAGACAAAGACAAACAGATGGAACTTGGAGTTAGATAACTCCAAGTAGAAGATCAAGATATGGATAAGAAATTTAGATAAACTATGATTGGAGAAGTATAACTAGGATTTTTACTATAGTGGATGGTTTTAGATAGAATCACGGATAGAAAGCTAAAAGTAGAAAAGAATGCCTAGTCTATATTAAGGGCTAATAGTCTTTATTGATAGTCTCGATGATATAAGATGGAGCTTGGGAGTGAGGAGACAATCTCTTCTTGGAGATCTCTCTCTCTCTATGGTCAGGTGGTTTGAGCTCTTCTATAACGTTCTTGTAATAAGTACATTTGGTGTTCATACTTAGAGTGCATCATGATTTGACGTTACAAGCCATGGGAGGTTTGTAACACAAATCCCAATCTTTACTCTAGTCCCATTATTATCCTGCACCTCTGGAAGCGCAAGATGTCAATTTGCTACCAGTTCAGTCTCCACATTGTGACGAGGGCTTGTGTTCGTCCATTGTTGCTGCGCCCGTCGGGGGTGGACAGAGTTGGAGTCGCGCTGATGTCAGTTGGGCCGCGCCGGTCCTTTCAACTTGGCGGGTCAAGTCACTCCTCCATCGGGATGGGTCGGCCAACTCGCCCGGTCAAGGCTAGGGCCCAAACTCACGCCCGCAAGCCACGTCGGCCATACCCACCTTTGGATGGATTTAACATCTTGCCATTTAATCCTTGAGGTATCCACCTGCAATTAAAGTAATCACCTTAAGGTAATTTGCCTTTAGATAACCACCACTATATGAGGATCACATTTAGACATAAAATAAGCCATTAAGGACCGTGGTTGATTCAAGAATGGGCAAGATTTTTTTTGGTTTTAAGCTAAAATGAAAAAATACCAAACCTCAATGCATTCTAAAGATTTGACATAGCTGTTGGAATTTGCATGAATGCTTGGGGCTCTACAGTTAAAGAATGACAAATTTGGCACTGATTATTGAATTGATTTTGGTATTTTCAACCAATATTTTATTAGTTTTTTTACTCTAGAATCGCATACTAGCACATATAGTCATCTACTGGAAACATCTACCAACCATCTACTGAAAACATCTACCAACCAATCAATATTTGTCATTTGTATTTTTAAATGAATAATTCAATTTTTTTAAATTGAATAAATATTAAATACTAATGATTTTTGATATTATCAATTTAGAATCCAAAATTTGACTTTGGTCTTTTCTTACTGTAATTGTCTTTCTAATTAATTATAATAATTTGCAAGGAACATTTTTAAACCTTAAAACGTTAATTTTTGTGGTGAAACACATATTTTTAATCTTCAATATCTATATTGGTTGAATATAATGGTTTAAGAATTAAAGCATGCTAAAGTGCATTGGAGTCTCTTTTCACTTGACTATTAGATATATAAAAAAGAATTTATGTATAATAATAATAAATATTATCACATATTAGTAGTGTTGATTATTAATCATTAAAGTCATATTGGCCCTCTAGGGGCCAAAATGCAACTTTTTGAGTAGGCTCATATGTTCTCAATATTAATTGTAATTTTTTGAAACTTATTGTGAAGCTAGAAAAATACATAAGCTACTTAGGAATTCAACAATTGGTGCCCAAGAGAAAAAGTTATGGCATAATAAACCAAAATCAGAAGTCAACGAGAAGCATAAAAAAAAAAGACATAATTTAGAAATTTTAAATTTTTTTCCTAAAATGTTATATTATTGTCTACATGTAAAGCTTTGATTCATTTTATTTGGACTAGTGATGAGAAAGTTATGAACAATTTTGTTTTTGGGGCAATTTTTTTGAACATTAGTCTTCCAAATTTTTGAAATTTTTGAACTTATTTGATGAAATAAATTGAGTTTTTCTATTCATGACTAAGTGTATTCCTTTTTTAAATTCTTTTAAGAAGGATGATTTCTAGGTAGTAACAAAAAAATTTCAAATTTCCAGAAATAGTTCAACTTTTATTTTTTATATTTAAGACATGTTTCAATTTTCTCTAAATATTTACGAAATTGATTTGAATGTATATTAGTAAAAAAAAATACAAGATTGACTAGAAAAATGATCCATTTAAGAATCCTCAACACAATCTTGACTTCTTTTAGAACTTTTCATAATCACTTCCTTAATCAATGCAACCATTCTTACCACAACATTACGTAGTCAAATCGCTTTTTTTGCCTCAATTTTTTTTTAGCATGCAATTTTCTACATATTTTTGAATACCTTATAGAATTTCTATTTTCACTCCAAAAGATGGTCTCTCAATAGGATTGGACTACCAATACATTCTTATCAATTCATGTATCCATCCATCAATATACTTTGGTACTTTGGACCTTTCTCCTACCAGTACATGATTGAAATCATTTTTTCTATCCTCAAATAGAAGCCTTTTTGTCATGATCTCATATTACAGTGCCATCCTATAACTATAAACATCAACTTCTTTTATAAACAATTCAAGCTTGTCATTGGTACTATGATCCTTGGATGCTTGCAATATTTCAAAAGCTTTGACGAACCGTGTTCTAATAATTCAATCAAGCATTTGAAATCGGCTACAACACATGTCCAACCATGTTCCAATTTTGTACAAAGCATGTTGAATGCTTTGAGGTTCTGATGAAATATACCACGGCTATGCAACCACTCCATTCCCAGGGCCACTTTATTCATAAGTACTTCCACAACTTCAATATTCAAATATAGATAACAATTCTTGCTTGTTGTCAATATCAAATAGTCATTCTGATGTCGCAAATTTTTATGTTCCTTCACCATTATGAATGCTAAAATTGGCCATATTCCAACAATATTCCAAGGAACTCATCATTGTCATATATGGTTCTCGAAAGATTACCACAATGTACAAATTTCATTCTATGGCCACATGATCTTGCAACATTCCATGAGGCCATTATAATTGCAATTGTTGCAAAGAAATTTCTTTCTTGAACACCTTCATTGCCCATTTCTGTCCATGTCTTAAGTCCTCCTCATTCTTCCATGGATTAAAGTATGTTTGCACTTGGTTTTAGAGGTCCATGATGTTTGCAATCTAAATCCGGTCTAGAAGTAGGTCTAAATTTGTTATTAAGACCCTCAATAATAACCCTCTTTAATACCAAATGAGAACATATCTATATTCCACTGAATTTCCAAATCATAAAACATTATTTGTCTACCTTTGGCAAACTTCTAATCCATTACCAACTCACCAATTTCATCTTTACCAAAATTCTCGAAGAAAGTACCCCATTTGCAATGCAACTAAAAAGCTTAGAAGACTTTTACATTGTTCACTTTTGCTACTTTGTCCGCATCCATTTCAGAACCAGCCACTTGGTTCCAATAAACCTTAGAGTGCTCAATTTTCTTTCAATAGTTCTTGAAGAACTCTAACCTTCCAAAGACTCTCTAATGATGTCATGATAATAAAAAAATAATATGGATTGAAGAAAAAAGCTTTGCAAGTTTTGCTCTGTAGTTCAAATGTGAGCATGATCCACCTGTTTTAGCGGCTATGAGATTCACTACAAGTCTTGGTGGTGATAGTAAGGAGAAATGTCACTTGATTTAGGTGTCACTGCTTATTACTTCTATTACTTGAATTATCTGGTTCTAAATTGAACACAATCAGAAAATATGATAACTTAACTATTAAAATCTTGTTCTAAATGCAAACTAGAATATTTGAAGGGATGTAAAAGTAATCCACAATTTGTAATTTAATGATCTTCCCAAGCAACTCCAGAGTAAGGATTTTCTATCAAAATCATCAAACATCACCTCCAAATACTTTCAATTGGTCATTTACAAAAGTGTGGCTAAGTCATTACAAAAATTCAACAACAAAGTTCTAAATTTTATGCATCTTTCAAAAAATCACCAGATTACTGAATTTTAACCAATTAAAAAAAAAAATTCAAATCCTAAAAGTAAAAATTATATTTTTAGTGAATTTCTGAAGTTATATCTTCAAAATTCATTTGAAGAGAATCTAAAAATATTTTTATAATTTTAATCATACGAAGATTTTCTACTTTTCATACTTTACATTATCTTCTTTGATACAAACTTCAATAAAGTTATAGAACTTATATTTTATAACACATTTGTATTTTGTGCTAACCCCTTGGGCTTATAGAGATTAAATACAACAAACTGACTTGTTAATTTTCAAAATTATTCAGCACTAAAATTTTTAATTATTTTTTGCCAAAATTGACCTCTTGCTATGGTAATCTAATCAAAGAAGATGCTCAAAACCTTGTTTTCTTCACTTAGAATGTAAATATTTTGCAATCTATATGCTCAAAGTCTCTGAAATTTCAAAGTTCTCCATAATCTAATGCACAAAAAGCAATTAGTAAAAAGAATTGCTCTTTGCAAAATAAATGACGATTTTGAGTGTTTTTTTGATGAAAATAGGATCATGAAACTTTTAGAGTTTAAAAATTTACAAAATATTATCCAAGTGATGAGAAATACAAAACAACTTAGATTGGATTGATCATGATACCGCAAACAAACTCATAAAATCTAAATTGCAATTTAACCTCACGAGACAGGTATGGTAGAAAAAATGACAATTTTGAGTGTTGCTACAGTATTTATCCTAGAAATCAAAGCTTACTCAACTTCAATACAAAGCCAAATTTTTCAATGGGGCACTCAATACACTAATTTATCCAATTAGTGATTGTGACTGATTAACTAAAATCTACAAATAAAATTAGTGCAAGTTGATGTATTGTATTGTTATGTAATTCCCTAATGATTTTTTTTTCACATCCTTGGCTTGAGTAACTTCACCAGATATTCCAAACCACGTATCACAACCATTCGTGATGCAAGCGTCACTTCTTTAATTAACTATTAATGATGTCATTAGAAGCAAATTACACTTGGAGAATTCTACCAAAAAGTCTTTGAACAACCACGACTTTTTTTTGCTCTTTATGAAGCATGTCAGTAGCTTGCCAATGTAGTGAGAGCTAAGTATTCCCATTGCGACACAAGAGTGCTTCACTTCATCAGTCATTAGATATTTGCACACTCCAAATTATGCTTTGAAGACACTGAGCTACAAATAGAACTTGCCATTTGATTAGAGGTGAATTTTTGTGTTGTAGAAAAGGAGTGAGGTGCATTGTGTTTTTACAAGGGAGTGTGTTGAATGTTGTGGGTAGCTTCAGTGGTGTCATTTGTTTAGAGAGATGAAGAATAGAAAATGTTGAGAAAAGACTAGTGGCTCAAATGTACAAAGTTGAAATGAGAGGTGCACAAATAGCACAAGAACTGGAGATGCCGCCTTCAACCGTTTATACTGTTCTATAGAACTATAGTTTTGCCAAACCTAGTAGACCTCAAATACTTACAAATCGCAACGTAATGCTTGGAAAATATGTTTCAAGATGATTGTTGCTTACTACTCATGGAGATTACAAATCAGATGGTGGACATAGCAAAAGTATATTCTTGTACTATAAGAAAATCTTTGAATGAACTTGGATATATATATCGTGTTGTAGCAAAAGAAAAAAAATTTAAGAAAAAGCATAAAGCAAAAAAGTTAGTATTTGCTTGATAACATAGATATTGATTTGGGAAAGATTGTAAGGAAGTCTTTTGGAATGATGAGTCTTGTTTTGAAGTTGGGAAGAATTCGACAAATTAAAGTGGTAAAAATCATGTGACAATATAAATCTAAATGTTTGGCACCTATTTTCAAGTCAAGCCACAATTCAATGATGGTTTGAAGTGCTTTTAGTGGCTTCAATAAATGTTCTTTAGTAATCATATCTCTACAATTCAACGATGGTTTGAAGTGCTTTTAGTGGCTTCAATAAATGTCCTTTAGTGATTACTCCAATTCACCATAATCTATTGTTAGATTTCTAAAAGAATTTGAATTGGCCACCCAATTCTCTACACCTGAATCCAATAGAAAACTTATGAAAGATAGTGAAAGATGAAGTTTAGGGACTCTTCATGCTAAAGAACAGGATCAAGAAGTCATTGATTTCCACCAATCAAATTAACAAAATCCATGAATTCTTGAAATTTCAGCCTCTCAACCCTTGGCCTTCAGAGACTTTACACTATGGCTGTCCAAGCTGAGAGGCTATACCCCAAATGGGAAGTCACCTTTAGAGATCTTACAAACTCTTCTTGCTTGCATGCCTATTTGGATGGAGGAAGTAATATATGCTAGTGGTGGTAGTACTAGATTTTAGATGACTACAGAAGCAAAGTTGTTTATTGATTTGAAATTATGTGTAAATAGAGCGCTACAGTTTCCAAATGCAATTTCTTTCACAAGATTTGGTGAATTTTTGAGCCTACACGAGTACGGTGAAATGACTTCTGCATGCCTTGTTTCAGTAACGAACTGAAAATTCCATAACAGTACTTCCGGGTACTGTACAGTGACACTAATTTCGAAGGTGGCGCGGTTCCCTTAGTGTCCAGTCTTGAGAGGGGTGTGTTGTCGTCCATAAGATAGTTAAGCAGAATTGTTAAATCCTGAACATGGTGCATCTGTAGTGTGGCTACCTGCTGAATTCCGCTGGCATAGTCAAGAACTCAAGATGATCATGCTTTCAACAAGCTCATGGAGAGCTCAAAGCTTCTTCAAAAATGGGAAAACTGCCGACAATGACGGAAGACTGCACTCAGGGTCTGGTCCATGAGTTCAATATCAATTCCGACAACAAATCAATGAGGTGTGCTTTCCAAACTTGGATTGTTCACCTAAAATAATTCATCTTGGCCCAGGAATCAATGTCTAGATCTGAACAAAAGTAAGGCACAAGCTTAGAGAGAAATAACACTACGACAGAAATTCAAAGACAGAAAATTGTTCAGGAAATATGAAGTAACTAGGTTCCGGGTAACTCCTCTAAGATCAGCTGAAGGCTTTGAGTTGAGAACCACCAGGATTGCCTGTCAAGAAGATTCGACGGCAGTCAACGAGGATACAAAAGCTCACATGATACAATTCGACTGAAATGCTGAAAATTCACGAACTGCAAATCTTCATCCTAAAAACTTTTAAAACCAGCCTAGGTGTTCATTGAAACACCTAAAGAAACAATTCAACTAGCAAATAGACATAAAAGGTTAATCATATCTAAAGTCAGCTCCAACATACCAAAAATACATTTGTAACCTCAATATAGAAAACTTGAAACATTTTTGTTCCTCACTGAAAGGAAGGCTCTACACTGAAAAACACAATTTCCACCAACAAACCTGGAACTCGTCGTACTCTCCAAATTCCTCATCCCCTTAACCTACATTTCAGTCCATAAACCAATCTGATTGGCAAGAAAAAATTTAAAAGCAGAAAACCACAACCATCAAAGTAGCTATGCGAAACTAGTATATTTGATAGTTTGACATCAGTGCTTTTCTTTTTGGCCCCAACTCTGGTGGACACAGCAAAGTACTCAAAACCCCGTACATGCTGTGTAGGAGTGGGTAGATTGGCAATCCTCCAAGCCAGTCAAAATCGAGTGACCAGAACAATTGGTCACGTTGAATCATCTGCTTTCTGGAAACTTTGTTTGGTATGCGACCGCACTCTGCAAAGATACAATCTAAATTAGAGCCCATGATAAAATTAAGTCAGAGGCAGTTAACAGACTCTGTTGTGTGAAAAAGTATCCATAAGCAAACTCACCATGTAAGTGGCTGTGATCATTTTCCCAGCAAACCATCGCCCATGTAAAGCCCGTTGAGCAGCCATGGCAGCAGAGATCGAATCAAAGCAGAGATAGACATGACCAGCGCTGTTTCTGCACAATAAAAATAAGGAAGTTAGATACGGCAACTACTCCAAATTCCATGTATAATACTGATCCAAAATCCATGTATGATCCTATTAAGGTAACTAACATCTCAGTCGAGAGTATCAACACTCCAAAACGGAATAAAACATCGCAACTATTTATGATCTTAACATTCTTCACAAGAAAAATTGTAATACCAAACTCTCAGCTCGAGATAACTTAAACTGGAATACAGACCCTCAATAAATAGTCTTCTGTATTGAGGGTTTGTAATGCAGTGAGTAATAATGAATACATGAACAGTAGAATATGCTCAAAATTCTTAGTATCCATGAAATATGACAGAGAACAGTAGAGAAAAAACTTGTAGATTCCAGCGGACTTACTTGTCAACGAAGATATGCTTTACCGCACCAAACTTCGAGCATTCCTCTTGCACATCCTCCTTGATATCGAGGTCAAAGTCCTGATCAGACTGCCCAATTTGTGTCCCACCAAAAAATGGAACTATTAGCATAATCGTAGAGGACCTACAAATCATCCACTTAACATACACTCTTCAAGAACAGAAAGTATTATAATCCAGATGTCATGTCTAAAAACGGAACAACTTCGAAAAGTTTACAAGCTAAACAAATTGGACCACAGAAGACAGTTAACATGAAAGGGAAGAACTAACCTCGCTCGTAGGGTCAAACATATTTTTTAGGAGTAAATATTCACTAGGCTGCCCAATTGCGTCAACTGCACCAGCTACAGGAGGAACCACAAGGCCAGGAGATCCAAGAGCCGCAGCCCCCAATCCGGTAGTTGCACCCGCTACAAGCATTGGATTCTGGACAAAAAATGGCGGCCTTACTAAGGGAGTAACAGCAGGGGGTACAGCTGTTCCAAGAAGGCCTAGTGCTGGGGCTGAGGTAGCAGGCAAAGGAGCAGGGGCATTGCTGACGTGCACAAAAGTCTCAATGTTAGTGAAAAGTGTTTGAATTTCAATACAAAAAAACAAATAACCAGGAACAACAGTCAAGTGACCAGGATGTTCAACACCTTGGGTCATTAGCAAATCAGCTTTGACGATACAGTAAGAGGCCAGTAAGAATACCTTGTTCCACTTCCACTCCGATCCAGTTTCTGCATGAGGAGGGCTCTCGAACGGGCATTCAAAGACTGCGACCAACATTGCACGCAAAAAACGATTATTAGTGAGATGGTTTCCACAATCATAGATGTTGGCTATTGCAAGTCACTAACTAAGATAATATAAAGCACGAAGTCCAAGTTCAGAATCAAGTACTCACCAGGCCTCCGCCTTCATCATCGTCAAGTTCCCCAGGATGAACGCCCATGTCTTCCATGCCAATTTGGTCAGAGACTGCAGACACCTGAAAGGAAAATAAATTGAACAGTCAAATACGATATGATCATTGAACCGTCAAGAAACAGCATATTCCAAACTATCCGTTTGTCCAGCACAGAGAAAGCAAAAATCAAATCGTTCCCCGGGAAGTAGATTGAACCTTTATTGGACGTCCTGCAAGCTCCAGCCCATTTAGACTTTGTTGAGCAGCACGGGCATCTTCCAGTCTAGCATACTGCAATAAGTTTCAACAAGCATATACTGAGTGATACGAAGTACCTTATTGTTTCATACGATTCAATGAACTACACCAAAAAGAAACCTAAACAAATGAAACCCAGTCCTCAAAAACATACCCTGGCCCAGCGTGAGGAATCGCAGAATTACATACTACTGCGATAACTGGTATGCAATAGAACACGTGACAAAAAATTCTTACCTGCACGAACCCAAAACCTTTGCTTTGCCCGGTTTCGAGATCAGAAGGTAGCTGCACTAGCTCAACGGGTCCAAAAGGCTCAAAAACCTGTTACAAATGACATAGAATCCATGTACAGTAAAAAGATCAGAAATTAAATACCACCATAGACGTCACATATGATAACCATTTTTTTTAAGTGACCAACTCTCTGAACTTAATCAAACAGGAAATATTCATGTGTGGATGTCCACGTCCAGAACCTTCGAAAATAAAGTAATAAAAGTAATCCAAGCGCAATGAACACGCAATCACTGGCATCAACCTTGCAAACAGCACCCACTGACCTAGACACAAGGAGCCCACACCAGCAATGCAGGAGCAAGTGATTGAAAACATGTTACCTGACGTAGCTGGTCCTCTGTCATGTTGAAATGAAGATTCCCAACATAAAGACGGCGGGCACCTCCTGAGTATGGACCAATGAAGCCACCAGCAACTCCTGGAACCGCAGTTGTGGACTGTACGAGATTCTTCTCAGCTTCAGAAGGTTTTACCATGACCGGTTGATTCAATAGCAGCTGGCCTGACAAAGCTATAGCCATCGGGACTGACATGGCATCATAGAACTCAATATACCTGAAATAGGCATCACCATGCGGTAAGTTCGGCAATAATGATTCATCGACCATCTTCTAGAGATATAACATCTCATGGAGAAATATGACATTAATGAAAGGTTGCAGAATGAAAACCAGTGACGCAAAAAGTTAAGAGAACATCTTACCCAACTCCTTTGGAACGCCTCGAATTCCGGTCCATGATTAGCCGGACATCCCGCACCTAACAAACATGAGCTATTAGTAAAAACCATAGCAGATTCTGTTACACTGGAAAGTGAAAAGGAGTACCAGTAGAAAAGGATCCAAACCATGGGATTTTGACAGTACACTGACATCCTCATGGATCACAACCCCTCACACCTGAGGAGGGGCCCCAAAGAAGCTACTTACGCAAGTAAATCAGTTTAGCGCTCACCACAAGCTCCGGTCCAGAATCACAAAGAAGGCCACAAGTCTGACCTCATTGCAAGCAAACTCAGGTATGTGCACTGCAAAGAAGCAGAGGGTTTGATTCATACTCATTGTGTAATCAATGAACTCTCTGTGTTCCACAGAAGATTACAGAGTAAGAAAGCAACAGCATCCTAGTGAACCTTCGACCATTTTCTCCATACAAACCCAGATCAGAGTTTGTGACTTCGGGTATGAAATGAGACATCAATTGCTAAACAGCCACGCACTAGCAAAGACACCACGAGTACCATCACTATACGAGTAGCTGATGACCTTTGAGAGAGTGCCTTTGTTTTACCCTCGCAGCGCTTTACAAAACTAAAGTTCCGTAGCTCTACTCTTACAAAAGGACAAAAAGACCGACTAGTATGACAAAGGTCAGGCCTCACCTTTCCAGCCCGAGAGAAAAAATCGTAAACATCGCGCTCATCCGCTTTCAAAGAAATCTGCATCATAAACACAATGAAATCCCAATTAGTTCAATATCATGGAAATAGGTGAGTATCACTAAATTCATAATTGACTCCACATGGATGTACAGCCCGTCTACGAATGAAACTTTCGGACACTATTTGAAGTATTCGCCAATTGCAGCAACTGCTGGAACCCAAGGGAAGCCAGGAGAATTATAATGTAACAACTCGGGCCAGCATGAGGGGCCAAGTTTCGCTTCCACGTAACTGCCAAGTTAGCACCTTTAGGTAGCAATAAAGGTTCCTGTAAGCTCTCAAGCAGTCACAACAGGAAGTGGGAGCTTACACTGCCTGAAGCAGAAATAAATTTATTTGACCAATCGAACAAACCTGCATGACCAGATCCCCCTCGGTCTCATTGCTGTACCCCTAAAAAATAATCTCCTGGGTGCAAGGACTCCTTAAGTTCAACTCAATGTGACCACTGGCGCAAATTATTCCCAGGGTCACAAAGATCGACTCCTGCATTTACATGTGGGGATAATCCACTACCATCAGTTTCAGGGTAACCTGCTGGCCTTAAACAGAAGAAACGAGGACCTACATCTTTGAACATTTAAGACTTCACATTGTCCCATTGCATCTCAGGGTACTAACTTCGGGGCTCGTTTATCGAAGGTACAAAGAAGAAGACCATTACACTTTGAGTAATTCACCATTGTCACTGCCACACGTCTAAGCATGAAGCAGGCCGCTCATTCACACAGAAATTTACTCACAAGAAGAGGTGAGTGACCGACATATCGATGTGGACATAGCAACCACTAACTGTGATAACGGTTGAAAATAACTCGATTACAGCCTGTAACTCTCATATACTCGACATTTTGGTGATTGAATGAAGCTCAACAACTCAGCTACTCTTAATTAAGGGAAGTGCAGAGCGGTACAAATCAAAATTAGGGGAAAAAGGTAGTCGCCATTCACCTGATACGCAAAAACTGTCCTCTGATCTCTTTCAGGATCAGCCTCAGGTTCATTCGCCACCTGCTCCACCTTACGCTCCTTGAGCTCTCGAGACCGTCTCCTGTGAAGTCCACAAACCGAAAACTACTGTTAGAAAAACTAGCTCATACAGACGTTTAGGGCAAAGAATCATGTACATTGCCAAGTCCGCAACACTCAAGCGTCTTTAAACAAACGAGAGAAGCCAAAATTGCTGAGGCATTCGTTCAAAACTAAAAACTATTGCCAGAAAGGCTAGGTGATACATTTCAAGAGCTCATAATACGTATGCAATAAATCATGGCTCTTCCATTCCATTCCAAGGTCCAGATAATCTTCATAAACGAGCTACAAGTGCCAAAAACAATACCGGTGCTCTCGTTCGCGCTCTTTCTCCCGTTCTCTTTCTCTCTCTCGTTCCTTCTCCCTCTCCTTTTCCCTCTCCCGCTCCTTCTCGCGCTCCCGCTCGCGGTCTTTATCCCTGCTGCGATGCCGATCCCGCGACCTGTCCCTCTCCTTTTCCTTTTCCTTATCTCGCTCGCGCTCCTTCTCCCGCGACCGCGGCTTCTCGCTGCTCTTCTTCACACTCCCTTCCCTCCCTTCCCGCTGTCTGGACGCCTCCTTCTCCACCTCCCCTCCTTTCTCTCTCCCCTTGTCTGACCTGCTGCTCCTACTTCCCCGCTCCTTCTCCTTCTCCTGGCCCCTGTCCTCACCGTGATCCCCCCGCACACTCCTGGAAGAACGATCGCGCTCTTTCTCCCCGCCGCCCCGCTCCTTCTCCCTCTCATCGTCCTCCGCGCGCGTGCGCTTGGTGCGGTGGTCGTGGACGTCGCTGGTGTCGCCGCTGCGGCGCTTGTAACTGGAGTTGCGTCGGCTGTCGCGATCGTTCCCGTTGTGGTTGTTGTTCACCTCGCTTGTTACATGGCTGCTATTGGTGTTGTTGTTGGCGGCTTTCGTAGCGGTGTCGTTCGCCTCCGTCATCTTCTCCAGATACTCGTACTCGTCGAACTCCATGATGGCGGCGACAGAAGAAGAAAATTAGGCGCTCCGCCGTGCAACCGCAAGGCCGAGCGACACCGAGATGGAAAAAACACTGGCTGCTACCAAACCCTAGAAGACGGGACGGACAGACGGGCGGGGGAAAGGGTGGAAAAGGGAGGAGAGGAGAACACAACGGAAGTCTGCGAGAGGCCCAAGACTTGCGAAACGAAGCCCCTCCTGCCCAAGACCCTTCACCGTGGAGCCGCCCTTTCTACTTTTTATTATTTATTATCTCCACCTATAAGTAAATGAAAATGAAAGTGAAACATGTGCTAAAAGCAATACCATAGTTGTATGCATCATAAAATAACTTTAAAAATAGATGCCAAATTTTTTAAGAAATTCTTATTTTTTAAACACAAAAATTGTGAGGTGAAAAAATATATTTTTTTAGCATCTATTCAATCTTGTTTTTCAAGAAGGAAAAAAAATTACTTGACAAAGGGGTGCCGATCTTGCCCTATATTTATAGTAGTGGCATGTTGGGGCCTATCATTTTCAATAATTTATTTGTTAAAACTAGTTGAATTGAGACATGTGGATATTTAAAAATGGTAGCATTCTAAGACTGTCACATAAGGATTTATATATATATAATAATCAAATAGACGATTATACTAAAGATCGCATGAAAAGAAATATACTAAAGGAACACATAATTATTTATTTAGGTAGAAATATTTGCAATTTGACACCTTTTCCAAGATAAGTGACATTGCTATAAAATATTCTACCAACATATTACTATGCGAATGTAAACTTGAAAACAACCAAACACTTCCCCCTACTAGACCTACACTAAACATTTCCTTATATCCGGTATCAAGCATGCTCACACTTTAATCATAGAACATTACCTATGTATCCTACAATTTATCCACCTCCCTACTTCATTTGCAATTTTTCCACTTACTTCATATGAATCATGAATACCAGATATTATTCCCTATTCCCCATACTTTAGTTGTGCATAGTAGAACATCCAACAACACTAATATATGAGCCTAAAAATGCAAGCCTAAGTGTAAGTAGGTACTTTACAACTTTTGAAGGTGTCTATAACATACATTCTTATAATATAAATATCTTCTAACCACAGAAGGTACCTATAATATAGATACCAATAATATAATTATATACCTATAATACAAATATCATATATCCATAGAAGGTGCTTATAATATAGGTACCTACAACAGACATTTATAATGTAAATATCCTATAACTATGGAAGGTGACTATAATATAGGTATCTATAACATAGGAGCCTAGGTTCATGGGCTCAAGATCCTAGGCTCACATATTATAATTATATTGGTAAAACATCATAGACTACTAATTTAAAAACAAATCTTTCTTTCAACAACAAATGTAACATAATTATCACTTGTACATGTTCATGAATTGAAGTATACAATAAGGTACATTAGTCCATCATCATTTGTCATCCAATATCCTCATCTACAATATCCTCCATTTGCAAAAGATTGTTATGCATAACCACAATGAATCTGATTGATTTATAATTTGAATTATAGAATAGTGTCATTAGATGAAATAGTACACAAATACAAATTTTGGGATAAATGTCACTAAGGTTGACTTTATAGAATAAAATTTGGCCAAGTTGAAGATATGGTGGCTTACCAAACTAAACCATACAATTGAATATATAAGATTTGTGATTGTGATTTGTTGTATCATAATTAGAAAAATATGCATTAATTGACTTATAGATGGATTGATTTGCATGTGGATAGGAGAATTAGCAAAACAAGTTTGAGTAGTTCTGAAATGAACAATGACAATGAAATTTGCAAGTTTCATTATTTGGACTTTGATTTAGATTCTAGTAGTACATTCATAAAGCAATGGATTGAACGAGAAAGGCAAGATATTGACATCTGAAAAATGATGGTTAAGTACACCTTTAAAGAAATTGTACAAGAAAGTGCAAGCTTGAAGCATGGGATGGGGCTTTATTCAAAAAAATTGTAGTTTAGTATTTTATGGTTTGGAGTGTATACAATTTAAGTGACTTGAGAGATTTTCTTATGAGTAGAGTTTAAATTGGATGGAGGCAAATTTCAGTGCCAATTGTACGTGAAATCAAGGAAGAAAATCACAATGACCAAAATGACAGTGATTCCATCAAAGTTTCATAACTATGATGTTTGGGCCAAATATAAATACATGAAAATTGAGTCTAAAAAAAGTGATAAGGGATTTTCTTCCCAAATTAAATGAAAAAAACTTAGAAAGGACACCAAATGGTTAGGTTTAATTTGTCAGTTTCTTGGTCAAATAATGAATTCAAGTTTGGCAAATGCTTATATTCATGATTATCTCATGCGATTGTTTTTAGTACATATATTTTTTTCCAAATGAAAGCTTTAGCATCTACTTTTGGAAACATCTTTTGTCAACATTGACAAAAGATATCGTATTTTGTAATATATTTGTATTTACTATAACTGTAGTGGATAATCAAAGATTGAACACTAACTAGAATTTAATTGTCATTGAGATAACTTCAAAGGTTTTATGATTGTATATGACATGTACGTAGAGAAAAATATGAATCCTTTTATCATGTCATACATATTGAAAAGGAAGTTGACAATCATATCTTACATTTTGAAGCAAATGCATGGAAGAAGTAATTGAAGAACAAAAAAAAGAGTCTATTGGTTGAGACTCTCTGGTTGATCTATTTTGATCGTTTTCTTTCCTCAATTATTTTGTCTATGTTTTTATTCTAGAAAAAAACAAAATGTAAGATATGATTGTTAATCCCTTAAGTTTTTAATTTGTATGACACAATAAATGGATTCATTATATTTCCTACATGCATGTAATATCAAATCGTTTGACTTTCAAGATACCTTAGTGATAGTTAAGTTTTTAGTCACCATTTAATCATTGATTTACCACCTCCTAGACCACCTCAAATCCGCAACCATACATATTAACAACTAAACAATGAATTCAAAGCCAAGCACAATGCAAATCCACAAATAAAACTCTTAAAAGACTCTTAACTCCATATAGGCAAGTCATGTGTTCAAAATTTGAATAATAGATCAATCCAAACATGTCTCAAGCATACAAAAAATTGATTTTTTCATCAACATAACTGTTTATAGATGCTTAGGTAAATTTTCTAACATTTGTATATTCTAGAGGTTTAATCTTTGGAGTCCAATTGTCCCCTCAAGGGTAGACTAATGGATTTGGATTTTGAGCACATTTGTATAAGCTCAATTTTGGTGAAACTTTTTGAAACTTTCTCATAATATAGAAAACCTTATTAGCTTTGTGGCAATATAATTTTTTTTATTGCAATTGGTGCATGGGAGCAAAAGTTATACAACAATAAGCCCAAAATTGAATGCAGTGCAGAGCACAAAAAAATTCATGAAACATCAAAATACATTTTTTCAAATCTTTTCCTAAAATATTATAATTTTGTCTACATATAAAGCTTTGATTCATTCTATTTGGACTAGTGATGAGAAAAGTACATACAATCTTGTTTTTCAGGCAATCTAAGCATTTTCTTGATAAAATAATTTACAAAATCCATTTTTGAATGCAATTTTTTAATTTTTCCAAAAAATTGTTTGATAGGGTCGAGTTTGTTTGACTTAGAATTACTTTCAACACAATTCTTCAACATAATTTATTTTTTAATTCAAAGTCCACAGTGCAAAAAAAACCCACAAAGGACAGTCAAAATCATCTAAAAGTGCAAGCTAGTGTTTATAAACCCTTTTTAAAAACTCCAAATGCTAGTGTTTTCCGACCTATACGGTCAAACTTCATGAAAATTTTACCAGACGATCAAAAATAAGTTAACCACTAAATGCCTAACCAACCATATATGGTCAATCCAAAATTTCAGGTTCAATTTTGTATAGACAATTAAATTTGGCAAGCACTTGACATACACTTGAAAATTACTTTTATTGTGAGTTAGTGGAGTTGTATACACAATTTCTCTATACAAGTGAGGTGGTAGGAGGTAAAACAACCCATGTGGGATTGAAGCTCAATTGCTCATTCATAGTTAACCCATTAAGGACCGTGGTTGATTTCGGGGTTGGGCAATCCTTTGTATGGCCAATTGGGAGCAATCTTTAAACTTTTGAATGCAAGTGCCTATTGGAGATCTAACCATACGGATGAAAGTGTTGCGCATGATATAGAATTTAGCACTGAAATTTTTGGTGAAGGTGCCTTGTAAAGCAAGAATTTTTAGCAAATCTTGGTGTAATTTCAGCCCCTGTTGTCTTGGATTTTTCAACCCTCTGGCCACATGCCACCTCAGATTGGCCTAGTTATTGTCCTAAACTCTTCACTTCCCAATTTCCCAGACTCGTCTCCTTTGCCATGTCATCAAATTCATTGACATGCTCTCTCTACAAACCAAAAAGGACCCAAATCGACCACAAAATGGTCGACCGGTCCTTAATGGGTTAAGTCAAAAGTAAGAATTGAATTCAATGTAGAACTTTAGACCTCATTTTGACAATAGTAAAATAATTGTTTTCAAATATTTTGAGCTAATAAAATTTGGAAAATCAATCTAACTTTCATCTCCAAATATATGTTTGAAATTTTGATCTTCCAATAAAAAATTATAGACAAAATTCAAAGAGGGGTTGGGAGGAACATTTTCTTTGACGTTTCAAACATACTCTGTGAATTTTGTCCATAACTTTTGGGGGGAGGCTAAAAATCACAAATGCGTTTTTAAAATGGAATTCAACTTAATTAAAAAGTTTTGCTTTCTTTAAAATTTAAGAAGAAAATATATTTCTACTATACTAAAATGAGGTGTAAAGTTCTACATTGAACACAATTCTTGCTTTTTGACAATTAGCGGTCAAACTTTCAATCTTCAAATTGTTCCATATCCTTTGAGGATTCATGATGAATTATGGATTTAATTATAGAAATGACCTCTCCACCCATTTTTCAATAGACATGTGCTAGCATCTAGATGTATTGGTATCTTTTTTAACATTTGAGCTTTTTTTACAAGATTTGGCAAGGTAACTTGATAATTTTCAAAAACACTCAACATTTAAATTCTTAATTATTTTTTGCCAAAGGTGACATGTGGCTATAGTATGTACCATTAGTGGAAGTGTAAAGCTTGCCAATTTTACTTCATTTTCCAACTTTGAGCAAAGTTGGCAAATTTCACTTCATTTGAAATCTAAAAAAATTGTACTTATCCATTTGCTTTGAAAATGGTCCCAATGGAAAGATTAAAGTATTTTCATGATTTTCACCATTGAAAATTTAAACATGCAAGTATTGATTTGGAGTTGTTTGAGAAATTAGAAATAGGAATATGTACATATTCCTATTTCTATAATGTTTGAGAAATATGTACATATTCCTATTTATATAATGTTTGACAATATGTACATATCAAGCATATTAGAAATAGGAATATGTACATTTTCTTTTGTTATAATCTCACAACTCCTATCGACAATTTTACACTCAAAAATGGTTTTTTAACTTATAAGCAAGCTCTTTAAACATCTATATGGTTAGATTTTGAAAAAATAAAAAATTTACTTCATTAGAAATAACTATAAGCCCATGTTCTTTTTTCACAGGAATAACACATTTGGAAAGGCTTGGGCACTTAGGAGTTAAGTATAAGATCCTATGGTTAGATTCTAAAAAAAATATATCTTTTATTTCAGTGGGCAAATACAATTAAAGTGACAATTTTGAATGTTTTTTGACAAAAAAATGATCTTGAGACTTTTAAGGTTACGACTTTGATTTGCATATTTTCTGTAGCTCAAATGTTCAAGTACATTTCATCTTTACAAATTATTTTTCTATTTCAAAAAATGGCCTTTAAAATATTATTTGAATTAAAATCTTAATCTTTAAGAAAATAATAAAGAGTTCAGGCAATTAATGAAAAAGATACAAATTCTTTTGAAAATTACAAATAGACAACCTTTAATTACTTTTAGAATGAATTTTCTGATTCTAGTTTAAAATCTAAGTAAAACACATTTATTTAAGTTACAGTAGATCTAATGGTATGGGTATGATCTATAGATCACATCCTACAACTTTAATATAAAGGTCATTGTTGAATTATAAATCTAAGTCGCATTAAATATTTTAACTTTACAACTTTAGTAATTTGGACTATTCCTTATTTCACAAACATTATTACACCAGACTAGAAAAATATAACATTAATAAAAGTGTTTATTAAATAGCAATGGTGTATGTTAGAGTCATTTTAACCCCTAAAGGACCATTGTCCCCTCGGGGGACAAATGGGTTTTCGGGCAGGTACCTACGAGCTGAAATTTTCTCTTGATTTTTTGAAACTTTTTTTGGAGGTAGAAAATCTGATTAGCTTTATGGGAATATAATTTTTTTCACAATCGGTGCCTGGGAAAAAAAGTTATGCCCAAATAAGCTCAAAACAGGGGGCGAGGGGCAGCAAAAAAATTTACAATTTTTTTTTTTTTTTTTTTTCTAATTTTTTTTTCTTGTAGATTATATTTTTGTCTATCTGAAAAGCTTTGATTCATTTCATTTGGATTTTTTATGAGAATGTTATGGACAAGCTTGTTTTTCGGGCACTTAGAGCATCTTCCTGAAAAAATAACTTGTAGGATTCATTTCTGAATGTAATTTTTATAATTTTTCAAAAAAAAAAGTTCCACAAGGTTTAGTTTTTTTGCTAGAACAATCTCACCATTGAAATTAGTGATTTTTAATTCCATATAAAAGATATTAATATTTTAGATTTTCTTTCTATCTTGTACCTACTTCTACTTAACAATTTCTTTAATAATGAAAATTAAGTTTTTTTGGATTTTTTTTTTCCCCTAGACTCTCAACTCAATTCTCCACTATAAAGATTAAAAGCTCAAAACTCTGTAGTGCAAAATATTTAAGTTAAAAATGTTCAAAGTCATAAAATCTAGTCCCGCAATGTGCTGAAAAACTTGTTTTTTTCACTTTAAACGCAGATATCTTGCAATCTGTGCGGTCAAAAATTCTGAAATTTTTTCCATACATTTTCATACTAGTTAGGTATAAGATCCTACGGTTAGATGTGAAAAAAAAACAATTTTCAATTTTTTTTACTCTTTGCTATAGAAATGGCAGTTTTGAGTGTTTTTTGGCAGAAAAATGGCCTTGGTCCTTTAGGGGTTAAATAACATGTGGTTTAACCCCTAGATGTCCAAATTCTTCATGGACAATTTGAGAAAAATCATCATAAAGTATTCTTTGGAAGCATCTTTTGGAATTGTAGAACAAATTATGGAATTCCAAATTCCATATCTACAATTAGATTCACTAATGCTATCACTAATATTTTTCTATAAATTTTGAGAGGAAAATTTTAAAATTCTTTGAAATTCAATTACAAGCAAAATATTATCATTTTTTTACTAAAATTTGTTGGAATGGATTTGAAATGAGGTTCTTTTGATATGTTGATTTTTTGAATTTCTTTTATTCTTGAAATCTATGACCTCATTTTTGCAAATCTAGTTTTGAATCTAGTCAATGTAATTTTGGCTCAGTCAACCATTTGATACTTCTACATATGTAATTTTAGAAAAATTTGGTATATTATAGTAACATCAAATCCAACCATTAGATAGGACAACAATTTGACAAAGTATTTCCACAAATTAGGATGATTTTCATCTAGTAGTAATGAGAAAGAAAAATAATCTTGAATCTATTCATTGTCCAAAAGTTGGATGTCAAAGCGCTTCAAAATTAATCTTTAAAGTTCTTTTATGTTTAGAGGCCCATAACAACTTCAAAATACTACCATATTTTTTTTAGGCCCAACTTTGCCATTGCCGAGGTAAATTATTAATTAAATTGAAAATTAAAAATTTTGCTACCTAAAAAAGGAATTTTTTGAAATTCAATTTTTTGGATAAATAAATAATTAATTATAGTTTTACCTTTCATCTAACCTTTAAACTAGATCATCTAGCCTAATATGACTATGTGCCCCAAAGATGCAAGCAGTGCATCATTGGGGCATTAATTTTACTATAGTTAATCACACTATCCACGCACATGACTATTCACCTCATGTATAAGTCTCTAGGATAGCTTCAAAAGCCACTTAATGAGTGTAAAGAATTGAGAAGACAAGTTTATACAAGTAGGTGGTAGGAGATAAAACAAACCATGTGGGATAGGTATGTAAATTAGGTTTAGTAAGAGCTCAACAATTCATAGTAAAGTGAAAAGCAAAAATTATGTTTAAAGTAAAATTTTAGACTTCATTTAAGCATAGTACAATCTTATTTTTGAACTTTGAACTAAAGTATTGTAGAAAATTAATCTAGATTTCATCTCCAAAAGTCTGTTTGAGATTTCAATCATCAAATCAAAAATTATGGACAAAGTTTTGACAATGACCTATCAAGCCTTCATCTTCAAATTATCCCATATCCTGTGATGATATATGACAAACAATGAATTTCATTATAAAAATTACCTCTCTACAATTCACTTGTATAATGTCTATGAAATAGTTCCTTCACTTGGTCATCATAAATTTTTTTCATGGTAGATGGTCAAAAGATGGATTAGCCTTGCACATGGACAATTTATTCTCACCTTGAAAACTTAATTTACTTGATTTTTTCCTCATGTGTTGTAATTTCTAATGTTTTGCTATTCTTTTCATATATTTTAATGTTTTTTTGTCAAATTTTTGGCATAATTTGCAAAATAATTCACCATCAATTTTTTGAATTATTTTTTGGTGAAGTTGCCCTAAAGGTACAATAGTCTCCAAAGCAAAGCTAAAATCTTCATTCTATATTTATTTTTTAACAAGTCCAATTGTAGGATCCTTTATTTAACTCGTTAAAGTACACACTCCTAAAATTTTAGGATAAGAAACCTTACCAACTGCAAGATCATGATCAAAAAGAAGTATTTTAAGCTCTTCCCCAATGGTTAGATTTCATCTTTCAAACATTTTATTGTAAAATGCATAGATTCTACAACTTGCAACTCTCCATAATATCTTTAAAAAATAAGTTGGGAATACATATAAAATTTAAAAATATATATATTTCATATTCATGCTTGGAAAGATTAGCAAATAGAAAGAAATAGAGAATGATTTAAAATACTAAATTGTTGAGAATTTTTGTGGAATTGAAAAATGTCAATACTAATGGTTGTAATGTTGTTATGAACAATCTCCATCTTATGGTTTTATTTTCTTCAAAAAATATAAAAGCACATTCAAATAAAAGACTTCAAAGTTTATGTTAGAATAGAGATTCCATAATTGCCCGCAAACAAAAACTCCTTATAAATTTCATCATCTCATTAATCAAAATGAAATGATTCAAAGTTTTTGTGAAC
This sequence comes from Antitrichia curtipendula, assembly GCA_951230915.1. Lineage (NCBI taxonomy): Eukaryota > Viridiplantae > Streptophyta > Bryopsida > Hypnales > Leucodontaceae > Antitrichia > Antitrichia curtipendula. The sequence continues at coordinate 33,476,377 of OX579635.1, forward strand.
ATATAAATTTAAAAACCAATTTCAAATTTGGTTTCTTGTAAAAGTCATTTTTTGTTAGCTGCCCAAGCTGCTTGTGTTGAAAAAAACACTACATTTCATATAATAACTTTTAAACCATGTACTCAAAAGTTACAAAAATTGTTGCACCTTAAGTCTCCTCCTTGGCTACATGTTGTATGAAAATTCCAAAAAAAATTAAATTACACTTTTGTTTTTAGTGAGCTGCCTAACATTTTGATGTTGCCAAAAAGTGTTGTTTGGTCCTTTAGGAGTTAATACTAGTGTGTCTAAGATGTTGAAGACAAATATTAGGAAATATCATTTGGCAAAGTGCTATAAAAAAATAAATTTTGCTAAAATAATTCTAAAAAACCTAGTGAACTCCTATTTTTTTGTTGAAAACTTGCTTGATTTCCACTTATCTATAAGGTCTAGGTCAAGTTGCTTGAATTAGTTATTGGACATGCCTACAATATAGAGTTAGTGATCTACTATATGTATGCAAATTAGATTTTAGTTGCAAAATTTACATGATTGAGAGCTTATTGTATATGTAATCTTCTTTTGTTAATGCCATATTAGACATGACAATTGAAAAAGAAGAAGAAGATTTAGCAAGGGAATAAACTTTTTACATTGTATCCTAATTCTTGCCACATTTTTTGATTGGGCCATGGATTTATAGCATTTAACAGTCTTGGTCTGATTTGAAGGAGATGCTTAGAATAAATTGTTAGATCTTGGGCTTCTTGGTCTTAGTTTGGTTGTCTAATATAAATCCTTCTTGTAACTTTCATCACAACATGTACCACATTTGAAGTGTAAAAAAAAGATAAAGATCTATTCAGAGTTGTAATCCCATCTTTCCTTCCTTCTTTGAAAGAAATGTATGTATATTTTTCAATATTTGATGGTATTGATGAAGTGTAGAGAAGAATGTTATTTATGTTCAATATCCAATTCAAACCTCCCATCTCTCATTCAATTATCTAGTACTCCAGATTTAATATTTTTGTATCACTTTCATTGCCATTTGGTACATTAGGGTTGCAACAAAAAATAGGAGATTTAGAGCCATATATAACCCCATCTCTTTAGTCTTGACATTCCTTCATAGATTAGAAGATCAATAAGAGCTTAGGATTTTGATATGGTTTGGAAGAAAAGATTGTGCCCAAACTTGATTTGGACTTTAAGTTCTCTTTTTAGTTTTCAAATATATAAACCTATTTTATCATTTTTATTGCCATAACTAAAGGTGCATAATAAATGGAAAGACAAAAATGATTTGGAAGAAAATTCCAATGATCTTTTCCATATTCTTTGGAAGAATTGTAAATCTTACAAACACCATGTATTTAATCTAATTTAGAAGGGTGGATTATGGATGAGAGGTTATGTCTATGAACCAACTTGGACGTTTATTCCTGCATTTAGTTATGTAATGCATAAGCACTGTTGATTATGAAACCTTAAGTTTTAATGCATAGGTTGGAAGAAAGAACACAAGTCCATATGCTAAAGACTCCCTATGTCTTTACAGATCAATGTCTAGAATTATAAGAGACCACAAATGATTACATCTTAAAATTTATTGAAACCATCTAGCCAATATCTATATATTTAATACATAACTTTCACCCAAGTCTATATTGTTGCTTCCATCAATCCTCCAATCATAACACTCTTAAAAAAATCAACGCCTCGTGAACATCAAAGGAGGCTACAAGAAATTATTTTCAAAAGCCACAATTGATTTTTAGTGCATAGCTTTTCTCTAAGTATATGTTGCAAACTCTTCTCCACCCTCTACTCACAAGATTATGAAAATTTCAATGTCTACTATCTCAAGATTCACAACCAATTATATCCAAAAATCACAAACCAATTACTTAGTGCGTAACTTTTATTTGAGTCTATATTGCAAGGGATAGGATGGGGTGGAGGGATCTCTTTATCACCCTAATATGTGATAATTAAAGTCACATTATTCTTTTCTTTTCATCCCTTGCATGCACTCTTAAATTGAAGTTCTTTTTAGGTATCCTAGGAAAGACATACCTCTTTCATGGGACCTTGGATTGGAGGTTACATATTTGTGTGTTGCCATGGACTTGGGAAGCCATAGTTTACATGCATTCTCCACAAGAAGTTCTCAACAAGTTTGCATACATATTATTTGTCCTTTGAAAGGAGTACAAATTCTTCACTGAGTTTGGGGAGGCAACCATACAATCCAACCAAAGCATTTTATGTACAACTACACCAAGTTGGGAGAATGAGGTAGTAGCACCTAAAAGAGACATTTTTAATTCTCCGACATTTAGAAAATGACCTTAAATGAACACTTTCAAGACTCAAAACCACTACAACTTTTCAAAAAACAACAAGTGAGAGATAAAGAGTATTTTGAAGCAACCAATGAAAGTTGAGACAATTTGTGTTTTAAGGGGGGCCATCAAGGTGAGTCTAATATTAAATATAGGTTTTCCATTCTATATTATTAACATTGAAAATTTGTAAAATACTCCTAATGTGTCAAAAATTTACAAAACCACTTGGGTTGTCTCTTGAATTTGCTAATAGCTTCATTAGTTTTTGGGGGGTCATTTGATCTTTGAGGGAGTGAGATTAGAAAAAGTGAGGTTGTTGCCTTGTTTACTTGAGCTACCCTAATTCTTGCTATTACACCTTTCTAATAAAGGGAGTCACAGTACGCTAGAGATTGTTCAACAAATTTACCAAATTTTTTAATCACCTTTTCAATCATTGAACAATTCTTCACCAAGTCCCCTAAACATCCTAGCGTTATCTTTTGTCAGATTGACACGTCACATTTTCATCAAGTTCGGTGAGTCAAAAGAGTTTGTATAGGATAAAACACTTGCAAGAGGAGTCTTATGCATGCAAGGTGCTAAATCCAAATTGCAAGAGGCTAGCGGAGCTCAACACATGTGGGACAAGACACCTTTCAAGCGAAAAGACTTGCATGCAAGGGTCTTACAACAAAATTCCCTGCTTGTGAGATTGAGAGAGCTTTCGCAAAGAAGATGCCGTGCAACTACTAAAACGAAAGGCCCCACTCAACATGTCTTCACGGGTTCAAAGTTCAATTGTTACTCCTCTTTACTAATGTTATGCACCCTCCCACCCCCAAGATCCTCAAGACTTAGGGACGCTTTACACCTGGAGGCCAGGTCTAATTCCCCTTAAGAGACCGATTGCACAAATCTCAACCTTTTGTCCATCCACAAGCAAGGATTTCAAAACCTCTTACACAACAAATTGGCCCAGCCTCTAGGTCGTAAAACGTCCCCAAATTACCACCACACAAGCCCCTGCCCAATTCAAATCCCCAAACCACACCCCAACCCCCTATCCAATTAATTTATCTTGCACCCCTACCTGTTAAAAAAAAAAAAAAATTGTACCCCACCTTTTTTTAATTTTTTATTGCACCCACACCTTTTAAATTTTTTATTTATTGTACCCACACCTTAAAAAAAAAATTTGTACCCCACCTCTTTCACCCCCGCACTCAAAGGAATTCCAGAAATGCCCCACCCTCAGCTCTCAAATCCCCCTTCCAAAAAGAAAACTCCAAAAAAAGAAAAGAGCAGATAAGCAGAGCCTTTTGGCGGAGAATCCTGCTCCCAGGGCCCCCCCCCCCCCCACACACACCCACACCTCCTTTTCCTTGGCCTTTCCTTTGCCTGCTCCTCCTCTTCTTTCACGTGGCTCCTCCTCCCCGCCTTCCGCGATTCCATTCCCATTCCATTCCAAGTTCCCAGTTTCCCCAGACAGAGCTCCGTCCCATTTTTTTTTGTCTTCCTCTCTTGCTCCTGTCTGTCAGGATTCTGTTTTTCTGGCATTCTTTTTCTTCACAGGAACTTGTACTCCTACATACTCTTGTTGTTGTTCTTCTTTGCATCCCGAGCTTCGCATCCCGGTTTGCAAATGTCTGTGCAACTCGTGATGGTGTGCGTTTGTTTGGAATTCAAGCGCGGGCGGGCGGAGAATTTGAATTCTCGTGTGGTGTAGTGGATTGGATTGTGTGTCTGTTGGTTGGTGGTTTTGTTGGCTTCCTTCCCCCCTTCCCTGTGGGCTTGTTGGCAGCACAGGTGCTGTGCTCCACCAGCTTTATGAATGTGGAAGCGGAGTGAGAACATTGTGCATCGGCTTTTCTCCCGACAAATCAGTCGTGGCGCTCCCAATACTCATGTACGATGATGGACTCCCTCGCCCTCTCTCCCTGTGTTCAATTGGTGGAATCGGTCGTGAATTGGAGTTTCTGGGTTGTTTGGAAAGGTTTCGGTTGTGGATGTGGATGGTGGGATTGGGTTTAGGGGTGGAGGGAGGTGCGAGAAGTGGGGTAGTTTCTAGGGTTTGGGTTTGGGTTTGGGTTTTACAAGGATTTGACGAGGATTCTGGTGTCAGGGATGCACACCTAGAATCAACACTGTTCAAAATGCGATACCTACCTACATTTGGACCAATGAGCGACACAAAAACCTCCGTGAGATGCACACGCTGCATACAATCAGAGCATGAGAGTCGAGGAGAGGGTACTGTTGGTTTTTAGTGGAGCTTGAGACTGTGCTTTGAAAATTCATAAGTTTTTTCATATGGTGTGATGCTTTACTAAATAATGTGTGCTGAAGTGCTCTGGAATCTCTTTCGGTTGCCAATATGATCCAATAATAATGGCGTATGTATGTTTTACGATAATGAAATTGGATTTAGTGGCAGTTGTCGGGTGCGCAGACCTTAATTGGAGGGAATTCGATGTGAATGTGTGAAGTCTGAGGTGGTGGCTTGAATTTTCTAGGTTTTGTTGTTTTTGAAGTGCGACTGCAGCGATTTTCAGCTGGAATGCCGGACTGGCTGAATTGGGATTTTTTAAGGCAGTTTTGAGTTGGTCATGTGGGGACTGACTGAGCGAATATTATTCTACCTTTTGACGAACACATTGAATGTTCTTCGTGATATGAATTTGGACCCGACGGAAATTCAATAATGTCGAAACAAATTCTCCTATTTCGAGCCTAAAATCCTTGTTTTCGTATTTAGGGGACGAGCAAGGTAGAGAGGTCCTGTGAAGGTTGGTTTTGGAAACTCCAAAGGCTTGCTAATATATGTCATTCGGATCAATGTCGGAGGAATGTGAAATAAATAAACAATATACTCCTTTAGTAGATATTTACAAATTTATTTATTCATAAATTTTTTATTGATTAATTTGTTGAGCTGTTCATGAATGTGAACTATTTTTCCTTACTGCGTTGCAGATGTATCGAACTAGAAATATTGGTACTGATGAATGTGAAGTTTTGAAAGCTCGTTAGAAGACACATAGAGTCCTAAACATTGGTATTCTTGAATAATAATTAGTTCTAATTGGCTTGCAGATCCATAGAGTTACCTGGAGACATTGTTACTCGTGAATATATTAAGTATTGCTAATTGGGTTGCAGATCCATAGAGCTGGAATTCTTGTCACTCATGAATGTCCAATGTTTCTGATCCAGGTGCAGATATATAGGGTTGGAGACCCTGTTCCTCATGAATGTTACGTGTTTTTAACTGAGTTGCAAATACATAGAGCTCGACATGTTGTTACGCATGAATGTCAACTATTTCTAATTGCGTTCGCAAATGCACAGAGAGAGTACTTTACCCCTGAGAAAATCGTTACTCATGAGTGTTCCATCATGTTGATTTGGTTTGCAGACACATAGTGTACGAGGGTTTTATGAAAATGTTTCGTGTTTTCGAACTGATTTGCAAATACATAGAGATCGACATGAATTGTTACGCATGGATGTCAACTAATTGCGTTGCGCACAATGCACAAAGAGATTACCTTCCCCGGAGAACAGTCATGACTCACGAGCGTTTCCATCATGTTGATTTGTTTTTTGCAGACACATAGTTCACGAGGGTTTTATGAAAATGTAGTCCCGAGCCACACGGTGTACGAAGTGGACTGCCCGGACCAGTGGTGGCGCCGCTTCACCAACGATGGGCAGTACCTGGTGTGCTTCAGTCGGAGTTCCCAAGACCTCCTTCTCTACCGCCCCCTGTGGCTCTCCTACCCCTCCCATTCCGAGACGGTGGAGGAGCTTCCTTCCTGGGCCAGCAAGTTCGAGAGCCACTTCACCCTGCTGCACCGCATCCCTCTGGCCACGGGTGTCAACGAAGTCATTTGCAAGGACTTCTTCCTGTCCACGGAGAACAACTTGTATGGCATCTTCGCCACTTCCACGGTCCCGGATCCCAACGCCCCGGCAGCAAACGGGGCGGTGGCAGGCGTCCCTGTCATGGAGAAGATCACTTTTTTGATCGTCCGGTTGGATGACGGGGTCATCACGGCCAGATCCGTCTTCCGGGATGATTACATCCATCTGGCACACAATGCAGGCGTCTTTCTGCATGATGACTTGCTGGCGATTCTCTCGGTTCGGTTTCAGAGGATTCATATCAAGCAAATCCGAGACGGGGGCTTGTTTGTGGACATTCGAACCATTGGGGAGTTCTGTCGGGAGGATGACGAGCTGCTTCTGAACTCGCAATCTCAGGTTTATCATCCCTTCTTCTTCTTCTTCTCGTGTACACAGATTTTTTTTGATAGATAATAAGGTTCTAAGTGTGATCATTCCTTTGCCTGCTAGATTATCAGAGTTTTCCTTAAAAGTAAAAAACTGTTCAGATTCGTGATTGGATCACCGAAACAGGCTTGCCAACACCGACTCTAACGTAATTATAATATAATTCACCCCGACTGTTTCGCTGAAAAAGCGGCAGCACAGCAGCTCTCCCATTTATGAGCTTAAGGATAACTCTAATATGCCCCTCATGACTCACGTTTTGATTTCTGGTCGTAAATTTGTGCTGCACCCTCTTCATTTAGGTCCACTTTGAGATAGCAAAACTAAATATTGAACCAACACCACATAGAACCAGGGGTAACTTAGTAATAATCCAATCCGTCTTTTATTTCAAATATTTCTAGCATGCCACTAATAAAAACTTTAGAAGCAGCACCTCTTCATGCTCATTCTTGTTACTAGGACCAGTGTGAAGTTGACGCTGAAAAAACAAGGTAAAATGACTGAAAGAATGATCTTTGCACTAATCAAGGTGTACGATTTATTGTTCTCACATGATTTCTTGTTGCTTTGACTTCTGCCTTCTAAAGTGACCCTGAGTTTAGATTTTCGAAGCTCCTTGAAATTGAGTCCGTCGTGGTTTTACATGTCTTTCTACTCCCCAGCAATTCTGCCTTGTTCTCAACTTTTTTCGCTATCGTCGTAACAGGAAGAGGCTCACTATCAAGAGCAGGCAACCCAGCGAAAAGCAAGGATTGTGGCCTCCGATTCCGCAGCAGCTCCCCGAGGGAAGGAATTTTGGGGGAACAAGGCTTTTACAAGTAGCAGATGCCAGCCTCCAGATCGAGCTGGCGACCCGAGCACCTCTCAGCGCCCAGGAACTGCTGCCCCTAGTCAGCTTGCTGCCGACCTGGACTCGCTCTACGATGGCTACTTCCGAGGCCTCTTTCCCAATGGCAATCCATCCCCCCACCCAGGCACCCTTGAAAATGTGCATGTGTGGCGCTTCGTGGAAGGGAGAAGCAACCGCGGGCGTCATTTAAGACTGGGTGGAGAGTACAGCAGCTACGAGAACACGTTTGGGCGTCACCCGGACAGTAGGACAACAGGGTTGGAGAGCTTGGGTGGCCGTGGGGAGTACCCCGCGTACGAGAGTGCCTCCAGGAGTAGCTCCCGCAGCAGTAGCAGCAGCGACACAAGGGATGCCTTGGATCCCTCGGTGGCAATGAATGAAGAAGGGGCTCCGCGGACACGCCCTATGCCGACCATGTTCAGTGGGGGCTCGGTGAGGCGAGCAGAGTCCCCTCTCTCTCAGGACGAGCCGGGGCCTTCCGTTCTCTTCCCGAGGCCAGCTGCAGGTGGAGATGATGGAGACTCGGCCGTCACTGGAGGGCCATTTGGCAGGGGAGGGGACACCCATGCTGAGGTCCAGGAGCTGCTACCGCAGAGTGGCCAGATGCTGGGTGGGCTGAAGCACCGGTTGTTGTCGTTCATCTTGCAGGGTATTCAGGACACAATTCCTGCCATTGTACGTTGTCGGTACACCGTGTGTTTGTTCGTTTCACCTCTGGATTTTTTTGTCGATATGACGAGTTTTGCTTGGCTGCAGTGGAGTATTTGTTGTCATAAGGTAGAGAAAACTAGTAACCAATGGAGGTTGTGGCCATATGGCGAGCTTGGTTGGCTGAAGTGGAGTATTTGTTGTCATACGGTAGAGGATACTATTTGCCGATGGGAGAGTACAATATTTGCACGGCTTTGATTACGATGAATTTGGTTTCTGTTTGGAAGCAGAGGGCGCAGCGACTGAAGAGGTTTTACTATCACTTTCAGCACTATGCGGATCTGGTAATGTGGAAGGTATGTAGATGTTTTACGTTTCCAGCTTGGTCAGTTTTGTGAGCATAGTCCACTGAACGGCTGATCCCAGTGTGATGTAGTTGATTTGGGGTTCATTGTTGTGTGCTGTCAGTTGCCTGTGTATGAGATTTATATTGTGTTTGGTTTTTTCCTCTTCACTCTCTGCGATTTGTCCTTTTTTTTCCCCTCTCGCTTATCGTTACTTTAATATGAAGTGTGCGTAGTCTATGTACTTAGCCACACAGATGTATATTGGGGGATAGAGCTTCCAGCCTAATCTGCGCCATTGTAATGATAGGTTCAGTTTTTGGATCGCTGTCACCTTCTTATTAAGTTTGGGAGCGCCGACGGTTTGGTGAGTCTTGCTTGAAATCCCCGATCACCCATTTGTCTCTTCATCTGGAACGGCCTTCTTAATCAGTTTGTTTACTGCTGTCACCATTACAGAGCTACCCCTGTTCCATGTTTTCCTATTTTTCTTCATGCATATATTTTTTTTGTCTTACAGTCAGCCATGGGGGTTTAATGCAGGTGTCACGAAATGCAGAAGCGTCCAATCAAACTGCATTTCTGGCAGTCTATAATATGGAAACCACAGACATGCTTGGCTTTTATCAGGTACACTAGAGGTCGCCTATGCTGAAGTAGGTCATGTTGTTGTTTTTGCGGTTTTTTTTTACATTGCCCACATAGTCAGGGAACGTAGCTTTTGCTGTTGCTGAGCTGGTGGTATTGTTGTGTTCTGGAACAGAACTCGTCAGAAGAGCTTCTGCAGTGTGTTGAGCGATACTGCGATCACTTCAAAATGGCCCCACAATACCCTTTGTACATGAATTTTATTTCTAGTTATTCAAACAATTCCTTTGCTCGAGAGCAGTTGCAGAAGCAGAAGGCAGCTAGCGCGACGAGCAAAGCTGGTGCCTACTCGCAGGTAATGTTAATATCTTTTGTTACCTCAGCCCTACTTGAGATCACAAGAAATCCCACACCTTGACTGGTGCTGCAACTGTTTTGTTCTCTCTTTCTTTTTCTTCAATGTAGACTTTACACCATTCCAAGTAACGGAAATGAGCATGAAGAGGTGCCACGTACAAGGTAAGGTAGGAGGTCCATAAATCCCCCATTTAAGAGCTAAAACTGAATTTGGAGGAGGTGAAGCTTTTTCTTGAAATATTTTTCAGTAAATTTTCCTTGAAAGGCGAATGGAATTGGCATCTGACCCAAGTCGTTTCATATTTTTTGGAGCTTTGTGAAACGGCATAAGGCTCTAAAATCGCCCATCTCCTCAAATGTACACTATTTGTAGATTGCTGAAGGCTATAACCTCCTACCTTATGTTGCATGCTAATCATATTTGAGATAACAAAGGTTTCAACCCATCTCTATGAGCTGGATTACGCACTTATGCGGTTACTGGGTGTCATAAATAAATACCCGATTATTTCAGGCTTGTTATCCATCCGAAGGTTGGTTGCTTTTTTCTTGAGAATCCCTTAAACCCCAAACAATTGTATTTCTGATCTAATCTGTTTCTGTTAACAGCACAAACTTTTTTCCCATTTCATACAGCGTAAGGCCACTTTTAAAAAAAAAAAACTCTCTCTCTGTTCTGTGCAGATGGTGAAAAGAACATTGGCCACTCTCCCCCACAACTCCCAGTCCCAAAGTCCGTCACCTTATTTCGACCAGTATCTCTTTCATTATGATGAGAAGGTTTGGCTTTCTTGACCTCTTAAACGCCTCAATCCTTTTTCTGAAATTTTCTGAATGTTTGCACATTTTTTGCATATATCTTTGTACAGAAATATCATTTATTGCAAGTTCATGAAGTTGGTCAATAAGAAAGGTTGTCTTTTCACACGATTCTTGGTTACATGAATAGATAAGGGTGTGTGAGTGCCTGAACTGAGTATGCTGTGGGGGGTGGGGGGGTTGCAGCTAATATCAGCTACCGATCGACACAAGCCTTCTATGGAGCATCCTATCAAATTTATATCGAGGCGGCGGCCCAACACTCTCAAGTTCAAAATCAATCCTGGTATGCTACTGTTCTTAATTATGAGACACTCACACATGCTCTCTTTTGAAAAAATTGCAGACTTTCACATAAAGGCCATGAAAGGTTTTACATAACTAGTAAGGGAGCAGCATCCGTAACCGTGAATTTAAGGGTTTGGGACATGATGTATAGACATGATAATAGGCATCCAACGAATTATTGGATTGTATTAGCTAAAAGAAAAATAATGTATTATTTGGACACTTTAAGGGTCTGATATTCAGTATGTAGTACATTCTTGTAATCACATCTATTTCACTTCTCAAGCTTTTCCAAGATTTTAGAGGAGATGGTATAAGGAGGGTTATGGGTGATGCTACCTTACTACACATAGTGTCTTGAATTTTTGTGCGAGTGTTTGAAATAAGGGTGAGATATGGAAGTGGTTTGAAAACCCTTACATAAATTTTGAGAGGTCTTACAACACTCATTTACATATTCAGCTTAACACTCACACTCAATGTAAATGTCCCAGTAATTTGTGAATGGAGTATAACGTAAAAGCACCTATTTAAGTCCATGTACCCATTGATTGATTGACTGTAGAGTTCCCTTAACCCCTAAAGGACCAAGGCCTTTTTTCTGCGAAAAAACACTCAAAACTGCCATTTCTATAGCAAAGAGTAAACAAATTTGAAAAATGTTTTTTATGAGCATCTAACCATAGGATCTTACATCTAACTAGTAATGTGCGTAATTTTTTTTAGAACTTTTGATCGCACAGATTGCAAGATATCTGCATTTAAAGTGAAAAAAAGACGTTTTTCAGCATATTGTGGGACTAGAATTCTTGACTTTCAACATTTTTAACTTAAATTTTTTGCACTACAGCGTTTTGAGCTTTAAATCTTTATAGTAAAGAATTGAGTTGAGAGTCTATGAAAAAAAAAGAAATTCAAAAAAAATTAATTATCATTCTTAAGAAAATTGTTAAGTAGAAGTAGGTACAAGATAGAAGGAAAATCTAAAATATTCATATATTTTAGATGGAATTAAAATGCACTAATCCCAATGGTGAGATTTTTCTAGCAAGTAAACTAAACCATGCAAGAAAAAAAGATTTGAAAAATTTGAAAAATTCCATTCAGAAATGAATCCTACAAGTGATTTTTTTCAAGAAGATGCTCTAATTGCCCGAAAAACAAGAATGTCCATAACTTTCTCATAACAAATCCAAATTAAATGAATAAAAGATTTCCAGATAGACAAAAATATATTCTATGAGAAAAAAAATATTAAAAAAAAAAAAATTCAAATTTTGTTTTGTTGCCCAGACTGCCCCCCGTCCCCTGTTTTGAGCTTATTTGGTCATAACTGTTGTTCCGGGGCACCGATTGTGAAAAAAATTATATTTCCACAAAGCTTATTAGTTTTTCTATCTTCAAAAAAAGTTTCAAAAAATCACGACAAAAATTCAAACCATAGGTACCTGCCCGAAATCCCATTTGTCCCCCGAAGGGACAATGGTCTTTTAGGGGTTAAAGTGTCCCCCAAAATACCTTGAAACCGTCCCCATACTTAACTATGGTTGGTAGGTGCTGATTTTTTTAGATTTTTGTGTCAAAATCAAGGCAGCTTTACTATAGTGTTGTTTTAGGTGCTGTAGGGAGCTCTGTTTTAAAAATTCACAGAAAACAGGTGCCTTATCCAAAAAAAAAAAAAAATTGAAAATTCATGATTTTCAATTGTCAGGAATGAGGTGCTTCTACCTTATGTTTGAACTGCAGTTTTCTTCAAATGATTTCATTGTTTATTGGGGATATGTGTTTCTTATGATTTCTTTTTGGGTTATAATTTTGGGGAAATGTTGTGCAGGTACCGAATTGGGTTCAAACGATGGTCACATCAAACGTGTAGCATCATTTTTCTTCCACCCCATATACCCATTTGCCATCTCAGTGCAGCAGTCATTCATGCAAACCACCATTGTAAACTTCCACTTTAGAAAATGAAAATTTTTTTAAATGAGAAATTCTTCTTCTTCTATGCAAAGAGCTGAAAGGAAAATGTTCAATCCGAGTGTACAGGTATGAGCCTTTTTCAAATCCTCATGATTTTTTTGCACTTTGTAAAAGATTCTGATACAATCTTTTCCAAAACCGAATTTGATTTAGAACAGTGTTATTGAGATTCTCCTTGAGTAATCCAAACAAATCAGTATGTTCATTTAAGGTAACTGCACCTAAATTTTGACTGCTTTCTGAAACTGATTGCTATGGATTCTTGCCTAAAATGTAGTCCCACTATTCATGAGAGTCTATGGTTGGTCTCAGAAACACCTCTTTTCAGCACTTTGTAAATTTGTAGTTTATTCATTTAGTGTCCAAAAAATGTATTTTAAGAGAATCGAAAATCCTCTTTTGACTACCAATAAGATCCTAATAATAGTTTTTCAATATAATAATGGGAACCATGTTGAATTGTTTCTTTGTGTGATTTTAGGTGTAGTTTCCTTGCATAGGTTACATCAGCTACTTTGATCAGTATGACAGTATATTTCAGACCATGTAGAGGAGGGTGCTTCGGTAACTCCAGGCCGCCAAGTTTGTTTTGGACAGTGAGAACAGAAATGAAGGTTTGGAGAAAATATTATTACATTTATTTTGAGAAGAAAGAGAGAAATAAGTCTCTTTTTCATAAAAGGTATCATCAGAATGGCTTTAATATGTTTTGTCACCTTCCTTACATCACTGGCCATGACCATGGCAGCCAGCTGCAATGTGGAGCTTGAATACTGTTGTAAACCTCCTGAATTCTAGAGCCAGCGTAATTTCAGGCTTGACTGTAAGCCCAGACAATGAAAAAAAAATATCCGATACCACCATCATGGTTGTAGAAAAGATTTAAAATATATTTCGTAACAATTTTACAATATCGTCGGGGGATCACCATTCTGACAAAAAAAATTACTTCTCCCTCAACTTCTGCCTTGGACCATTCCTACATTGGTACCTATGGCCCTTGCGGATTTAAATACTCTAGCATTAGAAAAGATGAAAAACAAGGCCCTCTAGAGTAATAATACCGTCCAACAGTCAATCCTCTCCTCCAGCAGCTACCAGCCAGCATGAGCCCAAATGCATGTCAAACTTGAGCTGCAAAGTTTGGGACACTGGAAAACGCACATTCCCTTGCAACGAGATGCTCTGGAACTCATAAGGTCTGTTTGCAATACAGCCCTAGCTTCGACCATTTTGCTTGGGTACCTTGCCACTGAGCACTTGAATCTTGTGCTCCTTCAGTCGCAGCAACTGCTCCAGTTTCCTCACCTTGGCCTCCAAGAGCTGCAAGAACCATATTGTGGTGTAAATTACGTTACTTGAACAATCAAATTCTCGACCAAATTTCAAAATGAAAATCTTGTTGATTGTGCGATAGTGATTACAGGTAACTAAGTTAAGTCTTGGGGTACAATGCTAATCGAATATCTTCAAATGAAGGAAAAACCACTACTTGCGTTACATTTTTATCAAAAACATGGAACAGAGATGCCACTTGAATCAGTCCGCTCATCAGATAGCCATACTGGCTACGAATTTCAACATCTGATAGCCAAGACAATCATAAATCTGTACACTTTTTAAGCCCAGTATACCTCCACACTTGTTATTACTGCTCTAGCACTAGAGTTTACAGCCCTGAATTGTTGGTTAGATTTGTTTCTGTAAGTTTGAACAACAGATCGTCACCTCAATAGTTTCACCTAGTTCTCGAATGTGGGAATCTTTTTCCTCCAACTTTACATTCATTGAACTTAGCTCCTGCATATTGGAGCTGCGGCGAGGGCTCTGTCAAAATTTGAATTACTTAGTCTAACGAACTCATCCCAACTCACAGGTTTACTGAGTTTTGAACATTTGGCAACTGAAAAAATAATTTCTTGAACATTAACAACAACGTGCAATACATCAGGATTATGACTTCCTAACCATTTAATAGGAAATCAAAGATACTACGGTTTGCAATGGTTATAGTAATTTGTCAACTTAGATTCTAATCGGAAATGCTAACTGCTTTATGAATATCCAACCTAAATTACACAAACAAAATGCCAAGTGCTGGTTATTGTCTCATCAGTTAGAAAAGGATTACAACTGCAATCCTTGTTTTGTATTCTAAGCCCTTGCATCAACCAAAAAGTGGAGATCTGATTAACTTGGACAAGTGCTGCTCCGGTGACACCAAGGAATTTTAATATTTTTTGGCAAAATCACCACGGTGCAAAATACAGCCACAAATGAAATTCCTGGAATACACGATATGCGAGAGTAGAGCTTACTGTTGTCGAGTACTGCTCATGCGAACCTCCTCGTCTGCCCATCCATCCACCTTAATTAGTTAACTACTGTCCAATAGACTTAATGCATGAAGTTTGTACTGCAATCGTCTACCTGGTTATGTACTTGCTTTGCTCAATACCAGAAATTAGAAATGGGAACCTTTCACAATATTTTGTGAAAATGCTTTGTCATTTGTGTTTTTTGATTTCCGTAACATTCTTTAACCATTGAAGCATTGTACCCTATCTATTTACAGATGCTAAGGACTGACAAGCTACTGCTCCTACTTGGTTCTATAACCACTCGCATGCAACCATGGGCATCAATTCTTACATCATGTTCTTTTAACATGTCTCAACCTTCCTCTTGTTGTATTTTATATAAAGAACGTAAGAATGGGCATCATGAATTCTCAAGATTCAAGGTGTCATGGGTGATTCGACAGTGTCACAGGGTCTCTCTAAAGAATATTAGTCAAATGATACAATATATATCCTCAGTGTTTCTTTGATTAGAGAATCAAGGGTATCCAAGTGAAACTAAGCTGCAGATGTAATCTTACAAGAAAAGATTTATAGAAGAATAGTAGGGTTCATACATTGTCAAGAAGTTAATGACTTTGAAAGTGCAGAAGAAAAATAATTCTGGTGTGCTAAATGAAGTGACTGGCGGAGGTAGTTCTACTAACTAAAGTGAGGGACTTTGAGTACATACATTTGCGTTGGAAGGTTGTTTCTTTTCATGCTTTCTTGCACATGGAGAAAGTCTTGTCGAATTCCATTGTCTTTCATTTGAGACTGGTGACCTAATTCTGTACAGTACAATCCACAAACTTCTGTCACAATCAAGTTTAACAGCATTAGCAACATAGTGTTTTGGTCATCTTCCCAACTGTGAACACGGAGAGCATATCGAGGGTATATAGAGCATACGCAGGGTGCTCCTTGGATGCAAAACGGGGGCTCATTGTATTTACTTATTGACATCTCTCTTTGAGGAGTACGGTGTCGTGTGCGATGGTCATGCAAAGAATCATGGAACTGTCCACCTTCCGAAGACTCTTTAATGTGATCTGAGTCTCCATTCAACCCGTGTGGTCGGTACTTTGCTATCTGCATATTTTAGTGATATACATCACGAAATCATTACGCATTAACATATTCATATGGTTCACGATTACATGTTGCTAATACCTTATTAAAATTAATTTTCTTATCTGAAGTGATAGAATATCACTATGTGACAAATTATAAATGTTCATTCCTTATCTTTCATGAGCTAGTGACGGACGGTAAAACGATTGGGTACCTTGTATTTGAGAAGCTTAAGAATCCTCTCAATCATCTGTGGTTCACAGCTGGCCACTGCCTCAATGTCCTCTTTGGTCAGTGAGAAATGGAGACGCCTGAAGACCTTGTCTGTACACATTACAAAGCTCACATTACTTAAATTCATGAGTGTCTAATTGCAAGTGTTAAATTAACAAGTTTTGTATGTCTCTTTCCATAAAATCTTCAGTATAGTCTTCAGTGTTTAACAATCTCAGAAGACCAATATTCTTATAACCACATGTCAGAATTATACTATCTAGACACTAGATGTTTGTTCTTTACAATGGCAGGTCCTGACATGATTCTATTGCATTAACGCAACTCTCAATTCCATAAGAACCTTTTGCATTTTTTAACCATTGCTTAGTCTCTTCCCTGCGACATAAGAATTGTTTAGTGTCCTAGTTACCAATGCTTTGTACAATTGGCTTGAGCCTTTACAAATTTTCAGTGGATTACTTGCGCATAGAATACACCAGGGGAAGACAAACAGTCCTCTCACTACACTCTCACATGTGTTCACAACTTGATACGCGGAAGTTGTCCATTCAGATTTGTATACAACATGTCAACTGTTCAGTTACGGGAATGTGCAATTAGATGTGTCGTTAGAGAGGGTTGAGAATATATGATAGCTGATGAGATGTATAATCTGGCAGAAAAAATGGTAAGAAAGCGTACGTACTGTTAAGAGTGCTCCAGTTGTAGATCTTCTGGGCAAGACCATTCGCGGCGCTGTAATTATGAACATCCACCAATCGTGGACAATAGTGCGCCACAACCTCTGCTGCAAGAACTGCCAAATTCTCCAAGACATCACAAAATTATGTACTTGACCATAAAAAAATTATGAATGGCCCTGAGAAACTTTGAATATCCATCATGACCATTCTCTCATTCTTTAAATGAAGATACAACAGGGAGGTTGAGGGATGTAAAAAGAGAATACAATGTAGGCAAAAATGCACATAGTTGCAAATGAATGGCTGTCGAACGGATCAACACTCTGAACGTGAATCACCTAAAATATTTGTAAATAAAAAAAAGCTGCAAAACTTCAATGGCTAAAGATTGTTGTAAACAATGATTTGGCAGTGTAGTTATTTTGTTTCAGAACCAAGTCATATCATGACTTTATCAATAGGTGAAGGAAAATCTACCTGCATCGCTGAAGTCACGTGATATATTGCGTTTCGGTCTTGAAAGAGGAATTCCATCAATCTGACACACAATCACAGATTTAACCAAAGCCATCAATGACGACAACCAGATGCACACCAATCCTATTCAGTTATCTTGCGGAAATCCTGTTCTATCTATCTTCATTGTGACAAAAGCTTGTTGCATCTTCAGTTGCAATCTAATGCTTCCTCCAACAGGTTTCTGTCATGGACTTACCTAACCTTGTGTATTCACTACAACATGGCTATCGTCCTTGTAATGTCATTGAAGAATAATAAGCTGAAAACTACACATGTATCTCTCAAAGTCTTGGCTTGGTTTCACAGCTCCGCACTCTTAATATCTTCACACAAGTTATCAGAACTGGTGGTGTTTACCAGATGAAAAAGTTCAGAAACAAGAGTGGAGAACTGACAAGCTTTTGCAATAAGAACAACACTGGTCCTAAGACTAGCGTGAAAGAAGAGTAGTTCTATTAACTTCACCACAAGGAAAAAAACCACATGGACACAAATAGCAAGTGCTACCTTTGGTGACTCTGAGAGGCGATAAGGACAAGCTTTGCAAGGACAATGAATGGTCCATACAGAAAAAGTATATACGCAGTCTTCCACCCCGTTGCCCTGCACCTAAAGCCTCAGCCTGATAATAAACTACACTAGCTAAAGCTCGTTTCAAAGGAGATTAATACCCTAACTGAAACAACTTGAATTTTTTTTACCATCTTGAACTTTCAACCAATACTCCGTCGAAACGAAGGAATTGTAATCGTGTGCTAGGGATAATGGAGAAGTCGAAACTCCCTAGATTTAGAATAGCCATAAAAATTAGGGCAAGCGATTGCGCTAAGGATTGCCGGTTTCACAAGACATAACATTATCAATTCCATCATTACCAACCCCAACAGTGAAGCTGAGACATGCGTAGTTTGTGTGCCTTCATTTGCTAAAGCTTAAAGACAACTCCAACAACTGCAGAATATTTTGAAGAATATTTTGCCATTAGACATTTATTGAGAGGAACATCCTCCCTTGCTTAATATATGATGAACCTAAGTTTATTTCAGTACTGAGTTCTGTTTGAGTACGTCACACAGAAACTTTCTACTATCCTAACTTGGTTATGTTTTCGACCAACACGTGCAACGCTCTTCACTGAAACTGTCGATAAATTTTTTTGGCTCCTTTAGATCACGCTGGTTACAGTCAAGTAGGTCATTCTCAAACCATAACCTAATTCAATGAGGAAGTAAATAACTGTTTCTACAACCGACTTTCGATCACGCAATTTCTACTAACCAATTAGATCACGCAACTTCTTCACGAACACAACAAACTTTCCAAATCCCTCAATGGAAATGGCACGAGATAAAAGCGTGATCACAGCAATTGCAAGACCGACCTCGCCGTAGAAACCATGGGAATGCATAAGAAAGGCAGGCAAAGAAAATGGCGAAAGTCCACACCCAAGTGTACAAAAGTGGGAGCTCGTCCTGCGAAACATCCATGATCGTAGCCGCAACGCCGCAACAACAGCATCACTGGCGTCCTCCAAAAACATCCTGCACTATGCCCATTCCAGGGCTCCGATCTCCCTCGCCAAAACCTAAAGTATCGTAATCTCCCAACCACGCAATCGCATGCTTCAGTTCTTCCAACTACATGATGTTTGATACTTTCACAACGGGCTACAAAAACATCACGTCGGCATTACAGAAAGCTCTCGATCTTCGACAACCGATTCCAGAGA
Organism: Antitrichia curtipendula; assembly: GCA_951230915.1. Lineage (NCBI taxonomy): Eukaryota > Viridiplantae > Streptophyta > Bryopsida > Hypnales > Leucodontaceae > Antitrichia > Antitrichia curtipendula. The sequence goes on from OX579635.1 coordinate 33,495,446, forward strand.
GGAAACACTGGGAACCCCCGTCGTCGCCATAACTTACATGAGATCCAAAGACCGTCACAAAATGAACAATGGGCAAAATCACAATGTTGGGGTCAGGAATTTCATCGAATTTTTCTACAAATTTTGGAAATGGGGAAGAACATTGGCGATGGTGGTGGAGAATTCTGCTACGGGGGGGGTGGAAATTTGTGTGGGTAGAGAGGCGTCAGGGAGGGTGGGGGGCGGAGCCCTCAAGGGGGCGGGGCGGGTCCTGTCTTGGCGGCATTATTTCAAAAAACGGTTGCTTCCTCGTAACCGTTAGTTACTCTTTCCCTTTCTTCTTTTTAAACCCATTCCAACCATTTTTTAATTCCATTTGTTGTGACGAAGGAACAATGTCTCTCTTTTCATTTTGTAATTATTTAAGTAGCTAGGTTTTTGAGGAGGTAGCTATTCATACTTCCTTACAAAAAGTAATTTTTGAGGATGCAAAGTCTCCAACCATTCATGTTGAAATTAAGGATAGACTTCCATACACCTAAAATCAGAAAAAACTTACATAAGAGACAAAAAAACAAATTAGAATTCTACATAGAAGTGTAAAACAATTGTAAGAAGAAGATCAAAATAATTGACCCACAACATTTGGAGGAAGATTGTGAAAAGTAAGGAAGGCAAGCTTACGACTTTTTGAAAATTAGTTTAAAATTAAACTTGAAATTTTGGATTGCTTTTAGTTTGACAATAAAAAAAATCCATTCCTAAAATATAGTTTCCCCCCATTTACATTGAAGTGAAAGTATCGTGAAACTTGGCAAAGGCAATTGTGACCCTAGAAAACTCATAAAGTTGTTTATTTCTTATGGTAACAAGAGCATGAAAATTTACTCTTCTTTTCTTGGTGTCCCCATAGTGGACTAAATGTTTTCAAGAACAATCTATTATTAGGCTATACGTAGTTGGAAACTCTAGTCTTTGTTCAATACTAAATTATTGTAGAGGCTAATTTTAGGAAATGAGGATGTACAAGACGTGTGCCTAGATGGTGAAATAATAAAAAATACAATCCAAAGCCAAGATTATTGTAATTTGAAAATGGCAACACATTACACTAAGATCATTATAATTTGTGGGACAAACTCATGAAGTTGCTTGATACATCCTTTCAATGGCCATGTGCTATAATAATATTCTTATCATTTTAAAAATAAGAAACTTTAGAATGAATAGAGTTTTCAAAGATTCACAAGCTCGAGCGATTTTCAATGTGAGCATAGAATCTATGAGTCCATGAGCCTAAGAGTTTATATTATAAACACCTTCTATGGTTATAAGCGTCATAGACTATTTTCATATTATATTGTACACAAGTTATAAATACCTTCAAATGGTTGTAGGTACATACCTACAACTAGGTCCAAGGCTCATAAGCTCACGTCTCTACTCTCACCGCTCACACGCTAGCATCATTGCTTGTAGCATGGGTGTTTGAATTTGACAGTCTTGAAATGTATGTAATCTGGACAATGCATATATTTGACCAATTTTCACTTCAATTTGAATTTAAAAAATAAATAAATAAATAGACAAATATTGTCTGACAAATAAATGTCTCAAAACTTTTCTATTTCAATGCATTTTTTCATATTGCATCACTAAATTCTTTTTCAATTGATGAGCAATAGTTTCAATATTGACTCAATAATTATTATCAATTCTTTTGTAGTTTTAATTTAGAGTCATACTAAAATGTCATTGTAAATATAAAATTCAAAAACTTGGAATTTTAGAATTTGCATTTACAATTAGTGATTGCAAATATTTTAAGTTGGGTGGCTTATTTGAAAGACAAAATATTGTACTTCCAACCAAAACAACCATATAACAATATTCGACTACTACTTAGAAATTATGAGGAATAGATAGGGTTCATCTACTTGATTCCCATGGTACGGTGCACTGGATTTTATGTCACAATACACTACTTTTTATTATTTTTTAGGATTTCCAAATTCTCAAGACATCAGCCATTAATTGTAACTTACAATTTAATTTGCAAAAAAACGTATTTGAATAGATAGAAAATCATTATTTATTGAATTTTTTTAATATTTTGAAAAAAAAAATCTTTTAATAGTTGAAACCACGCATTTAGAAAAAAGACCAATGCATTGTCAAACTATCTTTATGCACTAAAAATTCAAAAAAATACCAAAAGAAGAAAAGATTGTGAATGAACTTTTTAGATGTGAAATTTTTCAGTAGACAAATATATCAAACTAAAGTCACCATATTTTAATATCTATTTTTGTATATTAAATAAATTTTCTATAGTCGTGTTTACTTGATTGATTGTTTTTATTAAGGACCTCATCTAAAAAGGGTGACACTCCCCACATTGGGAACTTTGGCGCTGTTGGGGAGCACTAGGGAACAAACTACAGGAAAGTCTCTTTCATTTTGCCAAGTGTGATTCCCATCCCTTCTTTTCTAGCTATGCTTTTCATCGGAGGGATGTTAGAGGAATGTTCATAAGATATGTTCGTAGATTATTGTCGACTTGAGCCAGTCTAAATTTTATAGGATCTGGACATAATTTGAATGTCGAATTTAATGTTTCAGAACTATAAATTTTCTGAAGGAGAGCTCCAAGCTTTATTGTGCAATTAATGACGGCATCATCAATGTGGTTGATAAAGTAAAAGGAGATGCCAAAAATCATTGTTAGAGCTTAGAACCTATTATTATTTTTTTGAGTTTTGTACTTAAGCTGCAATGTAACTAACTAGTGCATAAAAGTCACTAGAGTGAAAACAAAACATAATCCCTAAATTTCCTTCATATAACCCTTGAAAACAAGCAATTGGTCAGCACAATTCCAAATGCACTATCCAACTTCTTGTTCCTAAGAAAATACACAACGTACACCCAAATGTCATAAAACTTGACAACTCCAACTTGAGATGCACCTTGAGCACATCCGAAAGCCAAAATCCTAATGGCTTCTTGGTTTGGACACCTTGCAAAATCTACCCTATTGAATTCTAATTGCTTTAAAAAAAGCTATAATCATGCAACCAACAATCATATCCTCCAAGATACGAACTCAGCATCAATGCAACCCTAGCACTATAGCAATTAATTTTTTGGGCTCCAAGAAGGATTTGAATATTTTTAAACCACAAAACACAATCAACACACATAAATTAATTCCATTGCTATTGAATGTTCAAGACCACACCATTTTTCTTACGATTTAAGTGCACGCAATTGTTGTCTACAATCTCTTGCTCAATCACTAGCAAACCCTCACTCAAACCAAATTTTCCAACATTCCGAAATCCTAAGAAAATGTCAAAATTTCACATTGCAAAACTCTCACCTAGTGATTACAATTCCGGCAAGCATAGAGCAAGACCTTCTTTTCCCGGTCTTCCTGCAGGTATAGGATGTTGTTGCTACCACACAGCCAATATCAATCCATCAACAATGCAACAGTCTTTGTTCCACATAAACTAAAGGAAACACAACTTAGCAATAGAGAAACAAGAACTTAGAGATGGAATTGCTCACCATTCTCAGCAAAACTTCATGGTACTCATTTTGAAGGATTTATACAAACACATCGGTTGGAAATAGTAACACAAGCAAGCAAAGACACAAATGAAAAAATAAATGCAGCCTTAGGAGATGGTGTTGTACTCAAAACGTTTATGAGGTTTAGGGCTTTAGACCATATATATTGTTGAACATATGTACTCCTAACCATATAAGTTACGCCTGCAAAGCACCTACCATGGGCATTTCTTAGCAAAGTCGATATTCATAATTTTTATTTTCTTGCATGAAAGGCAATGTAAAATGCAAACATGGCAAACAAATCATCTAATTTTGTTCATCCATGAGGTGTGACATCGTTCTACAATTTTGCATGAAGACCATGCAAGAGAAATAACAAATATTTGGTTGAAAATTGAAGCAATTGATAATAGATATGTGACGATCCAATTCTCTTTAGTGTATGCTTTTGTAGGTGATTCTCTAGGGCGGCTAGGGCCCATATGTCTTGTTCTTTATTAAAAGTTAATTTGATGATTTTAACTTTTGGATGTGTTTTTGAGCGAAAATCTTTAAGTGGGCTTAGTAATACAATTTCAAATATTGAATTGAAATTGGACCTTTTTACCCTCAAAGTCTTGTCATTATTTGGCCAAAGTATTATTAAATGAGAGGTTTTAAAATTCTATATCTTTGAGATAATTTTTTTGGAACCTAAAACTTCACTTTTTTTTAAGTATATACTTAATTTTCAATGTTAGGTCTTTAAAATTTGTAATTATCCAATGCAAAAAAAGAATTTAAACAATTTTGAAAATCAAAACTATGTCAATAGAGACGAGTGCACATTGAATGCTTATGAGTGCATAAAGAGCTTGTCTTAAAAGTCAATTAGTAGATTATAGCTTGCAACTCCCATATCTTGAATCAACTTCTATTTGTAATGAATTCTATCTATTCTAAATACAAATGATGTTGGGAACAAAACCATCACATTCATTTCCACATATTAATTCCTTTCCAACTTTAGTACTTTTGCATATCATTCTATAGATGCTCATTGTCGATGATTTCCAACTGAATTGCAATGTACTAAACATTGTGAGGTTTGTCATCATTTATAATTTTGAGTTTGGCATATATTTGGAGACCATGCACTTGCATAGTATGAATTCATTTGCAATTATCTAATCCTTTATCATATTAATACATAGTCCTAGAAAAATATAGTTGCACATATCTTTATCAACCTAATCATGCCTATCACTAGAAGATTCTAAAGAGGATTCCATGTGGTTCATATATTGTACTCTATTTGCATATTGTGCATCCAAGTTGTCTCCATTATTACTTATTGGTTAGTACTACACAACCTTCATCTTCATAGCATGTATGCCTTGTCCAAATTTCACCGCCTTTGCTACAAAAATGCTCCATTACCTTGCATTGTTGCTTGTTCTTCAATGAGGGCCACAAGAGCCCACTTTCAAATCAAATCTTAAGCAAAAAAAGATGGAATACTATAAACAAATATTCTAACTTCAACTCAATGAAATTAAAACATTTATGTCACTTTTATTGTATTGAAAAAAGACTTAAGATAGATACTTTATCTTGGTATTGTCTATTTTTTGAAAAATAAAGTAGAGTTTCTAAAATGGAAGTATCTATTTAAATTTTATTTTACTTTACAAAAAAATCCACAAAAAAAGACATAACATAAATCAATGTTCCAAAGTCTCCTTTGCATCAAATCAAGAGACATCTATTCTAAGATGGTATAGAAGTAGTTGCATTTGAGAAGTTGTTAATACAAAAAGTTGACATGGGCAACTAGTTTGTATTTGCTACATGTGTTTTTAATGCAAAGTTGGATATGACATTACCACTAAATGATGGTAAAAAAAAATAGGAAGGCATTGATATCGATGTGATGAAAGGGAGGGCTAATAAAAAATTGTAAAAATTGTGGGAAAAGACAACATCTCTTCATTGCTTAGGGTATGGAGTTTCATAAACCATTATATCAATTGTTTTTGAATATGTACGAGGCTTTGAGACATCACTCATGTTTTGTATAAGTTTGGAGAAATTCACTAGGGAAAAAAAATAGAAGAAGGGGAGATTCATAAATAGTTTCATACAACAACAGGTAAAACTCCTAAGGCAACAAAGCCCTGTTGTTATTTAAGAAATTATAACAATGTAAAGATGGTCCTTGCATTAGCAATATGTGTTTTTACAGTTGAACATGGTAAATAAATGAAACTTTTGTCATGTCATAATGTCATACTTTTGATAAACTATAAATTAAAAAAATCTTACTATTTTAATACCCTTTGATAGTTGTTTTTATCAAAGTTTGTAACAGAAAATTAAAATTTTGTTTTGAAAATTTGTCTTTATAAATAATATACTTTGTGATTTATAATCTAAATGCGCTTTTATTTTTATTGCTATAATGCATTTCTTAGTGATTTACAATATACTTTTGACATCATGTGAATTACTAGAAAATGGTTGTTCCTGACAACATAATATCTTTCACATTTAGCTAAACAATCGTTTGTTTTTTGGTCTTGATAGACTTGAATATTGTCTTGAGATAAGATCTAAAAAATATTGAAATATGATAATCTAGACTAAAAATGAATGGTCACACCACCCATTTGTCATGTGAGGCTACGTGCCTTGAATCTGAATGTAGGTATGTACCTACAACCATTTGAAGGTGTTTATAACATATGTATCTATAACATACATACTTTGTAATACAAAAAATATATATAACATAGGTACTTATAATATAGACACCTATAATCATAATAGACACCAAAAGATAAGTATCTATAATATAGACCCCTAAACTCATGGGCTCATAGATTCTATGCTCACATGCTAACCAGGGCTCTTTTTTTTGGCTTTAGGAAGCCAGTTTGCCCCAACTGGTGGGCCCTGGCAAAAATGGAACTGACCTGTAAGGCCAAAAAACCGGCCCCTGTCGCCACCTCAGCGTCCTGATAGATTGTCAGTGGCCAGACTGGCGACGAGGCGGCATTGGGCGGCGGGCCTTATTGCCAAGATCAGCTTCCATCATCGCCACTCTCCAGCATTAGTTTCGCCACTCCGCGCTTTCATGAACCTGTGTTTGCTTCCGCCAGCAGAAGTTCGTCGCCACTCTTTCTCGATAGGAACACTTATGTTCGCCAAGTAGTGCCGCAAGTGGTGGTTTCATATCGCCATTTATATCCTGGGACGCGGCTAGGGTTCGCCAGTCACCTGCGAGGAGGAGCTTCAATTTTTGCCAGGAGTTCAATTGTACGTTTTCGTAATGCTACGCGGTCGTGTTAGCAGACTTCTCTTCCACTTCGCATTTTCAATGCTTCTCTTTAATTGTAGGTTTCATTGCTCTCAATTCCTTACCATGGCGGCGTTGGTCCTCCCTGAGAGTTTACGGTCCTCAATGTAGTTGAATTCCACAGAAATGCCTGCTTCATTTCATGACATTGTATGCTTTGCTTGTGAGGGTTCGGCATTGGGCATTCATACCTTTCTTGTAGCTTCTTCCGTTCAATTGTCTGTGTTTGCGGGGTCGGGCTTTGTGGAGGTCCTTGTAGTAACCGCTGCATACCATGGTTTGTGGTGCTGAGGAACTCGGGGAAGATGCCATCGCCAAGGCCGTCCGCACGGCTGCGATTGTGAGGTCTGCACAGAAGGCAGCTAAGCAGGCTCTGGAGGCAGCGCGCTTGGACATGAAACGGAAGGGAAAGCAATTGGACTTCCGGAGGGAGGAGGCGAGGAAGAAGACGGTGAAGTCTTATTTCCAATCAAGTCGTGGAGCAATAGCCGGACAACCCCTTTGCTTCGCTTTGGATGGCTCCATGCCAGATGTTCCCGGAGCAGAGCCCCAATCTGGAGAAGAGTATCCCAGTGACGAAGATGGTGATCTTGCGATTACACGGAAGAGTAATTCGACATCTGTGAACACCGTTGTCACCCCGGGTTCCTCCTCAGGCTCTGGAGACACTGTTGTACTGAGCTCGAAGTCACCCCTGATAACCATTTCGGAGGACTCAATTGACACTGATGACGGCAATTTGGTCGAGGTTTCTGTTGATTCAGATGGCTCCGATGACGAGTCTGATTTCCAATCTCTACCAAAGAAGAAAGGTGCGACACTGCGTACAAAGGCGGAATCGGAGCGATCAAGGTCCCAGAAGCGGTATGACCGTCACAGGAAGTTCCAAACTCTCTAGGCTGCCAAATTACCATGGGCTGAGGAAATCATGGTATCTGACGGCATATTGCACATGGTCCGTTGTAAGGTCTGTTCTTCTTTTGACAGGAAGCCATGCATTATGGCTCCAAAATCTGACACTTTGTTCAAGCATGACGGCAAACGCATTGCGAAGAAGGACATACCATAGCATAAGGTCAAGGTCGGAGAGAGCTATATTGCCACCCAATGCAAACATCGAAAGAACTTGCGCTTGTATGCAGCGAAGGCCCCTGCCACAGTGCTCGAGCAGTTGAACAATTGTACCACCTTGGAGGCCAGAAAAAAAAGAGTGCAATTTGCAATGTTGTTTCAGCTACTGGCCGACGGTCGTCCCATGACCAAATTTGAGTCCCGCCAATCTCTATACACGTTGCTCAATGTACCTGATTTACCAGCAGCTCACTGGTGTGACAATTCGGGCTGGGTTATGGCCACTTACATGCACAAACAAGTAATGGATGAGACACGCAACATGATCAATGTTGCTAGATTCATGGCCATCACTGTCGACGAGGTCACAGCAGTTGATAATAGTAGTTTTTTGTCAATCCATGCATATATAGTGCAAGACTGGGTAAGAATTCCATTGCTTATTTCTTTGCAGCATGTGGATTGTAGTCCCACAGCTGAAAATCTGACGGAGTTGATCATGGGGGCTGTGAGAACGGGCGGTGGTTTGAATGCAGAGACCGCAGCCCAGAAAATCCTTAGCTTTGGCGCTGACGGTGCATCGATGTTGCAAGGAACTTGCACGGGTGTCACTCAACAAATTAAAGAAAGGCATGCTCCGAATGTCATTGGTGTACATTGCGTTGCACACCGTTGCAATCTAACCTTCAAGGCATTGTCGAATTTGGCAATTTTTGGCGATATTGAGAAACTCCTTTCTGTCACGTATGCTTATTTCTGTAAGAGCCGTAAGCGTTTCAGTGAATTCAGGCAACTTGCAGAACTCACAGAGACAAAGGGCCTGAAGATGCTACGTAATGTACAAACACGGTGGGTGAGTTTAATCGAACCTCTCCGACACCTGCTGTCGGAATACAGAACACTCATTTACAAGATGACAACCGATCTCACCAGCAATAACAAGGCAGAGGTGCGTTGACGTGAACCCCCTCCCTCCTCTGACATTGTTTTCTCTCATTTTCGTAACTATGATTTTACTTGCAGACTTCAATGTTTTAACCATCGTACTTGGCATTTGCATGATAATATACCGATTGTGTTTTATTAACAATTTGTTCTTTGCCTTTCGCAGGCTTGCTTAGTGTTGTTGCTGGACCCGTTCACTGTTCTTGGGATGTGTGCTTTGCTTCCATTACTTGAGGCAATAGACACGCTGGTGGTATTTGCACAGAAAAGGGATGTTTATATATGCGACTTTATTGCTGTTGTTAAAGTATGTCAAGCATCACTTCATTGCATGTATGAAGACAAAGCTACGGCCTTTAGCTCTGACGAGTTCTGGAGCTTCAAGAATTTGCTTGACACTAGCCACGAACAAATCCACATAAAGTGGATTACTGATTTGAATCACGATGACTCTGCTATCTTGTCATTTGTGTGCCATGGTGAACAGATCAATGCTGAGCACAAAGGCGCGCCAGTTGACCGAGCAGTGTGGGCCACTTTGCTGACGACAGTGAAGGCGGAATGCAGTAGTAAGTTCATGCAGCAGCGGCATTCTACACTTTAGTTCAGTATTTCCTTTTTTTGATTAAGTTCGTATGTTGCTTGACGTCGTTATCCAGGCGTAGTACTTCCATTTTTAACATTCGATTGTGTTGTTTGCAAATCATAGCATTAGAATGCATGTGCAATGTCATTCTATTGTATCTCTTGAGCTTGTGTCATGTCTGTTTAGAATCGCCGGTGATGCATGAACTGAGTTTGCTTCATGTGGTTTTCTACTGTGCAAGTGCTGCGAGTAAGTTGGTGGAGGAGCTAGATTGTCGTTTTCCTGCCCAGCATGTTATGAATGCATTCGGAATTCTTTACCATCAATTCTGGTGCACACCAAACGCAGAGGACATGTTTGATAGTCACCTCCGCACTCTCATGGAGACATACGGTCATGGTAAAATTTGGGATGAGGGTGATAAAAAACTCCTCATCAAGGCTGTCATTGACCGTGATGCTCTCATTTCTGAGCGGGCATTGTTTAAAACTTGCATGAAGAGCAACGCGCGGGCTGCAATGCTTCCCCCTTTTGACATCAATCCACTAACGAAAATTTGGCGTGTCCTTCATGGGAACCACAATTTGACTCAAAACTTTGGGGAGTTTTTGAAGCTTGCCGAAATTGCTGTCGTGCATGTCCTTGGGTCTGTGGAAGACGAACGTTTGTTTTCAAGTGTGGGATTTCTGAAGTTGAAGCTGAGGAACAACTTGGAGGAGCACATTCAAACTGTCGTGGGAATGTATTCCCAACGCATTTACACTCTAGACTCCTTCCCTTACCAGCAAGTGTTCGATGAATGGTTCACAACTGGAGATCGCGGCAGGTACTTGGCTAGCATATAATTAGTATTCGGCCGCTACGGAAGTAGTCGTTGGAAAAAATAGCAGGTAACCCACAGCATTAGCCGGCACGTAGTGCTATATTGTAATGACGACGTTGGTTGAGATTCATTTTGTATGTGAATCCCATCGTCTTCTTAGGTTTGCATGTGTCTGTCATTTGCGGACTTACATATTATAAAGCAATGTTTATTGAATCAATGCATGTCTGGATATTCAACTATTATTTCAAGTAACAATTTTTTTAACTATGGTTTCCAATCAAGGCAGGTGGAGGTTGCATCGGGACACCCCGGTGGGCTTCTTCGATTGTGTGCATAATGCTTTCTAAATCCTACTTCTTGTTTTACTGCATTTCTAATTTTGGAAAACCAATTGCTAATAATGCCTTCAGGTGTTTTATATTTTGGTAGGTCTTGAAATAGTCCTGAACCCATCCAACTTTGTCGATTGCCTTGCATAATCTAATTACTTTGCTAGTGAGTTGAACATGAACGATGTTGGTGCTTGGATCGTTAGAACTTGCATTTCCAGGGTACTAAACACTTCACCGTTTCTTCCTGTGTTATTATTGTTCTTTGATTGTTTTGCAAGGAACTTACTGTAGCATCGGAGGGGTTTGGGGGGGGGGGTGCAGGTCCATTGTCCAGGTTGGTCACACTTCAACGTTTCTGTGAGCTTATTAGACAAGACAAAGGTGGCAATATTTTGTTTGAGTGTTTCTTGTGAATTTTTTCATTTGAACGTAACAGGTGTGTTTGGGACTTTGGGACGCTGCAAATGCTGGTCATACACAGATGAAGGGTAGTGAATGTAAAAGGCAGCATTTGCCATGAAATGCACCCTCATGTCGCCAAGTCCAAAACTACCGCTCTGTAATTATCTCCTAATTAACCCCACTTTGCACCCCCATGTCGCCACAGTAGTTGCCTGGAAATTGGAGAAGTCGCCAGTCTGGCACTTGGCCTTCCCAGAGGTATCGCCATAACAATTCTCCGAGACTAATTTCTGTCGCCAGACTTTGCACCAGTTCTTTCCAAACATCGCCACCTTAAAACTGCGCAGCAGAAGACCCCGTCGCCACACCAACCCTGACCACAAAATAAATATCGCCTTTTCTTTCATTTGGAAAATCTGAAAAAAAAAGCCCTGATGCTAACACTTCTAGGTGGTCCTTCTATGAATTTATCCATTTTTTGGAGGCTACTCATTTTGTCAAATACAATACAATGTTTCTATTATTTAGTAGCAACAATGCAATTTGATACTATTCACAATATTTAGTATAATATTTTATAACAATGTACAAGTCTCCAAAACACTGTCACAAATCCAAAAATCATAGGCTCAAAGCAATGAAACATCTTTTGTGTGAGTTGTGGAACTTAAGGCAAATATTCTTTCGTATGTATCCCTCTTCAATTTTAATGAAAATTTATAAAACTTTAGATAACATTTTGTTTTTCATTCAACAATTATTTTTAAAAATGCAACCAAATAATTGCAATTTGTTTCTTTGATTCCAATGGATTTGCAACTAGTTTCTCCTAAGTTGAAATCTCAAAACATTTAACTAAAGAAAATTTATGACCTATCTATAAATAATTTAAAAATAAATAAAATTTGACAATCAATCTAATCTATAGAGGCATAGAGTCCATTGTAGAGGGATGAATGTAGATCTAAATCTTTTAAGACAATATAATACAGTTAGAAAAAAATTTATAACATAATTATTCCAAATCTTACACAAAAATGTAATGCAACAAATGACTACAATAGATTTATTGCTAAAGAATAGACAAAAATTATTTTTTCAATGTATATGGATGAACTGAATTTGTTTCCTATTGCTTCCACAAGGCTAGGTTACACAAAGCATTAAATCGGTTGTTTTAAAGTTATCCATTTTAAGGCCAGAAGATCTTCTAATGTTAGCCATTTTTTCTAGTGGAGAATTAATTTTTAAATAATTTTGCAATTTCAATATTGTTTTATCATTACCAAAATTTTCATTAAATGGTTGTTTTATTAAATTCTTTAAAGACATTGCACAATTAGTGTAGCAGTACACCCAAAATTTTCATCTGACAATGATTATGTGATAGAATTTTGAGTTATAATATTTTGGAGTACAAACATGTGAATATAAAAAACTTTAAGAAATGTATATATTTTTAATAAATTATATTTATGAATTACATTTCTATGTATTAATAGTTTATTTTAGTTGCTTGTCTATTTTAATTGTTATGTATTAATACCTTTTTTGATGGCTTTTCTATTGGAATGTGTATGAAAATAAAATTCTTTACGTTAAAATTTTGATCAGTTTTCAAAAAATTAAGATCAAATATGTGTAATTTTTTCTATCAAAGTTTGGATAGAAAGTAATAAATTTAATATTAAAATGAAAGTTTTGTAATTTAGAATCTTTTAGATTAGTTAATTTTGACATACTAATATTTGTTTATAAGATTGGCGTATAGTTCATAGGTTGATATGTCTCACTTTATTCTTCATTGTCTGTATGTGTTATATTTTAGAAATTAATTTAGGACTAATTTTTTTAATAGAGTGCACTATTGTTTGAAGAATCGTTTAAACAAAGTAAGTTGATCATACTATGCATTAGCCATGACCTATCTTCAAATCTAAAGACATTTAGAGGCATCTAAAGGCAACCAATAAAATAATAAAGTAATTTATCCTATTTGTATATGTGACATTAATTTATCAAAGACCTACTACTTTAAATTCATGTATACCAACAATGGTCTTTAAGACCAAGGTCTTTAATTCAATCAAGTTTGTTGATTGTCAAAACTAACCCTAAATCCTAATTTTTTTAACCTTGTTGCATTTCACCTTCCTAGATGAACTAGTCTTACATTTTGATTGCAACAAAATGAACCTAATTTTATGGTGCATGTAGGCATATTACCTCACATGACATGTAATATGTGAATAAAAGATTATGCAACACAAACCTAGGGGTCATTGCATGAAAGATTGTTCCATTTAGTAGTAGTTTGCCAAAAACTAAAGTTTTGACAATGAATATTGTGAATACTAGAAGAAAAAGCTCTTGCATTGATTTTAGACTATTGATTGTACTCAACATCTATAGTACTATTGACAAGTGTCTTTCATGTACACTTTATAGTCTTAGTTGTATCCACTAATACTATGTCCCAATTTTTTACAAAAAAAGAGTATGTCAAGGTTTTAACTTATAGTAAATCTACTACAGTGGACCCCCCCCTAAAAAGTGGCCATTTTGAGGACTTAATGGTGATTGAATTTCACCAAAAGAATGAGCTCAAAACCATTTTCAATATTTAGAAGTGCGCTCATCACGGAACTCTATTTACACAAATGTGAAGGATATAAAACTATCTATTTTTAGATGACTCTAATACAAAACATGCTTGCCTTATATGGAAATAGACCAAAGAAATTTCAACTCCAAAGTCTAAATCATTAATTTTAGGTACTTGATAGTACTAAAATATCCTAAACTTGAAAGTACAATAAATTAACAAAATACTTTTAAATATAAACTAATTTTTTACATTCTTTGAAAAATAAGGGATATAGTTAAAAGAAAAATCCATCTCTAATTCAAGTTTATTTAGTTCATGCTACAAAAATTATCCCCTAAAGGTTTTTGACTATATTTTCACCAAAACCACTCTAAAACTGTCATTTTTAAGACAACCACCAAATTTTAGAAAAAAAAACAATTTAGGACAAATTTAGCCGTAGAATCTTTTATAGTAAACTGATTTGAAAAGATGCGGAAAAAATTTCAGAAATTTCCGCCGTGTAGATTGCAAGATATTAGTGTTTGAAGTTATAAAAATCCTTTTTTTACCACTGCAAAAATCCGGGCAGCTGCACTTCAGAAGGCAATATTTGTATGAAACAAAGTCCAAATGGTTGTAACTCTTTGGATTCATTCTTAAATTCAAGCTGGCTACATGCTTGAAAATTTTCAAATCATTTGGAATTGTGCAACATGTACAAAAAAAATAGTAAGTAGAAAGAAGTAGAAAATGAGCCAAAATACTAAATTGTAAATAATTTATTTATGGTATTGAAAAATTCCAATCCCAATGGTAAAAAAGGGATAATAAACAATCTACAACTAATGTTGTTGTTTTTTTCCAAAAATATTAAAAACTGAATTAAATAAAGGATTTCAAACTTTTTTGGTAATGTATAGATTCTATAACTAGTGGCAATCTACCCCAAACTAAAACTCCTCATAACTTTTGACTCATTGATTAAAATGGGATGATCCAAAGCTTCCTACTTAGATAAAAATCTAATAAACCAATTTCAAATTTTTTTTTTTTTTAAAGTCATTTTTAAAGAAATTTTCTGAGCTGCCCAGGCTGCCCAAAGTTCAAAGAAAATCACATATCATGCAATAATTTTTTAACCATGTAGTCAAAAGTTACAAAAATTATTGGGCCTTAAGCTACTCCTTGGGCACATGTTGTGTGAAAATTTCGAAGAAATAAAAGAAAAGCTCCATCCGTAGTGAGTTGCCCAAAATCGCTATGTTGCCAAAAAAATGCAGTTTGATCCTTTAGGGGTTATAGTAGATGATAAGTCCGTGACACTACATGTGACATAAAAAAGAGCAATGTGTTTCTTGCAATGACCCTTAGGGTGATTGCAAGAAACACTGGTCCTATTTTGAGTCACAATTGGAGTGATCTTTTTTCTTTTGCTATAACTTTTGAATCCCAAGTCCTTAGAATATGAAATTTTTACTGGAGATGTCTAACTTGATGTTAATCAAATCCCTTGTTTTTTTGAAATTCAAAAGAAATTCAAAATTTAAAAGTGGATTTTGATAACTTGTCACAATTTGAGGTTTAGGGTTTTTCACTAAGTTAGAAGTATCCAAATTTAATGATCTAGAGTTAAAAATTTTGTGGTCCATTGCCACACTAGGATGGCATATGCCTACCAGGAAGCATCTAAAAATATATTATTTTATGTCCTCCATGTCCATGTAAAAAGGGTTCCATTGCGCAAGCATTTTTAAACATTAAAAATGGTTTCAAGATTATTCTTTTTATGAAATATCATTACTATAAAGTCCTCCCAAGGGGACAAATTTCATTTTTTCTTAAAATTGTTTTTCCTATTTTTTACAAATTAATGTCTAGTTTATTTTAAAATGTAGTAACTCTATTTTGTGAATAACTTTTTACCTAGATTTTTTTAGATCTCAAACTTTGGCAACATGTTATCTTTAGTATTAATATACTAATTATTTAATTTATTTTTAAATATTTTTTCCAATAGGTCATAATATAGAGAGTATTGTGAGAGATGCTACAAAAAATGGTTAGTGTTTCTTGCAATGACCCCTAGGCACACTTGCATAATTTGAACCCATGCCATTTTCAAGTCAATCACAATAGGAAAAGGCCTCAAAGGCATTGAGGCATTGAAGTCCTTACAATTCCTACATGCGCATCATGTTCAAAGTTAGTTTAATCTAATACAATGATAGAGTTAGAGTTGTTACTATTGAATAGGCCTGCTACAAAATTGATTCTTTGCCGTTGTTGGATAAAATTAAACACGAGTGTAAATAATATTGCAGACGTACTATGTAAACCACATAGGAGCTATCTAAATTAGAATTTTGTCTAGTTAAGTATCTAGCAAAAAAATCTTTGCACATTCTCCCATTTATTTTTAGAGGATTCTACATGCTTTTAATGATAAAAATGGAACTAGACATTCTATTTTCAACAACTAGCCAAAAATAAGAGTATATTAAAGTAAATATTACCAAAAACAAACAAGAATAGTTAGATTTTGAGTCAAGGTGAGCAAGATCTCTAGGCACTTTCATGGCTTTGGTCTTTGTAGCCAAATATTCTATTAGCGTCAGTTGCAATAAGTATCCTACCACTCCTAGTTGAATTTTATGACTTTTTCTTCATTTTATTATAAAATTGAACAATTTGGAGAAGAAAAAGATTCAATAGTTTCTTAATCTAAAGGCTTGGACTTTGAAAACCATTATTTTACTAGAGACATCAACTAACTATAGTCAATGATGCAAAAGTCTAGTTCTTTTGTAGACACTCAACCGTGCACTAAACATAGAGCAAATTGACTATATGTGCTAAAAGATCAAGAAAATGGTTTGAAATTACCATGAAACCACATAAAGATTAGTAGGTGGTTGTCATATAGACATAGAAGAAAAACTCAATACTCGTGAAGAGATATAAAAAACAAGATGGGTGATTCTATCAACATTGTATTGCGGATTTGAGTATTGACTCCAAACCATATTGTTTAATACATGAGGCAATGAAAGCATTAGGATATAAACAAATGAAGATATAAACTTTCAAAGTAAGGAACGTAGGAAGGCAAGTTCTAGTCTATTGTGGGGATCATTAGGCATGGAAAATAATCTATGGGATACACAAATAAAAATTATAACCTCAACATGGAAATTTTTGAGGTTATCAGTCTCACAAGGGAGATATCAAGCAGACTTAGATCAACTCCAATCTTAGTTTTAGAAATCAATTCAATAGTATTTAACATTTGATTGTTTAATTGATAGCTCATATATTGATAGTAGATTAGTTAATAAGAATTCACTATAATCTACATATATGGTCATCCTAAACCACTTAGCTATATGCATGTGTTTGATGGACTCCATTAGAAGAAAATGAGGAGTTTTGCAACTACAAAGAGCAACTAGTTTTTTGGGTTGCATCGGACATTTGTGGTTGGTGAGAACTTCAAGGCCTCTAGTTGTCATGGACAGTCATATTGTAATTGCAAGGCAAAATGGGATTGTTTCTCATTTTGATAGCTTGCTTGAAACTTCATCCATGCGCTTTATACCATGGTCGCTTACGTGGTATTTGCTGCCATATGAAGTTGGTCATTCAATTAGTGACTTGTACAACTTATTGGTGACTCATTTGTGACTTCATTGTGACTTGTCTGTGACTCATCTGTGACTTGTTTGCATCTTGTCAATGACTTCATTGCAACTTGTTTGTGACTTGTAGAATTTGTAGATTTCAAAATCTATAAAATGTAAAAATCTACAAAACATAGAAAATTACTAAATGTAAAAATCTACAAAATACAAAATTTTTACTAAATGCAAAAATCTACAAAATATAGAAAATTACTAAATGTAAAAATCTACAAAATACAAAATTTTTACTAAATGCAAAAATCTACAAAATGTAAAAATTTACAAAATATAAAAATCTACAAACTTCAGAAATTATGTTAAGAAAATTCATTATATAAGGATACAATTACTTACAAGTCTTATATATATCCAACCTAATGGTACTCTTGACAACTTATATGGAACAATTGATATAAGAATCAAAAAATGATTTGAAAACAACTAGGAAATGACTACTAAACAACTAAAAAACAACTAGGAAACAACTAAGAAATTACTACTATTATTTTACAGTTGCAATTGTTTCCTAGTCATTTCTTAGTTGTTTTTTGCAACTGCAAATCGGCACGGTGGATATTTGATACAATATGGACTAGTCCACATTGACAATTGATGAATATTGGATGGAAAATAATTCACATTCATTCTAAATATGAACTATGTTACAACTTTCATAATCCTACACTTCATTTTACAACTCTTTTGTGACTAAAACAATGTATCCATTTCATTCTACAATTACTTCACAACTAAAATATTGTACTAATGATGTAAAGCAATGACATAAGAATTCGGTGCAAATAGGAAGGGTTATAGTCGCAGGATAATTGTATAGGACACTTAGTTATATTTTAGCCAATTGTGGCGGTCACAATTTTTTTCTAGTGCTCAAAGTGAATATTGTAGTCCAACATCTTTGTGTAATTACATGGTATTTATTATTCTACACTTACCACTTTAATTGTATAAATTAGAAAGTACTCCATACTATTTAAAGCAAAGACAAAAAAATGCTTATGGATTCTCTAACATACTACACATTCCTACTAAATACTTAATTTTCTTCCTAAAGTAAGGTTTTTGGCTACATACACTAGAAGAAAACCCCGTTTTTGCTGTCGTTGCAGTGCAACGTGCCATGTTTGTTGAGATGTCACGCGTTAAGCAGTGAACGGGTGCAAAAGAATGAATTTGATTTGATGTTGCAAAAAACGTGTGAGATTAAGTTAGAAAACAAGTAGATGTCACCATAGACAAAGATGTTTTTAACGATGTTTAAAAAAATAAGCTGATGTTTTGTTATGACATCTTAGAAAACATAGACTGCCACGTCAGCATGAAGTCCATTTTCATTATGGATAAATTACTAAAAATTACTACGGTCAATGGAAAAATATTGACCTTATATAAAAAATTTAGGAAAAAGGCAATGACGTGGCATGCTTTCCAAAAAAAAGAAAAATGGATGGATGAAAATGGATGAGTTCCATGGATGAAAACAAATAGTCTTTATACAGGTGGGGAGGTGGAAGAGAGACAATTGATATGGGATATATCAAAAAAAAATTGTGTTCAAAGTGAAATGTTCACAAAAACGTCAAGATGTCTGAAACAACATCTCTATGTTTAAAAAAACATATACACGTCAAAAACAACATCATGTAAACAAGTGAAATAACCATATTCTACTTGTCCCATATTGTTTGTCTTTCCATGGGCAGAGTATGGATATAAATACAATGTCCTTATCCTTCATTTTTATTAACTTTTAATGAAGTAATTCCTTCATTTGGCCATTAAAAATTCCCTTAATGGTTGATGGTAAGTTTTCTTCAATTTTTGTTGAATTCAGAAAAAAAATTTGTTCATTTCATTTTTTTTATTTATATTAAATTTTTATTGATATTGCCTTGTAGGTAGGGTATGTAGCAATTGATGTTTGAAAAAACATGTAATTTGACGTTGTAAAAAATGTCTAATTTGACATCTCAAAAAACACCATTAAATTATTCAAATGATACAAAAATGAGCTGATGTGGCCTCCACGTCAGTGACCACGTCACAGTTTCCCGCCTCCACGTCAGTGACCACGTCACAATTTCCCGCCTCCACGTCAAAGACCACATCAACAATGGCATGGATGGAAAAAAAGATGACGTGGCAGTTTTAGAGCATGTGGCGCTGACATGGCGCTTACGTGGCCTCCACATGTTGACCTATGCAGACCTTTGATCACCTTGTCATGTGTGACATCAAGAAAAAACAAGCTTGAAAACAACGCGTTTTTTGTGATTTTTGCACGTTTTTTGCCCGTCAATTCAAACGGATTTTAGGAGACATCTACGCTGATTATTTCCGCGTCAAACAAGACGCCGTCTCATGTTTTCTGCAACATAAAAAAAAAAAATTGTTTTCTTCTAGTGATATTAAAATTCAAAATTTTTTACTTGGTTCTTTTTTCTTACAAAAACTTGACTCACCTTCAATATTTTGGCATCTTTTTTTAGAATGTTTTTTTTGCTAAACTTGCCCTAAAACTATGTCAAGGTAGAAACTACATATTTCATGGTGTTAAATTCACTATATTATATTAAGAGATGTTTCGGAAGTACATTTACCTCATTTTTTTTTTTCAAATGATGCATAATTGACAAACAAAATGCAGAATGAAACTAAGTGTTAAATAATAATCTGAGACTTCATGCAGAATAATTATTAAAACTTTACAAACAATTTGACAACCTCAAGTTCTTGCATATGAGTGACCAATTTGATTCCAAATTAGTCCACATCGATTTGCACCTTATTAATAAATGTACAAGAATACCATCAAATAAATCCACAATGTAAACATAACTATAATTGAAGTGATCCTATGCCTAAAATTTGGAGATACTAATGGCACATTGGAATATTAAAACAAACATTTATTACGTATTGGTACAATTGAATGATGCCATTGGAGGCCCGAACCCCCTTGGGATTATTGAGGTTCTAAACCTTCCAACAATAAATCCATTAGACTTTCAGTGGCATCCCTATTTTGTACATCTGCTACCTCAGTCTGCAATTCAATTAACAAATATTTTCACACACAAAAACACATGTTAGTAGATATGCATATTGAAGCCATGTATACATTAATTAATATTTATTTTTTGGTTTAAAATCATTATTAATTGAAAATAAATAAATAAATTGGCATGTTTTTTTACATTTAATCTATAACAACTTGGTGGCCTAAAAATGTCCAATGGATTATAGAGAATCTCTCTATGTAAGATAGAAATGCAAATGTTCAACCTTGGATTTTTGGGTGAAAGGGAAGGTCTTGCATGATAGTAGTTTGACCTCCAATGAGTGTTTGGTTTTGTTTTTTTAAAGATGCGGCAGCCTAAAAGTGTCCAATGGATGACAAAGAATCCTTCTATGTAAGATAGAAGTGCAAATGTTCATC
Organism: Antitrichia curtipendula; assembly: GCA_951230915.1. Taxonomy (NCBI): domain Eukaryota; kingdom Viridiplantae; phylum Streptophyta; class Bryopsida; order Hypnales; family Leucodontaceae; genus Antitrichia; species Antitrichia curtipendula. The sequence continues at coordinate 33,516,227 of OX579635.1, forward strand.
TTTGAAATTTTGTGTGAAAAGGGGACACCTTGCTTAGTAATTCGACCTCCAATGAATGCTCTTGAGTTTTTTTAAGGACGCCGCAAACACTAAGTATCCAATGGATGATAGAGAATCCTTCAATCTATGTAAGATAGAAGTATAGAGGTTCATCCTTGGAATCTTGTGTAAAAAGGGGAAGATTTGTATAGGAGTTTGACCTCTAATGACTGCTCTTGGTTTTTTTAAAGGATGCAACCAACACTAAGTGTCCGATGGGTGATGGAGAATCCTTCTATGGAGGACAAAAGTGCAAACGTTCATCTTTGCAATTTTGTCTAAAAAGGGTAGGTCTTGCATAGTAATTTGACCTCCAATGACTACTCTTGGTTTTTTAAGGACGCCACAAATACTAAGTGTCTAATGGGTGATTGACAATCCTTCTATGTAGGACAAAAGTGCGAACGTTCATCTTTGCAGTTTTGTCTGAAAAAGGTAGGTCTTGCATAGTAATTGGACCTCCAATGACTGCTCTTGGTTTTTTTAAGGACGCCGCATATACTGAGCGTCCAACGCATGATAGATAATCCTTTTATGTAGGACAAAAGTGCAAATGTTCACCCTTAGAATTTTGTGTAAAAGGGGAGGTCATTATAGGGTTGAGAATACCGTACAAATTACGTTAGTATAAATTGATGACCGGTCCCAAACCTGGTCAATAAGATCAGTTGTGACATCCGACGAGGTCCGATCAACTAAATCGACTTCGCCGGTAATTCCGGCCATTACTCGTCGAGAAGCTTGTTCGGTGGCGTCCAACTCTATCATGACATTGTCCTCAAAAGAAATCCATGAGTCAAGGACATTCATCAAACGACTCATAACGAGGTCGATGCCATCCACAGCTCTTTCAGAGGTATCCAAGGGTGGGGTGACCTCGTCCGCCTGCAAATCAATGTTCCGGGAGAATTGCTAGTTAGTTCATCGTTGACCAGTGGAATTGGGAAAAAAAACTGGTTAAAATTTGGAACCATGGGGAAAAAAATTGGTGAAATTTTTTATAAAAGTTTATATTCAAAGCATAAAATAGAAAAATAAAATAAAATTGGGTACTTTAAAAACTGTTCCAGTGCAGGACCGTAAAAGAAAATAGCCTCATGAAACTCAAGAAAATACCCTAAATGGTGGCCCACAAACCAAAATGAGCTATTTTGGGGATTAAAAATTGAAGATTCTTTTTGACATTCAGAAATCTATATTTCGTTAACTGAAACACAATCACTTTTATTATAGATTTAATGAAATTATAGTTTCATATTTTCACCATTATTTTAGCAATGGTGGTTTTAAGTGCAAGTCACTATCCCTCAAAAGGGACATACACAGATCATCAATTAATTAACCACTGCCGCAAATAAAGAAATAAAAAAGAAATAAAACACTTGACTCACCCATTCACCTTTCAAAACCCAAACCCAAATATAGAATAAATACAATATCATATATAGAATATGGATGTTATACGGAATATTTGTACTATACAACATATATATACAGAATGCAAGTCATGGTTATTAACCCCATATCCATTTGTAATCTAGCATGTTCAAAAAAAATATAGATATGGAAGGTAATGAATTTTTTTTATAGATATGGGGGTTATTAATTCACTCACTTAAAAAGTGAGTGGACAATGATCTCTCACTACTAACCCCTTGAAAAGAACACCCACATGGGCCAATATACAATTTTTTTTGCTATTTTTCTAAAGAAGTTATCAAAATAGTGTCTAATATTGGCATGCTATGAAAAGAATGTGAAATTCAAATGATTGGTAAAATTATTATACATACCATTATTGCCACTGCGTGACGAGAATTGACAACAACACCAAGTTCACTTTGCATTTGCTTGAGCAATTTTGGTATAAAATGAATCTCCAACTGCATATTGGAACCAAAAAAAATCCAACTTACAGATATTTATTATTAACAATCAAAAGGAAAATGCACATAGAAGTAAATAGCTCCAAATTAATATAGAGTTTGTCTTTTGGGCACATGCCAAATATAATAACTTTCAATGAGAAAATTTGAAGTAACAACATACAACATTTCAAAATTTGTAAAAAAATTAAAAAAAATATTAAGAATTTAATAAATTGCTTAACATATTTATGTAGATTATATAAAGGAAACTTATTAAGGTGTTACAATTAATCGAAAGCCAACAATTAGTATCACATACAAATCATTTTAAGCATTAATAATATTACCTCTCGCTCAACTGGGTCATAAAAGTATCCTTCTTTTGTGAGTTTGTCATATACTCCATCTGTGATTTTCTTAAGGACCCTCATTGCATTGCCCATTGCTTCAGTCTGTCAATTTCAAACAATACAGATTAGTTTGTAAAGAAAAATAAAATGTGTGCTATTGTTTTTCCTTATTAGAATATACTCTTAAAAAAAATTATGTTTAGTAATTCATCCAAAATTTGTAAACATCACAAATTATTGCACATCATCCAAAGTAATTTTCTATCCAAAAAAATTATGTGTATTATTTATAGGATTTTCCAAACATCTTTTTCTCTATATACAATGTATTAAAGAACACTTAGAATTAGCTATTGGATTCAAGCCCTACTATGAATTGCAAAATAACCCCCCTTGAATTGAAGACCTAATTTACAGCCCAATGCACTTAGGTCAGTTACATGTTCAACTACATGGCTATTGACCCTTTGTAGATAAATAGTAAATAACAATCCTTTTAAGCTTCTAAATGATTATAATATTCCTTCAAAGTTGTTCTAAAAATCATATGTTTAACAACTTTTTACTTTAACAATTTTAACACTTAATTTTTTTTTATGTTTTGTACTTTTTTAATGATATTTTTTGATGCAAATTTTTATACAATTGAATCATTGAATGATTCATTATGGTATTTTATAATATTTTAAGTTTAGCTTGTTTTTCAATCTACTGAATTTAGAATTAAGATTACTCAATAAATTTTTTTTACCCGAAGACGCAATAATTCTTCTTCTTTCAATCGAGTTTGTTCTTGTTTGAGACGCCTATCTTTTTCTTCCATCATCCTTCTCTCTGCAGCTTCCATTCGTTGGGTGGCCACGAGCTCCGCCACTCGCATTTGCTCAAACATATCCTGATTTTTTTATCTCAAAATTTTTTTAGCTAATAATCCTATTTTTTTTTCTATTTTAAAATTATCAATCTAATGCTTATTAAATGTACACAAGGTTGTTTCAACAATACAAGGAATTGTGGGAGTACCATAGATTTATTTTGAGACAAAGGGAGCACAATATTAATTAAACCTGATGGCATCGCAAGCGCTCTAATTGTTTCTCCTCTTGTACTTCCATGAACCCTTGTTCAAGAGCACGTCCAACCAAGACCTCGCACATAGGCTCAACCTCCATCTCAAAGTCAAATAAATCTCCTGGAAAGATCTGGCACATAGTCAATGATTCCATTAACCTTGCAACGTCGTTGCAGACACTAAGTGCCTAATGGATGATAAAGAATCCTTCTATTGTAAGACAAAAGTGCAAATGTTCTCAACCATCCTTGGAATTTTGTGTGAAAAGGAGAGATTTTGCACAATAGTTTGGCCTCCAGTGAGTATTTTTATTATTATTTTTAAGCAAATCATTCACATGGTACCCAAAAGGATGATTTCCAACCTAGTGTTCTGGGGTTAATCTCTAATACAAATATTTTGATTAATATCGTGATAATAACAAATTTAGCTTTACTCAAGTATTAGAATTTCCACAAAATTGATTATTTTGGAAAACTAACCTGAGTGAAGGCATCAGGTCCTGATTTCCATGGAATGAAAAATGGGGTTGCCGGTCTATCAAGGAATTCATCAGTTTGTGTATCAAAGTCATTGTATGTTAATTTTTCACTTTGGTCTTCCAGATACAAATCTGTCTGTCATTAAGATTTTACTTGTAACTTTTTGCAACATCAATTAATTTTCAATTGATAGTATTTGTGATTGAAAAAATAAGAAATATTTTATTTATATTTTAATTGTTCAAAAGCTCGAATATGACAAATTCTAAACCAACCTGAATATCCATATGTTGTCTACCCATAATTGGCTCCGGCGTATTGCTATAGCGTATTTTTTTAATCTTTCGCCATGGTTTAGGACTATCCTCTTCAACCTACTCAAAAATATTTTTTCCCATGACAAAAATTCACCATCAATTTATTACGTAAGCATATGAGATGTAGATGAGAGCTAAAATTAAAGACAATAGAAACTCACTTACACATCTTTTTTTTGTAATTATATGCAAAATATAATTTTCGATCATATTTTACTATTACAAATATGTTCATTGTAACGCATTTCATTCCTCAACATGTTCAAGAAAAAAGAAAAAAGAAAATTCACCTTGACTCTATGAAACATATTGCCTCGATGGACACGAGGATCATATGACAAGTTTTGCATTGGAGGTCGAAGTCTCGTTTGCTTGGGAGCTTTCCAACGAGGCTCTGGCTCGGCATTCTCAAGCATATCAAGTGGGCTTTCATACTTCGGCCTCAATTTATTGCCTTTATTGAATCGAGGATCAATTTCTTGACGCTTCATTACAAATGGCTTGTAAGGACCCGTCATTTTGGTCGATTGTCTCTATAATCTACAAAATGGAAAAATAAAGCTTCATATATTGAATTTTTATGTTGGCATCAAACGAAAACCCTTTATCCACTTATAAGCCTAATTGAAAATTTTCCATAAATTAGTGCATCAATTATAAGAACTAAAAACATGAGCTACTCTTGTCACTATGGAGGACTAAACTTAGGAGTAATTTAATGGTCAAGTTTGATGCATTTTAGCATAGACGTATGCAAAATTTATGAGTTGAGTAGTTTATGATTGCGAGGCAATTTTAGTTGATAATACACACAATTTGCATTCACATTAAATTAATCAAGAACATTTTAAATTATTTCTCATGATTTTTTTTAGTCCATGATTACGTTACAAAACATCATGTAGCAAAATAGAGTGTCAAAACCATTATATTCATTACCTAAAATTTACACAATCACTTAATTCAGTTAATCGAAGCTTATCTTACCTTTGGAGGAGAATTTGCAAATGCAGAAAGAATTCAAAAGAGATATAGAACAGGGTATTGAGAGATTGCAGGGGTGAAATGTGGAATTGGATGAATCTAATAACTCCAGTACACTAATTTGACCTATTAGTGAGGGTTCAAAAATCAGTATCACCTACAAAATTTCTCATAAAATTGATTAATACTCCCTCCGTCCCAAAATGTTCTTCCTGTTGGCCTTCATTTTTTGTCCCAAAATGATCTTCCTGTTGTACTTTGTGAGCTGCAAATTGGTCAAATTTAACTTTTGGTTGTTCTCTAGGACTAACAAAACAATTCCAAGCAATAGTTCCCCCTCCATCTATGCAATCACTAATCAAAAGACAAATATAATGGTTGAAGGGGTCAATCAACACTTTTTGTTTTTATTTTTTGCATCTCTTTGAATATTATCTAATTGAAGGAAATGAAGGTTTTGGGAGGCAAAATATAGGTCCACATATGGTCTTTGATTTATACTAACCACCCACAAAATGACGATCTCACACTCAATAATTAAATAACCACTGGTGCTCTTTGAAAATACCCAAAAAATTTCACTTTTCAATAATTCAAAACTACACTTTAAAAAGGGCTTCAAAACTCAAAGTTTCAAGGGCAATAGGAGTACACCAAACTCCATATGTAGTGCAAAACAGGCTTTAAAAATGTTATTTTTAGTCTTAATCCGGAACATTTTGTCTAACAGGAAGATCATTTTGGGACGGAGGGAGTACAATAATATTTTAGCCTACGATTATTGTGAAAGGTTTGGGAAGCCTAATTTTGGGTGCAACATGGTGTTTTTGTGTATTTGGCAAAGAAGACATATAAATTGATGTATAAAATTGTGACATAAGCTTATCCCTTAAAGTTCCGTGACTCTGTTTTCACTGAAAACGCTCAAGAACTGCCGTTTTTAGTACAAGTACCAAATTTTTGAAAAAAACTTTTTTTTGACTCATGTAACCGTAGGATATTATAGTATGCTGACTTGAGAATATGTGGTAAAAATTTCAGAAATTTCCACCACGTGGATTGCAAGATATAAACATTCAAAATCACTGAAATTGTTTTTTGACCCCTGCAATAAATCGGGCAGCTGCACTTCAAAAGCTCACTTTTCTATGAAAAAATGTCCAAAATGGCGGTGCTTCTTTGGATTCTTTTTCCTAAATAAGTTGGCTAAATGCTTGAAAAATTTCACATCATTTGGAATTGTATAACATATAGGAAAAAAAATAGTAAGTAGAATGAAGTAGAGAATGATTCAAAATACTAAATTGTTAAGAATTTAGATATGAAATTGAAAAATGCCAATCCCAATGGTTGAAATGTTGTATTAAACAATCTACATCCTATGATTTTATTTTTTTCAAAAAAAATTGAAAATTGAGTAAGATAAAAGACTTCAAAGTTTATTTTAGAGTAGAGATTCCAAAACTGCCCGCAAACTAAAACTCCTCATAACTTTTGACTCATTGGTCAAAATGGAATGATTAAAAGCTTTCCACATATAGATAGCTCTAGAAAACCAGTTTCAAATTTTTGTTTCTGAAAAAAGTGATTTTTTCTGATCTGACCTAACTGCCCAGCTGAGAAAAAAAGTAACATATTAGGCCATAACTTTTGACTCGTATTTCCAAATGTCATAAAATTTAGTTCAAATGAAAGGTACTCCTCGTCCACAACTTCTATTAAAATTTCAGCCTCAAACTTGTAAATCTCTGGCCACATGTACCTGCCCAATTTTTTTATGTTGCCAAATTTTGCAGGCTGGTCCTTTAGGGGTTCTATTCGTGTGAAGTTGGTACCTATGACATGTAGAACTATCAATTTGGATCTTTGTTGCATCTCATTTCTCAAAAGTTACAAAATGGTCATATATTTAAACATATATTGTGTTGTATTTGGGTTTATATGTTAAAATGACAATCAAATGGAAGATGCTAAGTGTCAAATTATCCATTCAATGGTGTATGTCTTGCTATATTTTAGTACATAATTTATATTACAGGAGTCAAATGTGATACCATATACAATATGTTCTCCACCTATCTTTAAAAGTTAAATTTTTAACAAATAGTGTGATTTGAAAAAATTACCGTAGTCTTTTGAATACGCACTCATAGGACAAATCAAAGTACAATAGAAGCAACATATAAAAGAAAGGAATACATAATACAACACTAACATCCTTTTATCACCATTGGTTGATAATGCATTCATTTGCACCATGAGATATTTAGTTTTTACACATATGTAATTATTTATTTCACAAAACTTGGGCATTAAGCACCTAACGTTGAATGCTTTATATTTTATAATCTTTGAACTATTCTTGAGATTTTTTGGAAAGAAAAGATTCATACATATTTGCAACTTTTATAAAGTGAATCAATAAGTAGCTCTTGTGTGTAGTTTAAATGGATGAATTTTGTTTGATCACTTTAATAAATTGGAGCATTGCTATTGGTGTTTTCACATATCTTCTATAAGTCACTAGAATATTACTCTCCTCTATTTTCAAATAATATCAAAGTTCCTTTGTGTTTTACAGAAGAAACACTAGTATTAAAAAACAAAGGAGATAATTCTTTTGTGAAGATTTGAATTAATGTGGTTTATTAAAGAAAATGTGAAAATACATTCTATACAAAATATTGGTTGAAAAAAATTAAAGAATGTAAAATTAGTTCACCTACAACATTTGTATCACCAAAAGAATATTCATTTGTGTAAGGTAATATATCACGGTAGTATTACATCTTATTCTATTATAATAGTGGGACTTTGGCATATTACGGTGCCATGTTTCTAATTCAGTTTCATCAATTGTTTGTGAAAGAATATCAACTTTGAAATCCAAATCCTGTAAAATGTCATTTATTTATTTTCAACATTTTAGAATTAATTCATTTAGAGCTTGTATACACTATAAGAAAACAATGTCTAAATTGACATGTTTGAATTGATAGAAAAATGTCCGAATTGACTAAAAATGTCAAAGTTGACATTGTTCTCTTGTGGTCAGTGATAGTATAAGCTCAAGTAATTTGGATGAATTTGGTCTAATAAGTGTAAATATTTGGATGAAAATTAGATAAATATATATGATGGTAGCAAATTAAACTGAACTAACCCCTTAAGCCCCGAGGGTGTTTTCTGCCCAAAGCCACTCAAAACTACCACTTCTGTTGTATTCACTTTAAAAAACAAATTTTTTTTTGTTTATTTGGGAATTTAACCATATGATCTTGTACTTGACTTGTCTGAGATCATGTAGTAATAATTTCATCAAACTTCACTGTACGGATTGGAAGATATTAGCATTCAAAGTTGAACAAATTTTTCTTTTCCAAGAAGATGCTTAAATTGCCCAAAAAACTAAGATTGTCCATAACTTTCTCATCCCTGGTCCAAATATAATGAATCAAAGCTTCACGTATAGGTAAAAACATAATCTTTTAGGAAAAAAATTCAAAATAAAATTATTTTGACTATTTGTAATTTTTTTTGGACTGCCCGCTAATCTCCATTTCTTGCTCATTGTGCCATAACTTTTTCATCCGTCATCCGATTGAAACAAAAACTATATATTTACAAAGCTCTTGCTAAGCTATAGAAACTCAAAAAATCTCAAAAAAATTCACTTCAAATTAAGACAATAGGAACCTACTTGGACCCAAATTGTCCCCCAAAGGGACAAGCAGGACTTTAGGGATTAAATTGGATGATAATTACACTATTGGGAATAGAACCAAAGTACTTTATAATAGATAATGCTTGTATTGATTTTGTATGAAATACTATGAACTTCTATATCAGTGCAGTGTATTGATTTTGTTTAATTTTCAAATGAATATAAATTATTATAAATTATTATTATCAATTTTTTGGATATTGATATATAAAATTATCAAAATTTTGATATACTATAGATTTTGCATAATTACTTATAAATTTGACCCATTCTTTTTTAAGATTTCAAAATTTAACTTTAAAGACAACAAATGGCAACATCAAAATCCATCATTTAACTATTTTTGGTTTTAAATTATTTTTTATTTCTATATTTCTATTTTCTTCCTCCTCTAAATTTGATGATTTTGTGTACATTTAATGAGTATATAGTTCATCTTTTGGATCCAAAAATGAGTTTGGAAAATGAATCCTATTAAAATTTTGGCAAAATTTTGTTAGTAAGTAGAATCATCTACATAAACAAGGAAGGCAATTGGATTTGTCCTACTAGTGAACTCAAGGTTGATGATAACTATTCTACAACAACACCTAAAAAATTAACATCACTTAGAAATTTAGCGATACCTTAAAATTTTAAAATTTATATTTTTGTGAATATTGTCACAATACAATAAATATTTCAACGTGCATGGATATCATCAACTTTGAAAATAGTGTGACTTTAGTAAATGAATATCATAGGCTATATTAAGACAAATTATTGTACTAAATTTGGCTCACTGATTGCTTTTCTAATTAGGTTGCCTAATGAAATAAAGAGATAAAAGTATGCACCAAAACAAATTGGATTCCAAAATCTACAAAGTGGAGACATATAGTAGAAACTCAAAAGCATCTTATTTGCATCATTTGATCAATTTCTTAATTTTAGTGTGAAATATAAAAAAAAAAGTAAGGGACAACCTGAGGTTGAATTGCCCAATACCACCATCTACCTAATTCCGCCACCTACAAGACCCTCCCATTTGCGTTAGTGGCCCACCTATTTCTACAATCTTAACAACCCTTTTATCATGATGGCAATGCACTCGGGGAGCAAACACATTAGCCGCCCATGAGCCGCCCATGCTTTTAACAAGGGTCTACCCATGCTTCAATAAGGGTCTTTTCATATTTTAACATTTTAGCTTTGAAAAATCATGAAAAATTCGCTTCTTGCCGGAATGGCTTCATTCTTTTTTCAAATGACTTCTCTTAAAATTTTCAATCTCTGCAAAATATAGGAGCTAACAAATAGCTTTTCCAAAAGTAAGTAGATACCAAATTTGTGGGGGGTAATGGGTTGATTTACCTTAATGAGAGTATTTGGTGTAAGGTAGTGTGCTCTAAAAGCGCCCATCTTCTTCAAACCGCCCCTAGTTTTAGGTGGAGAATGGAGATGAGGTGATCCTTAACCCCTAAAGTCCCATTGTCCCTACGGGGGACAAAATGGATTTTGGGCAGGCTCCTATGATCTCAATTTTTACTGAAACTTTTTCAAATGATAGAAAAACTTATTAGCTTTCTAGGACTATAATTTTTATTTCAATCGGTGCTCGGAAGCAAAAGTTATGCCACAATAACCTCAAAATGGGGGAGACGGGCAACAAAAAAAATCCACAAAAAAATGAAATAAAAATTTTGATTTTTTTCTTTCTTGTAGTTTATATTTTTGTCTAAATGGAGAGCTTTGATTCATTCTATTTGGATTGGTAATGTAAAAGTTATGGAGCTTCTTATTTTGCAGGCAACTAGAACAACTTCTTGAAAAAAAACAATTATTTCACTTTGAATGCTAATATATTTCAATCTGTACGATCAAAAACCACAAAATTTTTACCATATAATCTAAGACAAGTGTAGAACAAGATCCTATGGTTAGATTCTAAAAATTTAATTTCTTGAATTTGTGTAGGAATGTAAGAAAGTGGTAGGTTTGAGTGGTTTTTGACAAAAAAAATGGCCTTGGGACTTTAGGGGTTAAATGGATCAGTTTAGCAATTGAATGCATTGAGAAAAAATTGTTTTCCTATTGCAAGAGTCAATCATTGTCTTTGATTTGCACAGATCTCTTTATAAATTGCAAGTGGACAGATTTTGGAAGACCTATGTTCACAAATAGGTGCCTATGCCCTGAATCTTTAAAAATTTATAAGTATTTCAAAAATGCTTGGAAAATACAAAACCACTTGTGTTAGGTTCCACATCTATTTTTCTTTCTTTCAAAAATGATCGAAAAATAATTTTTTTGTACAAGGAAGCCTGTGAAAAAGGCGTACCTGCCCTTAAATGGTCGCTTTAAGAGCATACTACCTTAGTGAGCGAGTTGACTTGTAAGCGATTTCAATTTTAATTTTTTGCGGGGAATGCAAACTCTTTTAGGGTTGAAGGCTCACGCGGGCTCTTCACTGGCGTTCCTTTGCCATCCTCTTTCTCTTCTTTTTTTCTGTTTTCCCAGCCCCGGTTGCAGAGCTTCAAAGCAACGGGCTATGGAAACACCACGATCACCACCGCAGCGCTACCGCCATCAACAACCTGAGCTTCTTCCCTCTTCCTAACTTAACTTAGTGCTGTTCCTCTCATCTCCTTTTCTGTTCTCTTTCTCCGCTTCCCCTTTTCTTGCACCTTCCTTTTCCGTCCCTTTCCCCGTCGCAATGGGCGACTACGCCGATGCCTACATGCGCAAGGCCGAGTCAGGTCCGCCGGGTCGCACCAAGGCGCAGAACCGCGCTACCGTGCAACAGCTGAAATTGGTGCGTCGTCGATTTTTTGTGGTTTCTTGTCGGTATTGTGTTAGGGTTTGCTAGGGATGGGTTATTTGCTGCCCGGATGTGTTTGTGTTCTGCATTTTATTTTTATTAAAAGTGGTAGCAGTCTTTGATAGTGGCTGGGTTCTATTCGTGAGTTGAAGAGATTGTTGATTTTAGTGTTTTTGCTGCCCTAAACCCTGATTCTGCTGTCAAGGTTATTGTTTTTGTATTGACGAGAATTATTACGGAGTAATGTTTTTCTTGGAAGTAATGTGCACTGACATGGTTGATTGTGCGTCATATGAAGCTAGTTTTAGGTTAATGTGTGTTGATATGTATGTAAAAATTTGACGAAGCTGTCAGTCGCTTGTTGATGCTCGTTTTTCGTCATCAGTAGGTCTCCTCTACTTATTTTGCCTGTTTCTGTATCGTATGCTGGGGGTTACCTATGATGCTGTTGTAGAGTAATTATCATCAACCTTATGGTATTAATGGAGACTGTTAGCCTTTTAGGAGAGGGGCGATCTCTTGTACTAGGGTGCGTTGGCGAGTATCGGTGTGGTGTAGGAAATTGATTAATATGTTTTTTTTTTGGCGTTTTACAGATTGGACAGAGCCACCCGACTGGTTTGACGACGAATCTTTTGAAGCTTTTTGAGCCTCGACCGCCGTTGGAATTCAAGCCCCCTCCGGAGAAGCGAAAATGTCCCCAGTATCAAGGTGGATCCTTTTCTCCTCGTGAACTCATTGGAAAGCGTCTATCCTAGTCATTGTTGTTGGTTGACTTTATCATGTTCTAAACCTTCATTCAGGGTTTAATTCAAAATATTATGCTGGATTCTGACCTGAAGTCTCATGGCTTATGGTTTTATTTTTGTGCTGGAAGAGCTGTGGTGTTACTGAAATTGCATAGGCATGGAACTATGTGACCGATACCTCCTCGGCCTGGTTTCATTTTGGATTGTTTTTCGGTTAATGTTGCAGGCATTGGACAATTTGTTCAGCATTTTGCGGAGCCTGGAGATCCTGAATATGCTCCTCCTGTCACTAAGGGAGAAACTCCTGTAAGAGTCCTTATCTTCTGTCAGTAACTATGTGAAGTAATTTCTTCTGATTGCATGAGCTTCACTGTTGAGTGTTTTTTTTTCTCTAGTTCTTGCACATTATGATATATGTGCTTATTTTTTTTATGGTGTTAATTTCCATATCGTTAAGTTTTTCAATATTGGAACAATTACATTGGATTATATGTGAACAGTTTAAAAATGAGCCATAACTGAGATGTGCAAGGATGCAGACTCAAAGGCGTGCTCGAATCCATCAACTTCGATTGGAGGAAGGAACAAAGAAGGCACTTGATGAGCTGGCCAAATGTATGTCTTACTACCATGGATATATTCTTGGGATCTTTGTTTTGCTGAGGGCTGTTATAGACGGTGGACTTTTCACAGCAGTGTATCTTTTAATCGATTCCCTCTCTTTAGTGTCTATTTAAAAGTTAAGAATGAACTTTCAGTCAGAGATGGTGTAATCAAGCTTTTGCAGAATTATCATAGACATTCATTTGACATGGGTTTCATGTCTCTTGTGTCCCGGTTTTAGTCACTGAGTTCTCATCATGTGGTGAACGGTGTATTATTAAGTCGTAGTCTAAAAGTATTAATGTTTTCTGGATACGGTTTCTTCCTTTAAAGATTATATGTAAAGATTACAAACTAAGATATTCTGTCTGCTGTGTTAAATCACTTGCTTCAGTTTCAGACTCTGATGGTCTCCATTCCTTGGCTTTTGGCAGATGACCCGGTTAATGACCCAGATATAGAAGGAGATCCTTACAAGACGTTGTTCGTTGCCCGCATTGTACGGTTCTTTGAGAGCCACGATTCTTTATTTGCCTTGATAAATCCGTGGTCGCTGTTGTGGGCGAACGGTCCTTGGAGTCAGGAAAACGCTGCTGGCCAACCTGTCTAATTCTGTAGTGTGTCTTTGCAGAGCTATGAAACGACTGAAAACAAAATCCGAAGGGAATTTGAAGGATATGGCCCAATTAAACGAGTGAGTAGCTAACTTATCATCTTGAGTTTGCTCATGCTCATCAGATTGGTCGGATTCAGAACAGAATTGATTTGAGTTTTGTGTCCCATGTGTACAGCTTGATATATATAAATTCATAGGGTCAAAGGTGGAGGTCTAATTAAACCATTGCTCGTTATGTTCTCTGCTTTCTTTGCAGTTATTTCTTAAATGGTGCTGTGTGGAGGTGGGCTTGGAAATGCTCGAATGCTTAAGGTTTCCCTTACTGAATGTATTTTTTACTTCTCTTTGCAGGTTCGACTTGTATCTGATAAAGTTTCAAAGACTCCCCGTGGGTATGCATTTATAGAGTATCAGCATACACGGGACATGAAAAGTAAGTCTGGTGCTATTATTATTCTCTTAATGTCAATATGCTGTATCTTGGTCTAACATTCTAACAGATGTACACCTCCTCGATTCCCTGATGCCTGGTTTGATAGATTTTTAAGGCAATCGTCTGTCTTGTGAACAGCTGCATATAAGCAAGCTGACGGCCGCAAGATTGACAACCGACGTGTGCTTGTGGACGTTGAACGAGGTCGAACTGTACCTAATTGGCGTCCTCGAAGATTGGGAGGGGGGTTGGGATCTACTCGGGTAGGAGGTGATGAAGTGAATCAAAAGTATTCTGGGCGGTGTGTTTCTCTCAACCTACTTTTAAATTTCATGCATGATCTCTGTCACCAATTGTATACTTTACACTCATTTAGTTTTCGACTATCCGCAGCCTGTGCTAATTTTGATCTTAGCCACCATGCTATGAAATTCGTCCAGATGTGCTCTGGAACTTAACTAACTTATCTGGTGTAAAAGTGAAGTGAATAGTGTTGTCACATGTATGGTGTCGTGTACATGCTCGAATCTTCAGATCTGGCATAGATGTGCTCAAATTGAAGATTTGAATTGGATGGCTAGTTCTTTTACAACAGTCTATTTTAATTGTTCCAAGCAATGAAAAGTGTATCACTACTTTTAGGGAACCGCAACTGCTTCAAGCTGCTACTTCCACTAGGTCAGAAGAGCCGAAGGCACGTGACGCCGTCATGAGCTACGATGATAGGTGGGACTCTCTCTTCCAGTGATTTTGCTCATATTCATCTGTTTTTACTTCTCGACTGTGAGAGGAATCGGTTATCTGTTCCGATTCGTCTATTACAATATTTTCATGCTTACCACAACTCTCGCCTGAATATGGGGCATCGGTGTAAGCTAACCTACGTTTCAGACGTATAGTCTTGAGGGCGCCCTGCAGTGTCTCCCCTACACACTGGAATTCATCATGTTTATGTGATTGCATTACATATCTGCAATGTGCCTTCTGTCTCTTTTGTAGTGTCACGATAGCACTATAGTTGAGGTTTGGAAGAATTGTAATTGTAATTGAAGATCATCTCTTTTGAACCGTCTTTTGTGTTCATTTATGTTCTTCGGCTCTACCACAGGGATTTGGACAAGCCAGACAAACGAGAGAAGGATCGGGATTTCGACCGAGACCATGAACGAACTCGGGACAGAGGAGAGGACGATGGTTACCGTGAACGTGAACGTGATCGAGATCGTGATCGGGAGAAAGATCGGGATGTGGACCGAGAACGTGAAAGTGACAGGCATCGTGACCGTGATCGCGACCGAGATCGTGACCGAGGAGATCGCGACCGTGGTGAGCGGGGAACTCGTGAGAGAGATCGAGGAGGTCGTGATCGGGATCGTGGAGGCCGTGATCGGGAACGAGACTGGGAGAGAGAGCACATCGGACGGTCTCGTTCACGAGAAAGAGAGCGGGAGAGGTATTAAATTTTAGGCTTGAATTTTTAGCACTGTGCTGAGGATCTATATGCTCTAATCTTCTGTAAGTTGTTCTGGATTTCGTACTATAAGGAACTCATTCCTGCGGTCTAGGTACAGACCTTTTAAGAATTTCTGAGTAGAAAATGAAATTATTTATCCAGTTTTGGTCCAAAGTTTGTTGTGAATCGCCAGAAGCTGTATTGTTGCTACCAACGTTTCAAAAACATTATGCTGAGTTCGCCAGAATTGGAAGCTTCAACCAAATTCTTGGAGTCACCTCAGTGAAAATCGGAAAATGAAAAAAATCGCTACTCTAGAATATGTATTGTTTGGATTTTGTATGAACAAGTTTTAATTCTTCAAGTTTGACGTTCTAGGTTCCCAATCACGAGCCTGGACTACCCGTGAACCATAAGTATAGCAAAGTCATACCGTAACCATGGTATGACTTGGAGGGGTAGTCAGAACCTAGAAATTTATCTCATTTCTTACCAGTGACGTGTTTGGATAACTTTTCAAATCCACACCTTGGGCTCCCTGGAATGTGGTTGTCACACCCAAATTGCAACTGTGGTTCTAAATGGAAATGTTTCTATTGAAGGCATTAATGTCAGAACGCAATTCTAGTCGTTTTGATCCACAAGTGCGTCCACCTTACTTTTCGCTGTGTCTTTGTTGTCCTCAGTCGGTTTTGGTTTATGGATTAACTGTTTACTGTCATTGCTTGCAGAGATCGCTGATTGCTGATTTCAGCCCAGGTGCATCCTCTACTGCACACAAAATGAAGGTCGTGTGCAATGATTTGACATGGGGTCCTAGCAGCAAAGGAAATATTTATCATTGAGGATGCTGATCTTCGGTTGAGAGCAAAGGTCTGAACGATTGTTCTTATTGTGGCTCTTTCAAGAATAGAATTTTGAGCTCTTCT
Organism: Antitrichia curtipendula; assembly: GCA_951230915.1. Classification (NCBI taxonomy): domain Eukaryota; kingdom Viridiplantae; phylum Streptophyta; class Bryopsida; order Hypnales; family Leucodontaceae; genus Antitrichia; species Antitrichia curtipendula. The sequence continues at coordinate 33,532,646 of OX579635.1, forward strand.
TAATGATATTTGTCTTTTCCAAGATAACTACTGATTTCGCTAATTATATTTTACGTGTTCAAGGTAATTGTTTGCTGCAGTGGTTCCATCTTGAATTTTGAGCTATTGGCGGCCACAGGAAAATTAACAATTGCTTACATCCCTGTGAAGTTAGAATCGGGGATTGCAACCTCGTCATGCATCGATCGTTTCCATGAAGTAGGAGTAGTGTCTCGTGTATCATTTGAAGCTCAGATCTGTGCAGCACTTAATATCTAGTAAGTTGCTGCATCACGGACGATTTCTGTAATCGATTGCTTAGTACCTAAAGTGGATCCAGGGATATGTTGTTGTAATTGGTGGTAACCTGTGTCTTTGTTACCCTGATAGCTCTTCAATGGATATTTCTATCTGAGTAACCCCGAAGGGATGCAGGCATTGCTCATACTAAGGTAGAACTGCTCATTACCATACAGATTTGCTATCTAGAGAAGCTCTGGAGAAGCTATTTGTCAGCTCTCATATTTTTCAGAGATTGAAAAGTTTGAGTGAAGTCATTTGCAAAAAAAATGAAGACATTTGACAAGAAGTGATTTTTCTAAGGTGAAATGTTCAAGCATGAGTAGATCCTTGTTGAAGTATGGGCAAACCCTTGTTAAAGCGTGGGCTGACGTGTCCGCTTTCCAAGTGCATTGCCATTATGATAAAATGTTGGAAAGATTCTGTTTAACCCGTTTTTGTTATATAGGGCACCACATTTCTAACCATAGGCTGGTTACAAAATTGACCATGCTTCAAAGTAGGTGATAATTGTGGCTCCCAATGTAGATCTTGTGATCATTGTAGGCTTTCAATGTACACCTCCCTGACATTTGTGCTACTTGAGTTGTCACCTAACCATGTGAGCTGTCATCCTAAATCACAACTGATTGAAAACAAAGCAATCTAATTAACAAAAAGAGGTATTGGTCGGAAAGAGGTTGGCTACATTATTGCAACTTCTAAGTACCAAGGTCATTTGCATATATTAAAAAATATTTTTTAACAATTTTTTTTTATGAGATTGTTTAAAATGCACCTTTGCTTTGTGATTTCCAAAGTCATCCCCTTGTCTTTTAAAGGTTAATTCGAGATGCCTTCTAGGACATAGTGTAATTCAAATGATTTTAGGGTGGCTTCATCGAGGGAAAATTATGTTTTTCCTACCAAGTTTTATTGCTTTGAACCCAATTTCAATGAAAGACTTGGGTGCCCTTGTGTTGGCGGCACAACCAAAAGAAAAGTAGAAGTAATTTTCTAATTTTTAAAACCAAAAATAATGAAAAATGCATAATTTTCCCACTATTTGTACAAATACCATAAAACAAAGTCCATGCCCCCCTCCACATTGATGGCTTTCCGGTGGTACCAAGTATGCAATCGGAGGCCCATGGTCCAAGAAATCTCACCATAACAAACAAAACAAACAAAATAGTAAAAAGAAACTAACTTAATGGATGGATGTTTTATATTCTCCCTTTTGGTGTATGTTGATTACTTTTGCTCCTTTCTCTTGATCTAAATTATAGTTGTATAAATGGTAATTTTTGAATTTGAGCTTCCCAAGTCTAGTTTCTACTCCAAGTTTAAAATTTGAAAAACCTCTAAAATTGAAAATATCATTGGAATTTGAATTGTAGTTCAAATAACATGTACTGTTGATTTTCTAATTTTAGAAAAATTTTACATAAAAATTTAGACCACCACATCCTATTGTGAATATATATCTATGGAAAAATTTTCAGATTTTATAAGTAAATTTTGAGTTTAACCCCCAAGGGTATAGAGTCTTCTCAAAAATTGACAATTTGAGAAAAATCACTATAAAGTACTATTTGGAAGAATACAAATGAAAGTTGTAGATTGTGAGTTTTAGATTACATTCATACGGTTAGATTCAACAATGCTATCATCAATATTTGTTTATAAATCTTGAATGATAAATTTCAAAATTCCTTCCAAATATGATTACAAGCAAAATATTATAATTTTTTGAGTGAAAATTGAGCAAAATCTGCTAGAATAGATTTGAAATGAGTTTTTCTTGACATGATGATTTTTGAAATTTTATGTGTTCTTTAAATCTGTGACTTTATTTTTGCAAATTCAGATTTGGAATAGAGTTAATACAATTTTGGCTTGGTCAACTGCTAGACATACTTCCATTTTTGTAATTTCAGAAAAATTAGTACTCTAGTAACACCAAATCCAACCATGAGGTAGGACAACAACTTCATAAAATATCTCTACAAATTAGAATGATTTTCATCCAAGCAATAGTGAGAGAGAAAGAAGAAAATGATTATATTCGTTGTCAAGAAATTGGATGTTGGAGCATTTAAAGGTTAATTTATTTTATTTTTACTTCCTCTCTAAATATTCCTACTAATTTTAAATCTTTCTAGAAAAAAAATGAAAATTCAAATGAAGAGCTATCCTTCCATTGGGATCATTTTCTAAGTAAATGGATTTGTCTAATTTTTGAAATCTCAAATCAAGCTTTGTTCAAAGCCTGAAAATGAAGTAAAATTGGCAAGCTTTACACTTCTACTAGAAGTACATATGTGCCTTTGAAGACCTCTCAAAAATAAAATATTTATCTTCTTTAGTAAACAATAAAAGCTCTCAATAGTTAACCTTCAAAATTGCTTGTAAATTCTTTTTAAATAATAAAAAAAAATTTTTTGCCCACATGAAAATAAGCTTGAAATTTTGGATCAACCATATTGGGTCAGTTAGGTAGTAAGAGGTTAAGTGATGCTATTATGATGATGGAGATAATAGTGGATTAGACCATAGAATATTCAAAATAGTTACCGATGAACGGAAAACATTTAGGAATTAAAATTTTATTTTTATATATGCAAGTGTGGTATCAGTTTATGAGAAAATACGGTGTTTTGATTGGTGAATGAATTGAATTCTACTGGTATTCAAGTATGTTATGTATCGAGTATTAGAGTTATGCCTTAACCCCTAAAGGACCATGTATTCATATTTTAAACAACAGATTAACATAATCACATCCCAAGCATACAAAATTGCATTTTTTCATCCATCAATTTTTTTTGAAGATTCTTGTATCAATTAGATCTTTAACATTTAGAAGGTATAAATTCTTAAGACTTTGATTTGCAAATCTTCTATTATTCAAAAGATACTTATAAGTTTAGATTCTAAAGACTTTATTTTGCAAATATTCTATTATTAATCTCTAAAGGGTTAAAAATATATTATTAATTTGTAAAGGTTAAAAACATATTATAGGTGTTTATATTAAAAGCACCTTCAATAGTTGTAAAGTATCTATTTATACATTTGCTCATAGGCTTGCATTTCCATGCTCACATTCTAGCATCATTGATTGCTTGAGCTATAATCTAAAACATATTTATTTTACTATTTCCACCCAAAAGTCTTGAAAATCATGAAAATTAATATACAGTAATTTGAAAGATTTTTCAATTTATTAAATAGATTATTAGAACTACTTAGGATTTAGACAAAAATATTTTCTTTGTCCTATAAGAGTCAAGTTGATCTTCCTAACTATCTTCCACTATATGTACATTTTAACCCATAACGATTTTTGACTATGTTTTCACCTGAAACGCTCCAAAACTGCCATTTCTAGTACAAATACCAAATTTTAGAACAAAAACATTTTTGGACGCACATAACCATAGAATCTTGTAGAAGGTTGCTTTGAGAAGATTTAGAAAAAAATTCAAAAATTTCCACCATGTAGATTGCAAGATATTAGCGTTTGAAGTGACAACCCCTTTTGGGGGGGCCTTGCAAAACCCCAGGTAGTTACACTTCACAATGTCAAATTTGTAGGAAAAAATGTCCAAATGGTAGTGCTTCTTTGGAATCATTCTTCAAGGCAAGTGGGCTATGTGTTTGAAAAATTTCAGATCATTTGGAATTGTACAACATTTAGGATAATAATAATAAGTAGAAAGATATAGAGAGTGATTTAAAATACAAAATTGTCAATAATTTATTTATGGAATTGAAAAATGCCAATCATAATGGTTGTAACAGTGTAACAGTGAGATCAGATGGTGAGATGGATTGATAGTGGAGCATCTTTTTTCCAATTGACAACAGGGGAGGGGGCTTTTTTTCTTAAAACCAATCAATGGCTCTCGTTATTTAGGATCGAGGGACCATGGCAAGGTTGGAGGCATCTTTTCAAGAGATAAGGTAAGTATACCCAAATCCGCTCATTGACCTTTTGCCGTTCAAATGTACCCCTGTATCTCATGTTCAAGCAGAAATGTACCTCCTGAATACATTCCTTATTTCTGAACCCTTAAAAAATAAGGCATGTACTTCACAGATACATTTATGTTGTAAAATGAGTGGAGCATGTTCATTTGAACGGCAAAAGGTCAACGAGTGGAATTGGGTATACTTACCTTAGTCATGAATTATTTACTCAAGTAAAGACTGGAAGTGAATATTTGTAGGTGATGTAATATAATGCCACTTCAGACCAATGAAATTTATATCATTGATGACAAGAATGCTTTTAATCACGCTGAAATACATTTTGGGCATTATTATGATCGATTATTATACTGTAATTGCATGCCTAGCATGCCAAGTACAATCCAGTGAAAAGAGGCTGTCACCTTTGGTTTGTAATAGTTGCCCCCCCTTTCTCAAAAAATTTAAAAGCTGTTGATTGTTTGTTTTTAAAAAATGTTTACCTTCGAAATCGCCGTTGATTTCTCAGAAAATCACAAGCCGTTGATTTTGTGAGATTTAACTTGAGCCATCCAAATATCAATATGGATATGGATACCAAAAAAAATACTGGATACAGATATAATATTATATACAAATACATGATAAATACTGAATTAAAACACGGATATAGATATGATATAATACTGGATATGATACAAATACGAGTATGGGTACGGGTAGAAGATACAGGATGTTGCTTATCCCATATTGTTTGTCAATTGCATTCCTTTCTAAAAATTACAAAAGGGTGGGGGAAGGGGGAGGGTACGAGAATTTCAAAATTTCAAAATCATTTTCAAAAAATTCTGGTGGGTTACCAGAGAATTAATAAAAAAAATTGAATTTCGGATGCATTGTGACACTTTTATCACAATGCACCCAAAAGAGGCAGTCACTGCCTACTGCACCCAATCATAATCACATCCCAAGCATACAAAATTGCATTTTTTCATCCATCAATTTTTTTTTCATCCATAATTATCTTAGTAGGTAGTTATTGCCTCTTTTGAGTGCATTGTGACAAAAGTGTCACAATGCACCCAAAATCCAATTTTTATTATTAATTCTCTGATAACCCACCATAATTCTTTGAAATTAATTTTGAATTTTTAAAATTTTCATACCCTCCTCTTCCCCCTACCTTCTTGTAATTTTCAGAAAGGAATGCAATTGACAAACAATATGGGATAAACAACATCCCGTATCTTGTGCCCGTACTCATATTTGTATTCATATCCAATATTGTACCGTATTTGTATCTATATTCACATTCAACATTTATTGTGTATTTGTATACAATACTATATCCATATCCAATATTCATTTTGGTATCCGTATCCATATTGATATTTGGACGGCTCAAGTTAAATCTCACAAAATCAATGGCTTGTAATTTTCTGAGAAATCAACGGCAATTTCGAAGGTATACATTTTTGAAAAACAAACAATCAATGACCTTTAAATTTTTTGAGAAAGAGGGGGGGCAACTAATACAAACCAGAGGTGACAACCTCTTTTCGCTGGATTGGATTGTGACGGCTTGTTTGGTATATTATTCAATTTGACCTTTGAATATCAAAATGTCACCGCCATGACGGCACTTGTAATGGACCACACCTTTTGTATTTCTTCTGTTGCAATAGCTTGCACATTCTTCACTTGGATTGTGCATATGTTTGTAAAGTACAAGTGTAGAAACTTTTCTAACAATTTGATGAAGAGCATGAAGTGTACAAATATGACCTTGATCATATACAAGACAATGAAAAATGAATATGGACAATGTCATGATAATATTGGGTACAAAGTTGAAGTCCAAAACTTAGAGTGAATTCATCAACTGAAACGTAAGTGGTTCAATCTATTAAGGCTAAAACTATCCTATTGGAATACAAATATCAACCCTAAAGGATTAAATTGCATTTTGGGGCAACACAACAATTTTCGACAGTTTGCTACAAATGGAATTTTTAATTTTATTATTTGAAATTTCCACACAACGTGTACTCAAGGAATAGCTTTAAGATGCAACAATTTTCATACCTTTTGACTACATGGTTAAAAAGGTATCGCATGATATGTAATTTTTAATGCTTGGTGGGCAACTCAAATAGCTCAAAAAAATCACTTTTTAAAAAATACAAAATTTGAACTTTGTTTTCTATATTTAAATACATGTGGAAAGCTTTTAATTATTCTGATTTAGTTAACAAGATGAAAGTTATGAGGAGTTTTAGTTTGAAGGCACTTTTGAAATTTCTACTCTCAAAGACTTTAAAATCCTTTATTTTACTCAATTTTCAAATTTTTTGAAAAAAATTATAGCATTGAATGTAGATTTTTATTTAACACATAAGGATTAGCATTTCTAAATTTTATAACTAAATTCTTAACAATTTAGTATTTTAAATCTTACTCTAGTTCTTTCTATTTATTATATTTTTCAAGCATGAATATTAAATTTTTGTTTGTTTGAAATTTTGTATATGTATTATCAACTTACTTCTTCAAAATATTATGGAGAGTAACAAGTCTTTGGATCTACACATTTTTGTGTAAATTTTTTGAAAGATTAAATCTAACCATTTAGGAAGAATTGAAAAGTATTTCTATTAGAAATTCAAACAACTTGATTTTGCAATTGGTAAGGTTTTTTATTCTAAAATTTTAAAAGGGTGTACTTTAACAAGTTAACTAAAGGATCCTACAATTTAATTAATTAATGAATAAATATAAATGAAGATTTTGCCTTGCTTTGGATTTAAGTACTTTGAAACTATTTTGACCTAAAAACACCTTCTGTCCTTTAGGGATTAACAATGATAGAGTGGATTGAAATCACCAAGGTAGCTAAAGTACGTGTAATTTCAACAATAAACACAATAGTGGTTGGCACCAAGCTTCGCTTTTGTGAGCTTGTGTGTCCAATCTAATAGCACTCTTAAGGTCAGTTTGAATTTAGAAAATACTTGTCCTAGAAAGAGTGGTAGTTTTTTAATGCTAAAAGTGATCTAATGTAACGAATTTTTGAGACTTCAAAAATGATGAATTTAATTGTTATCAAAAGAAAATTCCCAAAAGAAGCTTTGTCATAGAGTTAGATAGACAGGGACAAATCTATTTTCTAGCAAAGAAAGATAGATGATAGTTAGATTTTGTTGACAAAAAAAAAGTCTAAGAGGAAGATGACCTCTAGATCATTCAATTACATCTAGACCTTCAATTACCTTCAAGGTTAGGTTGCAAAAAATAGCTTTAAGAGGATTTTTTAGGTTCAACATATTTTTAACAATTGAATTGGAAATTTTTGCAAAAAAAGTTCTACAAATCAATACCTTGCAGATGTAGGAGAATTAATAGTAGGGTTGCTAGCGTGTGAGCCTGTGAGCCTGTGAGCGGGAAAGTTTTGTTAGAGAAAAGTAGATAATAGACCTATGGCCGTGGATGTCGGTATTTTAATTTTTTAGAAATGGGAGTTCATTTTCCCAAAATTTTAGTCACTTACAACCATTTAAAATAAAATCATTGCCACAACTAATAGGATATCACCAGAATTTGATGTCCAAGAATTTGCTTGTACTTTTTTTGTCTTCAAAAGATTCATAACACATTTGAAGGGGTTTTGTTTTTTAGAAACAGAAAAAATAGAATAAAAAAAATAAAAAAAATAGGGCATTTGAAATATCTATGTAGTATTCAGATTTAATCAAAAAATGGAAGTCAAAACATCTTCTACCTTTTAGAAGTGGATTAGGGATTGCCTATTTGTACAAATGTGGAGGACATAGAATTATAGATTTCATGATGCCCATTGCAAAGAACGACTCCACTACTTATAGAAATTGACTACAAAATTTTATATGAAAATCATTAAAGTCTTTCGTTGAATAGTATTAAAAAATCCAAAATCTACAAATGTGACAAATTAACAATATAGGCTTTGAAATTCTCAAAAATATTATGAAATTCTTAAAAAGAAAGGATACAATTTCAATCAAAACTCTACAGACGATTTGGTTTTGTTATGTGTTATGGGACATAATTAAGAAGTTATAACAATAGATCATAAAATCACTATAAAAATGATATTTCATTTTGGCAACAATCCAAAACTGCATACAGGAAGAAATGATGCCCAGAATGTAGCCATAAAACATACAAATCCAATTATAATGGAAGTCAATACATAATAAACTAACTCAAGAGATATGTCAATCTCCTGAGTCTAGGACGCAGTGGCTTCAGTCGCGGAATCATGCGTTGTAGACGACTCAGAAGTCTCTCCACCCTCAGAAGCTAACTTGTCTATAAACTCTAAAACATTTAAAGCATATGAATGTTTACGAGGTTTTGGTTCCGAGCAACCAAACTCCACATACTGCGATGCCATTTGCTCGGCATACACGGGAAGAGCAAAAGACTTCCCAGGACTCAAAAGAAGACTTCGTCTCTTTGTCAATGCAGGAGCATGCATCACTTCTTCACGTCTGAAATCGCAAATTCAATAATGTTAGATTCATACAATATATATAATAGGATATACAAATACAATTTGGAAATCTTGAAACTTACTTACTAGGTCTATCCTTTCGAGCAAACTTCCGAGGCACCACAGTCATGGCATCCGGATCTTGTGAAGGCTCAACCAACGGCTGCACATTTTTGACTTCAGATGTCACCACAGTCGGAATTATCTTCTTCATTGGTAAAAGGACAGCATTAAAAATCTCTTTGTCCACCTCCAAAGCTAGAATGTGGCGTCTAGTGCCGCGACATGCTGTAATGGATGCCCCTATGATAAACAATATGCAATTCATTAGTAAAATAATTCATGAAATGAATATAAATTGAATGCACAATCATTGAAAACAAAACTTACCAGTAGATGCTGAGCAATCTAGAACCACATCTCCTTCATCAGTTGTCCCTTCAATGAAGAACTGCAAGAACCTAGCATCCTTTTCGCGAGCCCCCCGCCACGGCTTGGAAGTTGCTTCGTTCATCAATTGGGTGTCCTCTGTGGTATAATTGATGTACATGTCGTCTTTTCGAAGGTTCACTCTTCCCTTGACCATTGCCTCTGACCACCTGTATTGGAAGCTTGCTTTTCCCTTTTTGGTAATATCCTTCACCAAGACGGTGATTCCAAACTTCAAAGTCTGCATGTGTTGGAATTAAAATACATCAAAAACAATAACATAAAAACATATGCCAAATGATAACCAAACCACACAGATTTTGGAAAAACGTACTGTGGTCATCTTGTCCAAGGGTGACGTCAAATGCATCCAGTTCATGCCCAGCCAATCTTCTTTCTCCACTAAAGTAGGGTACATCTTACACAGTCCTGCAATGTCACTCTTTGAAGCGCCACAACGGAAATGAAAAACAATCAAACATCCATTGTCCTGCAAGTGCTTCTCAGCAAACATAAACACATTATTTAGTGCCTCACATTCCTTGTCTAAGTTCCACACAGGCACCTCTTGATTGGGGAGTGAGATCTCTGGAACAGGCAAATTCTCCGGGCAGTCAAAAAAAATGAGGTCCACTCCTGGATGAGAGTTCACTACACCGTCATAACTTCGAGTCTTCCCTACAGCCATCTGCAATCCCACAATTCTCCAGGAAGTCAATCATTGCCAAAAATCATCCATATCATTCAATAATACAATCTATTTATAGATTTTAAAAATAAAATCTTACCTTGCTCAAGAAGTCTATGACGTCGGTGTAGCAGTTTGGTTCTTCTTCATTTATGTTATCTTGAACTTCGATAATGGACACGTTTAGAATCAACTCCTCCGACGTGACATCATCATCACCAAGGATTATTACTGGAGTACCTTGCGTGATCATGTCCTCCGTGAGCTCTTGAAGTATTGCTTTTTGCTTCATTCCACTTTGAGATCCGCCTTGCATTTGCGAGCCTTGGTCTACAATGGAAGATGCTACAACTTGACCACCACCTTCGACCTTCTTCTTGCCTTTGCCCTTTCCCTTCTCCTCATTCCCTAACTCTTTCTCCTTCTGTTTCTCTGCCAACTTCACGAACCGCTCCACTTCTTTCTTCTCTTTGTTTGCCAGAACCTCTTGTTCTTTGTCTTCTTTTTTCTTGTCAGCAACGGTCCTCCTGGCAATAGCCCTCTTCTTCTGCGTATCATTGAGAACAACAAATTCATGAACATCCAAATCAATAACCCCGAGGGCCGAGGCCTTCCAATGACTTCTGAAAAGCTGTCTCGGATGGATGGGTGAATGGGAGCGGACAATCAAGGTACCACCCTCCACCGGAAAGATGTGCCGTCGTGAACGTCCGAAGTTGGCTTGCGGTGTACATGCACTCCTTGGAACTCCGGTCCATCCATGTGGACAAGAATGGAGGAAGATCCTCTTGAGAAATTGCGTTCTTTGTTACAAGCTCAAACTTGAAGTAACTGCAAAATAAGACACAAAATTGCATTGGTGACTCTGATGCAATTTCGATTAAAAGCGCATACAATTTAAGTGTGACTTGCATGATATTGCGTTGCTACAAACTATAGAACCAATGCATGCGACTCTAGATAATCGATGAAAATTACATCAATACACAATCATCATATTAATAAGGAAATAAAAGTTTTTGAATATTTACGTGTGAACCAGAAGTTGGGGTACCACAAGGGACTCCAAATATCCCTTTCGGATCCGAGAGGGGTGTATGGAGTACCTCATGGTATCCAAACATCTGGTTTGGACGACAATATTCATGAAAATATTGCTCTACAGCAATTGAATGTTCAATTGTTTAAAAAATGCATCTCTTAGAATAAATTTAGCAAGATTGAAACAACTAAATCTAGTCTAGAAAAGCATCTCAAATAATTGCATGCGTGTCAGCATTTCAGTGCATGATGGAGCAATGCTATACTAAACAACCATTTGATTCATAAAAAGAATCAGGACCAAAACTGCCATTATACAAACTAAATCTTCTAAAAGAGTCTAAAACAACTATAATGATTACAGTAGAAAACCAAAATTGGGGGTACAATGAAGTGCTCCAAATACCTCTTTCGGATCTGAAAGGGGTATTTGGAGTACTTCATGGTACCCCAACCTTTGATTCTTTGGGTGAATCATAAAAAAATGTCTCTAAGAAAATTTCACTACTAATCCTATAAACAATAAATCACATTAAATGAATGAAAGAATGAGTGAAAAAGTTAAATTTTGGTACCGGAAAATAACTCTTCGAACGACTTGATCTGCTCCATCATAAGTAGAAAATTTGTTTGATTTTTTGAATTGTCCTTGTGCTCTTAAAGTAGGACCAAATGCTTGATCCCATATCTTCCTCCTCCATCCTTCAATATACTTCGGAAGATGCTTTGGTTGAAGTGGGGAACTCATGTTGATGTTGAGGTTGTCGTCCTTTACCACCTTGGCAAAGTAGTCAGTAGCAGTATCTTGGATCTAAAAAAACATCGCACTCAAATATTCATAGTTAATTTAAAAGCAAATGAAAATTAAGGAATTGAAATTCTAAACATTCATTCAAACAAAATTCACATGCTTAATAGTTGAGAAAAATTACAAAGATTATGCTCACCTCTGCCCACCAGACGCACTTGTTCAGAAAGGGCAAGAGCCTGTCTTCGGAAACAGGCCTCGGTGGAAATCGCCTTGCTTCTCGAGAGGGCATAGATGAATTCCACCACTTCAGGAACTTGGTTTTTTGGAATGGGGTAGTGTTGCACGTGGCTACCATTTGCAACTTTTCTAGAGTCATCTCTAGGACTTCGTTCATTGTCCAGTGCCTTTCAACCTGAGAAAATTGGAATTTTCTTCATTTCTACCAAACTTAATACGCCCCAATAGTAATTCAAAATTCTTTAGTGACGTAGAGACAAGATAAACCTCTTTGAGAAATCTAGGACGCACCGTGGTCAGGGTTTGCAACAGCCAACAACTTCCCTGTCTTTGCATACAATTTGCCCGCCATTAGTTTAGCTCCAGCTCTCATTGCTTCGGCAATACCCTCAGGACTCCTTTCCTCCCGATTTGTTGTCTCATGGTACTTCCTCACTGCTGCATCTGCTGCCTGCAATATCTCTTGCTGCAAAAGTTCAAGAGCATTTGAATCTCCAATCACTAACTCTAATCAGATCCAACTATGCACCATGATCAATTGAAGTATCAGGAATCAAAATCATCCAAAAAATAAGATTCTCACCCGAAACAGGAATGTTGTGAATACATCTTGAGGCATAGAGTACCAAGTCTTCCTTGCAAACTGAACACCACAACGTTTTTTTTCTGAGGGCCTCAACATTTCATTGAAGCGGTCATACGGAAGTTGCCCATATTTTTGAACTCGGTATAGAGTGTGTACCAGGTTGGTCTTCACATGAGAGTCCTCCGTTGATCTACAATTCAAACACTCCAATAAGTGATTTTTGAAATGTATAATGATTAGAGTGCATCAAATTCAAACGCGCCACATATAAGATACAAAAACCTCAAATGAATCAAAGTTACTCACTTGTTTATGTCATGCATCATTTGCATGACTAACTCAATTCTTCTTTTTGTGTCCAAAACAATACTATCAACCGCATTGTGAAAAGTTGGGTCCTCAGTATATTTCCGGTCAATCAAATTCATCCATGCAATGCGACGGTGATTACCATCACATACAAAGAACTTCAAGTTCTTCATGAACCTCAGCTCGGAAATTGACTCCACATATTCAACAAATTCATTGTTCAATTTCTTCCACAAGGGACTCTAGCCGTTCATCTCTTCCTCAGTAAATTCTGAGCTCTCTCCAGCTTCGTTTATGGTGGAAACATAAAATATGGCGGCTCCTTTGCGATATCCATGGACAAATTCATTCTCCAACTTCACAAGGTCTGAAGAGAGTGTTGGCCTTACCATTGGCATTGCCACTAGTCTAATAAGTGGAATGTTTAGCCGTGAATGTATCTTAGGCCTCATCTTCAAGCTAGCAATAGTAGCCACGGAATCCACCTTCTATTGTTGCCGGAGCTCATCTTCCAGCATTTCTTTTTCCTCCTCCCTCGCCTCCTCCACATCATCAATGCCATCCATAGCAAGATCTCCTTCATTTTGGCCACCAATCTCTGGCTGCATAGTCTCATCTGTCCCCGGTGTTTCGATTGGTTGATCTTCTTGTGTCGAAGCCAAAGGGGACTCATTCTACAATGTAAATTATGGAATTGGAATTATTCTCAAAATTCAATTAATACAAACTCATCAATACAAACTTTGGTTTGTAGACCCTTATCTTTGTCCATATATTATTATTCTAGATTAAATTCATTAGCACTTACATGTTTTAGATTAAATATATTTTGCCTTGAAAAAACTATAAAACTCAGAAATGACAGGTATGTCATTCCTCTAGAGGAAATCTACATCAAAAATATTTTGTTCCAGTGAGTAAAAGAAAAATTTCATAATGTAAATGTGATTCTAGATCAATTTTTTAATTTTCTAAATATGATAGAATTATTAAAAGTGTTCCAACGCCAGTCAAATACATATGGTATTTAAGAATTTCAAGAATCTATCAAATGGTATAGTATGAACAAAATTTAGATAAATAAATTTTACAACCAACATATTCATAACAAACCTACCTCAATTATTAAATTGCAAATATAATAAATGAAGATTCCATTCTACTCCAAGCCCATGGAAGAAGTGAAACAAACAAATGTCCAAAAAAACAAAAATCAACATAAATCATCTATGAATTCATGTTCTTTGACCGAAAACCTTGGTAGAGCGAGCTACCCCCATGAACCCCGTCGGGTCCGACGGGGGTCATGGGGATAGCTCGCACAACCAAGGTTTTTGATCAAAGAACTGGAATTGTCCCAAAGTAGTGGGCTGCCAACCTTACCTCATTTCTTTTTTAAAATTCTTGGCACAAATGAATATGCATACTTGTCATTTTCTTCAGATATTTAGGGCTCTTTATGAATTTCGTTTCATCTATGTGAAATTCGCTTGTATTCATGCAGCTAAAAGACTTAAATTAGCCGAGATGCTGCTTAATAGAATCTAGCTATCTAATATTCTCCCTTCTGGTTTCATCATGACAGCCAAATCTAGCTACCTAATATTCTCCCTTCTAGTTTCATCATGACAGCCAAATCGGGTCCGAATTGTAGATGGCATTCATGCTCTTCACGAAGATCAAAATGATAGCTATTACTAAAAATTGGGGTAACGGCAACAACCCCCATGAGGCCATGACCACCGTCGGATCCAACAGGGGCTGTGGGGGTGGTTGCCGCTACCCCCAGTTCCGATCATGGAAGTCAAACAGCTAATGGTCAAGGAAATAATAGGCATTGCAGCCGCGCAAAACTAGAAGAGAAAGCAATTCAGAAGTAACCAAAGCGGATGCGATTACAGATTAAGAGCCTGCCAGCTAAATTAAATACCATGATTCCCTGGGCTTGACTGGATTGCAGATGGCATTGTTGCTCATCACGAAGATAAAAATGAAAGCTATGACTGACACTGGGGATAGCGGCAACTACCCCCATGACCACCGTCGGATCCGACAAGGGTCGTGGGGGTGGTTGCCGCTACCCCTAGTGTCGATCACGGAAGTCAAATAGCTGCATCAGGCGGTACTTTTAACTCAAATTTCAAACTCCCGCAAGTGCGTTGGCTGATCTTTGACTTCGTCGACTGGGGTTGCCTCTATCGAAATTTTGGCGGATCAGTGCCTTGGGCTGGCCAAGAGACAAGATTCTATCATACAAGGAAGCAAATTGATTCAACTGATGTCTAACGACCATTAATACTATACAGTTGAATACGCAAATGAACTTGATGCATCGTGCATCTGACGACAACAAGGTTCAGGAAGCCATTCATTCGGCTGACGGCGCACTTCTCTAAACGGTGCGCAGTTTGATTTGGACAAAACTTGACTGCAGGTAGGTGATCGAGCTTGAACTTCAATCGATTTGGTAATGTAGACCTCAAGAAATTTTGTGTAAATCTGGACTTCCTTAATGAAAAAACTGCTTCCCATTACGCAAGTCTTGCTGCGATGTCTGTACATCTGAGAGGATCTGCAGCACTAACTTCTATCTCTGGTCACTCATGTGCTCGCTTGTACAACAGCAGTTGAGAGAAAATAAGGACCGCACCAGAAATTTGACCAAGAAGCTTACCTCAGGGACATCTGTGGAAAGCGGTGGTGTCGCCGCTTCCTCCTCCGAAGTTGAATCCTCTTGCTCCTTGGCCTGGCTCCGTGTTCTTCTCGTCATAATTACAGTGTCTCTCTACACGGTCAAGCATGTACACAAATTGAATTCAGTCAAGGCAAAGTCACAAGAACTCAATGGTTCTGCAAGTGCGATTCAAAGAAATTTGATTGTGAATTTCGAACTCAGTAGGGAGACGAATTCATTCGGCAGAGAAGAAGCTCGGCGGTCTGTCGTGATCTTTGGGTGGTGGCGGAGAATTAACTCGGCGTTCTGTCTTGGTGGACAAGTGATGGCGGAGAAGCAGCTCGTCACTTAGCAGGGTAGGTAATCAATGAAAGCTACCTCGATTTAAATGCGCCAGTGGAGTTTGGTGAGCATGATTCATAATTTTTGCTCAGAAATCCCTAGGAAAGCGCACTCAATGAGCTTGCAAAATCCAAAATTAGATGCGTCATTGGACGGTCCAATGTGCACCAGCAAGGCAACAAAATCTATATTATCATCCAGGAACTAGAAGTTGTCCATAATGCGGATCAGCCTCGTTAGAGTGCCACTATTAATTCGTCAGGCAATCGTAACGACGATCTCATTCTATCATCAGAAGAGAAGCTAATTTTAATACCAAACTCTGCTTACAGGACTAACTTCTGGATTTATAGTTCAACAATGGAACCTCTAAAGCAAGTTTGATGATTTTATGGTCTAAAACTTGAAGCAAATTATACACTAGAATAGTAGTTAAATATTTACAGGAATAGTAGCAATTGATACTTGAGAATAATATCAATTTAAAATAATATCTTTGGATTTTGAATATGAATTGATACCCTACTAAATATGCGAAACCCTAAACCCTAAACCTTAGTCATGATGTCCTTAGACTACAGAACAACAAAAACTGTTAATGACCTCTTTTTCTGTATATCTAGAAGAATTATAAAGGAAAAATTTCAGTAATAGAACATAATCACCTTTGGTTAAATGATGTGGGATTTTAATGTATTAACCATCAGCAATTACCTTTTGTCCTTCATTGTAAACTACCTCCTGTATAATACTTCTTTAAATATGAAATTATTTTTAATTTAGATTTTTTTTGGACTACAATGAACATAGCCCAAATGTATACTATTGCTTTAATAAAAAATTTCTCAACACTTACAGGCTCTAGATAACATGTGAATTAAATTTCAACTAAACATCTATAGGAACAACCCGGAGTTTCCAATTCATTTACAGTACACTAGAAGAAAAATGAGTCCTATGCAACTAGCCGTTGCAACTAAAAAGTGTCCACCCAAACCCATTTTGAGTTGCAGTAGACACTTTTTTGTTGCAATGGCTAGTTGCATAGGACCCATTTTTGTTCTAGTGGTAGCAAGTAGTTCCCGGTTGTACTTGTAGATGTTAAGCCATTCTCCATGAATCCTCTTATAGTTGCTTAGGTTAGAAGAACCAAACATTATGTTATAACATAACTAGTAGCATAGTGAAAGCTCGTAATTATATTTCTTTATGCATTCACTGAAATCTAAGGGTATTCCACCTGAAGCATTCTCACAAATATGTTCCCAAAATATATTCTGAACAAGTTTATGCATTCAACGCGTATTGTTTGGACATTATTAGCCTGCCACAGCCTAACCTTCTCATAAAGTTATTACAAGTTCGAACTCGAAATGCCGCTCAGGAGACTATAGGAAGAATGCACACCTAATACCACTTTAAAGAAAAACGGATTCTCACATTGGTACCTGCTTCGACAAAAAAACAACAGAATCAACACAATAAAAATGTATCAAGACAAGGAAATGGTATAGAATAATGCTTACTTGAACAACTTGTACGGTACTTGTATCTTCACTCATTTCATTGATTGAGTCCACGTTCTGCGGCATACCTTCCTCTGCTACACCACTACCCTCTCCTTGAAAGCAAAGAGCTTTTTTCAAGTTCCTAGATAATGATTGACTTGTCTTCGACACAACTTTTTTTCTTTGAGTCATTCTTGATCTCCTAAGTGCCTTCCTAGACGAGAAGTATAGAAGGATACGCTTCCTACATTGATTGGACTGCTTTGGAACAATAGTTGGAGAGCTATAATCTTCTATATGCATGAAGCGGCAGCAAATAAATGCTAACTACAATAGAACAGAGCAAGTGGCTCTGAACTATCTGATCTTCCAAGAGCAGAAGTAAAGAGAAATATGCTTTATACAAAGAACAGATTGCCTCGGAACAACAGATGTAGAGCGACAACCCTCTACAAGTAAAGTGCAAGCCAAGACAACGACAAGAAAAAGAAGCGAGATGGAAATGGCTCTCAAGTATCAGATCATCCTAGAGGAGATGTAAAGAGACCTGCGCTTCCTACAATGATTGGATAGCTTTAGAAAAATAAATGGAGAGCTGTAATAAACCCTAAAGCATCAAGTGGGAGTATACACATGCTCGCTAGAACAACCAGAAGCTAATGGCTTGCAACTATGAGATAATGGAGAAAGACTTAGCTCTGAAGAAGTTGAGAGCACTTATAAGTACTAGAGGAAGCTCAACATTTAGCCACTAATGCAACAGTCTAGAATAGGTCTATCAGTTTTGGTGCCATTTCAAATTGGCAGCCATGACACCTAATAAATTCTTTCACGTGCCGTTAATAATGATGACAGAACGACGGCAACTGTAAATAGCATTGCCACTATAACCGTTTCCGAGGTGCCTCAATTTAATTTAGGAAGAACTGGATATGATTTTAGGTGCGTTGAAATTCAAACTGCAAGCATTTGGATTGTATCTGACATAGCCGCCTTGCTCACTTTAGGATTTCCTAAATGGTGCTTGCTAATACAAGGCTTGGTAGGTGAACTCCCAACTCTGCTATTAATTCATTTTTAATCTAAATCCACCGGCTTTCATCAACGTCTCTTCATAATGTGTCGACAATAAAGGGCTTACAAAGGTTGAAGTATTTATCTAAGATCAATCACCACTACTGAAGAACACATATCTTGCAATTGTCTAATTTTGTAAGTGAGTTTTGTGAATCATGGCTTCTGTTCGCGTAGATGGTCATGAGGTTCTCCTTGTGTTTCCTGTAGTTGAGGCAGGTCATGCAAAAGTTCCCAACCATCTTCTTCACGTCTGCTTTAGATTTGTAGAATCTTTTGTCTATGTCGAGGAAGAGAGGAAGTCAATATCAGGTGAGGTGCTCCAGTCGGTTCCCGTAGTCAAGTCCATAGAAGAAGACGGTCATTGCTTGTATCTTGTCGTAGGAAATTACAAAGCATACGGCCTTCCTCTGTCCAACAACACAACTTCAACTGAGATATTGAGTCGCCAGTCTGATGCATCCATAGTTCATATGCCTTACATCACACAAACTATCTCTCCTAGCCCATCTCGTCAGGTTTTTCCAGTCCTTCGTGAGCCAACGATACTCCGAGCAGTGAAGGTCGAGAAGCTAGATCCTATCATAGAGTTGTCTAGCGAATCAGAAGGAGAGTCCTCAAATTTGACACTTCTTAAGCAGTCGACCTATGTACAAGTTGAATCGCATGAAAAGACTATGGTGAACTTGGTATATAATACCCCATCCAATAGTCCTGTGCAATCTTTGTCATCACGACCACCGTTGCATCCAAGTCTAGTTGATAGAGTTAGCATAATGGAGTGCTTGAAGAGATTGTCCGGTATGCATCGCTCTAGAAATGAATTATCCATAGTGGATTTTAACGCAGTGAAGCATCATCGTGTTCAGTACCTTCCAACAATATTTGACGGGAATGTCATATTTGAATTGCCTCCGTGCCGCCCATCTTTGTTTTCCTCTGCGGCCCGAAATTTAGAGGGAATGGACCGGCGTTATGATGGACACCCATGGTGCAAGTTGATTACAACAAACATTCACAACTCCAACAACCTCAAGTTCCGTAAGGCATACTGCGTAGGATTTCTTGCTTGTGACAATCCAGACTGTGACTACTTGAAGAGGGTTTCCAAACGCAATGAAACAAAGTGGATTGGTTATACGTTGTTTCCTATTACAGTAGGAGATAGTCCTTCAAAAGAGTGTACTCTAGTCTGTAAGTTATGTAAGAAACCACCTATGTGTTTAGACACATGTGCTGCTAGAACTTACTACTCTTACAGTAGTAATCTGAAAATGAGTAGGGGGGTGAATGCAAGAAAGACCGTCCACTTTGCGTAGCATTTTCCACAGTACTCATGTTTTTTTCGGGAGTACTGTATAATTAGAAAAACAATTTTAAAAAAATCTGAAAAATATGTTTAATGTATACACCTTTAAGAAGAAGTTACCCTAGGAAGGAAAAGCATAGGAAAATTCTCTAAGTAGGAGAACTGGAAAAGTGCAAAATCTCATGAAAATAGGTACTTTCACATTTTAATTTGTAAAAAATAGGAAAAACATTTTTTTAGGAAACTAAAAATTGTCCATTTGGGAGGACTTTATAGGAAAGACATTTCACCAAAAAAATGATCTTGAAACAATTTTGAATGTTCAGAACTGCGCGCGCAAAGGAGCCCTGTTTGCACGTATGTGGAGGGCATAAAATAAAATATTTTTAAATGTCCTTTGATAGAAACATGACTTCCTACTATTGGAATAGACCATAGAAATTTCAGATCTAGATCATTAAGTTTGGATACTCCCCAGTACTAAAAAACCCTAAACTACAAAGTGTGACAAATTAGCTAAATTGAAATTTAAATATAAAATGATTTTTAAATTTTTTTGAAAAATAAGGTATCTAAACAAGATCAGGTTAGCCATCTCCAAAAAAAATTTCAAGTTAATTGGATTCATTCTTCAAAAATTATAGCCGATAACAAGTCCGACATGTCAAGTGTGACAAAAAATAGTACTAGTCTTTCTTGCATTCACCCAGGGCAGCAATTCACTTTGGACAACACGCTCACCCTGTAGCGAAGGGCATGTATAGAGATTCTACAGAGAAAATTTGTGGACTAATTGCAGAGTAGGTCGCCAAGACACCAATAGCTACAAACTCCGCAATTGCTCTTTCTGCTAGCAAAGACTTCTTGTCAAGCTATCATTTTCACAACGGAGAAGGAGAGAAGGAGATGTTGAAGGGAGAAGAATTGGAAGAGGTCATGGATCGCTATCAGTATTTGAGCAGTCCAAATATCCGGAATGTCATATCTTCATTTCGCTCAAACAACCGAGGAGGTGTTATCGACAATATAATGACGATGAAGAAGGAGTCGAGGTTTTAATACATTCAGGACAGCATCTTCCCTGGCCAAGGGAAAGAAAAGGTGTACATTTTCAAGATGCTCACTGAAGGGCCAAGAAGTGGAGTGGATCTGGTGAAGTGGATGCAACCAGGAGGGAATCTGCAGAATGCGTGGATGATGTTTGACCACGTGAAACGTGTGAAGGACTGGACCACAATGGCTTGCCACGTGTACGATCTAGAATACAAGAAGGTGATGACCATTTCAACATGCGATATGCAATCTGAGGATACCGAGATCCAGGTGCAATTTTGGAAGTGCCTGAATACTATCATGTCATGACACGGAGTAGATCACCCAAATTTCAAGGGGTTCATGGCAGATAGCGCAATGGCCAATTGGAATGCGGTCCGTATTGTCTACGGATCAGGTTCTGCCAATAACAAAATGGATAATCGTGAAAGGACGTGCTTATTGCATTGGAGTACTTCTCTTCAAAAACACACTCAGAAGTACATCAAGGAAGCATTCCAGCAGCAACACAATACACTGTGCTGCTGTGCAAACAGTACAAAGATGCAAAGAGTATGAAGGAGGCAGAGACACGTTACCTTGCAATTCGATCTTGGTGGTTATTGTCTGGAGCAGCCATTGAAGATGCACTTCATCACTTAGACCATTGGCTTGCATTTTGGCATTTCAAGTATCAGCAATGGGGAGGCTTCATGCAAATGGTGAGTACATACAAAATTAAAATTTTTAAGTTCTTTTCTTTTATTTTGAAATCTAATAATCAAATTCATTTTCATCATATTTGGTTTGAAGTACGCATGCGTGAATAATGAGTAATAATTTGTAATTGATGATGACAATTTTTTATTTTTTTTTTATTTTTTTTATTTTTTTTGCGATTGACCAGAAATTGTGGTATTATGAGGGAGACAAAATACCCCTTTCAAATCCAACAATGTTTTTTTGGCTACCTCATAGTACCTCCATTTCTAGTCAATTGTTGGACAAAAATGAAAAAATCAAGGAGCGATATTAAGAATTATTTTCTTTCTGTTTTATAAGTGAAATTCAATAGTAGTTGAGATGTTCCTTTGTAGAGAAATAAGATATATGTATATATATATATATATATATATATATATATATATATATATATATATAAATATCATATTTTGAGCATTGAAATGTTCTTTGTTCCATTTGCATTGGATATGAACTTAGTTGTTTGAGTTCATAGTAGTTGTGTGGTTTGATGTATGAAATGTAACTAATGTAATGATGTTTTTCCGGGATGGTTTTGTAGGATTTAAGTTTGGAGGAGTTGGAAAATATGCCTTCGTGCAACTTGTTAGAAACAATTCATAACAAGTAGCTTCAGATGTCTGGCAACCGGAGCAACAATTTGTTTGATGCCACTTGCGTCTTGCGATGACAGTATCCGTGCATGGACACAAATGACTAACTACCGTGCTTACTTAAAAGGACATACATGTGGATCTGGTCCATCCAAGGGTGAGTTGAAGTTGAGAGCTGCACGGCGAAGTGGAGACCCAAAGAAAATGGCAGAGGCTCTCAACACATTACTTGGAAGGCTGGAACTGAGGGTGTTGGAACTCGCATACCGCATTTGGAAGGTGAAGAGATCTTTGGAAGCACGAAGAGGAAGTTGGACATTCCTATTGGCAATGCAGGAGATTCTCATCGACCTGACAAAGTCAATTTTTCTCAACCTCGTGTGCAAACAAGGTCCACTACGGCTTTTGTGGAGACTTCCGAGGGCAAAGGAAAACAGAAGAAGGTGCAAACATCCCAACATGTTACTATTGCATTTGAAAATGATTGCGACACATCAAAGTGGTACATTGCAAGGATTAGCCACAAATCAAATGCCAAATGCCAAGCTCAGCAACGCATGTCCAATATCAAGTGCACTGCAAAAATTGCAAGAGGACAAAAGGGAACCCCAGCTCCCACGTATCATGGAAGAAAAGAAGATTACGGGACTAAGCGAGAAGTGGTGGCAAACTATTGGTTTTGTTGGGATGACATTGAACAATGTGTCAAAGGTACAAAGCGCAAATATGTTATTGACAAACCTAAGGTTCTTGAGGTTTGGCCTGTTTTGACCGAGACCAACCTCAGCCGAGAAGAAATATTGTATCTTCAACATGCTGGCTTCCGTCTCCAAGAGTGCCCTATATTGTCGCCACGACAAGTCTTCAACATGTCCAACATTTTCAAGAGTGTTTTGTATAATCAATCGTAGCCACAAGATGCAGATGTATATCCAATTGTTCGGAACAACCGCACCATACGGAGAAATGCAAGTGCACCAACTATAGAATAGCGAAACAAGTGGGAAAGTGCTGGCAACATTAAAGGACAAATTTTGGGAGTGACATTGCTTCCATATCTAGGCCTAGGTGCAATAGTGTCATTAGAGACCGAGGCAGATTCTAACAGAAATATATATCGAATTACATTGGGCATGTTCCCCACATGCACATGCCCGGATTTTGTTCAGATGTCTGTTTCCGCTATTGGAGGGCGTCAAGCATACGTAAATTGCCAGCACTTATACTACTTGTACCGTTACTTCTGCAAGATGGACATCCATGATGACCAATTCATCCACGCTCCTAGTTATAGTTTCAATGAGTTGAAACTTCTTCTACTTCGAGTAGGGATCATCACTATTCTAGAGTAGGAGTGACCACACTAAATTTATGTTTTCATTAGTACTGTATGAATTTACATTTGGTACGACTGAAATGATTTAAAGCAGGTGGAATGAAAAATGTTCATGCATTCATGACATATTGGAATTTGTCATTTGTCAAAATGTTTTGAAGAAGAAAGTATGAATGACTCAAAACTACAATGTTGATCTCTCATCCAGCAATGAACATATGAATATAAGAAGAATTTCGTTTGTTTGCTGTTTTTTCCTTTCCTATTTCTTTTACATCTCTTTTTCCTATTATATTGCTTCATTTATCAACAATGCTAATATGTGAGCGCAGAGTATTGATAAGTTTGAGACTGGGAGTCATTTCTCATTGAGTCTAACCTTAAGGATTTAGGGTCTGACTGGATTTCAAAGGCAAATGAAGAAAGCTCATAAACCAATTGACGCAAAGTCTGTCCATGCTTTATTTATTATTCTGTATGTGCTTTATCTATACATCTCAGTCTTACTATGTGAAAGATTCTTTTCTACTACAAAGAATTCAAACACCACATAAAATATTTACCAATCCACGGTCATAGGATATACGGTCATAGGTCCCAAATTTACCATTAATAGTAAAAAAAACTCAATTTTTTGAATTTTTTTACCAAAACCAGAAATTTTAGAAAAAAAAATGGGATTTTTTTTTTTCCAGGCTCTAGGCTCACAGGCTCCACGCTCCACGCTCACAGGCTCACGGCTCCAAGCTCACACGCTAGCGTCATTGGAATTAATAGAAGCCTGTATAAACATTCTTTTTATGATAATTGACATTGTTCCAAAAATGTGTACTTGAAAAAATCTAGTCAGTTAATATTGCTATTGGAGATGAATATTCTTTTGGATGTTTTTTTTAATTGTGATGAATGTTGCCTTAGAAACAAAAAATTATTTATTTTCTTACAATAGAATAAAAAAAAGTGAAGCTTTCATAGATAAATAAATCAAGATCAGTAGTATTTTTGTTTTGTTTATGATGCTAGTTGAGATCTCTAACTGTCAAGCTAACAAGAGTTTATTTGGTATCCCAAGAAGCCCTTCACAAAAAACAACTATGTATAGAGTAGGTTTCTTATAAGCTTGACGTATACATGCAACCAACCAATCCATTTAAATATAAGAAGATTTTTTTCAAAAAATTTATTTTTTAAAGTTTTACATCAAGAGATTTTACTTTGCTTTTATTTTTTTTAACTTTAACTTTTATTTCTTTTTACTTTTATTTTTTCTAAAAAGAGTATAAATTCATAAATTATCCTTAACAAGTTGGATGTTTTTATTTAGAATATATTATTATATAATACAATAGAGATCTTTTTAAGAAAAAAAACTAACAGTATAGACAAATGCCATCGACTTTACTAAGATCTCACAAGACAAGTCTAAACATGGACGATACTAACACACGCTATCCATCTTCAACATGGATAACTGAGTTTATAACAGGCAACTATTTTTCGAGTAACTCGGATTGTGTATGTGGAGATGTATCGCCATGTATGAAATACTTTTGCATTCACTGCAAAGTTGGAGGCTTGTGCAAGAAGACAAACTTTCGATCAAATAGCCAACACAACGGCACGCACAACGGTCATCCGTTTGTGCAAGTCCGCAAAGTCACATCACGGCATGCGATTTTAGTCCAAGATGCAGAGAGATATCAATTTGACACGACTGGCATCCAAAAGTTTGCTTGCACGAAAGATTCATTTTACCTCCTCCGTCGTAAAGCAATTATCTCAAATGTGCAGACGAGTATCCGCAAGAACAATCACGGTTGCGTTATTTGCAAAGCTGCAATAAAGACAGAAAACGGTGATAAAGATGCCCTTTACTGTTCTTTGGAATGCAAGTTGTACAAAATTAGTCCACAGCCTTCGGCGACTGTAAGTAATTACGATGGTATTCTGAAGCCCTATGTAATCGAAGACGATGCTATTAACCCCCCTCAAGCAATTATGGCACACAAGGAAATGAAAGCTGCCAATATTCTTACAACAATGCGATACGATACAAATATGGACTTTGATACCAATATGAAGATTGTCGTATCAAAACTTCAACATATCAAGATTTAAACTCGAAGCAATTCTATTAAAATTGTGAAAGTAAATGAAATAAATTGAGATTTTTTGTCCATTTGTGCACAAATAAAAGAATATCAGGGGGTTTTTTTGTCATTGATTTTACACTTTTTGAATGGAATAACATGAGAATCTGGGTCACTTATTATTTTAGTTTGAGGAACAAGGATTGGTTTGACAATGGCTAATTTTTTTGATTAGAAAATTGTCTCAATGTAGA
This sequence comes from Antitrichia curtipendula, assembly GCA_951230915.1. Lineage (NCBI taxonomy): Eukaryota > Viridiplantae > Streptophyta > Bryopsida > Hypnales > Leucodontaceae > Antitrichia > Antitrichia curtipendula. Next base: position 33,558,425 of record OX579635.1, read on the forward strand.
CTTATAATTGGTGGTATAATCATGTTGAGAAGAAATTACTAAAGCTTTAAATGAATAAAATAAATTCTCAATTTAAAAAGTATTTTTAAATATTTCTTGTGGCTTATTATAGGTGTAAATTTAAATATTATATTTTTTTTTTTATAAAATAAATATGTTTTTTTTTAAACTCCGATGAATGATAAAAAAAAATTCAGTAATGTTCTTTTTAACAAAGACCTTTTGGCTAAACTTTAAATGTACTTAACCAATTTTTTCCTTCTACTGATTAGAGAAGATCTAGACTCTCTATAGAGTTGACCACTTAAGCAATTATGTGCATGTTTGAGAGCAGTTTTAAGGTAATGTAAATTTTTTGCCATGTATGAAGATAGAAATCACGGGGATTGCAAAATGTTTGGTAATTTCATGCTTTGAACTGAAATTACTATGAGTTTTAGAAGCCAAAAGTTGGCCTAAACTAATACCCATTACGTAGAGTCTTCCAATTTTAATCATTCAAGAACTACTTTGCCATTCACTACTTTGGATGGAAATTTGTTTGAACCTTGGTTGGAAATAGATTCCCCCTACAGGTTGGGTATGGATCCCTAGTTGGGAATGGGTGGTTCTACTATAGAAGGCCATTTCTTTGCTAGCCAAATGTGCAAGTTCAACAAAAAGTGAAAATTAAAAAAACTATATTATTTTTTTAAAGAAATTTATAAATAAATAAAAATCATGACTTATATGATTATTTCAAGTGCCACATTGAATTGTAAATTTTTCATTTTAATTATTTATTATTTATTTCAATAAAATATTTGTTTATTTCATGTATTTGCACAACCAAGTGATGTGTCTTAACCCTCTAAAGAGTCCAAATTCTCTCTAATTCTCTCTAATGCTAGTGACAATTGATTGCTTCAAGGGATCATTTCATCCAACCAAATCCAGTTAATAGCCAATGGATCATTTGATCTTTTTCAACGATGTCCAAGTCTTCTATGGTTATAAAGACTAGGATTTGCTTGAAATTGCATAATTTAACTTTACAAAAATTTTAAACTATTGCAGCAATATTTTTGCTAGTTCAACCCAAAAACTAATTTATTGACTAACATTGAGAAAATAATTGTAAGTTGGGAGAATTTTGCAAGTAAAACTAGCCCATTGGCAAGTATGTGTACCTAGCTTGAAAAAAATGTGCACTTAACCCCTAAAGACCCAAGGCCTTTTTTCTGCCAAAAAACATTGAAAACTGCCATTTCTGTAGCAAAGAGTAAAAAATTGAAAAAATGTTTTTTTTGCACATCTAAACGCAGGATCTTACACCTAACTAGTATGAGAATGTGTGGAAAAAATTTCAGAATTTTTGACCGCACAGATTGCAAGATATTTGCGTTTAAAGTGGGAAAAACAAGTTTTTCAGCACATTGCGGGACTGGATTTTTTGACTCTGAACATTTTAAACTTAAAATGTTTACACTACAAAGTTTTGAGCTTTATTTCTTTTTAGTGGAGAATTGAGTTGAGAGTCTAGGGAAAAAAAAATATTCAAAAAAACTTAATTATCATTCCTAAAAAAATTGTTAAGTAGAAGTAGGCTAGATAGAAGGAAAATCTAAAATATTAATATATTTTAGATGAACTTAAAATACAATAATCCCAATGGTGAGATTGTTCTAGCAAGTAAATTAAACAATGAAATTTATTTATTTTTTTAGAATTGAAAAAATAGCACTCAGAAATGAATCCTACAGTTATTTTTTTCAAAAAGATGCTCTAACTACCCGAAAAACAAGAATGTCCATAGCTTTCTCATAACAAATCCAAATGAAATGAATCAAAGCTTTCCAGATAGGAAAAAATATAATCTATGAGAAAAAAACTATTTTAAGAAAAAAATCAAATTTTTGACATTTTTTTTGAGCTGCCCGAGCTGCTCGCTGTCCCCTATTTTGAGCTTAATTGGTCATAATTGTTGTTCCTAGGCACTGATTGTGAAAAAATTTATATTTCCACAAAGCTTATCAGCTGTTCTACCTTCAAAAAAAAGTTTCAAAAAATCTGGACAAAATTTCAGCCCGTAGATACCTGCCCGAATTCCCATTTGTCCCTCGAAGAATCGAAGGGACAATGGGCCTTTAGGGGTTAAAAGGAGAAAACATTATGAATATTGCATAAAAATTATTGTAATAGGAGTCAAACTTTGTTGCCCTTGTCAAAAAAGGCTTGAAAAAATTAAGTTTTTTTTAATTTTCTACAAATTATACTGTTAAGATAGATGTTTGTTTTGTTTGTGAAGTACATCAAGATCTTCTAAACCATCATGCCAATGGGGTTGCCCTCCTTTAGTGTTGTTGAAAAGTCCTTGAGGAGTGTGTAAGCATAACTAAGTTTTGTACCGTTCCAACTTGCAAGACAAAAGACACTGATTTTGCAAGGTTTGTTTGGACTAGAAATTAGAAAATTGCTTGCAAAGAACAATTGGTCCGCTTAAGGTAACTCTGCCTATGATAGGCAGAATTTTAAACCAACTTAATGCATGCCAAAAACTTCATGAGCAGTACATTTCCCAAGACACATGAAATGCTCATGAATTTATAGGCCTGCATTAGGCTGGTCCAAAGTTGGCATGTCATAGGCAGAGTTACCTTTCTCCATTAGAATTTCCATAACCGCCAAGTTGTCAAATTTTTTCTTAGCATTGTTGGAAAGCCCGCGATGAGTGCGTATCTACAAATTCAGTTTTGTGGTATTTCAAATGTTAGAAGGACTTATATCAAATTTTGAAATTTTTTAAGGTATGTTCGCACTTGGTGTTAGGGGTGTTGTTTGGAATGCAAATCTGGTCCAAAGTTGGTCTAAATTTGTTTCTAAAACCCTCACTAACGACACCTTTAACACAAAGTGCAAACATACCTTTAGGAAATTGGTTGCCATCGTTGATGAGAAATATTAGGAGTTTGGTTGCAATTAGTCTGTTGGACTCATAGACAAACGCACTACAAAATATTTGGTAGTCATGACATTATGTGGATTCTTTATTTTTTTTTTACTTTTAAAATGTGTCTAACATACTGTTTTTGTAGCCAATAAATTTGAACTAAAGAACATGCATAATACAAAAATGTAAAGCACAAATGAGTAAAAGGTTCTAATTTCTAAAATGAATTGTGTTGAAATATAGAAGGGCCAAGTGATCCCTGCAAGGTGAATTTATCCCTAACAAAAACATAAGAATTTTTTATTTGCCATCTGTGATAAAATTTGGAATTTGAAATTTATATTTGGAATCAAAGGTACCAGGCTCACTTTGTATGACCACTTTAACGTTCTACCAACTAACCGCACCAATTAGCATACAAATTAAAACTAAGGGGTATTTTGAAATAAGGTTTAGGGTTGGTGTGACATCAATGCTTGGCACTATGGAAAGTGACATGGCACCCTTATAGGTTGGTTGTAGTAAGGGTTCAAATTTCTCCACATTTATATTTCATTTTTTTAACAATATTTTTTATGATTTTTTTGCTTTAGATTTTTAAGAGATGTAGTCACATGTCTTTTATAATTCATAAAAAATGTGAAATCTTTGTGAAAATTTGAAATTACTATTAAATTTTTTTTTAAAGTAAAGGAAATACATGTAAAATACAATATCATGTGCAAAAACATCTAAAAGTTTAACCATTAGTCTACATTGTAGTATAGAATATACTAGTGAAATTTGAATTTCTATGTCCTTTTGTAATAAAAAAAAAAGTTGAATGTGATTATAAACCAAAAGTTCAAATTGAAAAATATATAATATTAAGATTTTTCAAATATTCAAATTGGAGCAGAATGTAGACTCAATAATTCGATAAACATCATTTCATCAATAGAGATCAAATTCAAAAAACATCTTTTTGAAGACTAAAATTGAAATCAAGAGCAAGGAATTAGAAGTTTCACAAACATCACTTGACACTACAACAAAACCTGCATTTTATGACTGCAAAAATATGATTGGAGATGACTGGCGACTGCTCGCAATTATATTTTGGGAGGCCACCATTTGGGGAATGAAGCAAGGAACATGTTTGAAGAGCAACCAATCATATTTTTTCTTGAGTCATATTTTGGGGGGAGTCATATTTTGCAGTCACGTTTTTTTAATAGTCTTTTTATCTCCTTTTGGAGCAACTGATGGAAAATTTGGACAGGGAATTTATTTGCAGAGCACCTAGTCATACTTTTGCTTTAGTCATATTTGGGGGGGAGTCATTTATTTTACTTTTTGGATAGTCCAAGGAAAAGGGGGTCAATCTAAGATGACCTTCTAATATTTTGGTTGTAGATCTCATTCCTTAGGGTATAGGCATAACTTTATTTCATGCCTATTAAAAAATTGTTGTTGTTGTATGTTGTGTCTATTATAGAATTTGTGTTCAAATATTTGGAGTGGTATATGTTTATATTTTAATTAATAAATATAAATTTCTCATAGGAATTACAAAGGAAGTAGAGAAAAGTGAAACAATTAACAACATGAGACAATAGATGGATTCTTTCCTAGCCCATTTTGTTGGAAAAGATAGAAAAAGGATCTCAAAATGCATAATTCCGGGGGGTTACCGGAGAATTAATTTAAAAAAAGTGGATTTTGGGTGCATGTGTGATACTTTTATCACAATGCACAATGCACCCAAAAGAGGCAGTCACTGCCTACTGCACCCAATACATTATTTTCAATTTTGTATTGTCAATTGTCCTCAGGAAAGCACTTCATTTATGGCAATAATATAGAGAAGAGTTGCCAATTTTATAACTTTGATATGGTAAACAAATTATTATTTTAAATTATTAATATTTTGCAGCTAATACTAATCTATTATTCAAGTAAAACCAACGCTCAATACCAAGATCAGAAATCTTGAATAATGTGTTGAAATGGATGGTATTTTACTGTTTGCTGGAGTGTCGCTGGTTGACAAGACGAGCTTGAAAATTGCATTACACACTCAATACATAATGTGCAAAAATGTCATGACAAGCAAAAAATTCGATCTTCAATCAACCTCCCTGTAAGGATTTCTAATTGTAATCTATTTTTTGGTCATTTCTGGGGGGTCTGGACTGAAGGGGAGGAGGCTTTGCATCCACAGAAGCTCCGGCAAGGAAGTTTGAGGAGCTACCCAACTCAAAAAGCAAGCCAGTGCTACATGTGCTACATGGACAGAAGCTCTCTCGCATAGCTGCACATTAATTTAATCTTAAAAGTTAAAAAAAAAAAAAATTGCTGAGAAATATTTGCCTCATCCCCTTCAGTCCGAAGTCAACAATATTTATCCTTCCAAATCTCATCCCTGGGTCACAGGTTACACGAACATCCTGTTGGCCATCCATGACAGAATATCAATTATACCACCCCCAATTTCCCAAAAAATTGTAAACCTGAAAGAAACCATATCTCTTGTTAAAACCTAGGCGTATAACAAAATACAGAACCCAACTGCTCAGTTGAGAAAAAGAATATTGATGAACTGGAAAGTCTAGAGAAGAACCACTCCACAATAGCACCACAACATCAAACCTTACCCAAATAATGTACCAAAAATCTACACAGCAGCCATTCCTTGCCCACATTCAGCCCCAAGAAAATTCAGCAAACGCTGCAGTCTCTGGGCGACCTCGCAGTGGAAAGGAAGCGGGGATCTCCTCAGGGCATAAGTGAGGCCCACATTCAGCCAAGACAAGGCATGCAAATCCGAAGCCACCGCTTGTAAGGTTCTCGAAACTTCCAGCATTTGATGTTCCTTAGCATCCGCGGTGACCTTGAACCCTTTGGAAATTCCAGGCTCTGGCACCGGGCTGCGCGCCGTCGCACTGTAATGGGCCACCAGGCCTATGCTCAGTGTGGAAGGCCAGTCCTCTTTCATGCCCCGTTGTGCGAAGTCTGGGCTTGTGGAGGTGGTGCCGGCCGAGATGGAGAAGGCTGTGGAGATTGGGCAGGCCAGGCCGCTTTGGTGCAGGCATTGGGCAAGAGGAGAGGAGTCCAAGAGCGGGGTTTGTTGGGAGGGGGTGAGAGGTCGGTTGAGGTGGCTGGGGACGACGAGATAGGAGGCTCCTGTTGAGGCCAGCGTTTTCACTGTGCTGACTCCCATGCTCACCACACCACTTGTCGCCGATGTGGACGTGGTTGGCCATGAGAGGCCTGAAGAGGAATTTCCTTCTGGTGACCCTGCACAAAAAAAAGTACATGAAAAAACATAAATGCACACTAAATAAAGATCAATGATAATCAGTACTAAAAAATCCAGCTTTTCAAAGAGAGGCTCTGTTCCTGTAGCATTGGCTTGCTTTTCAAGGAAGATCCTACTCAAATTTCCACATAAGTAAATGTTGCCAGTGCAAAGACTCCGCCCCTTTGGTACAGAGACAAAAACACGCAGATACTCTAGGAGATGTCTGCCACACTGTAGTACCCAATTAAACTTTCACGCATGCACTGTGGTTGTAGCTTTTGCCAATCCAAGGCCTTCTCCCCTTTAGTCCACAGTCTAAGAATAAGAAAGGATAAAGACCTCAGCAGTAAAGGAAAGGGATGAAATATTCTTGAGGAGCAGTCCACATTCCTAGTGTGAGTTTATCTAAACGCAAGGTAGTTAAAGCTACAGAAAGAAGACAGGTATTGGCCAGCCATTAAGCACCTAAACACTCTCCGCAGAAAATGTCAGACTTTTAAGTCTTTTCTACGGTTGCTATTTATAGTGTACAAGGGTGAGTTCTCACAACTGCTAAAGAATGATATTAGGAGGAAAAGAGATGAAATAAAATAGGTAAAGAAATTACTGCAAAAAAAAAAGACTAATCAGACTGCGGAAGTAAGCAAGCTGTTAATATGGCATACCGTCAGTGGTGGACACAATCTGGAGACTCTGATCGACGCTCACAGACACCAAGCTGATGCTGCTGACCCATTTAAATGCAGTCACAGTAGCCTCTGATGGGGCCATTTGATTTGTTGCTGGGTTCTGCCTCCTGTTTGTTAGATCTGCTCCGGCTTTGCTGTAATGAGAACTCTTCCCACGTCCACCGAAGGAAGAGGATGACGGGCTGGGTGAGGTCGGCCCACTGCCCGCTAGGCCAAGAGCTCTGTCCGTCATCAAGCCCATGTCAGATGAGCTTCCTGTGCCTCCAACAACGCTGCTGGAGGCATGACAGTCAGGGTGTCGTATTTGCACTGGCCACTTGCGCACTTCATCGGCTCCTACAGACATGAACACTCGGTGCCATTCTGCAAGCATTTCATCCAAATCAAAACATCAGAATTTGCTCCCTAGGTAGAACACATCAGGACGAGGATACTGTTTATTCCTGTGTAAGTGAATTTGAGAGATTAAGGTAGTAAAGAGCTGTGGAGAGATCAATTTGGGTACAAGAGCCAAAACTCTCGTCAGACCAAAATATTCCACTCAATGTATTTGATGATTTCTAAAGCAATCATTCAAAGTGAGATTGTAGACCACTATTGAAGGGATACTAGAAAACCCCATTTCCATTCAAAAATCACTGGATATAAACATTCAGCCGAGTCATGCGTACACCACTTGCTAAAACTTCAACCAAGTATATGAACAGGTGAGTTGTTTAGCTCTTTGTAACACGGTTTAGTATAGGATATAGGATCAGGTCCATAATGGCTTTAGTATCCTCTACCATATCGATGAACTTGATTATACAGCTATTAAGTCAGAATTAACTCAACAGCTATTAATGTTGATCCAATGTTCTGTTAGAATAACATAAACAACATTGGGAATGTAATAGGTGGGTCTACTGAGATATATTACACACACCTTGACACTCTCTTATGTAGAATCCACCGAGCCGGGTGATGCTCAAGCCCCGGGGCTTAGAACTCCCAGCTTCCACCGCCAAATTCAACAACTGCAGACCTTGCAGCAACACCTGCTCAAACAGAAGCTGGAAACAGTTCTCCCTCTGCACATCAACTCCTGTCAAAGGTAGCACTTGCGTATCCAGAAGCTCCCCTCGAGCATCTGTCCACACAGACACCAACCAGTTCCAGTCCCCGGACCAACTGTAGCAACAGTGAAGATCAGCAGCCAGTTGAGCAGTTGCACCAATTGGATCCCCTTCTAGTCTTTCCGTTGTTGCAGTAGAGTCGACGTCAGGGCCACCACCACCACTAGTGCCAACGCCAGGGGTGGTCCTGTTTGCAGGCATGGTGTCACGGGTGGCATCGCTGGAGCATAAGGCTCGTGCTGGAGCTTGAGCGCCAGATCTGGCCAGAATGTATGCCGGCTCATAAAGATACCTTGTTTTCTCAAGTGTGGTTTCTGGCGACGTGGTACCGGTCCCTGCATCACATTTGCATGAACTGTGTTTTCAGTATACTTTGATTGTTTCAATAACTTTTAGACGACGTCATAACCAGGATCTTTTTAGTGATTCATGAGGAGGTCTCCATATGGTCGCATTGATCATATAGAGAACTCCTTTAATTTAACTTTGAGGTAGAAGATACTTAAGCCCTTAGGTAATTGGTCTCGTCTCGTTTACTGAAAGGAACTCATCTATTCATACTATTGCTTGGAGTTTTTAGCAAGTGATGTCAGTATGACTTGGCCAGATGTCTATGGTCACTGATCTTCGAAAGGCTATGGGTTCTCTACTGTCCCTTCAATAGTGGTCTACAATCTCCCACTTTTGACTGACCGCATGAAAAATCATCATAAATAGTGGTAAAGCAACTTGTTCTCAACAGATTTGGTTCCTGTAGTAACCAAACTATCTCTCCACTGCTCTATAATGATCTCTCAAGAAGCACACTCCTACATATGTTAAAAAGTGATACAAATAGTAAATCTTACTAAAAAGGTGTGTTGAGTTTCTCCTCGGCAGTGATTACCACCACAAACTACGATTTTCTTGGGGCATGAGTTCACAATACCTAGATCCGTTTGCATTGAGGGTTTCCACCCGCCTTCCCACAAGTGGTTGTTGCTGGAATTCATTGCCATGGAAGCATTCCCACTGCTTCGTTGACCACTACAGTCCTTCCAAAGCCCCGGCATAGAGGCAGCATTCGTTTGCAGTACTGAAGAGCCACCAGCATTTCCAGCTTGACCACGTGGACCAGAAGCAATCTGCAGACATTCTGCCCTTTGGGATTTACGTGGAATGCGACGAACTTTATTGAACACACCCAAAGCAACCTCTTTCAAAACATCGACAGTGGATGCTTGGGGCCCACTATTCTTAAATATAGTTTCAGCAGTAACCAATTGGAGAGCAAACCGAGGGATTGAAAAGCCCAAGATGCTGGACGGTAGGCTGTCTTCTCCTGGTATTCCTGTTGTTATCCCATGGCGTTGAGAATCTGCACCTGATATTGCAGAGCCTAAGCTTGAACAGGCATCAACCATGGTTTGCAGGATCCCAGCAGGATCCGAAACAGGGCACACAACATAAACAACCTGGAAAAGGGTTGACCAAAGTTAGCCTCTAAAGGACAACAAAATTGATCAGGTCAAAAAAGTCGATTTTTGGTTTTAAAATGACAAATTTGATAGCTCATAATGTGAAAAATACGATTCCGTTGGGACCAAATTCTATAGCACCAAATTCAATGAGAAATATTGTAGGTGTTGGTCAAACAATAAAATATTGAACACACGACAGTCGCCATATGACCTACCCAAACTTGATGAAAAAAACACTAGATGAAAAAGGAAAAAATTTTAGGCCTCTTAGTTCTTTAGGGGTTAGATCTATGGACGCTTGTCAAATATGAGAGTTCCTTCAAACTATTCTGTTTCAGATGCAGATGATAAGAGAGAACTCACTGTGCATGGACCTTGCTCTGGCTCCCGCTGACTTGCTGAGGATCCAGGTGAAATAGGAAATTCCTTACAAACTTTGACAAGAGCCTTTCTGAATTCACCCATATTCCAATTCGAAGCCATGTCGGCTGCAAAAGCCTTAGCCAGGCTATAGTTGGATGCGTTGACAAACTCCCCACGTGCTGCTGGTGAGTGTGATACTCCAGCTATATCCACAAGAGTAAAGCCAGGCAGACCCTGTTTACTGGAACTGGTCAGTGGCACAGATTGCCCAGCAGCTGCTCCTGAAGGCATATGAGAACCCAGCCGACACACTTCATACACTGCATCCAAGGCGACCACAACGAACACATTGAGAATTACGGTCGGACGGTGATTACTTGCAGAAAAATTTGCAACAAGAGTAACAAAAGCACTTCAAATTCAGATGCTCGGAGCAACATAGTCATGCATATATTCTAAAAATTGATCAAGGAAGCTGATAAAATAGGGCCCAGCTGTACGTAGAAAATCCCCGAAAACTCACCCGAGCTTAGTTGCTGAAAGAAATCCACAGCAGCAGTGACCAGCGGCTCCGAAGCTAAACACAGAACGTGATAATTCACCTGGACAACAAAAGAGAGCTATTGTCATGCCCATTAAAGAAATCGATTCAGCCTGAATAGTGTGATCAGGAGGAAAGATAACTTTCCCTAAGAATATTTTATTCCACACCAGGAGTTGGTCTAAGTTTCCTCAGCAGCAAATAATTGGTAATATTACATAGTCTACTTTTCACGATGCATTTTGCTAAGTGAAATGCTTGCCCTTCAAGTATCAAATCAAACGGAACAAATTCAAATGAAGTTATCCACATATCATAACACTCTAGGGTAATATACAGTTTGCACCCTTGCTACTGTAGCAGAAAAAGAATCAGGAGCACTGAACACTAAAGAACTAGTCCACTTTTGGAGCAATTTATTCCAATGCCAGGCATGCAATCACTGTCTAGAATACCTGCTTTGCAAGCGCATAAGGTTCGAGCGGAGCCTTCTCCCAGAGATGGAGTGCACCAGAAGAGGTTTTCAACCAATCGTCCTGATAGCTGCAGTGAATATTTCAGCAATAGCGAACTGTCGGTCAAACTAACAGTGCTTTCAAACAGCAGAGAAAATAAAGAACACCCTAAAAAACAAATAGCACTCCAGTATTGCGAAGAGAATCCCAGAAACTTACCCAACAAGCAAAGAAGGTGTGGGAAGAGCTAGAACAGCGGACTCAGTATTGAGTCCCAAAGCATCACCATGCGTAACCCCCGAATCCTCACTAAACCCTCTCCGTTGCGAGGCTTCAGTCTGATCCGAGAGAGAGGATGAGTCAATCGCACGGCTGCTGCTACTATTCCGTCTCATATCGTCCATATCAGTCCCCTTCCCAGACTGAGGAGTCATAGATTCACCAACAGCAGTGACAGTACTATTCACTTCTCTTGAATCTGTATTAGTACTCTCTGCACAAACTCCACCATCTGAGCCTTGCACACAACCTTTACACCAATCCACCAAACCCAAGGGTCCATCGGCAGCAGTATCCCCAAATGCGTTCGAGATTGCCACTCTCACATCCGACTGGAGAAGACTGGCTGCTGTCGCTGCTGAAATCTCAGCTGACAAAGGATCCATGATCTCCATTCCTGAATGGTCAAGGAATCTGCTCGAGGACAGCATACCACCTGCTAGGCTACCATCTGATTTACGTTTCCTTTGCTGTTTCTGAACCTCTTGGGCAGCTAACCATCCAAAAGGCCCATCCTCGTACTGCCCATCCAAGGAGACGTCTACTGCTATGGAAGCTTGCTGTGCCAACAGAGGAATAGCTTCTAGAAGATCATGCCAGTGACTCTGCCTGTCCATGGCTGTGTCGTCCACAGTTGGGTCTATAGGGGAGGTGGTGTTGGAGACTCCTAATCGATAATCTGGCGTGTTTGAGGTGATGTTGGTGGATGGCTTTGGAACCCCCACAGGACGCCACACACCGACCTCTGCAACTCGGCTGCCACCGTCCAGCAAGTCATCTTCTGCATGGCCAGCGATTCGCTCCGGGACCTTTTTTCGACGCTCTAGTAGAGGTCTTCCAGGTATGTCAGATTGCACCTGGTGAAACCACAGGTAAGAAAATTAGAGTCCGAAAAGGAAACGATTTCAGTGTCAAACAAGTGTATCCAGAACAACAGGTATGCAGAAGGCCAAATTGAACTTCATGGTATGAGTAGGTCATATAGAGACTTTCTATTGTTCAACTATATTTTTTTTTCGACCCACATGTAACGTGCTTCAGTGATTCTAAACATATACAATATGACCCTACCTGCATTCTATAATTTTCACCATATAATCAATTGAATTGGTCGTTTTTTAACCATGAATCGTTAGTCCTTTAGAGTATAATAATTAGAAACTGAAACCACATGGGGCTCATATAAATATAGTTACCGATAGATTCAGGATGCAGATCATCATAACACCAATTTTTAAATGTTAACAATAAGCTTGCAATCTTAACCAGCTTCATTAAGCCAATCTCTTCTATCTCACCAGAATGGTAACCCTCAAAGTGATAATGATAATACCAAACCGGCCCATTTTTTCATTTAAGAACATCAGCCCTTGAAAAAAATAACAGGTTTTGACTATTTAATGTACCGATTTGTCGCAGCACTATAGGCAAAATGTGTCAATTCCTACCAAATACACTGAGAAATCTGGAAAAAAGTTGCATTTCAACCCCTCTAAAACAAAATGAGATTGATACTGAATGGAACTTTTGGGGAAAATCTGGATAATATGTTAGCCGGTTAAAGAACAACTGAAAATTTAAAATCGACTGCAAAAAAATGGTAGAAAAGTTCAACATATCACAGGCAAGAGAATGCTCAGTATAGGAGCTATACCTGAGTGATATCAGAGCCACTATCTTTAGAGGGCATGGGAGAGTATCTGGCAGCCTCATTTGCAGGGCTGGCCACGCCGGAGTTCGCAGAGACAGATGACGACGAATCTTGGTCTCGACATATCATCACTTTCAGTAGAGCACACTCTAACTCAGTTGCCAATGCAGCCACTGGTGAACGAAGGGATGATTTCGTGTTCTCTTTTTGATTCATTGAGGATGGCGATTGAATTGGAACCTGGGACCCATTCCCACCAGTGGCATCCACTGGTACAACTCTATCTGAACCTGTGTCATCAGCGGACTTGCCATTCAGATTCGTCTGCCTTGAACTTGTGACAATAATGTAGTCAGCAGTAAGCTCCTTCTTCCTTTTCGACTCGCCAGACTCGTTCGGAGATTTGGTGTTCCCTTGCTCGTCTTTTCCTGTATCGATTCTTTCAAAGTTGGTGTACGTGATTGGTAGTGCTGTGTACACATATGTCTCCTTCTTCACAGACTCCACCATCGCTTTTTTAGACGCTGGTACATACGGATCCCTGCAGCAAACAACACTTCTCTTGTAAATAAATGTAAAGCCAAGAAATACATGAAAAATGAAAAATGAATCCAGAGGTTAACTACCTTCAGGACTCTCGCAAATCACCACCACTATTCATGACTCGTAATAGATTCAAAAGCTGAGAATGCACGTCACGAGCAAACCTGACAGCAGTCATGGCTACGTCTGGCACACTCGTCAAGTCCACAGGCTCGAAGCCCGAAGCAAAGCATAGCAAGGCTTCAGACTTCAGTCGTAAGTTGATAGCAGGAGCTTGAGGTGGAGGAGATAATGCAAGTCCACTAATTGGTGGAGCTTGAGGTTGTACTTCCATAGGTTTCATGTCACTTAGAAGATCCATGCTCTGATCTAACAAAGGAAAGTCGAGAATCGGAAGCACCATTGGGTCCGATGCATCCATCAGAGGGGCCGTGCCTGGCGTCTGAGTAACTTCTCCGTAGTCGGGCAGAGAGAACATAAGTGCTTGCGACTCTGCTGTATCGGGAGGCTGCAAAACCAACAGAGTACATCAGATTGCCAGGAACCACTGCAGCAGAAACCAATCTTCGGATTTGGGGTAAGAAATAGATTTAAAACATCTTCAGAAATTTTATGATATTTATCTTATATAGTGAAGATGGAAAAGTTGAAAAAAATTACAGCAGGTATTCGTCTCCAAAGCAAATTAGTCATTATATTACTAAGAATAGCTTCATAACCCAACATTCTTTATAGAATATCAGGCTCGATGCTAATTCTTCTTCAACTTCTTTCCATGAAGATTTAACTCCTAAGTTCCCAAACGACCAAAAGTGGCCGCTACAGTATCTATAGGAGTTGAAATGAATCATTTAGGAAGCCTCAAGGAAGGTACCGATAGAAAGCAAAAATCATACCCGACAATTCTGAACAATAGAAACTAATTTTTCTAAATCACTACAATTCACTATTAGTTTCCAAAGCCACAAAATTCAAGAGGTTCATAAAATGGAAAGTGTTCTAGTGCGGTTTTGCTTACAAGATTGCTCACCTCGCCAAAACCAAGTCCATCGTCTTCAAAAAAATCTCCAAAATCTCCAAACTCAGCGAGGATGTCTGCATCACTTTGTATGTCCATGCCCAGACCCATTCCAAAGCCGCCATCATCGGCCCACTGATCCCAAGGATTGCCCAGCTGGCTACCCCCTCCTCTTGGAGTTCCAGCTCCCATGATTCCTGACATACCACCCCCAAAGCTGCTCGATTCTCCCAAAAACCCTGATCCTTTTTTCTCATTAGTTGGCGTATCAAGAAGACCTAGAGGGTCGTTACCAATGCTGTTCGACCGTTTTAGAGCTTTTGCAGGAGGGTCGAAAGCAGCCGCCTTCGGGTTCTGGCGCCCTCTCTTGGTGCCCTGCATGTCCAACAATCATTCCTTCAGATTCTGGACAGTGAGGAATTTTTGCTCACAATGTACCTTTAACTTTACTGACAATAGCAAGTCACAGATTGATGATTTGCGTCGTGTCTACAGTAGACATGCTCCTTCCTCAATATTCTGCCTCGATAAAGTTACAAGGTTTTCAGTACAGGTACTTTTTTCGAGAACCTGTAGGCATCATCATAATGAGAATCGTCCCTCTGAGTCATAGGGAGGTCTCCTTATGGTCAAAGTGATCGAACAAAGGCAACCTTATGATACATGAAGAGGTCCTTGATCACTGTGGACACAAGAAGACCTCCCTATGATTCATGGCAAAGATTATCCTTGTGAAGGCTGTCTAAAAATTCTACAAATAGTCTAATTTTACTGAGAGGCTTGATATCTGGATTAAAGTAAGAAACCTCTAAAAATTGCAAATCTAAATTGGGCCCGTGATCAAATATTCATTCCTGGGAATCAGCTAAGAATGTTTGGCAATCCCACCTGTGAATAAGCACCATGAGCGCTTTTCATATCCCCAGTATCCATATCCAACCCCTGCAATGAAGTGGCAGGGGCACGCATGTCATTGAGTTTTGAGTTTAACACTCCAGGTGCCTTACTACCTAAAGAGTCTCCATCAGCTTCTACATCTCGCAAACCTGTATACAGTTACATGGTCAGTTTCGAAGAAAGGACTCCGCGTGAGGGAAAAAGTAGACAGTCACTCAACAGTCAAAGAGGTGGGAAGACAATGTTAAAACAATTGCACAGATACCCAAGCAAACGAAGAAGACCCTAGTAATAAAAGCTTGCAAGGTAGAAGTTAGGTGGCAGATACGTTGATACTAAGCTGAACACAATGAAAACTTAGCGGATCCTAGTTTCAAGGTGGGATGAGAAAAATCTTTAAATGTCTTACCATCTCCGTCAGCATCACTAGAACTGGAAGTACCACTACTTCCTTGGCTGCTGCTGCTGCTGCCTCCACTGCTATAACTGCTTGTGCCAGGCCCACTGCTGTGACCAGGAACAGAACCATTAGCACCAAACCCAGTAATTGTTGACTTCTCTCTGCTATCCCCATCATCGAGCCCGTATTTGCTGCAAAAACAGACATAAGGCGAAGTTGTAAAAGAGATACCATCGAATTAGTAACTCTAACCTCTTAAGTGCCCAAATGGTCAAAAGTGGTCACTTCCATATCTATAGGAATTAAACTAAATCATTTAGGGTCTTCAAGGAAGGAAACACAACATGCCAATAGAAAGAGGAAATCATACCCTACAATTTTTAACAATAGAAATATATTTTGAAGTGGACTTTAACCATACTTCAACGATATACTGTGCAAAGAGGACTTGTTATATTTAGCTTGGGAACTCAGGGGTTAAAACACTAAAATTTCGAGCCTAACCGAATTCTGATTCCAGGCAAATTGTGCTCGTGACAAGTAAAGGAGATTACAAACCTCGTTAAAGGTCGACATTCATCATTGATCCCATCTTCCAACCAAGCGGTGCCAGCCCACTCTTGAAACCAACATCTGAGGACGCACAAAACTTATCAAAATTCCACATACGCAACCAGAGCGCAATTCTGCAAGTAAAAAAGTTCCGGTGAGATAGAAACCTTCGGATAAACGGATGGCTGGGAACCACCGGTCGCATAGGTACAAGCACTGCGTCCAATGGATAGATCAAAACATGTCCAGCGTCTACTCCGTTGCCTCCTTTTCCAGGTAGCTTAGTCTCTGTAACCTGTCCAAACCACTCGAAACATGCCATGACAACCTCCAATGTTAAAGTCCTCTGACGACCAAACATTGCCGATAAAATTTATGAATTATGATCTAGTAGCAGAACCTTGTAAACCAGACTACTCACCTCAGGAACAGAAAGAAGCTTTGTTGATTTCGAGCTGCTTGTTAGTTGTTCCAACTTTACTTCTGCGAAGCATGGTTGCACTGAAGGTGAGCCACCTGCTGCTGTAGATCCAACCACATGGAACGGGAGGGAGGATGCTTCGTATGCCTGTGACTTGCTGCAAGGGGGCAATTTATAGTACCCTAATCAGCATGAGTGGAAAAGTACGCAGGTATCACGCCAGCCATCTCAGCATCTGCAGTCCTCCCCAGTATGATACGAGATTACATCTATGTAGCTGGCATGACGCTCAGCAGGTGCTTTGCAATTGCAAAGGCACGGCAAGCTAGACTCAAAGTAACAGACCAAAGTGAAAAGCACCATCTCACAATACAGACACGTTATCACGATAGCGTGGACAGTTATATTTTAACAATATTGTAAAATGCTTGTGATTTGAGTTTGGAGCTTATGCTCAAGTCTGTCTTGATAACGGTTCTCCAAAAAAAATGTAGTTTACCTTTTGTACAGCTGTGTCACCAGATCATCTGGAGAGCATCCACTGAGACGACCAGATAACCCATTTGGGGCCACAATAACTGCGAAGGCAAAGTTCGCTTGATCAAAAGGCAGTCACCAAAACCCTACCAAATTAAAAAACATTTATAAAACTAGCTTACAAGCAGAGGTTTAACCCAGAACCAATTAACATAAGAGAGAAAAAGGAGACCTGCAAGACTCTTGTCCCCCAAACCCGAGTTGGATCTCTGCTGAGCAAGTGCCGCTTGCAAATCACTAATTACAAGCTGCCGAACTCTCCTGCGATGTAGTGCACAAACCAGATGTCAGTTCTGCAGCTATACACATCTCCAATGCTACAAGTATACATAGACTACAGAAATTGCACAGCAAAATATACTTCCGGTGGTCCTCTATTCTTGTACTCATTTATCCTTACTTTGCACACAACACACTCAAAACCATTGCAACACTTCAGTCTATGACAAGATCACGGAAACTTCTAGCTTAATCAAGAGTGCCTCACAAGGTTCTCTACGCACTTTCGGCGCACCAATACATGCACAAAGATGGCGTCGTTGCTTGATGTAAATACTAGCTCGCAGCTGAAGAGTGACTTCCTGAACACACAGGGGAAGCCGGCAACACACAAGAAATTGTAAGCCTTGCTTAAGAAAACATACGGTCATGCGTTAGTGAATATTCTAGCCCCAATAATAGGGCCGAACTGGTTCCGGAAGTTAAGGTATGTGCACAAAACAGCATCCAAAGAAGGATCTCAGCAAAGTTCCTAGTACAAAACTGTCTTAATTCCTGTTAGGTCTTTTTGGCACTTGAGAGAGGATTCTTACGCATCTTAGCTTGCATTACTTGAACACCGTGCCAATAAACTGTGAATATTCAAAGTGATGATCATAAATGTACCCAAAATCAACCCTCAAGCGTGCATGTGCATGAAACATTTTAGGAAAGAATCTACAGGGGTCACTGTAAGGGAAAGGTTGGAATTAGGGGTAGTTACCTTCCCCTTAAACATGAGAAATATTCAAAATAAATATCCAGTGGTCGAATACATACCAAAAACTAGAATTATATCATAACGAAAAATTATAAGGGTCAGATTCGTGAAGGATTCCACACAGAGATGACATCATGCGGATTCCAAACTATGTGCCAGATTCAAAAAATTAGTAACGTGAGGTTTGCAATAGTGTACAGACCTTATAAAGGGCATTCAGCAAGATTCCCAGTTTAGTATAAGTTTCGTGATTGAATCCAAGTAGAGTCGAAGATATAACTGACGCATGGTCTTACCTCAAACTCAGTTCGTTGCTACTTTGCCGCAGACACTTGACAAACACATCTCCAAATCGAACGTAAGACACACTCTTGAATCCTCTGCATCATACCAATATTTTATTATTATACTCCAAGCACATACTAAACGAGAACATACGCAAGTATTTGAATATCTGCTCTAGCTTAGTTTCTTATCATGGAACCTAAGTGTCTGCCAAACAAAGAAATAGCTCAGTCACAGACTACCAAAGGTAAGCCAGATTTGAATTGCAAACAAGTACTAACAAAATAGTCCTAAAAAGCATGCACATTTTGATGATACAACTTAAAATATATTCCTCATCAAGTGACAGTTCCCAATTCTTACTTCTCAATTCGATTTCGTAATGCTTGGTCCAAGGCGTAACCAATTTCAGTGCATTCTCCAGGAGCACGCCACAGTCCAGATCCAACCACTGTGCACATCAAAGAGGATCAAAATCATATGGATTCAAGGAGTGCTTGAATCAAAGACCGCAGAAAGCGTATATAAATATCAAGGTAAAAAGCGTATATATATATAAAAGTGTGTATATGTATTGTGGTAGGATGACATATACACCTCAATTTGCCATTCTCATGTAAGCTAACCTTTAAGACCAGAAACTGCGGCATGAACCACAGGGTTGAGGCTATCATGTCGCCCTGGTAAAAACAGCCAAAGCTTTACTTTGTCATCTGCACAGCAACAAGGTCTTCAATGAATCAACAAATTGAGTGGTTGCTAAATTATTGAAAAGACTAGGAGATTATATTTTTCGATAGATAAATTGTAATCTCTAGTCATCTTGTTCAATGTAAGGAAGTGACTCTGGAAATGTTTTGACATGAATAGGTCATAATTGGAGTAAAATGTTAGTGTTAGTAAATGTATATATTTAGAATCTAGCGAATAAAAACCATGAACAGCTGAGGAGTCCAAGACTACCCTAAGTTTTACTCACCTGATGAGAAAAACTTTAAGGATTCATAATTTATTCGGGCAACAACATCCCAATACTACATATTTTAGTGCACAGGGGTCTTCTTAAAAAGAGAATGAAACTACATTAAAAAGTTCAAATCTAAAATGAGAAACCTCTCAAAATAACCCAAAGACACAGGAATGGGTTCTCTAATTTCAAAAATTCACAATCTCACTCCTTGGTCGACGGTAAGAAAAGGATAATACCTAAAAGAGTCCAACTACTCAAATTGCCTGACTCTTGAAGCCACATGTGCGCCCTCATCACCTGCATTGCAGCCATGTCTTGCAGCGATCTCTCCTTCCTGTCAATTAGTGCCACCAAAGAAATGACCCAAACCCTTTTAAAAGTACAATATTTAGCAGGTTTAACACCAGAATAAGTACTGTGCAACTTCTATTCCAAAAAATAATCCTTAGAGACTCTACCCCTCTCAAGTAGATGAAAACTCAAACCGAAACTATGAACCAGGTAATCAAGTAACTAAAACTCTTTTAAATCATTCTAGGTCTAAAATATTTCTTAACAAAGTGAGCAAGCCAAAAAAATGCCACCGTGAAACCAATCAACTCACGCACTCACCTGGCCAGATTGGAGGGGAGAACATCTCCCTCTGCAAGAAATTGAAACCATGACACTTGCTGCAATCCTCCCTACAAAAAGCAACCACATAAACCCCTAAAACAACTCTGACTAGATTCTCCACCTCCAAGTGCGTCATCTCTCTTGTCTCCCTTTCTACTCCACTTAACATTGAATTAATTAGAACTCAAACTAATCACAACACCATTCTCTCATTTTCCTTCTTAAACCACCCACCCCTTCTCCAAGTAACAAACAATCCAGTCTCCACTAGGTCGTAAATTCAAGTGACCAAAGCCTCTCAATCCAACACTCACTTCCTCCTATGAAATACTAGAAACCTCAAGCTCTCACAATCACTTGAAAATGGTGAAATAGATTCAATTCCACACTATAGTAACACTACAATTCCACACACGCCTCCCCCAAAATCTCCCAAACCAGTCGAAACTTGACTAGAAATAAACAGAGAGTGGAAGCGCAATCTCACAATACGGAAGACATTGGTAAACATGATTGCTGCACTCCGGCTCCGGTCACTTCACGCCGCGGCGCAATTCCTTCCCGCGTCTCCTCAACATCTAAAACAAAACCTTCACGAAAAATCCTACCGACTATAATGTTCGGCGCTGACGTTAGTTAGTATCGGAGAAAACGCAAGTGCGGGGGGAAGAAGCGAAATGGAAATCTAAGCTACAAGCTAGAGGGGAAGGAGGGGATCTCTGCGACGGAAACCTAAAATGGCTGAATCTCAAAAAACGGAAACGATGACAATGGAAAGGAAAAAGCGAAATGAGGAAAAACAGCAGAATGGCGTGGGAGGCAGGACTTGGTCAAGGGCGATAGGGTATGCGCTACAGTGAGGGCCTTTCACACTACAGTTCACCGAAATGGTTATTTAGGGCCACTTCACACTATGGCCAAAGGGTGAGAGGCCGTGTGGGTTTCCACCAATCAAATTTCAAGAAACCAAGAGTTCAGCCTCTCGATCCTTCACACTAAAAGACACAAGTCCAAAGGTCATCTCCTTCCAACTACCTACATGACAATAAATTGTCTATATGGCAACGGACTCTCAAAGGAAGTTTGGGCCGGCTAGAATTGAAGACCCAAACTATGACCAAGAGGCCATCAACTTATGACAAGATCTCAACCGTTAAATTGGTAGGTGGAAGTTCATTGCTAAGTTCATGGCTTGGCCTTGGGAGGCTTCACACTATGACCGGCTGAAGGCACCAATTTTTATATTTTATTGCCTATTTATTGTTCATTTCTTTAGATTCAATCCCATAGACTCTTGACTTGGATGGCCATAGTGTGAAGTGGCCCTTAGTACATGTGAATAATTAATAGAGGAGAATTAGGATGCCTAATCTGACAACAACACTATTGCACACCATGAATGATACATTGCCACAACAACAACTGGGATTGAGTAGTATGTCCTTGTGATAAATAGTTTAGATAGTACTAAATAACCATTTTGATGTAGTGACCAAGAAATTTTTTTTGGTCATAGCCCTTGGTCAAGAGCCATCCATGAATCACCTCCAATAGTATATAATAAATTTAGATTGGTCCCTTGAAGGTTGATTTTTAAACCCCTACAATCCCAAGGTCATATTTTCATCAATATATACTAAAAACTATCATTTCGATTGCAAATAGCAAAAAAAAATTAGATTTTTTTTGGCATGTCTAACCATTAGATCTTATACTAAACTACTATAAGAATGTAGAGAAAAAATTTCATAAACTTTGACTACAAGACAAGGGCCATCAACCTGCAAGATCAACATACGAAGATAGTCTTCAACCACGAGATCATATAAATGAGAACTAAACATCGTCCACAAGATCGGATGAACACCATGGGTCACAAGAGCAACGGACACGGACCAACCATCAACAATGTGATCAACAAACAAGAACAACTAGGGTGTCAATTGAATCGCCTATTGGAGATTGAATTCATCAAAGGTTTTTGTTCTCCTTTTGTTGGGTGCTCTAGCTATTAAAAAAGGGTAATCAAAACAAGAAAACAACTTTACTTAATCCATAGTTCTTCCATTTGTTTTAAATTAAATTAAATTAAAAAACATACAAAAGCTTAATCATGCAAGAAAATGGGCAGAATGAGTAAGTGGTTATAGAGCTAAAGTCTAAACTTAATATTAGAAAGGAAAAAAAAGAATGGAGGGTGTACATAGCAATTAATGTCAATAGTTGTAAAGATTGACCATGAATATTTTTTAAGGTTATTTGATTCTAGAACTTGAAGTTGACTAAAATGGATGCTAGGAAGTTTAATTAGATGCTTAGTAGTAGTTACGAGGCCCATGTTTTGTAATTAGTTTGATTCTTAATATTAAATAGACATCATTAGTAGTAGCAGAAGTCAACAGTGGCAACTCAGTATATTTTAATTTTAGTGATGAATCATTAATAAAACTCAAATAAAAT
This sequence comes from Antitrichia curtipendula, assembly GCA_951230915.1. Lineage (NCBI taxonomy): Eukaryota > Viridiplantae > Streptophyta > Bryopsida > Hypnales > Leucodontaceae > Antitrichia > Antitrichia curtipendula. The sequence continues at coordinate 33,580,867 of OX579635.1, forward strand.
AGTATAGAAAACAAGAAGAAAATATAAGGAGAAGGAAGATATAGAAAGTAGTTTATAATTTTTTTTGTAACCTTTTTAATTTAAACAATAAACAATAAAACAATAAAATCAATGGTGATGGAGGAAGATAGATATTAGGAGACAGCTACAATCTTGGTGCAAGAAGCTAAGACTATGGTGGCTACAACATTAGAGGTATGCACTTAAACTTGCTCTAAAAATTTTAGTTTTTCCATAGAAATAGGAAATAAAATTAGGAATCAATAAGTGAGTCAAACCTTTAGGAGTCTATTAGAATCCAACTCTTAATTTAGAATATAGTAGTTAATTTCTAGAGGTTTCTAAAAACATATTAAACTTTACAAATAGATTAAAAAAAATTAAAGAAGTTATGCTTGGATAAAGTTTAGTAGTAAGAGTGAATGAAAAAATAGTAAAATCATCCAAAAAACGTAAAAAAAGAATATTAGAATTTAGATTAAAATTAGGGGATAAAAATTAAAGGATAAATCACTTTGGTAGTGTAAGTCAATAGAAATTAGTATATGAAATTTTAGAATATCGAAGAGCAATCAAGCTTCATCCGCCCGTAACTTTCCATAGGAAAGTCAGATCTTTAAATTTCTTATTTTTTTATAAAGTCAATTTTATGCTTAAAATTTTAATAATTAAAAATAATTAAAAATAATAAATTCATAGTAAAAATCCAAAATAGTAAATAATGAGTAGATAGTCATTTAAAATTTGTTGAAGACAACTAAGGAAGAAGTCGGAAGTAGAACTAAACAAAGATTATTTAGAAAAATCTTCTACTCATTCACACTTAGAAAGTAGATTAATATTAAAAAAATAACCTAAGATAAAGTTTGGTCTTAGTTTAGTTTAGATTTGGATGAAAGTCATACGTATTTGGTCAATTCAAGTGAAACTTAAAACTTAAGAAATAGAATTAATTCTTAACTCAACTTTGAAATTAAAAGTGAATTTTCATTTATAGGTTAGTAGAATTTGATAGATGAGGTTTTATAGAAACATTTAGAAGCAAAACTTTATTCATTGATAACTTCTAGTAGGATCATTCATTTATAACATATTTTATCATTTTATAAAGGGCGTGAGATACTCTAAAACTTAGGATATTTGAAATCTTGATTTGATTAAATTTTGTTTTGAGGTCCAAAGTTTTGGGCCCCCGCATTAGCCAAAATTGACCTAAACTTCTAACTTTTAGAGATTTTTTTGTTTTAAGTTTATATTTATATACTTTAGGATTTGGCACAATACAAGTTTTTCCATTGCGTAGACTGGTGCAACTAGAAAACGTTAAGCAGCCATTAGGAATTCTACATCAAAAATACAAAGAACCCTATTATGCTCGGTTTATCTCAAGGGTAGAGATAATATTGGCTCACACAAAGCTATTTCTGAAATGTAGATTTTCCTACTCACATAGAAATAAGAACATCATAGAATCTAGCAAAGGCAATTCCAGCTTTATAAATTCATAAATTCATTTTTAATTTCAACAAAGCATTGAAGTTTGTTCTAAGAGGAAAATATAGTAGGCACATCTTTGTCAAACATTTCATTTTTTTCTCAAAATAAGATTCAACAAATGACAAAAAAAAAAAAGACATTCCACATTATACCATATAAAAATAACAATTTGAAAAAAAAATTGTCCTACAAAATTGGCATCTATATTTAGAATTATTTTTCAACAAAATTGCCCTACAAATGTAGGATTGCACTTGAAGGGGTGGATTTGCACATGATTGTCAAATACTTACAGCAATGGTTTGATATGGTTGGGAATCAAAAGGAGATTTGAAATTTTCTTCACATTCATTCTTTGGAAAACATACAAATAAATTGTGAATTTTTAAATTATTGATAATTATATTCCAAATTGTCCTTAATTCCTTAAGGACCAAGGAATACTCCAAATTTTTTAAATTGTGAAGATGTATATTAAAATTTAATTTAGAATAATAACTTAATGATGTCTCTCAAAAAATAATTGTAAAATATGATCCATTTCATTAGATCAACTAGTACACGAGCTAGTACACAAACCAATATTTCAAGAAGTAAAAAATTGAATTTAAAAAAAAAATCAATTGTAAATTATATGTTATTTTATAATTTTCAAAAGAATTTTTTTTCTTATTTAAAAATATTAAATTCTAATAATAGTAATTTTTGAATATTTCATATTATTTTTTCATTCAAGTTGTTATTAAAAGATCATTTTTTAAATTGAAAAAATTATTTTTGGAGGGCTAGACCTACCAATATCCTTTGAATTATAGAATATTTTCAAAGTAGAGTCATCAAAACCTATAATATATATCTGTTAAAGAGCTAATACAAGAATCTTCAAAAAAAATCTATGGATGAAAAAATGCATTTTTTGGTATATGCATGATTGAATTGACTACTCTTTAACCCCTAAAGGTTTTTGACTATGTTTTCACCAAAAACGCTCCAGAACTGCCATTTCTAATACTAGTGCCAAATTTTAGAAAAAAAACATTTTTGGACACTTGTAGCCGTAGGATCTTGTAGTAAACTTGTTTAAGAAGATGTGGAAAAAATTTCAGAATTTTCCACCAAGTGGATTGCAATATATTAGCGTTTGAATTGACAAAAATCCTTTTTTTGTCCCTGCGAAAAAACGGGCAGCTGCCCTTCACAAGGTCACATTTGTATGAAAAAATGTCCAAAATGATGGTTACTCTTTGGATTTATTCTTCAAGGCAAGTTGTCTACATGCTTGAAAAATTTCAGATCATTTGGAATTGTACAACATATAGGAAAAAAATAGTAAGTAGGAAGAGGTAGAGAATGATTCAAAACACTAAATTGTCAAGAATTTATTTAAGAAATTGAAAAATGCCAATCCCAATGATTGTAATGTTGTAATAAACAATCTACACCCAATGTTTTTATTTTTTTTCAAAAATATTGAAAATCGAGTTAAATAAAGGACTCCAAAGTTTATTTTAGAGTAGAGATTCCATAACTACCCTCAAACTAAGAATCCTCATAACTTTTGACTCATAGATCGGAATGGAATGATTCAAAGCCTCCCACGTACATATAAATCTAAAAAACCAATTTCAAATTTTAGTTTTTTTTAAAAGTGATTTTTAAAGAAGTTTTTTTTGCTGCCCCGGCTGCCCGCCGAACAGTGAAAATGACATATCATGCAATAACTTTTTAACCTTGTAGTCAAAAGTTATGAAAATTGTTGGACCTTAAAGCTACTCCTCGGGCACATCTTACGTGAAAATTTCAAAGAAAAAAAAGAAAAATTCCGGTCAGAGTGAGCTGCCCAAAATCGCTATGTTGTCAAAAAACAGTGTTTGGTCCTTTAGGGGTTAAGTCACAATTTTGTTTTCATCATGACTTTTGCATTGCAAAACACATTGTAGATAATCCACTACACCATTGTAGTTATAATTTTGAACATACAATCTCAACTTGAATGCAAAGTCAACTACCTAATTATTTAAAAGGTTTCTTCTTGAAATAAAGAGCTATGGACTTTTAAAGTTGTAGTAAGCATTTAGAAAACTCCATATAGCATTGTATAAGAATCTTTATAATTCCTAAAGTCCTATTGTCCCTTTGAGGGACAAAATGGATTTTGGGCAAGCTCCTATGGTCTCAATATTTGTCATGATTTTCTGAATTTTTTGTGAAGATAGAAAAATACATTAGCTTTCCAAAAATTTATTTCAATCAAGCTTAAGAGCAAAAATTATGGTACAAAAAACCCATTTTTTTAGTTCAACGGGCAAAACAAACTTCAAATTAATTTATTTTTTAAATTTATTTTTTAATATAGATTAAATCTTTAAATACATGGGAAGCTTTGATTTATTCCATTTGGATTTGTTAAGTGAGAGTTATGGACAATCTTGTTTTGGGGGGCAATTAGAGCATCTTCTTGAAAAAATAACTTATGGGATTCATTTTAGAACTCAATTTTTACAATTGAAAAAAAAATTTCACAAGGTTAAAATTTCTTGTTAGAACAATCTCACCGTTGATACTACTGTGTTTCATTTCCATCTTAGAACTATTAACAATTTAGATTATCCTTCAATCTTGAACCTATTTCTACTTAACATTTTTTTTATGAATGAAAATTAAGTGTGTATTTTTTGAATTTTTTTCCTAGACTCTCAACTCAATTCATTATCATATAAATTTAAAATTTAAAATTAATAGAGCAAAAATTATAAGTTTTGGAGGTTCAAAGCCAAAAATTGTAGTTGAGCAATGTGCAAAAAAACTTGTTTCCTTCACTTTAAACACAAATATTGTGCAATCTATATGGTAAAAGTTTGTGAAATTTCTTCCACACATTTTATACTAGTCTAATAGAAGATCTTACGGTTAAATATGCTAAAAAGACATTAAATTATTTTTTTTGCTCTTTGGTTTAGAAATGGCAGTTTTGAGTGGGTTCTGATGGAAAAGAGGCCTTGGGACTTTAGGGGTTAATGAAGCGAACATTTTTGTTATTGTATTAGTAATTCATTGTATGTTGTAATGTAGATTGAGGTGCCTAAAAATTATATTGCTTTGCTTGATATTGATTTTTAAATAGTAGTTAAGGACTTTTAAAGGTGTTGAATTGAATCAAATTTCCAAAAAATTTATAGAACAATAAAAACATTGTGTTTTCTCTAAAAAAAATTGGAGATTTTAAATGCTACTAGAAATTGCAAATAGGCTTCAAATGAACATTGAACATTGGATCAATTTCAAAACGTGGGCATTTTCAAGATTTAGGGTACTAAGATTAGTGAATGATGTTATTAGACATTTTTGGTGGGACACGTTGTAAAATTCTAAAAGGATCCTCTCTAATGCTCATCCTACACCAACATGTGTCTCTCTCTGGAATCTTATGCTTACTAACATTGTGCAAAGTTTTTTTGGCTGGCCTTGTAGTGAGTTACATGAATATGGACTTCTGCCAAATTTGGTCCACTCAACAATGCATATATCCTCTTATGTACCTGGGAAGTATTTATATTCATTTGTTGTTTAAAATTTGAACGCCCAATCTTTAAGGAATTTAAAATCTCAAGTTTAGAGGACCCACATTTTAGACAAGAACTTAACCCCTAACTGCCCAAGTGACCATATATGGTGAATTTGAAATTTCAGGCTCATTTTGGTGTGGGTAGTTAAATTCCTTTAACCATTTAAAAAAAATTTACGGCATTTTTTAGGATTAACTATTGGAATCTTTCATTTTTCACTAAAAAAGTTAAATATTTGATTATTGAGAGGTCTTCAAAGGCATTTATGTACCATTAGTGAAGAGTAAAGTTTGCAAATTTTACTCAATTTCTTGACTTTGAGCAAAGTTTGCCAATTTCACTTGATTTGAGATCTACAAAATTGTACATATCCATTTGCTTTGAAAATAGTCTCAAATGAAAGAGTAAAGTATTTTTATGATTTTCACTATTGAAAATGTAAACATGCAAATGTTAATTTGGAGTTATTTGCAATCTTCTAATTATAAAAAAATTGCATTACAACAATTGTAAGGTGGATTGTGTAATGAATTTGATAGCTTTTCATGTGAAATTAAGTTTTTTGTAAGTACATTTTAGTGTGCTAGCACTAGTTGTAGTTGTTCATATCACCTCCAATCCCAAAAAACTTTTATGTGCAAATTTTTGAAACATTGTGGGGAGGGGCAACATACTAAAAATAGAAAACACATATTTCTCTTGTTATAATTTCACAACTCTTATGCAATTTTGCACTCAAAATTGGTATGCTTACAAATAAGCAAACTCTTTAAACATCTATACGGTTAGATTTTGGAAAAAACAACAATTTACTTCATCGGGGGTAACTATAAGTTCATGTTTGTTTTTCATAGAAAAAATACACTTAAAAAGGTTTAGGCATTTAGGAGTTAAAAGGGATGGATTTGCAAATATGTGACAATAAGGTGCATTCATCTTAGACCAACGGAAAAGAGGCATCATATTTGAGAGTTTAAAGTTTAAATTAGAATTATTTTCCACCAAACTAACCTAACAACTATGACATCCATTTTTAATATTTGGTTGAAGACTGTGAGGTTATAATGTAACACAATGGAGAATCTACATATGAGGGATGAATTGAAAAAATGAGATATTGTTAGGATGAAAATTATGGCTCTGGACCAAAAGGGAGGAGGCTTTTCATTGAGAAAAGTTGCATGCAAAGAAGCTTGGGGAAAACCTTACTAGAAAAGCGAGCTATTGACCGAGAGGCTAAGCCATTTGTAGTGTAGGTACTTGTTTCAATTTTTGACCATATGGATAGTTGGATTGAAAAAATCAAGTCCTTTTAGATTTAGAATACTATTTCAAACAATGGCCATATAGGAATTAGACTAAAAAGACAAGAACTTTAGGTTGAAAATTATTTCAACCAAAAACTTTAAAAAGAAATCTATTTCAAAGATGATGATAAAACCTCAGCTGGAATCTTATTTTTCGATAAAAACTCTCAAATTGTGGTCTCTTTTATTTGATTGAAAAATGACATTCTATAAAGTCTCCTATTGTTCAACAAAATTTTCAGCAAGTAAAGCCTGAAATTGAAATTTTCTTAATTAAGAACTAAAATCTAAGTGCAACTCCAATTTAAGTCTTATCTAACCTCAACTTAATTCTTTGTCTGGTCTACGGTTTTGTTCAAACACACAACCCTAGTAGAAATACTCAATCCAAACTTATAATACTTACACTACCTCCCCCCCCCCCTCCCTTCTTGGCTTTTTCAAATCCCAATAGTGAAGTTTATATACAAAAATGTTTTAGAAAAAAATGTGTGTGCCCAACAATTTGTGTATTTTGGAAAACATTTTGAGAAATGAGTTGAGAATATATTAAAGATAATAACAAAGAAGCGATCGAGGAAGCTATAAATTCTGAGAAGTTCCTAAAATTTTAAAATATATGAAGTTCGTTCAAATTACAAAAGTTGCTTCTAGTGTGGTATTAAAGTTAACACACTTAAAGTCATATGAATGTCATATAATAATGACAAATGTTTTTTTGGGAGATGAAAAGTCTTTTTTTAGGTGTTTGCAATATTTTTTGAACTAGTATAATATCTAAAAATGATTTAATTCAAATGTGTAGTTTTGATATTCTACATATTTTGTAAATACTAATTGAGAAAATATTTTAGGCTTCAAATGTCATACTAGAGCATTGCCATTTCATTACATTCCAAACACCAATTTGTGTGATACATGTGAACTACATAGCCATCATTCCATGTCAACACTTAAATCCTAATTAAACCAAATTATACCTGGAAAAGAAAAAAGATGGTGAATAATAGATAGCATCATCATTCCCAACGTTTGGAATATTTTTTGAGTTTTACCAACTACTTTTCTTTAATTCTCATGTTGAACTAGTTTTTTTCCAAGTACCAAGTCTGGTTGTTTTTTCTGTTTTTATTACTCTGTTCTCAATAGAACTTTTATAGATTTTTTCACTGTTTTTTCTCCAATGTTTTCAAATTACAACTTCTTCATTTTTCTCATTTTATTTTTTTTATTTTTTCCACCAGCTAAGCAATGAATGAAGTAACATGCGGTTTTCCCCAAACATTGATCATTTTGTCTCTTTATCAATGACCCACATGATCATCAACACATTTTAGTAATTCATTGCGACCATTAAGTATCACTTGCTGTATTGTACAGTAATCATGCACACTATATCATCAACCACATTAATTAATAGAATGACTTGAGCACTTGAAAGCCTTACTAAAATGAAAACCAGCATAACATTAAGAGAGTCTGCCTTTTTCGCTCTGGAGGACTCATTCACAAAAAACATCCATATAGAGAAATCAAAGTAAGGTAGGGGTCTGTAAAAGTGACCTGTCTCTAAAAGCGAACTCTAACACAGAGGTACATTTTACCTTCTTCAATGTACCAACATTGTACATTTCTGGAGGGGGGCGCTTTTAGAAACCACTGCGTTTCAACTTCAAAAATTTGTAACTAATTCTTTGAAGGTCCAAAAAATATGAAACGACTTGGATTAGATGCCAATTCTATGTTTATTTCTAATAAAATTTACTAAAAATTGTTTCAAGGAGTTTAGCTTCCCTGAAAATGCAATCAGCTCTTAAAGGGTTGCTTTAACAGACTCCTACCTTAAGCTTCAGTATGGGGTACCAGGATCCCGGCAGTACATCTATGGTGTGCTCTTTTCTTTTTGCTAAATTTCAGACCAAACAAACAAATCAACAAAAAATTGTTGCCACGGTCTGCTAAAAATCTTAAGAATCCTTTGGTGAAAAATATCAATTTCATATTTCCCTTTGCCATCAAAAAATTAAAATTTAATGACCCAAATGAATCAAGGATTTGCTTCAATGACATTTGCAAGAATGAGGGTTGATGATGTTGTTTACATATTGAAATTAATTGTTCACTATGAATCTTCAAAGGACATGGGATAATTTGAAAATGAAAGCTTTATTGCTTATTGTAAATTATGTTTGATGTAGAATTTCATAACTCATTTAGTTGTACTAGAATAACTTTTTTCAAAAAACTTTGAACTAAAAAACGTTGGTAAATCAATCTAAAATTCACCTCCAAAGATCCGTTTGGGATTTTAATCATCCAATTAAAAGTTACGGACAAGATTTAGAGAGGATGTTTGAAAATGTCAAAGAAAATGTCGCTTCCAACCTCTCTTTGAAATTTGTCCATAACTTTTGATTGAAGTCTCAAAATCTCAAACAGACTTTTGGAGATGAAATTTTACTTGATTTTTCAACTTTTTTCAGTTCAAAAGTTTTTTGAAAAACGTTATTTTTTTATGCCTAAATGAAGTCTGAAATTCTCCTTTAAACACACTTCCTCATTTTGATTTATCTATGAGCGGTTCAAGAGCTCCTACTAATTTTAATTTACATATCCCACATGGATTGTTTCACCTCCTACCTCCCCATATGTGTATAACAGCTTGATTTCAAAACTAACAATGCAAATCATGAATGCCTTTCAAAAGTGAAGTGAAGAAATTATGTTGTTGTATCTAATTTTCTCTAGGAATTGAATATTTTTTTCAATTTTTTATTATTATTGACCCAATCATGTGTAACTACAATCCACTAACTTTACACAATGCTATCATTGCAATTTTGACTATTGTTAATACATGTCCTTGTAGTTATTGATGGATGTGGAATATTCCACATCCTATCATCTTGAGGATGAAATGGTGTGAAATATTCTACACCATTCCGTCCAAGGTAGGGCACTCCTTCCTATGTTATGAGGCTTGAATGATACTTTTAATTATTACTTCAATACCCTCTCATTGCCTTGTGTTTCACCCTTGATAATTTTTATTTGCCATCTATGATCAAATCTGGAAAATTTTAATTCATATTTGCAATTTGCGTCCCGGACCCAAATTAGGGGACAATGATTTACATTTATCTTGAGCATGAGCAATGTGGGGGGCAATCCCTTGGCCAATGCAAGGTGTAATCTTCAACAAAGTGACAAAGCTTCTTACATCCATGAATTTGGATGAGATTGCATACTAAACATTTTTATCATTGTCCATTGTCCTGGAGACACATCTACTAAGAAATTTCTATGATTATTAGGGTTAGTCACACCTCTTTCAAGAAGCAAATTTCCTTGAAGAATGCAAAGTTGGTGAGAGAAAAGAAGAGCCAATGGAGAGCCGTTGTGCAAGAAGAAGATGTGACACCCCTTTTGAATATAAGTAGCATGGAAAATTTTCTTGGAGAACAAGATTCATTGTCATAAATGTTGTGATAGATGTGCAAGTAGCACGGAATGCAAGTGGTGAAAAACTCATACATCCACATTTTCAAAAAATAAAAATAAAAATTGGACAGAAGTAGAAAAATTGTGAAATTATGTTATGTTTCATCTCCAAAAATCCGTTTGGAATTTTGAGCCTCCTATCAAAAGTTATGAACAAATTTTAAAGAGGATGTTGGAAAATGTCAAAGAAATTGTCTAAAATTGTACTTCAAACACAATTCCTACTTTGGACTTAACTATGTGCGGTTTAGAAACTACAAATTCTAATTTACATATCCTACATGGATTACTCTACCTTCTGCCACCCCATGTGGATATAAAGAGATTCTCTTCGCACTAGAAAACTCAAATTAAGGTATCGATGCAAATGGCTAGATTGCATTGGAATATTACTCGATGGATTCTTTGGATTTTCAACAATTCCTCTTTCTTTATAGTTACTTGTTGATTTGTATGTTTGGTTTTAGAATTAGAAATAAAAATGGAACACACCATAAATGTACTGCCACTGCCCCGATACTGATTGAAACTTAAATTAATGATGTGTATGAATTATGTGTTTGACAAATCCGGAGAGGAAAAGGCAGTCTCTATGAATGCTAAGATGAAGACACCCATTCCCGTCCCTGTACCCAATTTCGTCGTGATGAACCAAAGGTGCACATTTTGGTAGTAAGAATGTATTCCGGTGGTACATGGTGACGGAATTGGGTACAGGGACGGGGATGGGTGTTTCCACCTTACTGAATGTTATGATGAGGCTTCTTTCTATAAGCATCTTTTTCTATCACGTGTCTTTTTCTTTGTGTTCTTCAGTCTTTGGAAGTAGATTAAAATAATTTATTTTCATAACCATGCCTCCATTATACAATTAGTCAGATTCTGCACCATGACACAATAAGGCACCTTTGTACAGTCGGGTACAGTAATCTTACGAACTGCCTCTTTGAGCCATTCAAAGATTTGTACTCAATATATAAACAAAATTGGCATTTTTTGTCTTGTATAATTAATACTCAATTCTTACCCAATCCCAATCAAGCATACCAAATTTCAAGTTCAACAAAGTAAAAACTCATTTTTGGTGAATTTTTAAAGTCAATTTTCATGATTTTACATAATATTTTATTGAAAACAATTGGTGATGAATTTTTCTAATTTGATTGCATAGATATGTAGGGAATATACATATGCACATCTTCCTTCAACAAGCATTTCCAAAAAGTCTCACAATTCCCTCCATAGGGATTTCAATGTTGGTGTGACAATGCTCTGATTTTGAAAAATAGTTATTTCTTTACTATAATTAGATTTTTGGCAGAGTAATGATACCATCATGCTCAAATGTACGAAATTAGTTATCATGTGAGGAAAAAATAGAAAAATCTAATTACAATAAAAAGATATCTATTTTTCAAAATTTGGGCATTGTCACCCCATTATTGAAATCCCTATGGAGGGAATTGTGAGACTTTTTGGAAATGCTTATTGAAGGAAGATGTGCGTATGTATATTCCCTACATATCTATGCAATCGAATTAGAAAAATCCATCACCAATTGTTTTCAATAAATTATTATGTAAAATCATGAAAATTGACTTAAAAAATTCACCAAAAATGAGTTTTTACTTTCTTGAACTTGAAATTTGGTATGCTTGATTGGGATTGCGTAAAGATGCCATGATAATTATGCTTATCAAAATATGCCAATTTTAATCCACATTGTAAAAAACAGTTTGAATGGCTCAAGTAGGCAGTTTGTAAGATTACTGTACCCGACTGTACAATACAATCATGTATTTTGAAACATGTTCATATCCAAATTGTGATTTGATTTGTGCATGATGTGTTCCTTGACTATGTTATCACCAAAACGCTCAAAACTGCCATTTCTAGTATAAGTACCAAATTTTAGAGAAAAAAATACACTTTTAGACACATGTAACCATAGGATTGTGTAGTACAGTGGTTTGAGAAAATGTGGAAAAAAAATTCAGAAATTTTCAACGTACAGATTGCAAGATATTAGTGTTTGAAGTAACTTGGCAAAAAAATAGGCAACTGCACTTCACAAGGTCACATTTGTATGAAAAAATGCCCCAAATGGTGGGGCTTTGGGGGATTTATTTGTCAAGGCAAGTTGTCTACATGCTTGAAAATTTTGAGATCATTTAGAATTGTACTAAATATAGGGGGAAAAAATAGTAAGTAGAAAGAAGTAGAGAATGATTCAAAATACAAAATTGTTAAGATATTAGTTATGGAATTGAAAAATGCCAATCCCAATGGTTGAAACATTGTAATGAACATTCTACATCACATGATTTTATTTTTTCAAAAAATATTGAAAATTGAGTAAAATAAAGGACTTCACGGTTTATTTTGGAGTAGAGAATCCATAACTGCCTGCAAACTAAGACTCCTCATAACTTTTGACTCATTGATCAAAATGGAATGATTCAAAGCTTTCCATGTATGTATAAATCTAGAGATCCAATTTGAAATTTTTATTTCTGAAAAAAATGATTTTGAAAATAAAATACAAATTTGGTCATAACTTTTGAATTCATATTTCCAAATGTCGTAAATTATAGTGCACATGAAAGATATTCCTTGTCCACACCTTCTACTAAAGTTTGGACCAAAAACATAGAAATCTCCAGTCACACATATTTGCCCCAAAATTTTATGTTGCCAAAAAACGCAGTTTGGTCCTTTAGAAATTAAAACTTCCTGCTTTGCATTCTATTTAGTCTCAATAACAACTTTCCTAGCAATTAGTGAATCCTCATCCAAGCAGGTTGTAAGGTAATAGGTCCTTAAAGAGACCAAACTTTTTTAATTGCCCATGTAAATGGATCTAATATGGTTAATGCAAAACTAAATAATTGATCTTCAAAAGTTTAATACTTGTCTCCTCAAGGTATCTAGACATAATGGAAAGTTGTCGGGAATGAAACTCAAACTTGAAATGGATGAAAAGGGAAAGGAAAATGCACCCCACCCACCCCATCCAAAAAATTATAAACAAATGAAAATTCATAAATTTTCTATTTTCAATGTTCCATTTTCAATTAGTAAGGGACATTTTATGAACTCATGTTGCATGCCATTCAAAAACAAGAGGATCACTTTGGAGATACATCATGACCCATTCACAAAACCATGCCATGTGATTACTACACCACCTAGTATGAACTAAGGGCCTGTTTACACCCAAAATCTTTTGTATTGGAGCCCAAAGAAATGAAGTGTTTTAATTGGGTCTTCGCTTTGGATCCACAGCCATAGTTTAATCAAAACACTCCATTTCTTTAGGCTCCAACCTCTAGTTTTTGGGGGTTTGAACAGGCCCTAAAATAGCGGCCTACTAGCTTTTACTTTCGGAAGTTATAAATGAATGTCCAATATTATTTCAAAAAAATTTGCTTTCGGAAGTGACTGCATCTTTTGAGCTCATTGTCATTGTGTCATTGTCATTGTCACTGCAGGTTGAATTTTTTCTTTCACTGAAAAATTCATCGACTGCACCAACCAACCCCAATTTTGATTCACGTGGTAAAGGGTTTGCTTCTGTCTTGGACCTGTTTTTCTTGGCACGAGAAGCTTGCTCCAATTCCAAGCGCATACTGCTTCAATGTCAGGGAACTAGAAAACAAGAAATATAAATTGAAGCATGAAACTTGTGGATGGCCGGCAGCCACTGACTACCATAGAGGAATGATTTTTTGATCTCAATGTCCCTAGTGCATAACAACCATTCAAATCTGGCTGGGGTGAACCGCCCCCCTGGCTCATCCCCAAGGGAAAATGCTGAAATTTTGTATTTGCCACACATGATAAAATTTGCAAATCTTGAATTCATATATGCAATCCAGGGCCCCAAATTAGTTTGGAGGAGATTGAAAGATAAATTTACCTAGCACAAAATAGGGGGTCTTTTATTTTGCGTGCACCCTTAGAATGACTTTGGGGGACAAGCAAAGGGGTCAGTTCACCATGGCCTTCAATTTGTACAACAATTAAGGTAGGCACCCCCCAAAATGGCACCTGACCTTAAAGTGCCATCTACAGGTTGTGTACATTTCCAAAATCAGTTACGTACCTATTTGGATGGAGCGCTTTCAGAAACAAACTTTGACCCTTGATAACTTTTGTATACGGTGTCCAAATGCCACATTCTTTGGTGCGTTGGAACCTCCTTTCACTTGCCAACAAGAGTATATTAAAATTTGACCAGTCTAATAGTAGTAACTAGGCTCAGTAGCAAAAAGTGGCAGTTTTGGGTGTACCCACCTTAGGTGAGAAACCCATTCTAGGGTGGACACATTACTAATATAAAAATAAATAAAAAATAAGGTGAGCTTGCCTATTACTACCACCCTTCTCAATTCTGCCCTCAGATACTAACTGGTTACATTTCAAAAGGAAAATGTACAACACATCTACATGAGGGTAGAATTGAGAAGGGTGGCAACAATGAGCTGGTTTAGCTTATATATTGGGTGAAGCACATGATTGTGCTTCCTTGCACCTGAAAGACCTAAGGTGGGTACCCTTCAAACCGACATTTTTTGTCATGATGTTGAGTTATTAGGGTTAGACTGACCAAATTTTCATTGATTTTCTTGTTGGAATGTGAAAGGAGGTCCCAACGTACCAACATTTGGGTATTGTATGCAAAAATTATGAAGGGTATTGAAAGTTTTTTTTGGTGGATGTTCTAAAATCATCTTTTCAACATATGTACGGATTGCTTTGGGAGATGTATACAAAGTGATGATGGCATTTTCAGGTAGGATGCTCAAACTTCCCTTCTTCTACAAACTTCTTCATCTCCCCAAACATGAAACATACACAAGCAACGTGCTAATGCACTTCAACAAAACAAATCTTCACAAAAGGTAGCACTTGTCATATTAGAATAGAAGATTGCTTCTTTTTATGACATCATACATCTATAAAAAAAATATTTTTTAGTCAAAAGGATTTAAATTTGAGGTATGAAATGCAAAAAGGCAATGTCAAGGATATTAACCCCTAAAGGATGGAGCTCATGATCATGTATATAGTCAAACTTGAAAATCCCTCACTCTTGATCCCATTTCTTCGCTATTTATGAATGATTTTTTTTGGTTTCATTTTTCAAAGATGAGATCAAATGTCTGAAATATGTCATATAATTTTCATAAATTTTTAAAAAGAATTTCAAATTACTACAAAATTTAAGAAAATAACTTGAAGAAAACTCATATGCATGATATGTTAAGAAAAATTGAAAATTTCAGAGTAGAAGTACATTAAAATGTAGAACATTATGAAATAATTTTTTTGTGCCACTCCATATTTAGAAACGTGGTTACAAATCCTCAATTTCAAACTTCAGTGAAATGCTTCGTTTAAGGATTTAAAAAAAAAATTCAACTAGAATAGATATTGCACTTCAAAAGCTATTTTAATAGTTTTGCTCTAAAGCAAAAGAAAACATTTTAAATGTCAAACTCAAATTTTAAGGAAAAGAAATTCAAAGTATTGAAATACACTATATTGTATACCATTTTTTTGGCAAACTATTCCATATAAAATATATATAAAAAAACTAAAATAGTTTGAACTTAAGTCAATGATGTGAATGTGACATCAAAAAAATTGCTCACAAAAAATTGGACGATAATCATTCATTCTTCAATATGCACAAAACTTGTTTGACAATACAAAACATCCTTGGCATCTTTCCAAAGTTAAAACCTATAAGGACTTGTTCTAGTCTATTACATTGCCCATGTTATCAACAACAAGCCATTTATTTGGCATGGCATTAAAGTGGTCATATGAAGTGGGCTATGTAGGTGAATTTACGCTTGGAAAAAACGCTTAGAATTTTTTTATTTGCTACTCATGCTGAAATTTTAAAATTTAAAATTCTTATTTGGAAAAAGAAGCCCCTAATCAGCTACACAAATTAGTGAAATTAGGTTGCCCTACACTAATTTCTTGACATTTGACACTATATCAAATTTTATTGTTATTGTACAAAGATACACTACTTTTGAATTAGATTTTGTTGCAATTGGGACTCATGAACCTCCATGTGTACGAATGAAATTACATGTAGAAATGTTAGTTGCCTTTGATGGCTCGTAAAATAACTTTCTCAAGGTAAAAGGCAACCCAATTTCACTACTTACTGGAGGAGAAGTAAAAAAATCAATACTAACCTAAGACAAAATAGGGAGCAATTTTTTACAATTTCCTTGCGGAACACACAATTCACCCTACAGGGCCTAGGGTAGGGCCGACCTCATTCCGACCAGGGACCTATTTTTGTTATATAGGTTACTCTCTTTCCAATCAACAGGAGAAAAGCAATGATTAATTATGGCACATTTTCCAACGCAATCGTGGCACATTACGATTGGCTGCAGTCTTGGTTGATTTTGCAATCAACTTGTGGTTGGAAATGGGAAGACCTATGTGACAAGAATAGGTCACACAAAATTCTCAACTAAAAAATTCACAATAATTATGTTTTGAGAAATAAAATCCTGAAAAAAAATATTTCAATCCCTCTAAACTCTATTTCTATACATGGGAAAATTTCTCCACTGAATCAGTCTGTGCTCCAAATATGTGTAATTGCTTATTTGGTCGGAATGAGGTCGGCTACCTTACTTCGCATGACCACTTTCACACATCTCGCATTTATTCACACGCACTCAATTGGCAAGTGGTGTAAGCATGACATGGCAAAAATGTCCCATGCCTGCAACCTTCTCCCATGACAGAAGTCACAGAACAGAACAACAATTATTTTTGAAGAACAGAAAAAATGCATTTGTTGGCAGCATGTCATTGAATTAAATTGGGAGGGACGTCTGTGTGAGTTATGAGCTTGTTGTTTTTTCTTGTCAGAGCTAGTGTAATTTCAGCAGCAAAAGAAACACTGTCTGGCAGTGGCAGTGGCAGAGGTATTTTCTTCAATACCTAATAAGTTAGGATATTCAAATTGCATGGCTTTCAAAGAAAACAAAGTGACCAACAAAACTGAAAGAAAAAACAAACTTGCAGATGTTCAGGAATTTGTCTTAAAAACCATGCGCATGGAGAGACATACTTCACTTGGTACCATGCAGAGATTGAAGCTCCTCGGTACTCAGAAGCTAAGGTAACACAGGGCTTTCTTTTTTGGCAAAATTTTGCCAGACTGTCAGAAATCTGACCACTCTGGCTTCGTCCCTCCAAAAACTGGCCACTGAAGTGAAGCCAGCAGGGGGGACACGGGTCCCCTCCAAAAGCCCTGAGGTAACAAGTTCAAAAATTGCCCACCTAAGAGTTGAAACTGAATTTTGGGGAGGCGAAGCTTCTTTGAAATTAATTTTTAGTAAATTGTCCTTTAAAGACAAGTGGAATTGGCATCTAACCCAAGTCGTTTTATATTTTTGGAGCTTCATGGAATTAGTTATAAGATTTTGAAGTTGAAATGATATAGGATTCTGAAATTGCCCACCTCCTAAAATGTACATTGTTTGTACATTGCTGAAGGCTATGAAAAAGAAACATGTACACATTGTGTACATTTGAGGATGTGGGCAATTTTTGAGCCTGTGCGATTTTAGAGCCCTATAGTCATTGTTGTCAAAGAGACTCCACTGTCAAATGCAAATTTGAAGCCCTCCAGTGCATCCTTGTCCTCGACAAACTTCTCATCATGTACATGAAGGTCTCACTTGGCACTCAGGTGCCGAAATTGAATTTCCATGTCACATTCTAAGGGGGCGATGTCACTTCAAACCATTCACAAGATGACATGTGACATTTAAAAAAATACAAGATGACTTAATTTCTGCCAAATTTGACCTTCACATAGGGTATGAGGAAGACATGCAAACTCCAGCCTCTGAGTCCTAGTGGAGGTACATGCCATGCATCCAAAGTATATATTTCCCCCCAAAGGACCGAATGATTGTTGAACGTACTTAGGTGATTTCAGATAGGTGAATAGGAAGTCATTTTTTAACGGATGTTCTTCAAATTTTGACACAAGGTGGATATTCTAACTACCATTCTCAAGAAAAAATTTGGGCAAATCCAATAAGTAGATCACTACTCAAAAAAGCCTCAACTACTTGTGTAATTTTGGGCAGCTAGGGGGCAGAGGCTTGGGGATGCCTAGGCTGGAAAATTTGATGGCCAAGGTAGGTGGAAAGAAGACATACTACTCAATAGCGAAGAGAGTCATTTTTGTGCAGACCAAAAATTTTACTCCAAAAAGGGCCCAAAGTTTGCAAGCCCTGTTGGGTGCAGATGAAAAAAAGCTTTTGAACCTTTTAATCATTCAATTTGCTCAATCAAAAGGGCTAGAAAATTATCTACACATTGAAAAAATATTTTATTTTTGTGCAGTTGAAGTTTCAAAAAAAGTTTCAATTTTCATATTGGATCAACATACCAAAAAATCAGAAGATGCATCTGGAATCTTAGAATAAATCAAATTCAAGTACCAACCTTAAACCAAAGAAAAACTTGAAAACTTAGATTCCCTTTGAGAAAAATGTCATATCTCATGCAAGCCTGTAAATGGTCAAACCAAGCATAGACACTATAATGACTTTGAAAATAGTCATAATTAATCCAATAGTAAGAACTTGCATTGTGTTTTATTTGCTCTTACAACAACCAAACATATTCAAAATTAATTATTCACCTTATTTACATATCTAAAATCAATGATTATTTGTAAGGTTTATCCCTTTAATGTCTAAGAAGCCCAAATTGGGTCTCACATTTTTTAAGCAATTTTGAAGACTTTACATGGGATTTTAAAATTTATTTTAATAATTATTTATTTAAACCAACGCATGCAATATTCTTCACTCAAGTAATGATATAATAAAATTTTCCAGTCCATTTGATTGAGCGTCACTATATGTTTAACTGCCGTCTCTAAAATCTTGGAAAATCCTAAGAAGTAAATAGATGTGATTACAAGGATATACCACATTTGAACATCAGACCCTAGTGTTGGTATTAGATGCATCTATAGTCACCTCTTTAAAAATTCACAACGTATACTTACAATGTCCAAAAAATACATTTGAAATTGCATTGGAATTAATTTTTTTCTTGCTAGTAGGGTCCAATAATTTGTTGGATGTCTATTAATAGACATCATGTCCAAAACCTTTAAATTGATGGTTATGGGTGCTGCTACCTTATTCTCATTTCACAAATAAATAAAAAGCGAGATTGATTGACATGATGATTGTATTAAAATGATTGAAATCAATATTTTGACTACTAATTGCATAATTTCTTCACACGTATTGCTATGCCCCTCCCAAACTTGAGAGCACAAGCCCGGAGCCTTTTATGAGGTAAACCAATCCATTTCCATTCACTGCGTAACTCCATAATCCTATTTTTGGCCCCAATTTCATCCAACCCATCCTCCAAATCTATTCATTTTTTGACAAAATTATTGCATTAATGCCGACAAGGGATAGCATGTCAATCCTTTAATAGTGAATATTTAAGTACCATTAGATACATAGGAGAGTAGTTATGGGTTGTTTATAGGATGTTCATGGTTCCACTATGTGAGCAATCTTGTAATTTCAAGGCAGACGACTTCAAAAATCCACAAAAATTACTATTTTATCAAAATAAATAAATTCTACTTGGGTTTGATTTGTGAATCAAGCACTTACTTATGAAAAAAATGTGACCGCTTGGAATTGGCCCAAAAATATTAAGATTGCTCATTAGGGTGGTAATAGCTTGTCTACCTTAGTATAGGAGTCAAAACTCTACTACCAATTGTAAAAGAATCTCAGTTCCTTTTGGTTCCATTGCACAATTTGCACTGAAAACTCACTAGCTTTCAATTCTAAACAATATGCATAGGGTAATTACCAAGGTAGAGGGAATTTTGAAAATAAACAAGTTGATGAGGAAGGCGAAGCCTGAAGAGGAATGCATGTTTATTTTTAGAATTCTTGACAATGAAAACATTGCGTAACATAAATGTCTATCTAAAAATGGATGAAATATGTAATAGATGAATGAATTTTTTTAAATCATCACTTCCGTTTTATGCATCATGAGGGGATTATAGGGAATAGTCTTCCCGCAAAATGAATGGAATATATATTAGCAGGGTTTTTACGCATTAACCCTTCATTGCTTAAGGCATGTTTGAATTCAAAAACATCATTGCTTTTAAAGTATTATAGATCTAAATGTCACTTAGTTATAGAGATCTCAACCATACAATCTTGTAGTGTATATGTTATAAATGGCATGAATCAAATTTGATCATTTGGCTATGTAGATTGCAAGATTATGATGTTTTAGTGTTGAAAAAAATGCTGAAATTTTCCTAGCAACACATTTGGAGGTGAAATTCAATTTCTAAATCTACTCAAATGAAAAAACTTTAAACTATAAAGTGATTCAAAACCAACATACAAACACATTGGTGAAAGAAAATACCATTGAATTGACTTACTGTATCTATAAAATGACTTTCAAATGTTAAAAAAATAGCAAGAAAAGTTGCAAAAAACACGTCTAAGGCTGAACCTACTACTACTAAAATGCTTCTTGGTCACTCATAACTTTCTTGATTGATATGAAATTTTAGCTACATAAACTACACTAGTATGCACAAATTTTCAAATTTTATATATATTGGAAACTAACATTGTATGAAGAAGAGACAAGCCGCCAAATTCATTGTAATTCAAAAATGTCGAGATTTTGAATTTCGAATTGCTTCCTAACATTGAAAACAACTTGGACTGACATGAAAATTTTACCACAATAACTAGACTTCAAGGGGAACATAATCCAACAAATTTTTATTGAAAATGAAGATTGGATGAAGGGGATATAAGTGCCTAGAGTTGAAGCCTTCAAATGCAGTTTGGTGAACTCAAATTGAACTTGTGAAACTTTGATTGGCTTCCAAAAAATATTTACATCTTGGATTGATCTGAAAATTTTATCTCTCAAACTAGAAAAAAAAACATAACTTTTGTAACAATTTTTTTTTATTGAATTTGGACATTGAATGCAAAAGTTAGAGTACTTTGAATTGGACTTTGAAATTATGTGAAGACAATTTTGGTCCCCTTAGGTAATGAAGGGTTAATCACTCAATAATCAATTGTGTACCGACCGGTTTGGAAATCTTGGGCACTTGGCATCTTTGTGGTAAAATTTGGCAGTACGCAAACAATCAGTGTTTGGGATATTCTTTGAGCGGCTTTACCAGCTCTCATCCTCAACCAGTGTGCCATGTGCCAATGCCCCAGTACAATTAAAATAAATAAAAGTACGAGTAATTTTCTACTATTTTAACTCCTCAATGCCCAAAGCACCAAATTCTGGTGTCAACAATATTTTAAAATTAAATGAGACTTAACCAAGTTACTATGTTTAGTAGTCTATATTTATGAAGAAACCTTTTAGAAGTCTAGTTTTAGCATCAAAAATTTGTTCTTGAAAATGATTGATTATGATTTTTCTATTGAAGATTTTGTGCAAGGGTGTCCATTGCAATCTTGATTTTTTAGTGTTAAGGACTCTTGAAAATGAGCCTCAAGTACACAAGATCTTGGAGAAAATATCACATTAGAAATTCATTTAAAAAAATTGTAGAGTAGGTTTTGAGAAGCCATGAATTAATTGGGATTATGCATGGTATGCCCTCTAACCTCATATTTTTTTAGATTTGACATGTGAAAAGAGGATTGGAAGACTTCAAATCACTTTTATATTTTTAACACCCTCATGCTCAAACATTATAATCTGTCTAT
The DNA here is from genome assembly GCA_951230915.1 of Antitrichia curtipendula. Classification (NCBI taxonomy): domain Eukaryota; kingdom Viridiplantae; phylum Streptophyta; class Bryopsida; order Hypnales; family Leucodontaceae; genus Antitrichia; species Antitrichia curtipendula. The sequence goes on from OX579635.1 coordinate 33,602,557, forward strand.
CCATAAGTTATATTGTTGTATTTTCTTTTTCCATGTGATTTTTGACATGTCTAGTTTGATTTTGTGTGGTGTTAATTCAAATTGTTTTGTTAAAACTTATCAAAATGTTGTTTTTTTGTTCAATTTAGAGCAAATTCCAAGAAGCTCAAAAAAGGCCTTGGACATTTAGAGGTTTATTTATAAAAACTTCAAAGTTCCATAACTTTTACATTGTGAGTTGCTACGAAATAGAGCCCATACATCCTTCCTTACTGAGAGCTTGCCGACAATACCAAGAATGCAATTAGGGGACGCATGGTTCTGAAGATCTCAATGTAACAAACAAAACAAAACAAACAACCTAACTTAAAGTATAGGTTCCTACATTCATTTGTTTTTTCAAGGACTTACTTTGGTTCTTTGCCTTAAGCTTGTATATGCAATTTTTTACTGTCCTTTTGAAATGTCCAATTGAGAATGAGATACATTTTTGGTCTTGAGTTTATTCTTATGTAGGGCACCTTAACCATATTCAATGCACTGTCAAGTGTTGTAATTTTCTTTGCAACAGGTAACTACACCTAAAAGTATTGGAATTAGCAATTCATGATGGCTCTGTTATTAAATTGAAAAAGTTTTTGTGGAGTCTTGTTGGTAGTGAAAAGGGATTTTCTTAGAGTGGATGTTTTGAACACCACATGAATAAACTAAGAATTTTCAAAGTGCTAAAAACAAGTATTATAAAAACCAAACCAAGACTCTTGTGAATATTAGGAGGAGTACATTTTAGGCAAGAAACTATAGAAGTCATGTTAATTTTCTAGCCTCCAACCATCTTACTCATGTGGTGATTGTTTGTAAAGAATTTGGCACCAATTTACACTAATTTTAGTTATATTTTTCTATTTGTGCTTCATAATTTATTATAATAAGACAATTTTGGCAAATCCCCAACCTTCACTTGGATGGATTTGGCAAAATGCAGTAAAATAAAACCCCAAATTCCCTATACTCTTATTGCAAAGGCTTGAGGGAGGTTGGTTTTTTGCAATAGATTGCCATAAACAAATACGTTGACAACGAAACATCAGTTTTTGAAAGGGGTTGAAATTAGGTGTTGTTACCTCAAGGGGCTCAACTTTTGTAAACCACTTGTTTGTGTAAGGTGGGTACACCCAAAATTGCACCATCCCTAATATTGTCATCATTACTCTATGTCCATCTCCAAAATTAATATGTATGTATGATGCATAATTGATTTTAGAACATTTAGTGTCTAAATCTTTTTTGACCCTTCATAACTTTTGCATATGGTATCCAAATGTCACATTCTTTGGTGTGTTGGAACCTCCTTTTACTTCCCATCAATGAAAATTTGACCATAGTAATAATAGTAGCTAGGCACAGTAGCAAGAAAATGGCGGTTTCAGGGGTACCCATCTTATTTTGCTCTTTTTATTTATTTTGGCGAACGCGGCAAGCGAGCAGCGGCACACGTGTCCACATGTCTTCCGCCCGACTGGCCCGAGGTCCTGGCAAAGAGTAAACCGAGTACAGTCAGACCTCGATAAGTGTTAGGGGTTGGGAGCATACTTTTAGGTAACACTTAGACACTAGTAACACATAACACTTATAGAGGGTGATGCCGATGATTTGTAACACTTATAAAAAATAACACTTAGAAGAATTAAAAAGGTAAATACATAACATTTATAGAAAAAATGGATGAAATTACAAAATATTGATTCATTGTTCATCTAAGTACGTCGAAAGAATGAATCAATAGTACTTTCGCGAGTTTCTACTACACGCTAAAGTTCTACTTCCTTTTCTAGTGCTTCAATATTCCTAATAGATAACATGGTGTCATTAGGTCTTTGCTCCAAAAAAAATTTCAAAGTTTGAAGAGCACTACCTACATCTTTAAAGCCTACAACACCTTCTACTCTATCGTGAGGATTAGCTTCATCAGGATCACTATCTTTGTATTCAGTACCTTGTTGTTGAGATGGAAGCATTCCAATAATTTCTTCATCAGTGGGTTGATAAGAGTTATTCAAATCAAACTTGAGCTCATAATTTAAATACTCTTGAACATTCATGTTAGGGGTCTCAGTCTCAGAGGATATCAAACTTAGTTGTTCCAATACATCTACCTATCAGTTTGTTTCTAGAATGGACATCTAGAGTCACTTTGCAACTAGAAACTATTACTTTACCTCAAAATTATCTCCCCCCAAGCAATGGCTCTTACAAAAAGCCTTTTTTGGGAAACTTATCACTTACCGAGGTAAAATTAACAAAGTCGGGAGCGCGACATTGCGTAACACTTAACACATAACACTTACTAGTCTTAATTTTAAGGGAGCGGAAATCTCCATAACACATATAGAGTTTTAACACTTATCGAGGTAACACTTATCGAGGTCTGACTGTAGCAAGGTTCGCCGTAAGGTTCTTCCCGGTCACTGCCGGTGCCCCCCCACCCTTGTCAACCCTCGGGATCTTCGCGATTTCTGCACCGAAGTCGCCCCAAGAAATCAAGGTAGCTCCCTCACGTCCTGGCGCGTAAGCTCTTCAAATCCCGGAGGCAGTGACGCCGTACAGATCGAATCCAGGGCAAAATTTGGGAAGAACGACCCCCACCCCCGCCGTCGGGAAAAGTGCTGTGACGGAAGGCAGGCAGGGGCAGGACCGAATTGAACGGAGTGCGTTGGACATTGGAAACGCAGCATCACACGCATGAACAGTGAATGGGCGATATTTTTTTTTAATAATAAATGTTTGTCTCATTGGAAACCAGCGAGCACACCCGAGTTTTGTGATTCTATCCCACCCGGGTGGGGGGATTGACGCACAAATCGATGTGGAGACATTCCACCGTTTCAACAACTGCAATCCCATCACTTTCAGTGGTTCCTTACCACAGGTCCAACACGCACTTTAGGAACCCGATGAGTCCATAGATTGCTTTATGCTAGCTACGACACAGCCATGCAATAGTAAGTTATGATAATGTTTGTCGTTGCAGGACACCTCAGTATCTAGAACATTTTTGGGGGACTGGGATCCGGTCCCAAACCATCATGGAAATGAGAGTAAAATAGAATTGGAAGAGATTCATGTCAACACTACGGATTACCTAATGATTGTTGGGGTTTTCATGTATACCAAGGCCAGGGACGGCACCAGCTTTGGACATGGACTGGCCTCAACAGTCTCAGGGGAAAATCATTCTGGTTTGGGTAGTAGGAGAGAGAGAAAGCTGTGTCTCACGGTTAGTTTAATTTCCAGCCCTGTGTCCTCGCCATGTTTTGAGAAAGAGAGTTAACTCAAACCTGCTTTTGAGGTTGGCTTACGAATCTGTTCATGCCAAGTCGAGGCCGAAGGACATCCTGCACATGTGACACCAAGACTTGTCTTACCGGTCCAAGTGACACTCATAACTTTACTGCTACTCTCAAATGGTAATATACGCCAAGGTGGTTTACCCCAATAGTAAAGAAAGTAACAAGTTCATTCTCACAACGTCAATCAGTCAAAAGCATTCAGAGTTCATAATTTAAGTAGACACCCCAAAAAGAATTCAATGAACCATGTCAAATATATGGTAGTTAAGAACCCGTTGCTAGTTTATAAAGCGATACTCGAGACAACACTGATTTCTCCAATTAGTCTAGATCAGTCTTGATCAAAAGCTTCAAATGAAGATACATGGGGAGACGATATAAAGGCTGCCATAAAGCCCATACCAATTCTCTCACCAGAGGAATAATTTTTACCTACACTAATTTCAGAAACCAGCGCACCTACACTTTCTAGATGCTAGCACAGGGTTTCACGAACTTCAATTCAAAAGAACCCCAAAACGTAGCCCAAGATTTGCCAAAATCCCAGTCAACATTGTTCAAACTAGTGTACAGTCACACTTCGATTTTATCTACATACTGATTTATTGCACAAGATAGAAAAGAAAGAGAAACTAGCTCACTAATCTCGCCGTTTTTAAAATTCTGGTCCCCTCTTGATAATCTGCCGTTGAACACTCAAATCAAGGAATCTCAGATCAGTACACTCAGCCGTGAGCATCCGAGTCCATTGCCGCCTTCAATCTTCCAACCAAGATAATGAGCAAGCCTTGCGCTGCTACGTGTTGCTATTGATCACTACCTGCTTTTCAGTTGACAGTATGACAATTACGGTCTTGCACGAAAATGGAAAAACAACCAACATTTCATATGAATATGTTGGATGCCATGCAAGACCTAATCACAAATCTCCTCCTCCAAAATACAATCTCCCCGTGCTCCCAATAAAACAAACCGATAGTTGGCGATCCGGGGCTTGCATACAAACCATACTTAGTCAACAAAATCTCATGCAGAAATGATCTCTTCGAACTTCCAGATACAAACCAAACCCAGGATAATATTTAGAGGTGAACTATGAACCCAGATCAGGTCCACCCTTGGCCCTCCATTGTCCAACCAACCCGAGGATAATATTTAGAGGTGACCAATGAATCCGGTTCAGGTCCACTCGAGGCTCTACATTATCCGCGAGACAAATTGACTCTCATTGGTGTTGGCCTGAACAACCGGCATATCATATGATTGAATGCCCGCCCCTCCATCAGTTCTGCGATTTTCTTGCATGGAAATGAAGACCAATGTTGGGCAGAAAATCTATCTCCTCGATCTGAATCGCAGAAAGCTCCAAATAATGAATTTAATTCACCGGTGCAACAACTTTTTGAAGATTTCCATCAACAAAACTTGAACTCTGAACCTGCTGCTCAGCGTCCTGTCGTTGGCTCTGTTTCTGTGACTCCTTGCAGTGAGCAATGGCACCCTGGATGGCGCTATGAAGCTCCGAGGACGCGGAGCTCGTGCTCACACGACGCGGCGGTCCAGTTGACGCCGGAGGCGGCCTAGACTTGTTCATCTTCAACGAAATCTCCTTTGGGGAAATTCGGAAGCTCTGTGAGAACGGAGGGAAGCTTCGGCTTGCAGCAATAGCCGGTGAGGAGTGCTTCGTTGGAGCTCCTTCGTCCGACTTGCTGCTGCGACTAGGATTCAGCGCTTTCATGTACCGCTGCAGATAACCTCTCGCTCCGCGAGGGTGGTCATGGCCGAACGTGCGAGAGGAAAGGTGGAGGTTCCCGCTCGGGGTAAGCTCCCCGCTGCAGTCACTGAAGTATCGGTCCGTTCCTACCGGGGAAACAGAAAAAAACTCGGGTGGCGCTGTTTCCATGGACTGCGTCTTCGGCTCCGGGCTGATGTCGTATGGCAACCTTGATGCTGTTGATTTCTTCGCCCCGAAGAGGACTTTCCATTTGAACGGCGGTCGGAGCCTTGCGGACACACGCTCCCCGGGGTGAGCACTATGCGTGCTGAAAACCTCGCGGTTGTGAAGAAACGACGTCCCCCTGCTATCCGTGCTGCCGTCAAAGCAATCCTGGGAGCTTCCGCTAGAGTCGCGAGACGACGAGTCGGACGAGTCACGGTCTGTGGAGCTGCTGCTGTTCTCGCCGCGGGGATCCCACCATGAGTTTCCAAGACGCGCGGGGATGTTCGGAGCGACGTCTACATTCTCCGACGAGGAAGCACTAATGCAAAACTTGGAGTACTTCGGCTGGAACAAGCCTGTAAACCTCGTTTGCATCAATGCATTAACACGAGCGATAATCTCCTCGTTACGCTGAACATTCCTAAACTGCGACGTCGTCGCAGCGGGTACTTCCTCTTGCTGTTGTTGCTGTTGCTGTTGCTGTTGCTGCTGCTGCTGCTTCTCCAGTGACAATTTCTTCACCATTTGAATGCGAGGGGGTAAATGAAGCGGCAATAGCTGTCCCTTAAAAAAAAGCTCATCAGCAGGGGAGATACCTGACCGCTCCACCACCGTTGGCGCCTTCGTTGTCGACACACCGCTACTAAACTCAAACTCCTCCTGTTCATTCCCATCCCCTTCTCCAGCTTCCTCTTCGACCTCTCCAGCTCCTGCCGACGACGACCACAGAAACGAAAACGGCGCCTCCACCTCCTCCCACTCCTCTTCCGCAGGTCCTTCCGGCCGGCGCGGCTTAATCTGAGTGAAGTCTCGACGCGACCATTGCTCCTCGGACTCCATAACTCTCACTTCACACAAACCTCAACACTAATCCCACAAGAACCAAGAACCTCACTCTTCATTAACATGAAAACATGCAGCTAGCAATGCAAGCCGTCACGTCTCGAATTCTGTCTGCGACATGTACCGCTTGTAACATTCATAACATCGACGTGTTACAAAGCTAATCAACCCCGCTTCACCATCACGGCAATGATCACCACCTCATGGACCGGCCGACCAACCTCGAACGTCCAGCGTTAACGTTTCCGTCGCTTCAAACCACGAGGACATTCTCTTGGACACAAATGCACAAGCAATCAATAGGACTCCTTCCTGGTCTTTGTTCTAGTTCTGCTTCCGTAGTCGTGACAGTTTTCCCTTGCACCGCCATAGCTGCGCTAACTTACACTCCAGCTCCTGCAAATCGGACAGGCGCAATCGACTTGTTAGCTTCCCATGAGCGCCACTAGTACAGTGGTTCACCAGCAAGCAAAAGGGGGAGACGAGACGGCGACCCGGAAGCCCAGCGCGGGGGACCGGGAGAATGACCCGGCGACTGACGCGAGGACCCGGCGATCGGACGACCCGGGCGACCCGGGCACCCGGCGCGGAGGGCGACCCCGTCCATCCAGCCAATAATGAGGTGTTGGAAAAAGGCTGACATGGCACAGAGGGGGGGCCTTATTGCGTCCCAGTTGGACTTGGGGTCTCACCCACTGGCCTTGAATGTGGCAGTCAGCCCTGATGATGGCCGGAGGAGGGGGTCGGGTCTGTTCCCACGCCAGCTCAGGACATGGCCATTTATGTGGCCTGCTGACCCTTGCAAAGGGTCAGTATGGCATGCTCTGGGCCACTCTGCACTGCGTGGGTAATAATTGTTGGGACGGGGGGTGGGGAATTTAATTGGAATGTAAAATAAAATAAAATAAAAATTGGCGGTACATAGTATGTACTCCCTCCGTCCCTCTGAAAACCTCCCAAAAAAAACCTTCCCGACAAGGGATTAAGGTGGCTGCACCTAAAATGGACCATTCCTCAAATTCAACCCCTATTTTTGAACTAAAACTGAACAGGGAGGATACCCAAAATGAAGCGCATGATGAGGACCACTTGCTGTCTCGTTTCATGATGATGCAAGGTGAATTTTGAGTAGTGTGCAGATCTATTAATAGTATTGTGGAGGTAGCAACCTTAGAAGTTGATAATTTTGGGTACACTTTATGTTGATTTAACCCCTAAAGATTGAGGGATAGTTTTAGAAGAAAGTAGTCCAAAAAAGGGTGTTTAGGGAAGGAGAAGAGTGGATAGTAATTGACAATTTTTTTGAATCTTTTAACCATAAGATCTTGAACTTCTCTACAGTATTTAGCTACATATCAATTTTTATTGTAAAATTCATCAAATTGAGTGAGATCTAAGGGTTCAAAGTCGAGATTTTTTATTTTTTCACTGCTGAAACTCTGGGCAGCTGCTGTTTGACTGGTAAATTTGACATGAATTGAATTCCATTTTGGTGGTTACTCTTTGGATTTGGCTTCTTATATAAGTTAGAAATATGCTACAAAATTTTTAGCCCAATTGCACATGTAAAGCATATGCAACATGTCATGATTGTAGGCATAGGTTTGGAAAAAATAGTTTACACTGGCAATTTTTGCATGGTGAACTGAATATTCAAATCACTTCCCCTGAAAAATTCAAATGGTAGAGACAATAGCGGTAGTCACACCTTCTCCCCAGGCAGGTGGAGAATGAAGAATGACAAGTTCATGAGGATTTGGAGGAACCAATGGGGAGCCGTGGTGGATGAAGAAGGTGTGACCCCCCCAAAAGTTGTTTGTAGAACGAGAGTGGAGAATCGGAGACCAACATTTGACGTGGAGCGTAGGATGAACATGAAGACGGTGTACAACGCAAGATGGAGAATATACTTAAATGAACAAGTCTTCACCACTCCCATTATTCACCTCCGGAGGTGAAGACTAGGAGTGCAGAAGATATAACTAGTTAAGAATATTCTAGCGTGGAGGGCCAACATGAAGCCAACCTTAAGCCGCCACATCTCCATTCTCCATTCTCCAAGTGCGGAGTGAAGAAGGTGTGACTACCCCTAATGACATACAAGTATTCTACCGTGAAGAACCATCCTTACTCAGAAATGTAAAGATCTCATAATTTGACACCTAAAATAAGGTCGCAGCTTCCTATACTTGCCTCAGTCATGAGGGCAGCCCTTCAATGTTGGGTCACCCTCCACGGAAAGAAGGGTGACCTTGACATCCACCCCTCTACGCTCCCTCTTCCACCCTCTTCCACCCTCTTCCTTTCTCCCTTCGAACCCCTCTAGCCCTTTGTTACTATGCATGCTTCCCCGCCTCACTCTCAGCAACTCCTCCCCCACCCATCCCGACGACTCACCCAAGCCATCCGCCACCTTCCTCTCTATCAGACTTTGCCACCTCACCGGCCCAAACATGGCCCCTCCTCAACACACCAACAGCCCCTATGCCTCCATACATTCTCTTCCCTGCCCCTTGTGAGGTTCTAAGGTAACAAGGCCAAAATTTTATTGTCATAATTCCCTTGGTGAAGCGGATCTTCTTGAAATAATTTTCAGTAAATTTTCCTTGAAAGAAAAGTGGAATTAGCATCTAACCCAAGTCGTTTCATATTTTTTGTAGCTTTGTGGAATTAGTTATAAAATTTTGAAGTTGAAATGGCATAGGTCTCTAAAATTGTCTACCTCCTCAAATGTACACTGTTTGTACATTGTCAAAGGTTATAAAAAAGCAACATGTACACATAGTGTACATTTGAGGCTTGTGGGTGATTATAGAGCCTATGCGATTTTTGGCCCTATTACCTTATAAAGCCCCTCGAAATACCAAATTCTCTCAAATGAAAAGTGAAAAGAACCATTCATTAGAGTTCTTTCACTTTTTGAAAAGTAAAACAAACCTTTTACATCAGAGGACATATCATTTGGATTGACAATTTTCCTTGAATTTGTAAAAATTATTTCCAAAATATATTGCTTCCAAACTTTCGAATGAATTATGAGCATGGTATGAATCAAATCTTTACAAATCATATAAAGAACTTAGAAATTTGAAAAAAAACCCTAAACCTAAAGTTCTCTCTAAATTTTCTTGTAATTACTAGAAGTTAGGACCTTTAATTTTTGACACTTGCATTTTTAGAGAACATATATGGAATAATATAATCTACTTGTTCTACAATAAATAGTTAAATTAGGTTGCCCCTCACTAATTTCTCAACATTCCACACTATTTAAATATTTATTGTTTCTATACAAGAAAATACTACTTTTGAGTTAGTTTTTTTAATGTAGTTGGAACTCATGAACCTCCATGTATATAAATGGAAGTACTTGTAGAGATATTTTTGACTTTGATGGCTTACACAATAACTTTTGGGGGCTAAGGCAACCTAATTGTAAAGGCAACCTAATTTCACTATTTAGTGTAGATATGAGTTGTAAACTAATTTTAGGCTCAATATCCAAAAATAACAAAAGGATAAAAAATAAAAGTTTTATCATTTACTTTATCTATATATAAATATGCATGTATATAGTTTCATTTTATATTTATATGAAGTCTTTATCTTTATATATATTTGTTTATACTAAATTTGCTTTAGGAATTTTGGCATGCTTCCCAAGTATGTGGGATGTGCATTGTGGGAAGGATGACTTCCAAAGCATTTTCACATACTAGGAGGGCATACATTAGACCAAGCATCATAACATCATTTTGTATTTACAATTCCATTGTTATTTGTTTAGGAATTTTGGCATGCTTCCCAAGTATGTGGGGTGCATTGTAGGAAGGATGACTTCCAAAGCATTCCCACATACCGGGAGGGCATACATTAGAGGAACTCATTTTTATGTTTATTTCTTGGATATGAGAGACTACATGTTTACTAGAAGTTACAAAATTTTCAAATGTTTTGGGAAAAATTTGAAATTATTATGAAGTTTTTAAGGAAAAAGTGAAAAAAAATCATATCAAAAAAAAAATGTACTCAAATGTACTCTGGTATGTGGGCAAACAGTTACTCAATTCGCCCTAACGCCAATACTGTCATTTGTCAGAGGGAACGGGACCCATTTTTCATCCTTGGGATCCCTCCCCTCAGCCTCCTAACACCAATACTACCATTTGCTAGAGGGAATGGAACCCATTTTCCATCGCCCTGGGATCCCTGCCCTTAGCCCTGTCCTTGAGGCTTTGGACAAGTCTTCCAAAATTTCAGGCACAGTGTAAACAACCGTGTCTGTGCTGCCCTTTGAATGTTGAAAACCACTTCGGGCATATTAATTTTTTTGTACAATTCAAATACGTTTTTGAAAATAATTGCCCCTGAAAGATACTCTTTGGGCGCTCATACTCTCAAAATTTCACACCAAAATGTTCAATATCCTATGAATGGTGGCCTGCCCCCCAAAGCTATGTTGTCAAAAAACATTGTTTGGTCCTTTAGGGGTTAACCCATAAAAGATGCCAAGGATGATTTCTGGCTAATGAATGACAAAGAATCTCTCCCTATAGAATAGAAGTGCAATTATTCATCCTCCCAATTTTGTGCAAAAAGGGGAAGATCATCTACAATAGTTTGTCTTCTAGTGAGTGCTTTTGCATTATTTTAATCCAACAATTCATACGGTGACAAAACAAATGATTTTCATGGCTATGAGCCCATCGTTTAAGGGTGAACTTCTTCTCTAGTGTCATTCTTCATGTGCATCAAATGTATTTTGGCATCACCTGCACGGCAATTTCAACACCCTACACTTTATATCTTTAAATTTTGTAACTAATACACAATTTGTCCAAAAATTATGGAACCACTTGCATTTTGATTCATAGTCCTTCATCAATGGGTAAAAAAATTTGTTCACTTTTTACAACATATTGGTCATGCCACAAAGCTTTGTGTAATTTTAGGTGTAGTTATCTTAACAATATTTTTAGTCTTTGTGCTAGTGATAAATGCATTCAAGAATCAATATCCCATCTCCTAGATCTATACAAAATATCCAACTTAGACGCCATTGTTCAAGCACCCTAAATCCATGCAGAAAGTATCATGTTTGAACTTCATTTGTGAATGTTGCCAGCTTGTCATTCTTGATGATTTAAAGGTTGGTGGCAACAATGGGATTTTAGAAATATTTGCTCCCAACCTAAATACTTGCAAGAAGAAAAAATACTAACTTCTTCATAAACAGATCTTCATAGCGCCTAAGTGGTCATTGAATCCGTAGTCAACACAATTGTTTGAGGAAGCAACAAGTATAAGGTGCCTCATATGGGCCATGCCAAGCTTGCTAGGAGAGGAATGTTCTCTAATCACTTGCCACTTGCCTTTGCAAGGTCATTCAATATAGTCAATGCTTATTCAATGGTCAAAATTATTAAATGGAACTTTTTAGTGGGACACCAATTGTACTTGATTTGGAAGTTTTTAGAGGTTTTTAGAGGGATAGAGGGAGTACTTTGGAGGGCAAAATAGTGCCAAATTACACCAAGAAAAAAAAATTAGCTAAAAAATGACAATACGTCATGAAAATTTTCACCCGGAACTTCAAATTTCAAATTAAAAAAAAATCTTCAATGCAATTCGCAAGATTGTGGATGAAAACAGATGTATGGATACTATGCCATATGTGCTACGTAATGTGATATTTTTTTTATCCAATAAGTGGATGAATGTTGAAATTTGGAGCACCACTAGAACATTCTATATCGCCACTTTCACATTTCATAAAAAAATGATAAAAGAAGAAATGCCCCCGGGTACATACTGTTATGTCCTGTCCTGTCCTGTCCTTCTTTTTTAAGGGGTGATTGCGCTTCAAACTTAATTCCCGGGGCAGGTGTCACGGTCGGGTTGGCTGGTTGAAAACCGGAGAACTGAAATGAAATGAAATGATGCTTCTGTCTGAATTTGGAAGCGGACAATCAGGGTCACACAAGTTTGTGGGAGTTTCGTGACTCCAGGGCATCATTAACTTAATTAGTGTGGGCATACCGTAGCTATTTATGAACCCACTCATGTGGTTTCACATAATTAGTGTGGGCATACCCGTAGTTATTATGAACCCACTCATGTGGTTTTACGGTAACCTGCTGGCTTTTTTTGTGGTTGTTTTTATTTTTTTTCTGTCTCTTGTTGGTATGATGAGGCCAAGGTTAAAATAAGTAAATTGGTGAAGTTACCGCAGCCAACAGCTACGGTAAGTTCGCCTGGCCATGTGGGTTATGCGGTGGGGTTTAAGTTCATTGTTTGTCTGCATTTGTCGTGAATGGCTGTTTGTTGGAGATGGAGAAGAGGCCAAGGGAAATATTACGCTTGTGACAATCAACACAAAGGCATGTGTGCGACATCATGATGCATGTGCGCAGGGAATTGGAGAAAAAAAGGTAAACCTAATGGTGCCTGGAGCGGGACTTGTCGGGCCTTTGTGTGAAGGGAAGGACAGGGGAGGCTCTGTTCTGTCCGACAGGGGGGCTTTTTTCGACCGATTTTGGAATTGATGGTGACCGATGTTTGGCATGTGAGTGAGTGGCGAGAGCGAGAGTGGCGGTCGATAATCCAAAATGGTTTTGTGGTGGGAACAAGAGGGACGGAGAGGGATTTTAAGTGGAATGATGTGGAATGATGAGACGGGTACTTATATGGATCATGCCTTGAGATGGGAGATCCTATTTGGGCCATGTGACTAGTACTTGTGTCACTTTGAAGCCACGATGTACGACTAGAGTACATTTGGCCATTTGAAGTGGACAATGTTGATGCATTGTGGTGTAAATAAGGTGGCATGTGAATTGTGGCGAAAAAATAAAGTCTCTTGGCTAAGTGGAAATTGAATTGTGGGAGATGTGGGAGACGATTTGTGAAAAGGTACAAAAGAAGGTTGATCTAAGTTGTCATATGGGTCTTTTAGTAGATCCTTTCTTTGGGTTACATGTAAGGTAGGCACCCCCAAATGGCACCTGACCTTAAAGTGCCATCTATAGGCTGTGTATATTTCCAAAATCAGTTATGTACCTATTTGGATGGAGCGCTTTCAGAAACAAACTTTGACCCTTAATAACTTTTGCATACGGTGTCCAAATGTCACGTTCTTTGGTGCGTTGGAACCTCCTTTCACTTGCCAACAAGAATATAAGAAAAATTGACCAGTCTAATAGTAGTAACTAGGCTCAATAGCAAAAGTGGCGTTTTTGGGTGTACCCACCTTAGCAACTTTAACTCTGAAAGTCCTATTGTTCCTTCAAGGGACAATATGGATTTCAGCCAAGTTCCTATGAACTCAATTTTTTGGAATACTTTTTGAAACTTTCTCATAAGATATAAATATTTATTAGCTTTTTAAGGAATACATTTTTGTTTCAATTGGTACCTAGGAACAAAAGTTATACCACAATAAGTCTAGAATTGCATTTTATTAGCGGATAGAAAAAATATTGCCTACATGGAAAGATTTGATTAATTCTATTTTAATTTGTGATGTGAAAGTTATAGAGCATCTTGTTTTGAGAGTAATTATAACATCTTTTTGAAAAAAAGATGTATAGAATTTGTATGTGAGTTGAATTTTTACATTTTTTCAAAACAAAAAGTTCCGTAGGGTTTAGTTTGATTGTAAGAACAATCTCACCACTGGAATTAGTATATTTAAATTCTATCTTAGAGTTGTCAATGATTTATTTTTTTCCTCTTCAATGTACTTTCTTCTGCATAACAATTTTTTAAAGAATGAAAAAATACATTATTTTTTTAATTTAAATTTTTCCTATATTTACAACTCAATTCTTCATGATAAATTTTTTAATTCAAATCTATAGTGCAATTTTTAAATTAAGAAGATTCAAAGTCTCATATACTAGTGCCAAGAAACATGATTTTTTCACTTTGAGTTCATTTATCTTGCAATCTATGTGATCAAAGTTTCTGAAATTCTTTCCCCACATTCTTATACTAGTATATTGCAAGGTTCTATGGTTAGGTATGTACAAAATACCATTTTAAATAATTTTGCTCATTGTAATTTACGCTAGCAATGATAGTTTTGAGCACTTTTTGATGGAAAAAAGGTTTTGGGACTTTAAGAGTTAAATTATATTTCTACTAGTGATAGAAAAATTTCATAATAATAAAATACCATTATAATTGAAATGTATCATTTGTGAAAATAGATGTTGTCATTTCAATTTTTAGGGGCTACCTAGAAAAGGTTGAGTTCCTATTTTAACCCCTAAAGGACCAAGTGACCATTCAATGTATGCAAGAAATCTTCGATAATTGCTTACAAAGTCAATTGGGGTTGTATGTTCTTGAAATTTTGACACAAGATGTGAACATGTACCCCCCTTAGTGGTAAAATCTTATGCATCTTTTTTTCTGATCAAGTGTCTAGAATAAAAAGTTATGCTCTCCTAAACTTTTGAGGCAACTCAAACAGTATGTGCAAAAATCCTCTTCTACTTCTAAAATTTGGCAAGTGTATAAGTAACATGGTATAGGATGCAAAATGCCCCCCCAAATAACCATGTGTAGTGCAAAAACCTCATTCTAGGAGGAGATAAAGTTTGTTGGCCTTGTCTGGCAAGGTTTAATAAAACCTTTTTCTTCTCACTTCAAACATTACAATCTTACAATCTATGTGGTCAAAGTTTCTGAATTTTTTTCTACATATTCCCATAGTAGTTTAGTACAATTTTGTAAAATAGAACTTCAAAGAAGTGTTTGGTTTTTGTTTGTTTGTTTTCATTTTTTTCTTAGTGCCCTAAAAAGTTACAATTTTGGACAAAACTTTGCCTAAAATGTGCCTTAGTCCTTTAGAGGACCATCAAATCTTTCTATTGTCCCCAACCACTGGGATTCAAAAAATGAAATAAATAAATAAAACTTGAAAAAAATTGGATATCTATACATCAAATTAGGTTGTTATTTTTGTTGTTTTGTTTGTTACCAAAGAGATATTGAGAATCATGCGTCCCCCAATTGCATTCATACTACAGTTAGAAAGCTCTCTTGCAAGGAGAGGTGCGGGTTGGGTGGGGTGGGGTGGGTAACTAACTGGCTTTGTTTCATGGCATTCCACATTGATTTCACATGGACTGATTCCCAAAAGATTCCTAATCCAAAAGCTGGGTGAGGATCAAGGCTTTTAACCCCTAAAGCCCCGAGGGTGTTTTTTGCCAAAAATCACTCAAAACTACCACTTCTGTTGTATTCACTTAAGGAATCCAATTTTTTTTTTTGGAATTTAATTGTAGGATCTTGTACTTAACTTGTTTGAGATCATCTAGTAAAAATTTCATCAAATTTCACTGTACGGATTGGAAGATATTAGCATTCAAAGTTCAACGAAAAGTTTTTTTTCAAGAAGATGCTTAAATTGCCCGAAAAACTAAGATTGTCCATAACTTTCTCATCCCTAGTCCAAATAGAATGACTCAAAGCTTTACGTATAGGTAAAAACATAATATTTTAGGATAAATATTCAAAAAAATTTATTTTGACTTTTTGTAATTTTTTTTGGGCTGCCCGCCAATCTCCATTTCTTGCTCATTGTGCCATAACTTTTTCATCTGGCATCCGATTGAAACAAAAATTACATATCCATAAAGCTCTTGCAAAACTACACAACCTCAAAAAATCTCAAAAATATTCACCTCAAATTGAGACAATAGGAACCTACCCGGACCCAAATTGTCCCCCGAGGGGACAAGCGGGGCTTTAGGGGTTAAGAAGTGCCAAAGTGGTGATATAAAATGTTATAGTGGTGCTCCAAATTTCAACATAAATCCACATATTGGATAGAAAATATCACGTTAGCACATATCATATGTCTATAATCTGATTTTCATCCATAATTTGGCCATTTCATCCAAGATTTCTTTTCAGTTGGAAGGTTTTTAAAGATTTCATCCAATTTTTTTGGCATTTTTTTGGCTGCATTATTTTTTTCTGGTGCAATCTGGCACCAGAAAGAAAAAGAAAAAGAAAAAGCCTTGGTGAGGATGTGTTGTGGCAACGCACTCACTGTGGCAACGATGGCCCACGCAGTCGATCGACAAAGCTAAGGCGAATCTCTTGTCTCGAAACTAAAAAATATTTGAAGCGGCTTTGGAGATCTTGGTAGGTAGCCTTCCCCAAATGCTTCCTTCCGCGTGAAATTCTCCCGCCCTGCTGTCCACGACGTTGTCTTCACGAAACTGATGGTGCCCTTGACAAGCAACGATTCATCAACAGCTGCGGGGTGCAAAGAACGACAATGCAATGCAAGCTCAATTCTCTTTCTTAGTTTCTATGGTGCGCTGAAAGTGTTGGGTCACAGCGGCCGGCACCAAGGAGGCAAATATGTATATTCGGGAGCTTGAGCTTGAAGGTGCGTCGCCTTTCGATTGCTGGTCTGTAGTTCTTGAACTTTCTTTCGCATTCTTGATTATTGGCTTCTATCTATTGCTTGATTTCAAACTACAGCTTGATTCTAGCCGTCGCTGCGCGCATGATGGTTTAATTTGCTTCCGTCTATCGCTTGGTTTAATCACGGTGCTCAAGTTTAGTTACAGCCTTGTTGTTGTCAGTTTCTATGGTGCGGTGAAAGTGCTGGGTCACAGCTCGGCACCGTGGTGGCAAATATATATTTATTCGGGAGCTCGAGCTTGGTGCGTCGCCTTTCAATTGCTGGTCTATGCGTTAGTTCTTGAACTTTCTTTCGCATTCTTGATTGTTTGCTTCTATCTATTGCTTGATCGATTTCAGTCTACAGCTTGATTCTAGGATTTTCTAGCCGTCGTTGCATGATGGTTTGCTTCTGTCTATCGCTTGGTTTAATTATGGTGCTCAAGTTCAGTTATTGTTGCTGGAGGGGAGGGTTGGGTTTTCTGAGAGTGCTTGGGCTAGTTTTAATGTTATCATCAACGACGTCAGTGACGTTATCTTCACCAATTGATGGTGCTCCTTGCAAGCAAAAATCCATCAATTGCGGGTATAAAGAACGACAATGCAAGCTCAATTGTCATTTCTTTCTATGGTGCGCTGAAAGTGTTGGGTCACAGCTTAGCACCACCATGGTGGCAATATATATATATATATATATATATATATATATATATATATATATATATATATATATATATTCGGGAGCTTGAGCTTGAAGGCATTCTTGATTGTTTGCTTCTATCTATTGCTTGATCGATTTTCAGTCTGCAGCTTGATTCTAGCCGTCGTTGCATGATGGTTTGCTTCCGTCTATAACTTGGTTCAATTATTTTGGTGCTCAATTTTAGTTATTGTTGTTGGAGGGGAGGGTTGGGTTTTGTTATAAAGTGCTTGGTTTCAGTCGGTTTAGATGGAAAGGTGGTCTGAGAGACTGGAACAGCTAGGGGCTAATTGTAAAGCTGCACAACAAATGATAGCCATCACTCTGCACTTACCCACTGACTCTCTGGACGTCGTGGTGCAGAGTTGTTTTCCTACCTCTTGTATGTTTTGTGCACATACATTCTAATAGTCAAACCCGGGAGTCTTAGGATGCACACAAAACTGACTCTACAAAATTGAAGGAAAATATTGTAAGATAAGCTTGCAATGAGCTCAGACCAGACCAGGGGGCTGGAACACACCTTTTAACCCTTAACCCCAAAATGACCTTGGAAATTCCTGAGCTTCTAGGAATTTGTTCTAAATTGAATTAAAAGCCAACATTTTGATAAGTTGTATCAATTTTTTTTGAATTGTAACCGTATAAAATCAAAGTAGACATGTTAGACATCACATTAGAAAAGAAAACACAACAATATCTCTTACGGATTGAAAGATTATAATGTTTGATCATGAGGGTGTTAAAACTGTGAAAGTGATTTGAAGTCTTTCAATCCTCTTTTCACATGTCAAATCTAAAAAGTTGGTCACCAAAAAAAATGAGGTTGAAGGACCTAACATGCATAACCCCAATCAATTTATGACTTCTCAAAATCTACTCTACGATTTTTTTGGATGAATTTCTAATGTGATTTTTTCTCAAAAATCTAGTGTATTTGAGGCTCATTTCCAAGAGCCCTCAACACTACAAAAGTCAAGATTGCAATGGACACCCGTGCGCAAAATCTTGAATAGAAAAATCATAATCAATCATTTTCAAAATCAGATTTTTGAAGCTAAAATTAAACTTCAAAAATAATTTATCAAAAATAAAAATTACAGAAAATAATAGTTTGATAAGGTTTTATTTAACTTCAAAAATTGGTCAAGGACACATTCTGTCCTCAGGGTCCTTTTGGGGTTAAACGTCGAGGCGTCAAGGCGGACATTTTGCGGCCGATGAATGACAAGAGAATTTCATGTGCAGGATAGAAGTGCAACTATTCATCTTCCAAATTTTGTGGGAAAAGGGAAAGTCATCTACAATAGTTTGACTTCTAGTGAGTGCTTTTGTATTATTTTAATCCAACAATTCACACGGTGTCAAAACATATGATTTCCACAGTTATGAGCCTGTCGTTTAAGGGTTAATTTTGCACGCGTAGATTTGAAGTCTACAATATGTAGCAAGTCTTTGTTCAACATGGATGTCTCTTGCTACAGTTTCTAATATCATTGGCTTGCAAACTCTGACTTAGCCCTTGAAAGGCTCTTGGGGTCCCTCTATACAACTTGTATTTAACCTTCTAACTCTTCAATTGTGGTTTTATAGTTGAATTGTGATACATTGTTATTTACATATGGTCATGATCATTAACTTACTTTGTATAAAAAAGTCTGGATCAATTTTTTTTTGATCAAAAACCACCAAATTTGTAATATATTATATGGCTACAAAAGGGCTTTCTGGCCTTTTAAGGGTTAGATAGTGGTAAAAATTACATGTTAAATCCATCATATAAAATAGGCCCATGTTGACGTGACCCAGGGCCTCAACTTTAGGTCCTAGCCTAGCATCGACTCCTGTCCATGGACCGGGTTGTAGCGGACCTCGACCCTAATAAAGCAACAGAGGACATCCACCCATGTCCAGCAACGGAATATTAATATCTGATGGTGTGTGTTGTAGGACGTGAAATAAAAAGACACCGTGGTTGGAGAAGAGCCTTGTTCTTCATGGCACTAGGTATTATATTATGATTTCATCCTTTTGCAGTTCATATAGAAGATGGACATCTAGAGTATTATAGGATTTATAGTGGTGGCTTACATAGGTTTGGGATTGTTTTGTGATCTAGGCAACAACATCTACATGTGCTTCATTTGAAATTCAAAATGTCATTGCTTTATAAATTTTGCATAGAGAAGACAACTCAATTACTTTAGGGTTTTGGGCAACAGGTTAGGATTGATTGGATGTCTTCTTCATGTATTCCTTGTGGTCTACATCGTTCCTTAAACGACTAATCGTTTGAGTCATATGTGGAGATTGCAATGGAGCCTTAGGACGATGTTGTAAGATGATTTGTCATGCGTGTGGTTATAGGACGTGTCAATCTTTGTGGTTTGAGGACTTGCTTGTCTATCCTTTGAGGTACTACTATGTATTCTTTGTCCTTCACATAGTTTATAATTTAGGAATAATGTATTGTTGCTTTAGCGTTGCTTATTGTTTGGGATAGTTATGACACTCTTAGCATTTAAGTTTGAAGGCTTTTCAAGTTTATTGTGTTTAGCCATTGGAATCTAGTGGTAATGATTATCCATAAAATGTTTCATATTGATTCATTGTGCTCTACCGATACATGTTTGATTTCTATTGTCTATTGAAAAAACTATAGGCTACTTGATGTGGTCTTTTTTTCAGGTAATAAAGTGAGGAAGAAGATTGTTGATAAACAATTATGGAGAGTTGTGGAGGTTCTATAACAACTAGGAAACTGGGAGTGTATATTCTTCACTATGAAGTAAGCAATGACGTACATTGGAAACGTACTTCACTTGGATTTTGGATAAACAAAGTGAAGGCTACTACCTATGCATTATTTATTCTTTTGATCCTTGATCTTGCTAACAAAATCTCATGTTTTGTTTTTCTATTCAAGTGTAAGGCTTAATCTCTCTAGATGATGTTGTGGTGATACAAGATGCGCTTGAGGTTGTTGTGTCATGTGTTCTTTATGGTGTTTCTAATATTTTCTTGGAGTAGGGGGGACTAAATTCAGTCAAGAACTATAGAGGTCATAGGGGTAACAAAATGAAGACTCACTCCCCCAGTCACACCATGTACAAAATGTACAACATTTTGAATAGACTCATGTACTCTGGACATTGAATATGGATGGGTAATGTTTCACCATCCACAGTATATGGTGCCATAAGTTCTTATAGAACATTATAAAATCTTGACAAGTACATAGTTGTGTCATCTTCTTGTCCTGCTCTTCATAATCATTTAACAGTTCTTAGTTGTTGTAATAGACATTTGAAAACTCCAATTCAGCTTTGTTTTAATAAAGAAACTTGTCCATTTGTTATTAATGCAAAATCCATTACAACTCTCTAGCAGCTAATGAATTCTTCAACATGATGGTCTTAATTAGCTCTTGTATAGATTTTCCATACAAAAGTTAGCTATCTTTTCTTAGTTTTTTTCAAAACCTCACAAATCTCTTCTTTGAGAAGAGAATAAAAGGCATAAATTGGACAATGGTGTAGGAACTTGGTGAAATGATTATTAAGTTCTACACATTGTTTAATGTTGTCCTTTAGTATTTGATTAGAATTGAACCACCAATACATAATGATTCTGCATAAGTAATCATAAACGTTACTTGTCCCTTTATAGTCTACAAATAGATCCTAGAAAATTCCAAGTATTACCAATAAGTCTGCAATGTTATTTCACTGCTATTTACAAGCCTAGAGTCCTTCTCTACAACTCTCTATCTCTTCTTTAGAAATTGGGGGAAAAAATGAAAATCTATTTGTTTAAATTGGAGAGCTATTCTCAATTGATACTTTGCAACGAAACACTCACAAATGAAAACATATAGGACTATGAGTCAAATCACATTCAAAGGTACGATTGGGATTACTTTTGTAGGACAGGACTTGAATCCTTTTCTAAACTTTTGAAGCTCTCAATTACTTTGATGTTGTTATTATTTAAAAAAAATTATGGATGAATAATATAGCAATGCATCCCTTTAAAGGGATGAAAAAAAAATTCATAAAAAAAATCTTTCAAAAGACATAAATCATCAATTTTAAGGCTAAATTTAGTGTCTTTATTACAATATAGCATTTTAAATAGATTTTTTAATCCAAATTTTCTTAACTTTCGAAACATACAACTATCAAAAAGAATGTTTAGTGATTAAAATTTTGAACTAAAAATAGTATAATTTTTTAATCAATTTATTCATTTTTGACAAAATCTTGATTTAATCTTTAAAAAAATTTAAACATTCAATTCCAAAAATAGATTTCATGGGATCCTCAATGTGAATAATATAAACACTTTTTGTTCTATCACAATCATCATTCAAGTTCATTTTTATATTAAAAAAGACGTTCACATGTTTTTACTTCTGAATATTATAGAAAAAGAGTCCTTTCCTACTCTCTCTTATGAATATTTATATACATGATTTTTTTTAATTCAATCACAACATTATCTATTAAAAATTAGACCCCTTTTCTACCATTGAAAAACTTGACAGGCCGACATCTAAACTTCAATTGAAACCTTAGTAAATAAGTTTAGATTTATCTATGAATAAAAAAATATTAGTCTTAACATGATTTGAACTACTGGTAGAAAAGGACTAAAATGACTAAATTTAATAGATTAGCCTTAAAAAATAATAGCTTCAAAGAAGATATATTGCAAATTTCAATGTGTCTGACCCCTTTTGTGGTACCTTTGAGTGTGATTTGACCCCTATGGAAGTGAGAGGAGGGTTGTTGATTAGGGTTCTTTGCACCCGAGTTGCCACTTGCAAATCATAAACAACAAATTTGCTCGCCTTTTATTGTTCCTAAATTTAACACTTGAAACATCATATTCATTAGTTTGGGAGATTGAGGACCTCCCAAAATAATCATGCTGATCTCGACTTAAATCAACAATTTCCATTAAAATGAGAGTTTTGATCTAAATTGACATAAAACCTTTCAATATTAGGTCAAATCTGAAAGGTTTTCTATCAGTTTAACTCAAATCGAGTTAAATTGACATGAAACCTTTCAATATTAGGTCAAATCTGAAAGGTTTTCTATCAATTTAACTTGAATCGAGTTAAATTGACAGAAAACCTTTCAATTTTAGCTGAATTGATATAAAACTTTTCGTTGAGTTTTTTTTAAATAACCTCTCATTTCAATGGAAAACTCCCATTTTAATGAATATGGTGTTTTGATGCTTAATTGACCATTTTAGGATCATTGTCCAACTCTAGGGACTTCGTGGATCCCCCATTTCTTGGAATTTCATATTTTTCTCATGTAGTTTGTCAATTTATCTTTCTATAGCCCAAAAAAATTTGAATTCAGACAAAAACTCCGCCTAGGGTGATTTTTCAAAGTTTTACACTCAAAAAAATGTTCACTGCAAATTGTCTTAGGAGAGAAACCTAGCCAATCAAAGGCCATCCTAAGAAAAAAATTCTATGGATATGAAAAGTGATGGTTAGCCCCTTGGTTGTCCCCTAGGTTTACATTTTCATTTGTTTTTGTTTCACACCTCAAAAGTTAAAAAAAAAGCAAAAAAACATTTTGAAAGGAAAATGGTTAGTATACATATCAAAAATCCAAGTGGTACTTAAGGCCTAGAAGACCTTATTGGAAACCTTGGGGCTAATAGAATTTAATGTTAAGACAAACCAAAATATAGGAGACAAAAGATTTCAACCGAAAACAAATATACGACCAAACTAGTCAATGCATGCCACTGAAGTGGCTAAAATCATAGATATAAAGTTCCAAATGATCAAAAGCCATCTTCAAGACTAATATATTCTATTTTAGTCTTAGGTTAGGAATTCATGCATTTTTTTTACTATACTAAGAGAAAAAGTTAATTTACACCTAAATGAAATAACATCAAGGCTTTCAAGTTAAACAACAAATGTGCAGCCAGAGACTATAGGAAGGTATTTGTGACCAAAAAACATTGTAGAAGTCCAACAATGCAATTGGCCCATCAAGATTCTACACCGGTCAAGAGATGCTTGTATAGCTTATCGCAACAAAGAAAACAATTGACAATCATCTTCATGTGAAGTGTAAAGTAAGAAAGTAGACTTGCACATAGTATAAAAAACCTTAAAGAAGCCACACATAAAGTTTCATGATTTATTGAATTGCATAGATTAGTCTTATTAGAAGTCAACTGCAACAATCAACTATAATAAATTCCTACAGTAGGAATTCTCCAACTAGTAGTAAGACCCCAATAAAATAATTTAGAAGTTTTAATGGAAAGAAAGCAAGTTTTGAAGAATTCTAATACAAGTAAGGACCCAAATGGATAATTGCAACAAGTACTGACAAGTTTTTGTGGTGTAAGGTCATTGACCAACACCTTAGAAGCATACAAATTCCAAATGAGGGTTAAAAGGAGAATATTTGTACTCCATCAACCCTTCCAAATATATACCTTGGTTAGGTTAGATTCTATTGGAAATTCAAATTCCACCAACTGCAATTTTACAATATTCAATTTGGACCATTCACATATTTTGCAGATCTAAATGACTAAGAGAAATGGGTTGGGGATTCGTAAACAACAATTGGGATCTTTTGAAGCTAATGGTGCGATTGTTTTGTGATTTGGAGCATTTTTCAAAAGTTAGAGTTTTCAACCATTGAAATAGATATGACTTCTTAGTTTTCTTGAATAATTAGAGGATAAATCATCAAAAATCTTGGGGTTAAAAGAAGGGAATATATCCTTGGAAAATATATAAAAGTCTTCTTTCTTCTCCATGATTCTATTTTGTAATTGTGTGGCATGAGCTTGTGAGCATATAATTTTTTTGGATGAAGACCTGTAATTGTGGATAGTAGGAACTATGACCGTAGACATTAGAATATTAGAGAATTATGGTGTAGTTGAAGTATTGAACTAATCTTTTTATTTTATCAATAAATGGAAAGTATAGAAGATTAAATGTTGATCAATGTTCTCTCACAACTTAGGACCTTTCAAAGACAATGGAGGGAACCAACCCATTATTCTTAATGTACAGATTGGTGGATTTAATCAGATTTTAGAAAAGACAATTTGATGAAGAAGGATTGATTTTGTATGGAAAGAGTTTTATCAAAGTAGATTTCATTTTGGTTGATCATTGTCTTGTAGCAACGGGGGTCTTCTTGGGGCCAATGGAAGGATACCAATAATTTTCTTTTGATGTACTGGTGTTGGATTTGTTTAGATTTTAGAAAAAAATTCCGTTGATAAAGATTTTTTTTATATCTAATGATCTTTATCATACTAAATTTTATTTTGGTTGATTATTGTCTTGTAGCATCATGGGTCCTCTTCAGGCCAATGGAAAGGTACCATGATGCCTCTCTTGATCTGTAGGTTGGTGGACTTCCTATAGATTTTAGAGAAAACATTTGTCGATAGGAATTTTTTATGTGTCAAAAGAACTTAGCTTCACCAAATTGCATTTCTAGTGATTATTGTCTTGTAGTAATATGGATCCTCTTGGGGCTAATGAGAATATTTGCACTTTTGTCTTGATGTGCTTGTAATCAAACTTGTTATGATTTTAGAAGAAAATATTTGGTTGATAGGGATTATTCTTTGTACAAAATGAGATTAGTTACTCCAAAGTATTGATTAGTTGATCATTGTCTTCTCGTGGGACCTCCCAGGGGGATCCTATTCTTCCTTCGTGATCTTATGGTTGTTTGGTTGATCATTGCCCTCTTGTTGCTTGGGACCTCTTGGTGCCAAGAGGAAGATCAAGCACTTGCCATCCTAATTTGCTATTTGTTGAATTTTGTTAGATTTTTAGAAAAAAAATTGGTAATTGGGATTGTTTTGAAATGGAATAAGCTTGTTCCATTGAAATTGAGATTGTTATGATCATTCCCCTCTTGTTGCTTGGGACCTCTTGATGCCAAGAGGAGCCCCCTAGCCGTAGCCAAAAAAAATAAAAATTTGTGGATAGGGGGTGGTTGGATCCACACCGGACAAATTATCCTCCCTTCATTGGTAATAAGATGAATTTTCTAGACAATTAGTAAGTGCAATTTTATGTGTCAAATGTAAAAATGGTAAACTACATATTTTTATCGTAATCTAAAAGACTCCAAATTCAAATTATAAATTTTGTTTCAAAAGCATTCATTCCTTTTTAGAACAAACATTGTAACGCAATAGAATATTTTATACAATCTTATTTCCATCTCTATTCATCTTTCACATCAATTGAGTTCTTCATCTTTATAATATACACTTCTAATATTCTAAACAGTATTGAAAATTAAAATTTTCATCTGAATTCTACATAACCACAGTAATATGTCCACAGTAATAGGTATTGAAGTTTATAAAAAATAACAAATTTTGGAATTTTTTTAGATATAATCTTTTTTAGAAACATTTTTGAATTTTCTAATGCTTTATTAAATTTTTGAGCTCAATGCTCACACAATTCCCACTCAACGCTCATACAAACCCCACTCAACGCTCATAGGCTCATACTTACATGTTCACAAAATAGCAGCGTTGGTCTCCTCTCTCCTCAACTACCTCATTTTCTCTTAGTATCTTGATGTTTCATCACTATAGTCTTATTTTGCCAAAATTACTCTCTTGGCTCAGAAGACTTGATTCTTTAGAGCATTTTCCTTATAAAAATTTAGAGTTAGTTTATATTCATCTAATATTGTGATAATGCTTAATTTTGGTAGACACGGGGTATTTTATGTAAAGGTTAGATTCACACATAAATTAAGGTTTCTTTTGGAATGTTTGAATGTTTGGAATATTACAAATGAAATGTCCAAAAAGTTCTAGAAATTTTTCATTTACATTGCCTAGTTTTTTTAATATATTTGAAAACCTACATCATGCCTTAAGCCTTGCATGACAAGTTACCTAGAATAAATAAAAACTAAAAGCCATTGAACACAAGAGAACTTGGATTCTACAATGCCCAAATCCTAACTCAAATAATTCCACTGTCTTGTTGAAACCCTTCACTTGCAAAAAATAAAATGTTTTGGCATTCACATACTGAATCAAACCTTCACATATGGTACTATTAACTTTGCACAATTTCTTGATCGACAAGTGTGTCTTATATTTTCTTATGTTTATTGGTGTTATTTAGTGAAGATTTGTATTGTTATTTAGAATTTGGAGTCTTCTTCTAACCTTCTAGTGTAGAATTCCATCTATGGTTTAAAGATGCCACCAATTGAGAATTCCTTAAGAACTTAAGTTTGGATTTTAGGCATATCTTTGTCAAAATACTAACCTTGAATGTTGACAATTCTAATAGTTGGAAATCTCTAAAATCCTAGTCTTTATGTTAAATTGTGCTTTCTCTTCGTTTTGTAGCATGTGCAAAATTAATCCTGTATTTCTTAAATATTCTTTTAGTTTCAAAGTCCAATACTTTTTATTCTACAAAATACTGAATTTAGAACCTAAGCCTACTTTTATTTTTAGCATTTTTTCTTAATTCCTAAAGTTTCAAGAGTCCTCTTGAGGTATTCTTGAAGGTTTGAGCAAGTATCTATGATCTCAATTTTTGGCAAGATTTTTTAAAACTTTTCTTCAACATAGGAAAATTAATTATCTTTCTTAAATATGATTTCTACTTCAATCATTGCCTAGAAGCATAAGTTATGCCACAATAAGTTCAAAACAAGTAAGGTAGGCAATGAAATAAATTTGAAATATTAAAAGAAACCCATTTCATCTAGATTTTATTTTTTTCATTGTAGAAAGGTTTGATTCATTTCATTTGGATAAGTGATGTGAAATCTATGAATCCTCTTGTTTTGTGGGCAATCTTAGCAAAATTTTGAGAAAATACTGTGATTTGTTTATGAGTTTAATTTTAACAATTTGAAAATGAAATTGCTCATGCTTTAGTTTGTCTACTAGAACAACCTCATCATTGGAATTAGTGTGTTTCAATTCCTTCTTAGAGCTATCAATAATTTAGTTTTGGAGGCCTTCTATCTTGTACCTTGCTTTGTCTAAATAATTTTTTAAAGAATGAAAATCACCAAGGGGGGGTATCAAACCCTCAATTCAGTTCTTCAAAATAAAAATTTACAATCTGTATTACAAAAGTTCTAAGTTACAAGGATTCAAAGACATATAATCTAATTAGGCTAGGAACAAAAAAAACTTGTTTTTTTCACTTTAATTGCTTGTACCTAGTGATTGAATTGGTCAAAAAAATTGAAATTTATTCCAGACATTTTTATATTGATTCTATTTCAAGATCTTATGGTTGAATATGCTTAAGAAAAAAATGTTCAAATATTTTGTTGTTTGTATTGAAAATGGTAGATTTGAGTGGTTTTTAATTGAGGGGATCTAAGGTAAGGGCATTAAAAGACGCAAGATGTCAAAATGTTCTCTTAAACATGCCTTTGTTGTTGGTTGTTATAGGAACACATTTGCTATGGCCAGGACATTGCCACATCAGATAAGGGAATTACCAAACGTGGATAGCAATGTTAGCATGGGTACATTAAAAATGCAATACAATGCAAAGATCCATTATAAATTTATCGAGTCAATTACCTATCTGTCATTTGATCTAAACTACATTAAGAAATATGCTGATGGCCTAATGAGATAATAAGTTTATTAATGTTTTTTTAGATTGAAGGGTACAGAGGTTGCTTTTATAGTGAAATTCATTGTCCATCATTAATCCTCAAAAGGCATTAGATGTTTTTCAACTACACTGGAGTACTGCTTTAGGTCTATTTCCATATTGAAAAACAACCACTATTTCTCAAAATTAAAAAAATTAAGAATAATATTTTTAAAAATAAATAAATAAATAAATATTTAAAAAGTATATTAAAAAAAAAAATATTATCTATGTGGCATTTGCATTACCACGTCAAACTATTGTCGCCCTTGAGTTCCCATAGTCGAAGAACTTGGGAGAATTTGAGGCCCTGTAGACCACCTGAATTTCATCTAATGGGATGGATTGAAGATGAGAGCTTGACCAATTATTGTCAAAATATAGGAATTGTATTCAACATAGAATTTCAAATCACATTTAATCATAGTAGAGTATGTTTCTTCAAAAAATAATTGAACTAAAAAATTGTAGAAAATAATGTTAACTTTTATTTCTATAAATTTGTTTAAAAATTCAAGACTCCCAAACAAAGTTATGGACAAAATTCAAAGAGGATGTTTGAAAATATCAAAAATAAAATATCCCTTCCAACCCCTCTCTGAATTTTGTCTATAATATTTGACTAGAGACTCAAAATTTGAAAAGGATTTTTTAAGATGAAATTTTATTTTATTTTCCACATTTTTTTAGTTTAATCTCTTTCAAGAAAATGTATTCTACTATGACTAAATGTGGTTTAACATTCTATTTTGAACCAAATTTCTACTTTTAAGTTTATTGTGAGCAATTGGGATCCTACTAATTCTAATTCATATATCTTACATGGATTTTTTACCTACTACTACCCACTTGTATAAAGTGTTTGTCTTCTCTCTATACAACTATAAAAGAAGGCTTTTGAAGCCATCAATCATAGTCATAGTTACTAAAATTGTATGATCTTTCACAATATTAAATTGATTTTGGATTACTAATAATTTTAAGTACCAAAGTTTAATCGATTGGTTGTTTAGGAACAACATGTTGAACCTAGATCATCAGCTAACCAATTATCAATATTTTTGAGAAGCGCATAAGCTTTCCAAAAAGAATCGAGTAAGTGGAAACTTCTAGAATTTTTGAGGAGAGCGAAGATGGAAAACTATTGTATATTGAAAGAGTCTTGCAGAGGCCTCAAATCCCCTCTATTGAGTACTTCTTTACAATGCATCATGCATACTAAATTTAGAAATCACAATCAAAACTATTGATTTATCAAAAATAAATAAAAATTTAGATCTTTGTAATTTTTAAAACTATATTTTTCATAGTTTTTAGTATTTTAGGAATGTTTATAAGTTTTATAATTGATTTGAAGTTTAAAGCCTTAGACTAGTTTTCAAGGGTTTAAAAAGCATATTGTCTACTTTTTGTTTATCAAATGTGCATTTTATACAAATTTTGAAGAGAAATTTCTTAAAAATAAATTTGAAGGTCATGAATTAGTAGTTTAGTACTAGACAAAAAAGGTGGATATTATGTTGAAGATTTTGGTGCAAATGTCAAATTTTGATGCAAAAATAGTACCAATCAAGCATTTCTATGCACTCAAAGTACATAGAGCAACATTATATAAAATCTAAAGCCTACAAAGGGTTGTTTGACTTTCGGCAATAGGGTCAAATTACACTCAAAGGTACCATGAAGGAGGGCAAACAAATTAAAAATTGCACTCTAACTTCTTCTTAACTATCATTTTTCAAACCTAATCCACTAATTATAGATAATTCAATATTTTTTGAAATAAGAAATCAGATTGAGATTAAAATGATTTTTGAAATAAGAAAATCAATTTTTTTAATGAAAGTTCAAACTGAAGTTTAGATATCAACTTATCAGCTTTTTCAATGGTAGAAAAAGTGTCTAATACCTACCTAAATATCAATGTGATTGAATAAAAAATAATTATATGAGTACATAATCATATGATAGAATAGGAAAGGACTATTCTGCTATAATTTAAATATTTTTTTAATTTCCATGATATTCAAAAGTAAAAGTATTTGAATGTCCTTTTCAATATAAAAAACAATCAAAATGTAGATCATGTCAAAACAAAAAATGTATATATTACTCTTGTCTAGAGCACTTGTGAACCACCATACTGGTTCACTTTTTAGATTATAAAAAATATAAACATTATGGGTGAATTTGCAAGTCTGGAAGTGTTAGTACTTTAGAATAAGCCATAACCACGATTTATGGAGTTTTTTGTGATATAGAGATAGGAATTGTAGGGACTTAGGGTGAAAATTTCAAAATTCAATTAAGAAAAACAATAGAAAAAGTCTAGGGAAAAAATAGGGATTTAAGATTAAAAAGACTGTAAGCAAGATTTGATAAAGTAACCAAATTAGGCAAATGGTAAAATGTTTAGAAAATTAAAACAAAATCTAACAAATAGAAAATGACATTAGAAACCAAAATGAAATACCAAAGATAAAAAACATAAAATTGAAAAATAGAAAGTTGAAAGTAAAAAATAAAAAATGAAAATGAAAACCAAAATACTACAAGTAGGAATGAAACTAAAAGTAAATTGAAAACCACAAAAAATAAGAAACGTGGAAAAAGCATAAAACAAGTTAGTAAAATTAAAACAATTAATAGAATATTTGAATAGTGTTAGAAACACTGAAATAGAGTAAAAACAATAAAATTAGAAAAAAAACAGTAATTTAGGGGGTTTTGCACTAAATTGGCGCAATTTGCACCAAACTAGCGCAGTTTTCACTAATTTGACGCGTTTCACACTAAATTAGCGTTTTTACAGTAAAAGTAGTGATGGATGAACAAAATTAGGAAAAAAAATCCGTTAGGAGTTGGGGTATTAGCAAAATTAGGGTTCCAAGCTCTTTCTCTCTCCTTTTTTGCAAATTTTTGTATATATGTGTTTTTGGAGGAATGTTGAGGAGGTGGGCGTTTTTGAACACAAATTGAGAGAAATTAAGAAAGGAAACCATGTAGGAGAATTTGTTGAAGTAGGTCCACTTGTTGGTGAAAGAGAAATGAGTTTATTTAGGTCAGATGGAAAAGTAGATTGAAGGATGGAAAAAAATTAGTTTTTTTCTGAGATTTGAAGGAGACCGACAACTTTGATGGAAGATTGCGGAAGATTGGCAAGCTGGATGGAGCTGGATTTTGGAGGGGTGGTGCGCCTCAAAGTCAGCTTTTCAAAAACATATGGCTTGACCAATTTGGAGCACGAAAAAAAAACTGGTGGACGTTTTTGTGAAGAGAGGTTTGATTCCGCAAGAAATTTAGAGCCGCAACTTTGGAGGGCGAGATCTAACAAACTACAAAGGCAATGCAACTGAAAATTGATGGGATTGTGCAAGTAGAAGTGACTTTCTATGAAGCCTAGGCTCGCCCTATTTGGAGCAAAATCAAAGTGATGGTGGTCATTTTTGTGGCCGATAGTCTATTGTGGAATTCAAGGTTCAATTTTTCTTAGCTTTCCTACTTGTTTTAAGCTGCAATGCTCATTTAAATTGAATTCTATGAACTTAAGTGGGGTTCAAATTGGGAGACCTATGTAAATGTGAATTTCAGTCTTGGTAAGCATGATTTCTGTGTTGTGAACATTTTTTAGGACTCCATTAGGCCATTTTGGATTCAAATTGGGAGTTTGGGGGGGACTTTTGGTCTAGGAGGTTACCCTACTTCTTAGACATGGATTAGGATGATTTTTAGAGTGTTAGGATATGTTTTTAATGATGTTAGGTGGGCTGCTTCAATATTGCATTAGAATTTTAAGACAGTTTGGAGCGTGATAAATTAGGAGTGCATTGCTTGGAAGCTAAATAGTTTAGTCGTCCTATATACTCCCCTTGGCCAAACTCTAGGGGTGGTTTTTGCTATGACAGTAAAAATCACTCATAGCACTATATAGACTACTTTCAAAATTGAGTGTTTAAATTTATTATTAGAATAAATCAATAATTTATTCAACAACATATAATTTATTAAAAATTTATTCTATTTTGTGTGCAATATTTAACGACTAAATTTTTTTGTTGACATTTGCATACTTGAGAAGTATGAAAAAACTAGAATTAAAAAAAATCATCATATGATAATGTAGACATTGAATTTAGCCTTGCAGTTGTGATTTTTGTCCTTTCAAGGATCTTCCTTATAGAAATTTATCTCCAATTTACTATATAGATGCATTGTTATATTATTCATCCACAAACTTATTAAAAAAATGACAATATCAATGTAAATAATAAATTCAAAAGTTTAAAAAATGTCAAGAAGGACTCTAGTTTTGTGCTAGCAAAGTAATTCCAATGGTACCTTTGAGAGTGATTTGATCTAGTAGTACAAATAATCAAATATAGGTAATTGAATTTTTATTTTTATTTTTTAATTAATTTTTATTTAATAAAAAAAATATTATTTTGCCACATCACTTGAGGCAATGCCAAAAATTAAAATTTTAATCATTATTATTATTTTTTTAATATATTTTAAAATTCCTACTATTGTTGTATTTGCAATCCTGTTGAAAATCAAATAGTCCTCTAGAGGCTCAAAATTTTCTCTAATGCATGTGGGTATAGTATTCAACTCAAAATGAGCTTCCAATAGAGAGTTATTTTTAGGAAATTTTTGTTCATTTTTTAGACAATTTTTTCTTATATAATATAGACGTGTGAAAGTTTTTTTTAATTGTACAATGTATCTTTTTACTTCAAAAATATATAACTAATTATTATTAACAAATAAAAATATCAATAATTCTAAACATAAACCTTTAGAGTAGAAAAGTCTATTCCTATTTTTATTTTATTTTTAAATTTTAAATTCAAGAAGTAAATAGGGGGTCCAAAGTTTTATTTGCATGTGGTTTCTAATAGACACTTTAAGTGAAGTTCCCGTGGATTAATCTCTACATGCAAAAGGCCTTTTTTGAGCTTCTTGAAATTTGCTCTAAATTGAACAAAAAGCCAAAATTTTGATAAGTATTAATAATTTTTTTTCAATTATAATTTTACAAATTAAAACTAGACATGTTAGAGATCATATGGAAAAAAACCAAAAACAATATTACTTATAGATTGAAAGAATATAGTGTTTGATCATGAGGTTGTTAAAGATGTGAAGTGATTTGAAGTCTTTTAATCTTCTTTTTACATGTCAAATCTGAAAAATTGGTCACCAAAAAAATATGAGATTAAAGGGCATAACATTCAGAACTCCAATCATTTTATGGATTTTCAAAATCTATTCTACGATTTCTTTAAGTGAATTTCTAATGCAATTTTTCCTCCAAGATTTAGTGTATTTGAGGCTCAATTCCAAAAGCCCTCAACACTAGAAAATCAAGATTTGCAATGGACACCTTTGCACAAAATCTTGAATAGAAAAATCATAATCATTCATTTTTTCAATCAAATTTTTTGATGCTAACACTAGTAGAAAAATATGTTGTTTTGGTCGCATTGTACTAGACAAAAATCAACTAAAATTTGTTCATTTTTTTTGTTGTTTCAGACGAATCCAAAAAAAAGAATTTAGCTACTTACTCAGGTGACTACTTTCTAGAAGCTCACAGGGCTCATGCAAGAAAACTCTCACTGGACCAAGCAGCAAATGGCGGTAGGAGCTCTAGCCGAAGACACATAAGAGAGCGCTCTCCATCCCGCCATTGATCCAAAGACAGAGTCCCAAACTCAAGGGACCAACTTGACAGATCCAAGGAGGCTCGACACCAGCTTCTAGATCCAAAAACATCTGTCACTAGAGCTCTAATTGCCTGTCACAATGTATTTTCAACCAGCGAAGGAGAAGCCCTTAGTTCTCATGTCGCAATTGGGCTAGCGTGCTCACTTGTACTCATCAGGTACTACTCCATTCCATTGTCGACTCCACAACTTTGTCGCAGCAAACATTCCACTTGAGAGACCTTGTTGTGATTGCGTCATTTGTAGGGGGGCCCATTGTAGAATTAGCCATTTCACAATGGATTCATGACCTTCAAGACAAAATTTTCCCACACTCAATTATCTTATACAAGGATGTGGGCCATGGATACCATTTCCTTAAATTCAACAATAGGGAGGCTGTTGAGAGAGTTCTAAGCTGGCAACTTCATAGGACCCACGGAAAGGAAGTCATCTACCACAACTGGTTGCCGGCATTCAACGTAGCGTCACCTACTGATATTCCATTTTTATGCTGGCTCACGATTGATAATCTCTCCTTGGAGCTTATCTCATCATCTAGGGCTATAGCCAACACTCTTAGCAGGGAACTTGCATGTGGCATTCTCAACCCGGTACTTAGTCTGCATTGATATTGCGTCGCACTTGACCTTCAGTGAGGATGCACCTCAAATATCCAACTTGTAGCAGAATCGGTGTGTGTGATCTTGCTACATGTTACTTACGAAGATGCCCGCCATAGTTGCTCAAATTGTAAGGCTTCATCGCACGCACTATCCAAGTGCCCTTTTGCCTCTCTTTGCAGACATGCACGTTCTTCTAATGCCAACATCCCCCTACGCCAGCAAGCCTCTCATGAGAACCTGAGCACTCAAGCCTTGCTAGAAGATTGGTTACCACCAATCTTTCCTGTAATCTTGAGGAAACAAGGTCTATCGCAGCTACCACTATCTTCGCCGGTAACCCCAAGGCATCAAGATTCTACTCAGCCAAGCTCTAACAACAATATCAATCGACGTTCCCGCAACCCCAGCCACCAGTCAATAACATCTTCCAATCGAAGCTTCAACCAACACAACGATCAACGTGCTCAATCCAGTTGACGTCCAATATCTGCACCCGACTCAGAAGGTTTCGTACCAGTGGAATACCAACGTCTGTGGTTGGGGCCGGCCGCTCGTCGTTCAACCACACTAGCAAGCTCCAGCCATTATTGGGAGCGTCGCTTATCGCAGGAGCGTCGAAGAGATGAACCAGATAAAAACCAATTTGAAGTGCTCGCCACATCTGGTAATGCCAATACCAACTCTATCCAATCCTTCCACCTACCCTCTCAAGCTATTTTTCCTAGTCTTCAACCTCTAGCAACTCTCTCCTCTCACTCAACCAATACCACTCAGTTAGACCCCAGTTAGCTACCTTCACCCCCTACACTTCTATTCCGAGATCACCCACTGCACATTGATCAATGATTTTTTGAACTCAGCCTTACGAACCGCTAATATTGTTCCGCACCACCCCAGCCAGTATTTACCATCTCCTACTTCACATCCCTCCTCCCACGTAGAGCAACCATGTGGCCACCATCCTACACCTATATCCAACATCCATCTTTTCACTACACCTACCATATCCCCCTAGCATCCAAGCTGCCCAAACCATGCCCGGCCAGTCGTGCCGCTCTCTCCTACCGACTCTTGTCATACTTCAGTATATGTTAATTTGATAGACCAACCAATTCCCCAATCCCCCGATCCTTCTCCTAGCACACATGTTCAACCTCCATCGCATCCCAGTCTAGAGAAATAGCATCTTCCAGTTCTATAGCCACCTCACCCCAGTCCCATGATACTAGTTTCTCCACCCCCTGTCCTTCGGGGCCAACCAATTACTATTGATTATAACAACAACAACCCGCTCATTCTTTCCCTACCCTCACTTGAAACTCTCCTAGATAATGAGTTGCTTAGTGATGTGTTGTCACATTTGCCTGACAACACCACCCAAACTCGACCATCTTCTCCCGTGCATGAAAACGGCACTTCCCTTGCCATACGTGTCTACCACCACATCTCAGGCTCGCTCCCACAATGGAATGCTCCTAAGCATGCGACCTCCAATCATGTGGCTCTTGCTGAGGTTTCCTTGCGGCACACTTGTGCCTCAGCTAGACTTATCATCGGCAATGATCAAACCCAGCTTGATCCACACACTCATCTTGCTATTGAGCCTCGGGACCATGCCAAGGTTATCCGGGACAACAAGCAAATCTCTTCTATGACCGCATAGGGGGCGCTTGGTAAACCCTCGAATCGCATCATCCATGAGATTTAGAATTCTATCTTACAACGTTAGAGGATTGAATGATCCAACCGCAATAGCCTCTTCATGACACTATATTAGGAAAAATCCTATTGATTTTTTGTTTATCCAAGAGCACAAGCTTAGAGGCCAAAGTGCATTCAATCTAGACAGGGCGTTATGGCACCAAGCCACCACCTTTTGCCTTAATGCAGATGTAGGTTACACTCTTGATGGTAAAAATGCGGGCAAAGGCGGTGTAGCTTCATTGATATCACCTAGATGGGCTAAACTAATCTCGCAATCAAGATCTATTTGTCGTGGCAGAGCCCATTGATTTATACTTCACCGCATATCTGGTGGGAACATTGGATTTGTTAACATTTATGTGCCACAAGAGCCCTACCCCCGTCAGATCCTATGAGAAACCTTGATAAGGGATCTACCCAATTCATGCAAATGGATCCTCTTGGGTGACTTCAATATGGTTGAACGAAGGGTCGATAAATCTAGCGCATGTGGAAAATCAATGCCCCATGCTAAAAGACTATTATTTAATAGCTTAAAAGCATCTCTGCAAGTGTTTGAACCTTCACTAACTCTGCCATCATTACTGTACTCGTGGAACAATGCCCGTTAAGACTCTTCAAGGATCATGCACTAGAAGAAACCTGTGTTTTTTTTTACGTCCAAAATTTGGACGTAAAAAAACCCACAAGTTCTTTCTAGTGATGGCATGACTTGACAGGATGTACATCTACCCAGACTCAGTGAAAGTATTGAAATATAGGATTAGAGGTGATAACACACGATCTGACCACTCACCCGTATGGCTGGTACTTGAGCTAGCTAGTCCCTCTCCACGCCCAAGCCGGTGGATAATGTCATTTGTCTACCTAGACAAAGCAGATGCCTTGATCAGGAAAATATGGGCAAGGGCCTCGATGTTGGCCTCCTTGTTTAGTAAACTTAAACGTGTCACCATATTTTATAGTTTTTTTTGCATCCGACGCTCCGACAGCTTTACAGAAACGGAAGAAGCCTTATGCTCCTCTTTAGAATGAAAGACTAAACAACTTCAAGAATTGCCCCTTTGTCCTTTACTACAAGAAGAGGTCCGGATTATGAAAGCAAACTTACTTAGCCTAGAGAATCACAAAATAGAAGGGTGCAAGATTAGATCCCGTGCTCGGTGGAGACTCTATGGAGATAAACTATTCGTAGAATTCTTCAAATCTATTTGTGAAACACCCTCTCACTCATCAATCATGGAACTCAGGAATGCCGATGGCGAGATCAAATACGAGCGGGGAGACCTGGACCAAATCTGCATCGAATTCTACACAAGGTGTTAGAAGCCCCGAATCAATAGTTGATAGTGAAAAAATACTTAGTTGTGTTACTAGTAAATTCTCCCCTGATATGGCTAACCAGCTCCAATGCCCCCTTTCTATAGAAGAATTACATCAAGCATTACTGAACATGGCAAAGGGCCGTAGTCCAAGACCTAACGGTGTCACCACGGAATTTTTCTGCCGATTTTGGGATCTAATTGGAAATGATTTTTTTCTAATGATCCAAAACGCCATATCTCAAGGCTGCCTCCTGACTGGCATGACTTCTAGAGCCATAGCTCTTATTTTCAAAGCTGGGGATCAGGCAGACTTATCTAATTGGAGGCCTATCACTTTGCTAAACGTCTCCTACAAAATATTGGCCAAGGCCCTTCAGACTAGACTACAAAAACTCCTTAAAGAAGTAATAAGCCCAAAGCAGATGACCTTCCTACCTTCAAGACATATCCTTAGCAATATTTTATTGTAATATGAAATTGTTGAATGGGCCAAAAGAATCAAATCAAAATTTGATTTTCCTCAAATTAGACTTCACTAAAGCATTTGATGTGGTCTCTTGGGACTTTTTACTCCAGGTTATGGAGAAGTTAGGTATCCCTGACTCATTTTCCCAATTAGTGTTGATGTTGCTAAGAGATGCATCCGCCACAGTACTACTTAATGGACATGCTACAATTCCTTTCTCATCCAGCAAAGAGTTAGCACTACTAGAAAAAAAATGCCAAAATTAACAAAACATCAACAAATTTTTGTTGATTTGGGTACTGCATCGTCCATTTAACAATTTTTTGGTGATTTTTGTAAAAACTGCCCAAATCAACAATTTTTTTTGTTAATTTGGATACTGCATTTTCAAATTAACAAAAACTCAACACTTTTTTGTTAATTTTGACTAAAAAAATTCTCAAGTAAATTTTTGTATTTGAAGAAATGTGTAAATTATCATAGTTAGTATTCTATAAATAGTTTGTTTATGAAAAAAATAAATAAATCATTCCCAATTTGGTAATTCTTAAAGTCAGCAGACTTCAAAGACCATTTAGGCATAGGAAAACAACTTTTTTCTAAAAACTTTGAACTAGGGAAAGTTTTTACATACAAGTATCTTTCATCTCCAAAAATCCGTTTGCAATTTTAAGTCCCCAATCAAAAGTTATGACTAAATTTCAGAGAGGAGTTCCATTGAATTTTTTTGACATTATGAAAGACTCTCTCTGAAATTTAGATGAAAGATACTTGTATATAGCAACTTTTCTTAGTTCAAAGTTTTTAGAAAAAAGTTGTTTTTATATGCCTAAATGGCCTTTGAAATCTGCTGTCTTTCACAAAAAAATGAAAAATAAAATACTTTAACTAGGTAAAACAAAAAAAAACTCACACACGCATGCATGTGTATGTGTGGTGCAATGGTTTGAACCTTGCACCCCAAGAGTGAGTTGCAAGGTTCAAACCTTGCCGGCAACACCAAATAGGGTGCCACGTAGGCAGCCGCCATGTGGCACCCCATTTGGAAGCTGCCTATGTGGCACTGCCATGTGGCAGCTTTTCACTGGTCGAATTTTGAAAAAAAATTGTTCTTAAAAGAAAAATTTAGTGCCCAAATTAACAAAAGACTAACAAAAAAATCAACAGTTTTGTGTTAAAAAGTACCCAAATTAACACGTCCAAATCAACAAAAAAAATCAACACTTTTGTGTTGATTTTTGTTGATTTGGGCATTGTTTTTTTCTACTAG
Source organism: Antitrichia curtipendula (assembly GCA_951230915.1). Taxonomy (NCBI): domain Eukaryota; kingdom Viridiplantae; phylum Streptophyta; class Bryopsida; order Hypnales; family Leucodontaceae; genus Antitrichia; species Antitrichia curtipendula. The sequence continues at coordinate 33,641,579 of OX579635.1, forward strand.
TGTAGGTAAGGTTGTCTGTTGGCACTTTACCTTTTTCTAATCATAGGCGAAGCTTTGCACATGGCGGTCTCAGAGGAGCAACACCTAGGGAATATTCATGGCATTTGATTACCAAATAGCGACCTCCAGCAATTGATCTCACAATTTGCTGATGACACATGGCTTTTGATACTTGGCAAAGAAGAAACTCTAAAAAATTCTATTTCTCTCATGGATAGGTTCGGCTCAGCCTCGGGCCTTATAATTAATTGGACAAAAAGTGTCGGCTATTGGTTCTCAAGACGTCCTATTCCAACATGGTTAAGCATTAGAAAAAATTTGGGGCCAAGGGAGGGCCACGAGTTCCCATGAGTTCTCCACAAGTTCTGCGCAGTCCCTGATTGCTGAAACTGCGCCACCGCAGCAGGGTGACATGGCATGGCAACGGCCACATCAGATTTTCAAAAAAAAAAAAATTTCAAAAAAAAAAAAAAAAATTCTTAAAACGAAATTTGGGAAACAATTTTTTTTTTTTTTTTTTTTTTTTTAAATATTTTTTTCTGACAGCCCATTTCACTGTTCACAGCATGGGGACAGATTGGGGAACGGGCCTGAAACGGCCCTCCCTTGGCCCCAAATTTTTTCTAATGTAATTTTAACTTGACTTGGGCGCCTCCAGGGTTCCTCTCTAAGCTATTGGGTGCCCCCTTTGGCATCACACTTCACTAGTAGAAAACGCAAGAATTTTGACAGAATTCTGTTGATTTGATCGTGTTGTCCCGGTCACTGGTTTGTTGATTTCAACAAAAATCTGTTAATTTTAACAGATTTTTGTTGAAATCAACAAACCAGTGACCGGGACAACACGACCAAATCAACAGAATTCTGTCAAAATTCTTGCGTTTTCTACTAGTGCTTAATATCCAAGTTATAGATGGGTTTCTTGAACAAAAAATTGCCAAAAAGCTCACTTATTGGACCATCCAAAGACTATCCTTAGCAGGAAGAGTAACGGTAGTTAATGTCATTCTCCTTTCTACTCTATACTACTTCATCGCCATCTGGAGCAGCTCTCTCCAAGCCATCCGGTCTATACGTGGTAGATTATGCAATTACCTTTGGAGTGGCACTGAACACAATTCACGTACAAGGGTATACTAGGATGATTGTTGTCTCCCTAAGCACCTTGGTGGGGTGAAAGCACACTACGGTTGTCCAAAATCGTAGTCACGGCAGAATTTCTGCACAGGATGAAAGTTTAGAGTCAATTTTACTATGGTTCTGGTTGGTTTTTTGGAAAAAAAAAATATGGCGAAGTCTTACATCTCGTGCACATTGAAAATTGCATAGCAAAAAAGTGACTTTCATCTATTAATTCAATGTATAAAGTACAAACATAAAATGTTTGTACTGTCACAGATTCAGCTTTAGCATTGTTGTACTTATTGTGTCAAGTTTAGGAGTTCATTCTTGCAATGCAAAGAACTACATTCAATGTTTTAATGTTTACATACAATTTTTTGGCATTTCACTAGGGTTTGGGGAATTTTATAAGAAAATATCCTTACAAATGTGTGATTTTGGTACAAGGTCCAAATTTTGACTTTAAAGTGTGTATTTTCATTTTAAATTTTAGAATCTATAAAAAGACCTTTTTATTGAGATGGGCCAATATTTCATTTTGGTATACATGATGTTTTGGTTACAATTTTCTCTATCGGAGATTTATTAGTTGAAACGTCATGGCAACCTCTAGGGTTTGTCCATTGTACACAGAACGTATTGTACATACTTATTGTATAGCGGGGACCAATAGTCGTCTGCCACATATCATCTAAATCGGGATTCACTGCAACATCCTGGTTATACGGTGTGCTTTTGCAGCGACATTCTCTCTTGCACATTCGAAAAAATGCAGCGCTATCTTAATGTTGTCTAATCTTGTCTACTATCCATCATGTGTCTAGTTGTTTTGAATTTGCAGCACTTCACACGGAAGTTGAAGAAAGTGGACCAACCTCATAGCTCCGCTTACAATTTGCGCATTCGTGGGAGAGGAGCGAGGAGGGACGCTGAATGCACCGAGGTCAATTTCCACGAGATCGATTTTCGCAAAGGTACAGAACTGCCCAAGTTCCACAAAGGTCGATTTCCTCGGTGGTCGATTTCCACGAGGTCTTTGTTTTGAGATTAGAACGACTGTAGACCTTGTTTATGGTACAAATCTGGATTTAGATTAGAATGACTACCTTTAGAACATGAATTGGTCTCGATATTTCTTTAGCGGTTGATTTACAATACATCTCCTTCACGGCGTTCAGTGGCTGCAATTATTGTACAGTATATACAATGTTGTAGTATAACGTCTACGTTGTTAGATTCAACAACATTGTTTACGGAGTTCATTGGGTACAATCAAAGTACAATATGCACAATATTTTAATATAGCCTTTACGTTGTTACTTGTTAGATACAACATGCCTCCTTCACGGAGTTCATTAGGTACAATCACTGTGCAATATGTACAATGTTTCAGTACAACATTTCCGTGGTTAGGTACACAATGGTTTTCGTACAGTTTCGAGAGTTTGCATTGTCCTGGGATACATAGTTTTCCTTGGAACGAGACGAGAGAGTTCACTAGTACATTCATTGTACAATACATACATTGTTTAAGTACATTTTGTACGTTTTAGATACACTTTGTAAGAGTTCGCGGACATAATTGTTTAAAACGACTGTTTTTTATTCTTTTTTGTAGTCGTTGAAGACGATGGCATCCGACGACAAGTGGGTGGTTCGGAGCCGACTTTTTCAAGGGGAAGATGAGCACTGCAGCATTAGTGTTTTTAGCAACGAGGACTTCATCGATGATATTCTCGCTACCTCGCCAGGGGCCGACGATATTGTAGACGCAAAGGTGGAGCAGAGTCCTTTGGATAAGGAATTAGAGAAGTTGGCTTCTTTGAAGAAGCATCCTCCTCCTCGAGCTGTTACTACGGAGGAGTTTGAGACCAAGTATGGCTTACCCAAACACGGTAAAAACCCACATAAACTTAGAATTCCACACGATCTTGTTGAGAAAGATGTGAGCGATGTTTTTGGACCAGCAAAGGAGAGAAATGGAAGATATGGGTACGGTTATGCGGAATGCAAGGATGAAGAAGTTCTTCATCGTATTCTTCAAATTTTGCCACTTGTGTATTTACGAGATCTTCCAAGGTCCAAGGTGATAGCAAAGCAATTTGCTAGGGGAATCATCATGGAGAAGCGCAAAAAAAAACTTGTAAGTTGGGCAGAGTTTGCAGGAACTTCCAATAAAAATCAACGGAGCAAATGGTTCAAGAAGATTACGTTGTGTTTGGCGGCCATTGCCAACATCACCGGCTCTAACAAGAAGGAAATATACAAGGCAGAAGGCATCGATGACCTTTTCAAAGACCCTACAACAGAACTTCAAAAGACTCAGTACAGGATGGACAGTGCTGTACGAGACGATATACAGAGCGTACAAAACTGTACAGAAAGTGAAAAGGACATCACATACCTCATCAACTTGACGAAGTTGGTAGGATTATAGTTGCATGCTGTAACAGAAGACTATGTCATTGTTGGAAAAGAGAGAACTGAGTTGCAATCCAAGGCCTCACAAGAAGGAGTGCTGCGGAGAACTAAAGACAAAGTTCTGAAGCTAGAGCATGAAGCGGAGGCCGTGGAGGTTGCCTCGGATAAATTGGAAGCATACAATGAGATAATAAAGGACGCTCTGATTGATTATGATGCAGCTGTACTGGAATTGGAACAATGTAATTTGAGGTACAAAAATCTTGAAGCTAGGGAGAAGTGTTTGAAGAGGCAATTTGATGCCTTGTCATCCCAAATTGCTAAAATGAAGAGAGGTGAAGTTGGAGTGGATTTGAGACCACGGCCTTTGTGCTCTCAATTTGAGCCCAAGACCGTTTCCGATTTTGACAGCATTTCTTTAACAGCTTGTGCACTTTGCTTCAGCGGATTTCCCCGCAAAGACATTATAGTGTGCACATGCGGCCACTTATATCATCCATGGTGCGCGGGGGTCTGGTTTGGAGTTTCTAGCCACTGCGCAGATACATCTTGCGGTACAACAGTGCATCCCTCTTGGTTTACTAGTTTCGGATTTGGCAAATTACATGCAACTCTTCAACAACTGGTACAATCTTCAAAGTTAGAGGAGGAGCAAGAGAGGCTCCTCGCAACCTTGACATCGACAATTTTGGAATCCCATCCACATATTGGTACGCAATTCTGCCCTGTTGAATACAGCCTTATGCAATTAGTCACAACTTTTATACTATTCAGTACAAACAGTAAATAACTATATATTGATACCTGACAATCTAATGTCAAGTACAAACCTCTGTACAATTGGTATGCAACAATAGAAAAACATCCACATAACGGTACGAACTACGAAGCGGGTTGTCTATTGATTTCCGGTCTCCATCTATTGATTTACAACCTCACTAAGTTACCTGTGTTTTTTTGTGGTTCAGATCCAGAGAAACTATACCAAGAGCAATTGAAAAAATACATGGTGTCCACACGGACTCGAGTTTTGGACGACTCTAAAACCTTGATTGATACAGAAAGCACAGATCCCGTGCTGAGCCTCAGTAGGACTGTCGGGACCGATGGCTCGACTGGTGGGACTAATTTGTTGCAAAGTTTGGGTGACGGCAGTGCCGCTGATAGGGGTAAGTTTGTCGAACGTTCCCACCTACCGTCTATAAATGAAGTTGTAGATCCTATTAAGAACAGTCTAGAGGTTCTAGTGGAAATTCAGCCTGATGCTATCACAGAGCCTCTTGCTATTTTTTCTAGTATGTCTTGCAAGATAGGAGTTGAGGCAGAGCTACATGAGCGTATTAGAAAGTTGAAAGAAAAAGATGCAGAATTTGAAAGAGTAGAAAAGTTAAGACAAGAAGCTGCAGACTTAGAGCGTCGAAAAAAAAGAGAGCAAGCATCCATCTTAGATGGGGTGACTAGGGGGGTGGTAAAGGTGCCTCAGCCCCCACCACTGCCTCCACTTGACAATGACATTGCAATATCCAAGCGGAAAACGAGAAGTGAGATCGCTGCGGAGGAAGCAGCGAAAGAGGTAGAGGAAGCGAAGAAGAAACCGAAGAAAACCAAGAAAAGCCACAGAGTTACTCCACTTGGCTAGAGTTAGGGATGCATTCGGTACGTATTGTACATTTTAGTACGTCATCAACATAATGTTGTATGCTGGGCCACTTGTATGAACGAGCGAGTGAAAGGCCTCATTGTATTCCGACTCTGAAATAGCAGCATTGTATTCCGTATCTGAAATTGCAGCATTCTATTCTGAGTCAACAGGGTTTATTTGGAATAGTAGAATCAATTGTGCCCTCACAACGTTGGTGCATTTTTGGAGGGATTGTCTTGGCTAGGCTGGAATTGTCTCACAGCAGCAACAAATTGACCAAAAATTTAAAAAACTTATGGTGTGCATTCCGATAATTTTGCCCAATAGTTTTGCATATAAACTGCATCTCGACGGTTTGTACTTAGTGTATCGGCTTAGGTAGACACTGAAAATTAGTTATTGAGTATATTGTTACACAGTTGCATTAGGTTTTTAGGCTTCAGTTAATGAAATATTGTACAGCTGCAGCAATGCAGCTACATTGGTATATATCCATATCTTTGTAACCAAATATTCTTGCAAATGTGTCTTCTGGATTGGAAGCTTCAGTTGACTTTAGGAATGCGTAAAGGAATACAGTGTGTATGTAGGGGACCAATGAACGTCCACTATGTCCTGCCTAAATCAGGATTCACCTGCAACTACATCCAGGTTATCGGGGGTGCTTTTTCAGGTACATTCTCTTTTGCAAAATTCAAAAAAAGGCGGAACTCTTTTCTTGTCATTTATCCAAGGAAAAGATTGGAATCCGATGTGCAATGACAGGCAGAGAACATGTGTACATTAATAATAGCTCCTACAGGTATATTTATAGTTCTATGTTCTCTTTTATAAGGAAAACAACAACCTTCTCTTAATATTGTCATCTGAAGGTCTTAGGTCTTAGGTCTTAGGGTTAGGATTTAGGATTTAGGGTTTTAGAATTCAGTATTTAGGGTATTACAAAAAAAAAATACACAATATATTTTAATATTGTTGGATCTTTCTATTGTAAGAATAAAAACGCCCATTATTATTTCATATTATTGTTAAATTTTATCCTTTATAAGAATAAGAAACACCTTCCCTTACATTACTATGGTTTAATATTTCTTAAATAACAAAAACGAGAATATCCATATGTATCTTATTATGGTCAAGTATTTATTTTGTAAGAATATCTATTATTTTTATTACTACATGCTTGAATATTTTTTATCCAAGAATTAGAATATGCATATGCATCCTTCTTATGTTTGAGTATTTATTTCGTAAGAATATCCATTATTTTTATTACTACATGATTGAATATTTTTTTTCAAGAACTAGAATATGCATATACATCCTTTTTATGGTTGAGTATTTAATTTGTAAAAATACCCATTACAACGTTAGTTCATCGATGCTCTAAATTCTTTTGGTAAGTCCTTGATTGAATCCCAAAAAAGTAAAATTCAACACTAGGTGTATTTCAAATAGTGTGGATTCCTATTTTGTTAATCTGTGGATGCTCTAAATTCTTTTGGTAAGTCCTTGATTGAATCCCCAAAAACAAAACCCATTCAACACTAGGTATATTTTGAATATTGTGGATTCCTATTTTGTTAGTCCGTGGATGCTTTAAATTCTTTTGGTAAGTCCTTGGATGAATCCAAAAAAAACAAAACACCCAACACTAGGTGTATCTCGATTATTATGAATTCCTATTTTGTTAGTCCGTGGATGCTTTAAATTCTTTTGGTAAGTCCTTGGATGAATCAAAAAAAAAAAAACATCCAACACTAGGTGTACCTCGATTATTGTGGATTCCTATTTTGTTAGTCCGTGGATGCTCTAAATTCTTTTGGTAAATCCTTGATTGAATCCCCAAAAACAAAACCCATTCAACACTAGGTTTATTTCAAATATTGGGGATTCCTATTTTGTTAGTCCGTGGATGCTTTAAATTCTTTTGGTAAGTCCTTGGATGAATCAAAAAAAAAAAAAAAATCCAACACTAGGTGTACCTCGATTATTGTGGATTCCTATTTTGTTAGTCCGTGGATGCTCTAAATTCTTTTGGTAAGTCTTTGATTGAATCCAAAAAAAACCCAACATTCAAGACTCAAAACGAGAAGGCAAACGATAATGGACAATTTATTTTGGTGAGCACTTCTCCATTTAGTTTCCAAGGATTTTGGGAATATTTTGTTAAAATTGATTCATATATACTCAGAGGCTAAGGAAAATTTATAAATTAAATTTAAACAAACCCCACCCAACTTATTGATTTAGGGTATGTGTTTCTTATATATATAAAATGGAAACAAAAAAGGGAGCGGGTGGTCCGGAAGACCAGTTTGTACTTCCAATCACAATGATTTGTAATTCTAGGTTACCTATAACACACTTCTTTTTATTACTATGGGTGAATATTTCTCTTAGAAAAAGAAAGAAATAACTACTTTGGTCTAGGTTGAAAGAGTGTTTGTTTTATAAGAGTAAGACCATCCATTTTTTTACATTAGTATGATTCAATTTTTTTCTTTTATTTCTTTTAGAATAAGGACACAATTGATAATTTTTTAAAATGTGGAACCACTTGAAAACCAAGAGTTCAAGTTTTTTAGAACTTCCAATACATCATTTGGTGAAGTTATGATAAGTTGAAATGCATATTATTTACAATAATTCGTTGCATTCATTGGTGGTCATGAATATAATTGGTTTCTTTACCCAAGCGGTCATGTCAACTCGTGCGGTGACTGGTGGTACCCGGTTTGAGTTCCGGCAACGACCTGTGATTGACAGCAGGTTTGGAAATGGGAGACCTCTTTCTTGCCCGCTGACTTCAGTTCTCACCTCGCTTGTTTAGCGATGTTTTGTTCGGTTTAGCGTCGTCGTGTTTTTGATTTTAGTAGAACTGTTCTCAATCTCTGATTTACGGTGGAGTTCCGTGAAAACCCCAATTTCCAAGCCTCAAAATGTGTTTGATTCCGAAGCCTTTGAGCGACTTTGGTGGTTGGCGACTTGTGGATCTCATGTTGGTGGTTTAAGGAGAAATTCAATTCGCTGAGGAGGGCAAGGAGGGTGAGGAGGGCGCAAAGCATTGTCGTCAAATACAACGGAGGGTGCAAAGCATTATCGTTAGATACAACGGATTGGGAAGAGAGAAGGTGAACTGCATCAAGGCTGTCCCTCCTGGTAAAGCCATTGTTTTGAGTATGTGTTGTGCGTAAGAATTTTGGTTTGCTCGTGCTGTTTTGCAAGGTCTAATACTCAGTTTCGACAAATTACGGTGCGCCTTCACTACTCTTTTTCTTCTTGAATTTGTATGCTTTAATTGAATCTGTGAATTCAGTTTCAGGTTGTTGAGCAGCAAACCCCACTTCCCAGTTGTACTGTGCGTACAGGAATGTGTGCGGTCAGTCCCACCTCTACCTTTGGCAGTCCATCTCATTTGTTTCAAAATTGTATATGTCGGCTGAGTACTAGGGGTTACATCATAATTTCGTTGTTTGTTGCAGTTAAGGCAAGAAATGACACGGGTCAGAGGCAGAGGCGCTGCCTCAGTGCTACGGGCACAGTCACTCGGTGAACCCCAAGTCCAACAAGCAAAACAGGACGTTGAGAAGGGCGATGAGAGGTCTGGCAGCAAGGAGAGATCCAACAGCGAGGAGAGCACTGGCAGCGAGGAGAGGACTGGTAGCGAGGAGAGGACTGGCAGCGAGGAAGAGGAGGAGGGCAACGAGGAGGTGGAGGAGGAGGGCGATGAGGAGGAGGAGGGCGAGGAGTTCAATGCCGATGATGTGGATGAAGAGCTCCAGAAGCTCACCGATCCACCACCCGTACTGACCAGAGCTGATTTTGTGGAGAAGTACGGCTTCAAGGATGAAGGGTGCTTGCCGAATCGCTTGACAAAGTGGAAAGGGAAAAAATTTGATAACAAGAAGTGTGTCAAGATATTTGGAAAGCCGGTAGGTAAACATGGACGCTATGGATATAGCTGGAAGGATGTGAAGTCACCGGAGTTGCAGAAGAGGATAAAAGAGCTCTTACGAGCTTTTTGTCAGCAAGGAGTGCCCCGTAACTTGCTTCCTCATAAGATGGCGCGGGGGATCGTTTTGGAGCAAGAAAACACCCCAGCTAATTGGGCCGCCTACGGGAAGGCTACTAATAAGACCCAACGTACGCTGCATGAGCGGAATGTTATGAAGCTGCAGAAGATGAAGGGAAAGGTGAAGCAGACAGGGACGGTGGGGGCTTGGCGGAAACTTCATGTCGACAAACGGGAGTTGCAATCTGAAATTTGCGAGGGCAGAGGGAGTTCCATGGATGGATTGGTGTTGGAGGGGGAGGAATGTAACTCCAGGTTGGAGTACTTGGGACAATTGTTGGCTGTGGAGAACTTGGAGCTGGAGGCTAGGGTGGAGGCTGAGCAGGAGGCAACTACAACCAAGGAGAGGCGGACAGAAGCTTTGAATCATCACAAGGGGGTGGTGAAGATCATGAAGATCAAACAAAAATCATACGAGAAGCAGTTGCAGGCAGCGACAACGGATGGAGTGGTGGATTTGAAGCTAAGGGAGAAGGTGGATGCGTACAACGATTTGGTACGCGGCGAACTCAAGAAAGTGATCAAGTTGGAGGGCGAAGTTGCTACTTATGAAAAGACTCTGAAGCTCCAACACCACCGAGTTCTGAAGATGCGAATGCAAGTTCGTGCTTTGTAGGAAGAGCATGCTTATTTGGGGCGTGCATCATGCGGATTTCATTTGAGGCCATTACCGATGGTGTACATCGGGGGAGGAATAGGCAGTGGAAGAGGAATAGGCAGTGGAGGAGGAACAGGCAGTGGAGGAGGAGATTCCATGTACGCCTTGTGCGGTTTTCCATTCCCACATTTTGAGATGGTTGTCTCTGCATGTAAACACCTCTATCACCCATGGTGTGGCGGTGTGCATTGGTGAATTTTACCGAGGGCACAGAATGCTTTGCTTTGAATTGCAGGCAAGTTCAGCCCATTGAGTGGATTATGAGTTTTGGTTGGAGGGGTGTTCGTGGTTGTAGTCGCCCTGGAGGTGGGAGTGAAGAATGGACGAAATTGAAGGCAGCATGTGCCACCTCCATCACTGGTGGATTAGCGGCGAGGACCGATGCAACAACGGAAATTCGCACAGCCATCCAGCAGTGTAGAACAACCATCGAGGATGAAGAAGGTGATATCGAGAAACTGCATTATTATTGGTACAACTTTGTATTGATTGTACATATAGTACAATTTTGTTAGATTCCCCTGGTTTTCTTGGGATTGGGAGGATTGGGAGAAAGGTGCTAGTTTCTGTAATATTGGTTGTACTGTTTGTATCATGCTATGTCAATTTCGTACAGTTCTATTACGTTTCGTGTAGATCGTTACCGAAAGGGTGTTTGGAAATAACTGATTTGTACTTGATGTTTACGGTTGCCCTTCTAGTTGTATTGTTTGTATATTTGTATCTTAGGTTTGTACAGTTGGGTAAGATGTCGGATACATCATTTATCGCAACTGATCTGAGTTCCTTGATTTGTACTTCATGTTAGTTGTGGTCCTTCTTGTTGTTCCTTGTTGTACTTGATGTTTACTATTGCCCTTCTCTTTGTATTGTTTGTATTGTTTGTATCTCAGATTTGTACTGTTGGTTAAAGTTTCTGATACATCGTTCTTTTTTTGTACTTCATGTTTATTGTGGTCCTTGTAGTTGTACCTATTGTAATATATTTAGGAGAGTTTGTACAGGTTTCCATGTTGTTAGTACTTAGGCAGTATTATTAGGTCGTTGTGTTATTCAATTATTTTCTATTCTTATTTAGATTTTCCAATTTGTACAACTTGTATGTACAACTTGTACAAAGTTGTACCTTTCGTACTATGACATGTAACATGATCGTATGTTAGTACCCGATTGAGATATAGAACTTGGTTTATAGGGTATTGAAGATGGTGTTTTTGTGCAACGCTTGGTTCCTCTGATGGAGAAGGAGGGAGAGAAAATTTTGCGACAGGTGGCGATGAAGAGGGGATTACTGTGGAACACACCAACATATTTTGGAGTAGCAGCGGAGTAGACGGTCCTGCCTCTAGGCTCCAAGAACGAGCACAGGCTGCATTATCAGGAATAGAAGCAACAACAACAGGGTATTAATTTTGTTTCTTTCAGTCCATTTTATTTTTGTTTTTTATTGTGTACCCACCAAAGCACATTACCTACTGGGTTTACAATATGCTGTGTTGGAGTGTAGGACGGAGGCACTCCCATCCACTGGCGGAGATGGAGGGGAAGGTTTGGTGGTGCGGAGTTGTCATGATATTTTTTGCTGTGAGGAATGTACAACGGCAAGGCAAAAATTTGGACTGCACACATTTGGGTATAATCCTTGAACCTTACCTTATTTTGGTCTTTTCAATCCTTTCCTGCAGGCTCTTTGTATTTTCACAACTTTCTGGATATATTGCAATGTGCGTTTTGTTTTCTACAACTATTTGATGTGTATTTTGGAGATGTAGAGAGGGTCCAAGGAAGAAGCGTAGGTCAAGATCCCCAAATGAAGCTTGATAGATTTAGGCCATATTTGCTAGATATTACATTTTTTAATGAATACGTGTCAAATGTACGAATGTGTACAAATTTGTGAATTTGTTCTGTTTGGAAAGCAGAGGCATAGTAGTAAATTGTATTTCGTGTACAGAATTTGTATAATTTTACTGTATACAAGGATAATTGCATTTTTGAAATGTGTTTGTTTTGGAATGTAGAACCAAATCGGGGAAATGTATTTTGTGTACAAATTTGTACAGTTCGTTGTGCTCGGATTGTGTAAGCCGGTCCAGTTTCCGGACAGTATTTCGGAATAAAGACCAGGGTGGTGATGGTGGACGCTCCGGGAATGAAGAACACCCTGGCAAAGAGGGAATGGTTGAGGCCACCGCTGTGGAAGGGGCTTCCGATAGAGAGGAGAAGGTTTGATTCCACCGTTGTGGAAGAACACCCTAGCAGAGAGGGGAGGGTTGATTCCACCATTGTGGAAGAACACCCTAGCAGAGAAGGCAGGTCTGAGGCCACCGCTGTGGAAGAACACCCTAGCAGAGAGGGGATGGTTGAGGCCACTGCTGTGGAAGGGACTTCAATTGATTCCGTGCCACATGTCATTGATTGTGAAGCCATCGTCCCCGTTTGTGATGAAGACAATGTCACCTCTGTTGATGAAGCCCATGTGAAGGTCACCGTTGCTACTGAAGCTAGTGTTGGCACCTTGGGGGAAAAGGCCATTGTTGGGGCAGTGGAGGACATATTAGAAGTCACTGAGGGAGGTGTTGTTGAAGAAGCCACTGTCAGTACAGGGGATGTTGTGGACAAAACCAAAGGCAAAGTTGGAGGGGAAGAAGGCCCTAGTACTGAGAAAGAGGTCAATGACAAAATCATGGGTGGAGTTGGGGGGGGGAGGACACTAATATCGGAGAGACAGTGGATGCAGAAGCCAACGGAAGAGAAGGGGAAGATGAGGCTGCTGAATCAACACCGAAAAAAAAATCTAGATATTCTATCCTTACAATGTTTTGTCATTCTGTCTAGTCTTCTTATGTCTACAACATTCAATGTGAATGTACAAGTGTTACAGATATGTGTTTTCTGTGGAATGTAGGAGAAAGAGGCGGAGATCTAAAGATACGGGGCAGAAACCAGAGGTGAAGAAGTTGAAACCCAAGAGACCCAAAGTGAGCCAATCAACACCAGTCAATTAGGGCTCGAGGCCACCCTCTCACCCCTTATAATGTTTAATTTATAGTTTCGTTACTCTCGAATATTAGATCCGCTATTACAAGCTTACATGTTTTTGAAGGTGTATTTCTGTCCCTAGGAACAATTTTGGTATGATGCACGCGACTTGTCTAACGGATTAGAAAGAGTTCCAATCACGGTATGTGTGCCAAGTATGGAATTCCATGATTTAGAAGAGTTTACTTACTATCCTCAGTCCAAACTATCCACAGTTGCATCTAAAAATCTGGCTGAAGTAAAAGCCGATATCCCCACTTCTTGCCACTGTGGTGAGCATACTTGTCACGGCCATGCATGTTGTTGTGGGGTGAAAAAACTTTTTTCTTTGGCGTATGACAAGCGAGGTCATTTACGGAGATCCATCCTAAACCAACAAGTAAGTATTTTTTTAATTGAAAGGGCACCACTAATTTTGTTGCACTATACATTTTTTTTTCTCTACCTTTACAGTCATACAATGTATCTTGCATATTGACGTTGTACTGATTTGTACAACTGGTACCGACTGTGTATTGATTTGTACAGGTATTGTCGGAAGAGGCGTCCTTTTGCAATGTACAATGTTGTGGTGAGCAGGGTTCTGCTTGCCCTGGCCATATCAATAGGGTTTTTATTCAAGAATGCAACGACTCATGCAGCTGTGATAGTTCATGTGGCAACAGAGTGGTTCAGAAGGGATTATGCATTCCCATTGAGGTTTTCTGGGCTGGAGAGAAGGGTTGGGGACTACGGACACAGAAGCAAATCTGGAAGGGGACTTTTCTCTTTGAATATGCAGGAGAGATCGTTACAAATGCTGAGCTCATGCAACGTAGGGCTTTTTCAAGATTGGGGAAATCAGAGGCTTTCACTCTAGCACTTGATGCTGATTGAAAATCCGAGCAAGTGGTGTCCGATGATATGGCATTGTGCATAGACAGCACTTTTTGTGGAAATGTCAGTAGATTTCTGAACCACAGGTATTTGCCAGAAATTGTACTTTGTGATTTTGAACTGCTTTTGTTGTTGTGATGCTTATTGTATAAATTGAGGGTTCATTGTACTTGTGTTGCTTTGAATCTCATTATATGTAGTTGCTTGTTTTCAAGATGTGAAGACGCCAACCTCATTGATGTGCCCGTCAAAATAAGCTGCTCGGACCCAAGACTCTACCGTGTTGCATTCTTTGCACAAGTAGACATTCCACCGTTGGAAGAATTGACTTGGGATTATGGCTGTAGCTTCAAAATGCCAGAAGTCGAGGCTGTAGATGTTGTAGTTCCCTTCTATTGTAAGTGTGGTAGCACTCACTGCCGTGACACAGTAATTGACGATCACTCAATTCATCCCATCACCAATCGCTTGCCCAACACATGTTAATATTTGTGATACTTTTTGAAGGCATCAAAGTTGAAAGACCGTACTTTGAAATGAGGTAGCAAGAAGCCAGTTAACAACAAGGGGTACATCCTTGTTGTACAGTTTGTACATTTTGTATAGAACTGTACATAGCGTATGACATATGCATGTTGCAAATTAACGTGAGAACACAGACCTGTGAACAATGTGTACTCACATACTTCGAGTATATATTTTATGAAGGGAAGCAAATTTACTGATGAATCACAAACGTACATGCACTCTCTAGACTAACTCTCCAACAACTTCTTTAAGATTGTACTTTAAAAAAACAAAACCACCCTTTCCTATGACTCACAATGAGGGGCATTTTGACCCTCTTGCTTCTGCATCCCATACTACGGTGTCTACCAATCGTTGCTGATCAGGTGTATAAGGAGCCCAAGTGACGGGGAAATACCATTCGAACACCCTGTCCTCATAGCTTGGTACGCCCCTTTTGTCATACTGAACTTTTGTAATGAATTGGGATAAAAGTGAGCTCGTTAGTCGCAGTTGCTGTCGACTCTAGTTTCTCGTTGTCTCCTCTCAATTGAAGCGCCCTCAACTCATCAGAACAAAAAAAGGGAAGTTTTCCCTTACGCCTGTCCACCTCCCTCTCCACCTCTGCAAGATAATAACGCAGCTCAGCCTTGCAGTTGGGAATGGGAGACATCATAACCCCCATTGCAATGTGTCCAACAGCAAAGAAGATGAAACAAGGTCAACTTGAAGGGAAGACAGAAGAAAAAAAAGGCATCAGAGCAGTAAAAAAGGAACCAAGAACCAGGAACCAAGACATGCGGCGGCAGAAATTGGACGGGGGCACTGGAAGCAAGTCCGAGCTGAACGACGGAACAATGGACATTCCACTAGCACTTGATGTACTGGTAGTTCATTTTGTACTGCTATCAGTACGAAAAGGTCAGACTCAACGTACACTAAAATGTACATCTACAATTTTCGTACTCTGATTGTTCCATGAGGATTATTAGTACTAATGTAAGTACTAGAAGTACACTATGCAAGTACGAACACTACAGACATTGCGGTTTGTAAACTCAATATAGTTCGAGAACTTTGAATTCTGAACCTCTGTTACAATTTGTACAGAATGTACTATTGGAAGCATAGAATGGTAGTGCAGCAACTACAAACATTCCATTCACTCACCGCTATCGGTACAAATGCAGTTGTCCTACTACGAATACTACAAACACTACAATTTCAAAATTGATTGTATTCCAGCAGTTCTGAATTCTAATACGAAAACTACGAACACTACAATTTCAGAATTGATTGTATTTCAGCAGTTCTGAATTCTAATACAAACACTACGAACACTACAATTTCAGAATTGATTGTATTCCAGCAATTCTGAATTCTAATACAAACACTACGAACACTACAATTTCAGAATTGAATGTATTCCAACAATTGTGAATTCTAATACAAACACTACGAACACTACAATTTCAGAATTGAATGTATTCCAACAATTCTGAACCTTGGTTACAATTAGTACATTCCAACAATAAAAGCAGTAAGATCAGTACAAATACAGTAGTCAGAGTACAACGAGTACCCCACATATAAAACTAGTACATGAACCAATACAGAAATTGACGATGTACAAGGAAAGAGATGAGGAAACTGACATAGTGATTTTACAGATAGTACGTCCCGAACCTCACCTCCATTCCTGCCAATGTATAGAGAGTATAAGTCTCTATGATCATCCTACACTCTGAAAGCTCAATCAAGTTCAATGCAATGAACAACTGCAATGGGTATAACATAGCAAGATAATAATCAGTGCAGTAGGTAAGTTGAAATTTAAGTGGAATGAAACTAATAGGAATTGCGTATACAAACCTTCACATACTCTGATTAACTAAGTCACTCGATACTGTAGGGGCTTCAGTCGCCACTGCTCGCTCAAACAGTGCCTTGCTGCTCCTAACGACAGTAGTGCTAGACATATGTCTAACACTACAAAGTCCTAGGTAGTACGCAAGGTTGCCTTGCTTGGACGTCGGTGTTTCTGAAACATATGATCCTTCCGTCCAAGTAACCAAAGAATCAAACTCTCTAGTACTACAAAATGGGAAGTAAGCCGTGATGCATTGTTGAACTAGTCTAGAGGTACGAAATGGAAAGTAATCCGTGATGCATTGTTGAACAAGTATACAATTACGGTTAGACATCCCCACACCGCAAATTCAACTAGTGCAAGATTAAAATAAGAAGCCAAACACGTACAAGACTAGAAACGAGAAGGCAAACACCCGTAAGTCTCTCGGGCACCAAAGCGAATGAGCTTTCGAAAGCAGCGACAAAGGTCAACATGAAACAAGAAGGCAAACACCCCTAAGTCTCTCAGGGCACCAAAGCGAATGAGCTATCAAAAGCGGCAACAAAAGTCAGCATGAAACGAGAAGGCGGACACTCCTAAGTCTCTCAGGCACCAAAGCAAATGAGCTATAGAAAGCAACAACAAAGGTGAGCAAGGAACCCGATGGCCCTGATTTCACAGGGCTGACAAGCCATTCTATTTCGGGAGCCCTTTCCAGGGAATGTGATCAGTCCAGATGTCACGATCTAGAAGTCAATCGAAAATATTGTTTCCAAAATACCGTTCCTGCGGCTTCCAAGATGATTCGGTTTGATACGGCAGGTCACCACACCACATGGACAAGAACAACAACGTACACATTTGTAGAAAAGGTATAAAATTGTACAACAAGTACAGAACTGTGGACGGAGAGTCGAAGAGGACCATAAGCTTAATTGAAACCGAGTACATATTATTTTGGACGACCTTGTAATGCACATGAGAAGCTAGCTTAGGAGATGCAATGGTAGATTCAACGAATGGACTACTAGGTCCAATAATTTCTTATCATTGTAGTTCATGGGAGAATGATGTAAAGTTAATGACTATCATGCCTTTCGAGTGTGCAAAGGTACCTATTTGTACAAGTCCAAATGACTATCATGCATTTTAAGAGTGCCAATGTAAGCTTTGAGTTTATGCATAATGCTTACAAAATAAATAAATGCACAAGACAATTCAAAATGGCAAGTAAGTTCTTACTATACAAAGAAGCTAAATGGTGGTGTACAAGTAGGTGTATAAGTGTATAAGATTGTACAAAGAAGCACCGGTTGAACGCTATTGCTATAAAAGTATATAAGGTAAGAGAAGTATACTACAAAGAAATTCATCTTCAATTATTCATAGAACCCTAAACCTCTACTAAAACTTTTCAGATTATTCAATCACAGGTATATTGTTAACGAATATGAGGTACATTGACTTCTTTGAAACCAATAACAAGACTTAAAAAGTTTTCTTTCTCTTTTGAACAACCTATTCAAATGAAAAGAATTGCAATAGATAAAATAAAAAAAGACCTATAACTTGTGCTGACACAGCAATAGTGTTAACCTGTCGGCTTTATCCAACAAATTCAAGCAACCCGGTCGACTGTTAATTCTCCCTCCGGCACTCTGAAACCATGTTGGTATGCATATGAGGCATGAGTAGAGATATAAGCTTAACGTGAATTAATACCTTAAGTCAAAACTGCAGTCGTAATTGACAATGAAGGATCGTGGACCTTGTATTTAGAGTAGATTCAATAAAAGCCAAATAGAATGACGAGAACGCATCAAAGACGGCAGATGATTCCGTAATGACCGAGTAAAAATTAATTTGAACATCCTTCGAATGCACATGAAAAGCAATCTCACGAGTTGCAACAATAGACATAGCGGACGGACAAGAATAACCCAGTACATAATTGTACAAAGCGTACAAAACATATGTAATTATGTACAAAGTATCTCTTTGTACTTACAGAAGTAAAGTTGCTAGTCTTCTTCCTCCCTAAACCGATGTAAGCCGACCCTAATAGTAGTGAGGTTGTCGTCACTTATGTCATAAGTAACCTCCCCACCTTTCCGCCTACCTGGCTTTGGAATCATAGCAAATTTTCCATGCACTACAAGGTGTGCATCAATATGGGCTGGTTGGGAGTTGCCCAGATGAACGTACCCATTATTCCACTTTTGATAGTAAATTCCCCGTATGATGAAATCACTAGCTTCAAACTCCGGGCCCCAAGCACATTTGAACCCGCGATCAACCTCATACTTCCCCCTGGTGCACTGTAAAATATAGAACTCCACTCCCTCACTATTGCCTTCTACAGCAGGGACAACAAAGTTGTCACCTGGCCGAATGAGATCGCCAAATCCCTTGCCTTCAATGACCTCCTCCCAATCCTCGTCATCTGCAACGTCGTGGTCCGTCATGTGATCAGCAACTAGTTGGAGATCGTATGGCTTCAACTTTACCAAATCCCAGTTCTCAACATGGGACTTGTTAACGCAGTTGAAGAAATTGCCATCAAGGCAATAAACACAGAAGCACGCTAATTTGCGCACAAAAAGTTGAGTTGGATCCGCAACAGCAAAAGAGTAAATTGAATGCAAGGCCTGGGAGCTTGAGACAGTCTCGCAATGGTAACTGCGCTCCCTCGTGACGTCCTTCGATATTTCCCAGAAGTATCTCTGAACCTCTTTGATGCCGGTCTTCTTGAAGTTCGTATCCACAGGCCCTCCCATGGTCTCATTCAAAAACGCCACTGCATCGTCGGCGTTTTGCATCCTTCTCCACGTGTTGTGTAACTGGGACTGCCTTAGAGCGCGCTTCACAACAGCACCAGCTCCGTCCCACTCTCCCTTCCCGTGACCTGTTCCGAAAAAATTCCAGTTCATAGTGCATCCATTTGTGAGGCCGGGATATCTGGCCACAAAAAAAAATGGTCGGGCACCCTTGAACTGCCTCGCACAACCATCGGACCACACGACGTGGTGTTTCGGTCGAATCCCTGTCGATGCACGATGCACGTACAAAAGTCAATACACTTCGTAACATTTACAAGTGATGTACAAAATCCGTACAGAGCATACATTTTATAGTACACATGCATCATAGTCGGAGAGTTCCGTGCCATCCACAATTAACTCTTATATAAGAACTAGGCAAGTAGCACGAATGGGAAAGCGATATGGTAAATATAGAACTTGGGGCAATGTGAAGCATACCTTGAGACTCTAGCCATCGCCAGTGTTGCATCAAGCAATGCTGTACAAAAAGGGAATCGTGTTTTTCATCATCAGTTATATAGAAATGGGATTCCTTCACCATAACTCCGTCTAGTTTAAAGCGATACGTAATGTGGACAAGGATACTGATCTGTGTGGAACACCAATACATGCTCTGGATCTGATTTTGAATCTCAAAAGTGTAGTTCTCAGCAAAATCAATATGTGACAAAATCACATCTTTGCCCAAACTCTGCATAGAACGCTTGCACTGGTCGTCCTGCCACCTTGCAATGAAGTTGTGCTTCACGAACTAGGGCAGTTTAGACTTGAAGTATTCAAAGAAAACTTATGGAGAGGTCTCTTTGTATACTTCAACAATCCTCTTCCGGGGCTTCCCATCCCGTGTCACCCCAATGATTTCATTCTCAAAACACTTCCAGGTGACATTTGAAGACGATGATAACTCAACCTCGCAAATCGGAAGCTTCGAAATACCACAGTTTTCGCACGTACCCATGACACATTGCAGAGCATGCCACTCTTCGTTCTCAGGCTTAAGACAAACGATCTGTTGCCACAGCGCTGTTGTACCTGCATATGTCTTCAGATGCGCTTTACACTTTGCTTCTTCTTCCAGTTGAAAGAGGCACACATCACACTCGCATTGGCAATCACTAAGAAGTGGATTCCCTTTGTGCCATCCTGAATCCGATTGAACCCCTCCCTGAGCATATCGATCTCCACGTGGTATCTACAACAGCAGACGTTCCTCTCGTTGCACGCTCTAACAAAGTAAGGCTTCAGTTTCTCAAAGGCTCTTTGTTTGATTGGCACATCTGGGTGCGCCACCTTAAATCGCTGGTGGAATGCGGCCTACAAGAATGCAAAACTTTTTTGAGAAATCAAAAGAGGTAATCAAAAGTATAAAGCCCGTACAGAATATACCTTGGACCGTAATGCTCAGCATAAACGTCAAGTACAAGCCTCCAACAAAGCAAACCACCCGACTACAAAGACTTTCTGAATACTCGACCATGAGACCCATCATACTCTTTGTACCTAATGTACAGTTTTTAGTACTGTCTGTACCTACAACATTGTAATCAACGTATTGCAGAGTACACATTCAGACCATCAGAGAACTGAGGGAGATACAACAAGGTGCCTAGCATACATGTCGGATGGAAACGATGTCTAGGATTGTATATTTGACAATGCAACAATTGTACAGGGTGCTACGACACTGCAATCAAATCGATTTGTACCTGACTTTCGAGCAAATAGTGAGTGCAATGCTTGTCGTATGTATTTGAGCTTATCCATTTCTATACAATTTCCTTCCTGTTGGGACTTACACGGGTCTCTTCTGTCCACCACTTGGTAACGAGGTCTTTAATCTCGCCAGGCAGGCCTGGCCTCTTCCTACGTCTTACAAGTGCAAAAGGTGAACTTTGCAATCGTACACTACTTCGACAGGTTATTGCCACCCTCAAATTGGATGGGTGAACATTCAAAACCCGTGACAAAGCTTTGGTGCTTGTAACGCGAGTAGATATAGCCGCATCGAGGAGAACAGCTTTCCTAGCAAGCATATCTGCCGATTGAACACCCTTCACAACGTCCAACTCCAACTGATAATTTTTTAGGAATTCAAATTGAGCCTTGGCATCCTGCCCACGAGGATAATACTCAGGAAGAAATGGAGAAATACGTTCATCCTCCAAAAAACGCTCCATAATTCTTAGCCTAGAAGATGCCTCCGAACAAACTTGCATTTTCATTGTGAAAAAATCCACAATTTCGGACAAAACCTCCGCAAGCTGTCGTGAAGACATCTCCCTTCCGACCTCCAATTCATCCTGCACAGCAAGTAACCTCACTGCTTCTTCTCTCTCCCTCAATAATTGTCTACATTTACGTTGCCTCTCTGCTTCCCCGTCTCTTAGACTATCTCTCACCGCATTGTGATCCTCCGCCCTTCCACGAGGTCCCTTCCTCTTCAATCCGGCACGTCGCTCTCCAAGTCTGGTATTCGCCATTGTAAACATTCACAAGAAAACTGTAAACTCAAAGAACATCGAAGCATTCAGGCGATTACCTGAAGCGCCCCAGTTCACGGGACCGTTGCCTAAGTTCACGGGTACTTTGTCAGAGTACCGGAAAACCCGCCGGAATACGAGGCGTACCAAATGGCGTACAGTCTGTACTGTGCGTAATTGTTTGTATATCGGGCCAGGGGGGCGACCGTAGTGTGCTTTCACCCGGTGGTTTGAATCTATTGGATCCAGAGATCTCTTTGGCTGCACTATTAGCTTAATGGATCCTATTTGCTATTGAACCTAACATTTCAAACCTCAAGGTTCTTCTCAAGTTTAGAATTAACAAAATGAAATCCAATCCTTCTCAAGGCCATTGGTTTCCTTCACAATCTTGGCTTATGGTACAAGGCCATTCCGTTGCACGAGGCTCTAGGATTTGGAATAGAGTTACTTCTGCATGGAAACGGTTCAGTAACTTCATTGAATATCTGCCCTCTACAAATGCGGATGAGGTTTTGTCCACCAGTATATGGTGGTCCACAATATACTTCGGATCTAACTTCCATTTTGACACAGACAGAGCAAGAGAGCTTGCTAGACTTGGCCTTACATACATAGCGGACATTTGAGATACCAGTACCAAAGATTTTAGAACGTGGACTGATTTATGCTCTTGTTTTCATCTTTTGGATACTAAATAGATCCAATAGTTCTACATTATCTCATCCATTCCACCAACATGGAGATCCATGCTTACACATCATTTTCTCCAAGCTCAGCCAGGGGAGTGGCTTGGCATGTTTGACCAGCCAGATGGAGCTCTTTCTTTGATTGTGTGGCAACATCAAGATATGCCTGCTGACCTCCTTACCCCAGGTCTCCAACAATTATTAATTGCTGAAGGTGACCATAGAGCAACAATCGGCCCGACTTCTAGTCAACTTGCTACCTTGACCATCTCCAGGATCCCTGAAACCCACACAAGGCATATACGTATAGTAAGGGTCCTTGAAATCCAAAAAAGCCACAACCATCCCCATAAGTTACTCTATGTCGGAATTACTCGTACTCTACTATATGATCCAAGGCGTTGGTCTTGGAACAACGGGAGGCAGCTACTTTTTTATACCATATCATATGACCGGTTCCTTCTCACTCAACATCGTCAGCCCAAATGTACAATTTCATCCACGTGGCCAAGTATCTTAGCCCCCACCTTCGAGCCCAACTGGCGAGATTTATGGCTCAAGGAGCCTTCTCAAAAGGAAGCTACTTTTATGTGGTCTGTCTAGTACAACGTAGTTGCGGTTCACTCTTGGAGGGCCCAAATTAACTTGGGCTTGGATATCTCCTGCAATTGTTGCTCAACCGGAGCTGATGAAACGTCCATCCATAGATTTTACCATTGTCCTAAAGCCCGAGAAGTTTGGGACTATGCCCAATCTATTATGCATCACTTGCAGGATGACCAACCTGTGATGGGCCCTCACGTGAGATTCGAACCAACTCTCTGCATCTTTGGCTCTTTGCTGCCTCATTGATTTCATGACTTTAGAATCATTTTGGTCCCTCTTGCGAGGTTCCTCGCTTTGGTTAATTTGGATTGTTAGGAATCAGAAGGTGTATGCGCATATACTCTGGCCGAGTGGCCTCCTCCAACAAGCTCTCTGGGACTCTCTCCTGGACTCAGGCAGAGCGGCGTGTCTTAAAGCCTAAGGTCATCTAAACTCAATCCTCACCAAGCACCCTCCATTCGGCTCAAATTTGATAACATTTGGCTCCGCGCTCAAGTTGTTAGCCTCGAGGGAGGGTAACATTATTAGGTGGCAAGGGTGTGGTCCTCCTAGTTGTAGTTTTTTCTAGGGTTTCCACTCCCTCTCTTTTTTGTTTCCTTTTGCTCTTCTTTTCTTCATTTGTCCAGCCTCCCTGCTTGGCTGTCTTGTAATGTGGTGTTTTTTTAATGCAGTGGGTTTTCCATTTGTTCAAAAAAAAAAAAAAAAAAAAAAAAAATTAATGTTTAAGTTTATTAATTAAATTTTTTTTATGACTGCCCAAATTTTTGGGGTAGTTGAAAAAATATTTTAAAATAAAAATTGCCACCTGGGTAGTCCAGCCATGTGGGCGGGATGTTACCCATGAGGATTGAACCTTGGACCTTGTGGTGGAGGTTCAAGGGGGACCTCAACCATTACTCCATGTAAAAGATCTTAACATGTTAAAGTCATTACTGTAGTGTGACATGGGTTTTGATTTTTATTAATTCGAAAATGTAAAAAACAAATTTTCAGAAAATGGTAGGAAACAAATAACGAAATGTGTGAAAAATGAGGAAGAAATATGACAAAAAGTTCAATAATTGTCCTTTGGCAACCCAAAATATTTTTAATAAAGCAAATAAATGAACCACTATTGCTTCAACCGTTACCAATTCAATTAAAAGCCGTTAAACCCACTCCACTTCCATTCACCTTGATTGTCCCTTTAAATTTGAAAGGACGCGATATTTTGTTCAAATTGAATGTGTGATGAAAAGTTTAATAATTAGATACTTACAAAAACAAAATCATCATTATTCCATTTAAACAAAAACGAACCTCTGTAGGTAAAAATAATAATTATTTTGTTTTTGCAAAAATGAAACCCATGTCACACTACGGTAGTAGGATTTTATTTAACTAGTTTTCTAATAATTTCTCATTTGCTTTTTTAAATCAACAGAGTTTGGAGGCTATTTTGACATAGTAGAACAATTTTTTTCAAAAATCTTTGAACTATGATAAGTTGTAAAGGTAATCTAACTTTCATCTCCAAATTTTTTTTTGAAATTTCAAGTCTCCAATAATAAGTTATAGACCAAATTTAGAGAGAATGTTTGAAAAAGTAAAAATAAATGTCCTTTTCAATCCCTCTTTGAATTTTGCCCATAACTTTTGATTGGAGTCTTGAAATCTCAAACGGATTTTTGGAGATGAAATTTAGCTTGACTATGCAACATATTCTAGATCAAAGGTTTCTGAAAAAAGATAATTTAATATGCCAAAATGGCCTCCAAAGTCTGTTGACTTAAAAAATGACACCGAATTGTGAATGGTTTCAAAAAAATTCCATTGTATAGTACCCTCCAAGAAATCTTGCAACCACACTATGAAGTCTAATAAAAAATTTGTGCAACAAATTTCTTAAAATTGTAATGAGGTTTGGTAAACCAATTAAACCATCATACTCAAGCATATAGATATAGTCATAATATAAGGGTCAACTGGTAAAATATAATTATAATTTAGAAATATTTATTTAATAAAATTTGGGAAGGCAACACCTTGACATTGATTTCTTTCTAATATAAATTTTTTCTTACGTAATGTGAGTTTTTTCACAAAGTGAGATGAGCACATTGATGTTTCTAAAATGTTCCTACAATACATTTGAAAAGTACGTTACCAATCTTTTTCAATCAATTAATATGTAACACAATGAAAAGCATACAAAATAATTTATTAGAAATGGGATTTTTTTTTTTTAAATTAAATTTTTTAGTGTTGATCAAGATTGCATAAAATAATAAATTTAATAGAAAATTTAGATAGTATATTCTTCATGTCACCCAACAATCTATATGAAGAGTAAAAAAAGGCAAATGGTATACCAAGGAATGAACAATTAGAAGGTAAGATTTAGGCAATTGCAATCTTAAGACTTTAAGATTTTTCACAAGATTTTTGAAATTACATTAGTAATTGTATCATTTGATGTTTGGTCTTTTTCTAAATTCTAAATTATTCCTCATCAAATCCTTAGTACCCAAATGCCTAAGGCCTTTCCTGAGTTTCTTAGAGTTTATTCTATATTGAACAAAAAACCAACATTTTGATAAATTTCATTAATATTTTTTGAATAGGAATCGTACAAATTCAAATTAGATGTATTAGAGATCAAATAAAATAAAAAAACACAATAATATCACTTATAGATTGAAAGCTTATGCTATTTGATAGAAAAAAATTAAAATAGAATTATACAAATGGAATTAAATTCCAAAAGATTCCAAAAAAGATTTCATATTTCCTAAAATTTTGTTGATTTGGTCATTGCACTACTCAAATTAATAGAAATTAGGCATCATTATGTTGATTTTCATAGAAAGATCAAAAATCAATGGAAACGGTCATTCTAGTGCTCCAAACAACAAAACTTAGCTAGTTTTCTAGCAGTGTAAGGTTAGACTTCAAAAAGATTTTTTCAAAAATATAAACTGTTAAAAATAGTAAATTGTTTAAGTTTTATTTAGCTTCAAAGTATTATCAACACCAGAATTTGGTACCTTGAGCATTTAGGGGTTCAATAGTGAAATTATTTTGAGGAGTATAGTAGTAGCCCTACCACCAATCACTCATAGCATGGTCCTTGTAGTAATTATCCGAGGCAACTCTAACAAGTCTAGAATTGTTGCAACCATAAGCTTTGGTTTGGAATGTGTAACATCCAATTTGGAGCGTGCTTTTGCCATGTGGCATGGTCAAGACAAAAGACAAGAGGCATATAGAGAAAGGTTTTATATAGACAAAGGTTTATGGTCTCAAAATGACGGATGCTCTTGTATATGATTAGTTAGTGATTTCTAAAAACCTAATAGATATAACAATCTTACTTTTATGGTTGGCAATAAAATTTTCATTGATACTTTTGGCTATTCATTTGTAACTCTACTGAAAATGTAATTTAAAAAATATATATTGACTAGTACTTTTGAAAAATAAATTTGCAACTATGGAATGGTGATTTTTATTTATTTATTTTAAATGACACAATAACAAAATATGCATTATGATGTTCTACACTATAATAAAACAAATGGAGAGATTTTTTTATTTTGTAAGCATCAATTGCATTTGATGTCAATTGTTTTACTTTTCATTTTAAAGTTTACAATAATTTCAAACTTTTCCTAAAACAATGTGAACTTTTTACATCTATTGTAATAGAAGATTTACAATTACATTTTCAAAAAATAAATACAAAAAGTCATATTTATAGGTACTTGCAAAATGAGTTTGAAAAAATAAATATAAGCAAATCTTTTAAGGATAAAAGTCTGTAAAGTTCAGATTGACAAAAAAATCCTTGGCAATTGTAAATTCATTATGCTCAACTTTAGAGGTGTATGTTGACCAATAGTTGGTGTTGAAATCTATGTTTGTTAATACAAAAACCTCAAAGATATGTAGCATAGTAGATCTTTTCAACTTTCATATTTTTTGAATCCAAATTCCAGCCCAAATTTTTATAGCCTTTGTATAAAAAAATAATTGAATCCTAAAGATTTCTATTGTTTTCATTAGAGAACTTTTCAACTCCTTCATTTGAAAGACATTGAATTCTCAATAGATGTGACTCCATGGTTGCAAAATGCAAAGTAGATCCTTTCAACTTTTATTTATTTATTATTTTAAATTCTTTATTTTTTAAATAAATTGGACTTCAAAGGTTTTCATTGGTTTCTACAAAAAAAATTAAACTCCTCCAATTGAATAAAACGTTGAGCTCTTTGTGGGCTTCAATTTTACTCATGTACATCAAAACTAGCATCCTAATGTTATGTTTAATGTCCAAAAAATTTGACGTTCAGTTTTTGGACGTCAGAAAAAACACGGGTTTCTTCTAGTGTAACTTTGAAATTCTATTTTTTTTGTGGCTTTATGCCACCATTTTTGCTAGGGCTTAATTCCACCATTTTCTTAGTCATGACTTCAAATGGCCCCCATGGCCAAAGAATGGATCCTATATTTGTCAATGCATAATCTTCCAAAGGTCACTCTAAAAATTGGCATAACTAGTTTCCACCTAAAGTTTGTCATTGGAATTTTATATCTTATAGCAATTTGAACTTGGGGTCTACAACCATGGAGTGCTCATTTTCTAATTTTAGAATATTAAAATAAAACAAATTGCGGTATAATGTTCTACACTATATTTTAAACCTAAAAAGAATTCAGTTTTTAGTATTATCAATGGCATTTGATTTGAACTGTTTCATTTTTCATTAAAAAATTCATAATAATCTCATTTTTTTAACAAAAGTATGCAATTGTTTTGTCACAATTAGAAGACATGTAATCACATCTCTAAAGAGTAGATACAAAAATCACTATTATAGGTACTTGCAAATGTTTTAAAAAGTGGTAATAAACTTGTCCTTTGAGGGTTATAAGTTTGTAGACTTTAGTTGACATGGAAGTCTTCATAATTGTCAACTCATTATAGTAAATTTTGAAGGTCTATGTTGATGAATATCCAATGTTAGATCCTATATTTGTCAATATAAAAAGTCAAAGATTTAGACTCTATTCATTGGCTTAAAAACCTTTCAATTGTCATTTTTTTTAATTCCAAAATTTTCGGTCTATGATTTATAAAATTAATAGAATCCCAAAGGTCCATATAGGTCCCCTTAGATTTTAAAAAAATACCTCAACTGAAAAGACACTATGAGCTTCAATTTTAGTCTTGTCACTTCAAAATTTAATTCTTCTTGTCTTGGGCTTCATTCTACCATTTTTGTTGTGGTTTTCTTTTGGTATTTTTGTCCTCACTTTATTTCGTTTTAGTCGTGGTGTTGCAAAGCAAATCCTATACAATATATATCAATACATAAATTCCAAAGATCATCCAAAAATCAACTAAACTATCTCCAATCTAAAAGTTCATCACTAGAATCTCAAAAAGTTGAAGATTTAAATCTTAAAATTTGAAAACTCTCAATCCATAAATTTGTAAATTTTAATTTTCTAAACTTATAAATTTGTAAAATCATAATAGATAAATCAATAAATTGGATAATTAATAGTACACATTTAAATTTAAAACTTAAATATATTTTTTAAATTAATGAAATAATTTACATTATTCCAATGATGACCTTTAAGCCAGAACTAATTTAGTCAATTTTTAGAGTGGCCTTTAGGGTTTATAGTATTGATGTCAATAGCTCACTACAGTTGTCCAAAATCATAGTCACGGCAAAATTTCTGCACAAGATGAAAGTTTGGAGTCAATTTTCCTATAGTTTTTTTGACTTAGAAAATAAATAAAAAATGGATCGGGGTCTTATATTTTGCATACATTCATAATTGCATAACAAAAAGTAAATTTCATCTACTAATTGAATGTATGGAGTACAAACATTAAATGTTTGTATTATCACAAATTCATGTTCAACACTGTTGTACTTTTTTTGCCTAGTTTGGAATTTCATTTTCACAATTCAAAGAGCTAAATCCAATGCTCTAATGTTCAGATACTTAGATTAGGCACTTAATTAGTGTTTTAGAACCTTTATAAGAAAATTTCTTAGCAAATATCTGATTTTAGTATGAGAGCCAAATTTTGACTTTATTTATTTTTTAATAATTTTTAATTTGAAAATACCTTTTGATTCAAATGGTCTCGCCCAAAATTTTGGTACAAATGGCATTATGGCTCCATTTAATACTAATTTTGGTAAATTTCCTACTAGTTTTTACTAAATTGTATATTTGGCAAGGGGACGATTGTAGTGTGAGATCACCTGACAAATATACGTTCTTTTTTAAGCCCATTTAGTCTGCTTGAAGTCATGACTAAAATGATGGAATGAAGTTAGGACAAAAATAATGAAATTTTAAAGTCACATGACTAAAATTAAAGCCTCCATAAGTTCAAATGACTAAATTTCAATGCTTTCAGTTGAAAGAGAGTCGAAAAGTTCAATTAATTTTCAAAACAAAGGCCAAAAAAATTGAAAAAGTTGAAAGGTTTTTGAGGCAACCAATAGAACTTCCAAAAACGAGTGGAATATAGGGTCCACTTTGTAGCAACAATAGGGTCTAGATTTTTTTGGATTTTGTGTTGACAAATATAGGTTAGATTATATTTCGGGGGGGTCCACAATGAGGGCAAGGGTGCAAATTCCCATCAATGAGGAAAAGTTTACACATTGTCCTTAAATTTGGTACATTGACCATTCTCTTGGAAATTTTATATTAATGTAAAAATTACCTTCATCCAAATCTACAAAGCAAAAATAAAAGAGGATTTTTTTTGTGGAGCATCATTGGTAGAGTAGAGAGCCATGGAATTTTAGGTGAAGTTGTTAGTATGTATCTTTTTAAATCCTATTAAACTTTTAATCCCTGAAGCCCCAAGGCCATTTTTTGTCAAAAAACACTCAAAACTGCCATTTCAATGTAAACAACAAAAATATTAAATATTGTTTCTTTTGCATATCCAACTACATGATCTTGTACTAGACTAGTATAAAAATGTCTGGAAGAAGTTTCAATAACTCTGACCGTATCAATCACAAGATATAAGTGTTTAAAGTGAAAGAAACAAAGTTTTTTGCTCCTTGTTAGCATTACTAGAATATATGGCTTTTAATCCTCTTAGCTTCAAATTTTTATATTGCAAATTGTGAATTCAACATTAGAAAAAATAGTTGAAAAATTGAGTTAAGAGTTCAAGAAAAAAATCTTGCCCCCTTGATTTTCATTCTTTAATTTTTTTTAAGGCAAAGCATATATGAAAACATGAGATAGAGGGAAAAAATAAATTATTGGTATCTCTAAGATGGAATTTAAACATACTAATCCTAATGGTGAGACTATTCTAGAAAGAAAAATATATCATGTACAATTTCTTTTCAAATTGTTAAAATTGAATTCATAAACGGATCCTATGCATATTTTCTTAAGAATTTGCAAAGATTGACTACAAAAAAGAAACTTTATAACTTTCACATCACTTATCCAAATGGAATGAATCAAATGTTTGCACATAGAAAAAATATAATCTATAAGAAATATGTATTTTTTAATTATTTTAAGTTTTTGTATTTTTTTGATATTGCCTATCTTTGCCTATTTTAGGCTTATTGTAGCATAACTTTTGTCCATGGGAACCAATTGGCTTGTTGAAAAACTTATCTATGAAAACTCTTTAGTTTTTCTATCTTGAAAAAAAACTCAAAAAATCTTGAGAAAATCTGAGATCATAGGTACCCAAACCTTCAAAGGGTCCTTGAGGGAATGCTTGGGACTTTATCACTTTGAAAATTAACCCTAGACCGCCCATGGCCGATTTGGGTGAAAAACAGTGTAGTTTTTGAAGTGCTATAAATCTAATTGTGACTAAGTTATACAGATCTTAACCGTACAATCATGTAGTACACATGTTGCAGATGTCATGGATCAAATTTGAAGTCATTTGACCGCATAGATTGCAAGATTATAATGTTTTAGTGTTGAAAAAGAATACTGAAATTTTCCTAAAAGCACATTTATAGGCCAAATTTGATCTCTAAACCTAATCAAATGAAAAAACTTTAAACTACAAAGTGATTCAAAACCAACACGCAAATGCATTGGTGAAAAAAAAATTCATTCAATTGACTCAATGTGTTTGCAAAATGACTTGCAAATGTCAAAAATAGGCAAGAAAAGTTGCAAAAAACACATCTACAGCTGAACCTCCTTCTAATAGAATGCTTCTCAGTCATTGACAACTTCTTCGATTGATGTGAAATTTTAGCCACACTAACTAGACTAGTATGCGCTACTTCCCCCCAAAAAATTATTGAAATCAGACACTATATGAGGAAGATACAAGCCGCCAAAGTTCATTGTAGTTGCAAAATGACGGGATTTTGAATTTTGAATTGCTCCCAAACATTCAAAACAACTTGTATTGACATGAAAATTTCACCACAATAAGTAGACTTCAAGGGTATTTTAACCCACCAATTTTTATTGAAATCTAACATTGGATGAAGGAGATACAAGCCCCCGAAGTTGCAGCCATGAAGTGCACTTTGGTGAATCAAATTGAGCTTGTAAACTTCGATTGGCTTTCATAAAATCATTACCTATTGTATTGATTTGAAAATTTTACCACACAAACTAGAAGAAAAGTTGCAAATTCTCCAACAAGTTTTATTGCCTTTGGACATCCGATGCAAAAGTTACAGTACTTTGAATTTAACTTAAAACTATGTGAAGACACTTTCTGTCCTCTTGGGCGGTCTAGGGTTAAGGTAATAGAAATGAAATAGTCTTTATTTCTCTCTTTCTCTCTCTCTCTCTATATACACACGTATATCAAAATATTGACTTTACAAAATAGTTTCTAGGAGAATGGAATGACTTGCCTAGATTTAAAAAGATTATTAGCACCCTTAATAGAAATTCAACTCAAGTAATTTTTAAAATTTTAAACAATCAATCATATAAATACCATTTATTGCTTCAAAAAACACTTCAACTCTTTTGGGTTGCTCTTCAAAACTTGTAGCAATTCTTGTTGGCCATTGATGTTTATTGAATCCCTGAAGTATCAAGGCCTTTTTTTACCTCTAAAAACACTTAGAAATGCCATTTCTCTTGCAAAGTACATAACTTGTAAACAATTGATTGTTTTGATATATCTAATTACAGGATCTTATACTCAACTAACAAAAAATTGTGTAGAAGAAATTTTTGAACACTAACCTTCTAGATTGCAAAAAAATACTTGACTATAACTTTTGGCAATGAATCTTCTTAGCTTAAAACTTTTTCCCTATAGTTTTTGAATTAAAAAAAATTGCACTATTATTTGTTGAAGAATTGAGTTGCAGACTTGCGATTTTATGTTTTTCTTAAATCACTTGATATTTTTTCTTTTAAAAACTATTTAAAAGAAGTATGTACCATTTCCAACAATTAGATTGTTCTCATAAGCAAAGTAAACCATGTGAAATTTTTTTTTTGATTTTTTATAAAATTGAGGTAAAAAACGAATCCTTTAAGTTATTTTTTGAAGAAGATGCTCAGATTGATTGAGAAAAAAGACTCTCTATCACTTTCTCATCGCTAGTCTAGATAAGATCAATTAGATCTTTCTATGTAGACACAAATATTTTCTATAAGGATCAGATATTTAAAATTTTAATATTAAATTTTCTAGTTTTTTTGTGTTGCTTGATAACCTCTATTTTGAGCTTAAAGTGGCATAATTTTTACTCTTGGGCACTAATTGAAATCAAAATTATATTAGCAAAAAGCTAATGTGATTTTTTATGTTCAACAATCATTTCCAAAAAACATGCCAAATTTTTTGACCCTAGAAACTTGCACAAACCTTGTAGTGTCCCTTGAGGGGATGCTTGGTCCAATCTTTTAGGGGTTAATTAAAAAAGACATAATGGTAATTTAGTATAAAAGAGTCTATGCTTCATTTATGACAATATAGACATGTAGCTTCAAAATTCTTCGGCTTTAATTATAGTGAGTCTCATAAGTATTTATACATCGCAAAAATTGCCATAACTAATTGAGAA
Organism: Antitrichia curtipendula; assembly: GCA_951230915.1. Taxonomy (NCBI): domain Eukaryota; kingdom Viridiplantae; phylum Streptophyta; class Bryopsida; order Hypnales; family Leucodontaceae; genus Antitrichia; species Antitrichia curtipendula. The sequence continues at coordinate 33,674,426 of OX579635.1, forward strand.
ATTAGATTTTTCCATCAAATTTTGGACATGTTGAAATACAAGCAACACACATGTATAAAAAGTTTTTTCTAATTTTTGGAATAATTTTTGATTTTTTGATATATTCATCAAATTTCTTATTGAATTTTTTTTTATAAAATTTTTTTTTCAAGATTTTTTAGTAAGTAGAATGGAAATTTCTTTTAGAATGTGATGGTAAGAATTTTACAAATTTTGAAACTTTATTGAGTGGAAGATTAGTAACTAAAATATGACTCCATATTTTTATGTATCTTATAATTTACACCAACATCTCCAAAAATATCATGAAAAATAATATTTAAATATCTAATATACTTTTCAAATTTTGCACAATTTTATGAAGATTTAATGGGTGAATTATATAAAATCTAAAATCTAAAAATCAATTTTAGTTAGTAATATTTCACTCAATGCAGTTTCTAATAATTTTATAATTTTAATCAAATTCTTGAAAACAAATTATTTGTATCAAAAGTTTTTCACTTATAATTTTGATTAAATTTCAAAAACTAGAAAATATTTTAAAAATTTCAGAAACTTATTTTATGTAAGTGTATTATTTGTACTATAATAAATCCAAGTTTTGTTTAAATTTCTAATTCCTTAATTAGCTATGGCAATTTTTGTAAGTGTACAAAACATTTTGAAAGCTATTATATGTCATGTACTCAAAATGTACCCTATATTACTGGATATGTACTAGTAGAGAAGAAATATTTGAGCATCAAAGAATACTGTGTAAGAGTGTGAGGCCCTAAGATCTATATAAGCACAAAACTAGTGCTCATTTGGGCCTTAACACCACTCCTTAAGCTATAATTCCATAGTGCTTAAATACCTCTTTTCTACTAATGACAAAATTCTACCTAGTGGTTGTCCCAAAAAAACTTCTGGTTATTGACTTCACTATTTCATATATGTTGGCACTCTATTCTATAGTTTGTATGTATTGTATTAGATCTTGAGTAGATGGAGCAAGGTTTCAATTCAGAATGTAACCAACCATGAATGCAAAATTGTTTTAAAATTTGTAGAAACACTATTTTTTAATGAATTGGCATTGGATGAGAAGTCTACTGGTATAAGATAGATTAACATTGTTTAACCCTAGAGCACTTTGATATCCAATTTTTGGACAATTAACAAACTGAAAATCATATTTTCTTCTCATTATTACTTGGATGAAAGTCATTCTTATTTGTGGAGATACTTTGTCAAGTTGTTGTCCTATCTAATGGTTGGATTTGGTGTTATTATGATACATATTTTTCTGAACTTATAACTGTGGAAGTGTGTCAAGTAGTTGACCAAGCCCAAATTGCATTGATTGTAGTTCAAAACTAGATTTGCTAGAACGAGGTCAAAGATTTAAAGAATAAAAAATTTCAAAAATCACCCATATCAAGAGAACCTCATTTCATATCCATTCTTACAAATTTTTACTCAAAAAATGATAATATTTTGCTTGTGATTGAATTTTAAAATTTTTCCTTTCAAAATTTATAGAAAAATATTGGTAATAGCATTGGTGAATCTAACCATACAGATAAAATTTAGAAGTCAACTGAGTCTACATCTTTCATTTGTTCATTAATTCCAAAATAGGCTTCCAAAGAGTATTTTATGATGATTTTTTTCAAATCGTCAATTTTTGAGAAGACTTTGGACATTTAGGGGTTAACTAACATTATTCCATGAACATTGTTATGTTATTGTTCTGTTGAACCTTGTTAAGAAAAATCTTAATAAATATAATCAATGGATGTTTTTGTAATAGTGCCTCGGAATGTTTGTTCATTGTTCAAAATTTGAACATTTTCTCCCAAAAGGTTAATTAATTATTATCAACATGCATATACCAAAATTACAACTAAAGTATGGTGTTTGAATTCATATGATAGAAAATTGATATGATTGTATCCACAAGACCTTTTCACAAGAAGAAATATCCCCTTAGTGCACATAGAACAAATTTCATAAACTTTGAAGTGAAAATCACTTCTTTTTGTTCCTTTCTACACTAGTTTTTAAGACTTTTAATCCTCTTGATTAAAATTTTTTTTGGCACTGTATATTTTGATTTTGTAATTTTTTATAATGAAGAATAATGTTTTTTAATCTATAATATTAATAGACTTGAAAAAATAACAAACAAAATTAATTTTCATTATATCAAAAAAATTGTTAAATATAACAACATAGAAGGAAAAACTAAATTGATAAATGTTCAAAGATGGAATTGAAATACACCATTTATTAGTATATGAGATTGTTTACAATATGGTGTTTTTTAGTTCCATTGGAGGTCTGTTTGAGGCCCGTCCTTAGTAATGGGAACAAGCCATTGTTGGCCAAAATAAATAGAAATTAGAAATTAAAAAATTAAAAAAATATTATTTGATGTGGTAGTAGTTCTGCCACATCAAATTGTTGATTTGGGGCTGATTTGGCTCAATTCCCATGTTTCTAACAGTATGGGAACTTGCAGTCCTTTATAACCCCAAAATCTCATCTAATGCAAGAAAGCCCAATGATGTGGAGGGCATTTTTTTTCTTTTATACTGAACCAAAAGTCTTCAAATTTTGAGCCCCGAGAATTATAGATAGATCCACTTCAAAGAGGTGAGTTTGACTGAAATTCCGAGTGTCCTTGCTGAAAAACACTCTTTCTAAATCCTTTTTAAAATTAAAAAAAACTCATTTCATACCATTTTGACAAATTAAACTAGTTCAAAGGTCATGACCTCCAAAAGAGAGCTTCTCAATGGCAAACGAGGGATTTGGAGAGGAAGACTTCTCATTTTGGGGGCCCCTTCAATTTTTGGTGTAAACGGGGCCCCAGTTCCACCCAAAATGAATGGAGCAGATAAGCAAGATCCAAGGGAGTCCAGCCAGACACATCTCATACTCAAAACTGAACTCGAATCCCGGAACGAACGAGAAACGAGCCAGGACGGACGCCAACAATCCCGACGAAAAAACTCGGCAACAACGAAAACCTCCCCAAGGGAACAACGAACCCCCCCCCCCATTGGGAACACAACGAGAAACGGCCACAGGGAACCATCGTCGTCTCCGTTTGGAAGAGCGACCAAGTCTGCTCCGTCGCCATAGCCATAGCCCAGCGATGGCGGGGAGGAGCATCCAATCTTAATCCCTCCGTTGCATCGTTCGGAGAATCGTAAGCTGTGGCCATTGCGACCTTGACAGGGCGCGATCCGTGCCAAAAATTTCATCTGTCGTAGTGCCAGGTTGCGCTTCCTAGGGTTTGCTTTTCGAACGGGAGGAGCTTAGGTCGTTTTGGTTTCTTTCCGAGACGAGGAGTTTTTGTTGTTGTTAGTGTTTTTGTTGCGGTGTTTCGACGTGTGGAGAGAGGTAGCGGCGGGCTGGGCACAACACGATGGACTTGGATCAGTGGCTGGAGAAAGTGAAGGGCGGCAACTACCTTTTGGAAGACGAGCTCAAGCAACTTTGTGAATATGTAAGTGCGGGCGGGGGCGGTTTTGATGATCTTGAGTTGATCCTGGGCTTTGGTAGTTGCGGATCTTGTAAGGGGAAGCGATGCGCACGTGCGCACGTGTCGGCGAAGTTTTTGGTGGTGGAGGGAGAGTGGGAGGGAGGGAGGGAGGGACTGGGCGGTCATTCATTCGGGCGTTAGGGTTTGATGGAGGGAACGGTAGGGGGTTCGTTTAACGGACGCATTCGAATTGTGCGCGTTTGGATTTTTCGCGCAGGCGTTTGGTTGTGGCGTGTGCGTGCTGCCATTGGGAGTTGTGGACCCTAGAATATGGCGGATATTGGGGGATGAATTTGTCGGTGGGTTGTGTTGGAAGGATTGCATGGCATCTAGTGTAAATCAGAGGAATTGTTTTTTGAACGGGAAAACTTGATCATTACGGGCTGCCTTTGCTGGAAAAAATTGGACTTGATGATGTGTGTGTGTCTAGTGCTGATTTTGTTTTTGGACATTTGACGCTGTACGAAGTTTAGGCCTGAAAACGATCCGACAGTCTGTCATACCTGTAGTTCGATTTTCAACCTATTCTGTTCTTTTCGTGGTGGGAACCCAAGGTGAGTGGAGTGTACTAAATTGAATCTTGATCTCTCCACACGCGTCTTTTCTTTTCTGTGAGAGCCACGCATGCGCACGGTTTGAAGAATGGTTGTAGATTTCGGCGTTCAAACTGTATGAAGTGGCCGTTGACGTATTTGATTTTTTTCTCTCACTTTCAGGTCTTTGTCCCCTTCGGCACTGACTGTTTGTGCTGTAAAAGTGCCAACAATTCTCTCTGTTTGTGGTCCGGACTGTCCGCTCTTTGGCGTCGGGGTTCGTAGTGCTTATCAGATCTGCTTTTTGGCACAGGTGAAAGAAATATTGGTGGAGGAGTCCAACGTTCAGCCTGTAAATAGTCCTGTGACTGTTTGTGGCGATATTCATGGCCAATTTCACGACTTGATGAAGCTTTTCCAGACTGGAGGGCACGTTCCCAGTACAAATTACATCTTCATGGTGCGTACATTGGGGGAATTTATTTTTCCCGAGGGTCTTTGTTCTCTAAAATCGCATGTTGTTTACTATAGCTTAATTTTTTACTCCATGTAAGCTCTTTCTTTTCGGATAAACGTTTACTTCTTGAAATATATGGTTCCTAAGGACCTTTGACTCAACTGAAGACATGTGAACTTTATGTGTCTGGTTAAGTTGGTCCGGAATATTGCCATTTTTAGGATTTTTACTGCATCGTATGGACGATCCTAGATTTAATTTCCTCACCAAAATGAGTCTGTTTGTGGAGATGAGCAGGGTGACTTTGTGGATCGTGGTTACAACAGTTTGGAAGTATTCACAATACTTTTGCTTCTGAAAGCAAGGTACAGCAGCTTTGTTAGTTTACCTTGTGGACATGACTTTGAATTCTGCATTTATACGGATGCTTGAGATAAGCACGGTTACTTATTCGTGATTTTGAACCTGTCCATCTCTTGTGATCTGTTCCAACGTTTTCCAGCTTGTTAATGCAATGCTGTCATTCTAGGACGTGTGATAACTAGTTAGAAAGTTTGGGCTTGAATAGCACATGACTTTTTCTTACTTGTTTCTTCAGATACCCTGCACACATGACATTATTGAGGGGTAACCATGAAAGTAGGCAAATCACTCAGGTATCGACTGATTCTTTGCGCAATTGTTCTGAGAACAGCATTGATTTGCCCTTGTATGGTGTTGCATTGGCTAAGTTTCTGGAGAACGTTTATGATATCGGTAGATGCCTGTCTTCAGCACAAAGCATGTCAATAGAGTGTCCGAATTTTTGCAATTCTATTGAAGATCAACTATTTTGCACGGGCTTTAGTTTTTGTAGTATTCTTGACTTAGTTGATATATGTCTTCCCGACAGGTCTATGGATTCTATGACGAATGCCAGCGGAAGTATGGGAATGCAAATGCTTGGCGGTATTGTACGGATGTGTTCGACTACCTTACACTCTCGGCTATCATAGATGGAAAGGTGAGGTTTAAATCTACATATTTCAGTGCTGTAATAACATCAACATTATGATTATTGTGAGCAAAGCATAGAAGTAGACGGAAGATTTATGAATATATTTATGCAGTACCAGGGACACCTCTTCTCTGGCATTTAAAATTCTGTAGTATAGACGGGATTGTGGTTTTACTCTGCCAATTCAAGATTTTTGTTGGGCTCATTGCTCTACTCCCGATCATATGATGTGCAGGTGTTATGTGTGCATGGGGGGTTGTCTCCAGACATTCGGACAATAGATCAGGCAAGATGCATCTTCATCATGTTCGATCAACTTAAATGATTGCATTTATCATTTCACGCAAGAGCTTTGTTTTTCATTAGATATGTCGTTAAAGCAGACAAGAAGCTCTGACCGTTGGTAAACTGGTCAAGTATTATCTCTCTCTTATGATCAGAAGAGGGTTCTGTACTCTAAGTGGGATATTGCACGTGAGATGCACGGCATTATAATATTGTGCTTAATCTTGCAACAGTCTAGACTTGATTGACTGATTTTTGTTGCGACTCCATTCCCAGTCCTTTTCACACGTTTTCCTGTATCATATTGACATTGGAAGTAAATGTGAAGTGGGAAGGTCACACGATTGTTGTGTTATTTTGTTGTACAGATTAGGGTGATAGAAAGGCAGTGTGAAATTCCCCATGTGGGACCATTCTGTGACTTGATGTGGAGTGATCCTGAAGACTTGGTCCACCACGAGGCTTGGTCTGTTAGTCCACGAGGTGCTGGGTGGCTCTTTGGTGCGCGCGTTACCACTGAGGCAGGCTTTCTGAATCTCAACCCTCTTTCTCCCTGTTTCCATGGACTTAATATTTAGTGCGAATCCCTCGTCTTGGATTTCACCTTCCAGGTTTAACCGCACCACCGTCCATTGGTGACTTGAGTTTGTGGTTGTTGTTGCAGTTCAATCAGATAAATGGGTTGGAGCTTGTGTGCCGTGCTCATCAACTGGTACAAGAGGGGCTGAAGTATATGTTTCCTGATAAGGGACTTGTCACGGTATGTCCTCGTTTCCGATGACCTGATAGCTTTGTGATTTAATTTGTGTTGCTGGTCTGAATTATTTGAGTTAAGCCTTTCCCGTAAGAGTAGAAACCTGTCGTGTAGATAATTATTGGTATGAAATATCTGATTGAAATATTGTGAACGGCTGGTCTGTTCCAGGTGTGGTCTGCACCCAATTACTGCTACAGATGTGGAAATGTTGCATCGATCTTAAGCTTCAATGAAAATATGGTAAGGTTTTGTGTTTTGTACTTTGTTTACTTTGAAAAAAAATTCGTTTCGTGTTGTTTTTCTGGTTGTTGATGTTTATGACTTTATTGTTTAATACTAAGCAAAACCTTTAATCATCACGAAGATATAATCTTTGATATATGTTGGAACATTTTATTGTTGTTTTACAGGAGAGGGATGTGAAATTTTTCACTGAGACTGAGGAGAATCAGGCAATGATGGCACCGCGAGCAGGAGTGTCGTACTTCTTGTAGAGATGTTCCTTGGATACACCAAATGACTGTCTTATACCATCATATGGTGCCCCCAGTAAGAGCGTACAGTTTGCCATCAGTCTTTTCATTTTGCTTGAGGCGGCACCAGGATTGTGGTGCTCTGTGGCAATGCCTGCCTGCCTGTCTGCAACTTGGTTCAAGCCATAATGATTGTCCAGCACTATGGCTTCTTAGTTAGTACCGAGGAAGTATGTTGAGCAGGTCTTTACTCACAGTATTGCTGTGAGATGTTACGTCTGTCATTTGGAAATAGGCTGCTCTTATTCTGGGATTTGTTAGCTCTCCATGTACCCATTCCTTAGATGTAGATTGGGGCAGACTTGGTTGTGGACAGGGAGTATCATTCGTTTCTTATTTATTATGGCCATGACTTTTGTACATGAATTATGTTCAGGAGTTGGTAATTGAAGTCTGTCCACCATTCTAAGTTAGATGCCGCCTTAGAGGTAGAAAGTAGTCCATGGCCGCGAATATAAAGTTAAGGGTCACGGACATTTTCATGTTGGGTGTATGTACTCACACTTTCAAGGTTGACACCCATTGAACCATTCATAGCTTGAGCTGGCCTCAGTAATGTTATGTTTTTCTTTGTCTTACATCAATTTATTTTGTGCTTCAATGAATTCTGTGTAATTTTCAGGAATTGTATTGTTGTCTTATACTTGTTGTCAGTTCCCATGTGGAACAGCTGGCCACATGAGGTCTACGTGGTCCGAGAGTCTGGAGAGGCGGTGACTTGAATACCTGGTCAACATGCCGGGTTTCATTCAAAGACGTCTCTGTTGATGGTTACCTTCACACTTTATCTCCCTTGCTGAACTTGATTTTGAGCATCTTACAACACATAACTTGCAGGTACCTTATTTCGCTCCCAGCCTCAATTCTCACCCATGAAAATTGCACCAGATTCGTTCCTTTATCCCTTTAATGCCTTAATCTCTTTTTCTTTTTTGCACTTCTTTGCTTATTGTTGTTTGAAAACATTATTTCTGTCGATTTCATCAATTTGGTCTTAACCCCCACCGCCCAAGGGGACCAACGGTGTCGTCAGATAGTTTCAAGTCCGATAACTTTTGCATCTCATGCCTGAATTCAATAACACTTGTTGGAAAATTTGCATTCTCTCTTCTAATTTGTCTGCTAAAAGTTCCAAATCAATCCAAGATGTATTGATTCTTTGTAAGCCAATTGAAGTTCATAGGTTCAATTTGAGTTCACCAAATTACATTTGATGGTTGCAATTTAAGAGGCTTGTATCTCCTTCATCCAATGATTGTTTTCGATAAAATTTGTTGGGTTATGTTCCCCTTACATACAATCTAGTTATTGTGGTCAAATTTTCATGCCAATCCAAGTTATTTTGAATGTTTTTGGAGCAATTCAAAGTTCAAAATCCCGACTTTTTTGGATTATTGTAAGCTCAAGTCAATTTTGGCACCTTGGTGCCGAGTCAATTTAATTTTAATTTTGGAATTTGGATAGTCTTGGCAACATGCTTTTCTTTTTTAGGCTTTTGGCATTTTGCTCTTCTTACCTTTTCAACACTCCCAATTTTGGATTGATTTTTTCTATATGTGTTCCTTTTTCTAAATTTTCTTAAGAATAATTTTTGTACATTCAGAATTAGCAACAATGAAATTTTTTCAGATTTTCAAAAATAGTTTTATAAATTTTTAAAATTTTAGACACAATCCAAATTTTTCGTGATTTCCAAACTTTGGCAGCTTGTTTCTTCTTCATACAATGTCCATTTTCAGTAAACATTTTTGCAACAGTTGTGCATTCTAGTCTAGTTTGTATGGCTAAAATTTCATATCAATCCAAGAAGTTATGAGTGATTGAGAAACATTTTAGTAGTAGGAGGTTCAACCTCAAATGTTTGTTTTGCAACTTTTCTTGCTGTTTTTTGACATTTCAAAGCCATTTTGCAGACACAATGAGTCAATTGAATGATATTTTTTTTACCCATGTATTTGTATGCTAGTTTCAAATCACTTAGAGTTCAATCTTTTTCATTTGAATAGGTTTAGAAATCAAATTTCACCTCTAAATGTGTTTTAAAAAAAATTTCAGCATCTTTTTTCTACACTAAAAATTATAATCTTGCAATCTATATGGCCAAAAGACTCCAAATTTGATTTACATCATCTACAACATATACCCTACAAGATTGTACAGTTAAGTTTTCTAAACCTGAGTGACATTTTGAACTATAACACTTCAAAAGCAATGATGTTTTTAAATCCAAAAAGGCCCTTTTTCTTTGAGGGATTAAAGAAAGATAATCTTTTTAAAGATTGAAGAATTGCTTTGAATGATTGAGAAAGTATTGGGGCAAAACATTAATTTCAAGCATTGTTTGCAACATTTAGCCCTTATCTTATGAATGATACTACGGTTGTTTTTGGTTGATGAATGACAAATAATCCTTCTATGTGGGACAAAAGTGCAACCATTCATCTTCCAAATTTTGTGTGAAAAGGGAGATCTTCTAGAATAGTTTGACTTCCAATGAGTACTTTTGGACTTTTTTAAACAAATGATTCACAAGATACCACAATGGATGATTTTCACGGTCACCAATCTATTTTTTTAAAAGTTAAAGGATGTAGCATCCATGACCAACATAGTCACTGAAAAGCTTGGGTTATTGGACCAATAGATGCATTTTTTATTTCTATATTAACACTGAAGTCATCCATCGGCCACTTTTTGGCCTCAATGTCCTTTATGGCTTAAATATGGATGTTGCAAAAATTAAATAGGGTTAACATCTAAAGGGTTGAGTACATCTGGCATAGAAGGATACAAAATTGTATTTGAATCAGGAAAGAAGTTCAAAAAATGGTTTGGATTTATTTGTGAACTTAGAAAGTGTGGATATTACAATTATCAAGATGTTTTGTGATAGTAGGAAGCATTATCTAAAAAATGTTGTGTACTAATAACAAGAAAAATGGTGCAACTTCTTGTACACAATGACTTTAAGAGAGTATTATCAATGGAGGGAAACTCCAAATCCAACGCTAATTTTTCTAATGCATTAACCCCTAAAGGACAAAACACTGTTTTTTGACAACACAGCAATTTGGGCAGCTCACTACAATCGGAATTTTTATTTTTCTTCTTCAAAATTTTCACACAAGATGTACCCAAGGAGTAGCTTTAAGGCCCAACAATTTTCATAACTTTTCAGTACGTGGTTAAAAAGTTATTGCCTGATATGTCATTTTCATTGGTCGGCAGGTAACTCGGGTAGCTGAAAAAACTTCTTTAAAAATCACCTTTTTTTAGAATAAAAATTTTAAAATTGGTTCTTTAGATTTATATATACGTAGGAAGCTTTGAATCATTCCATTTTGATTAATGAGATGAAAGGTATGAGTAGTTTTAGTTTGAGGGTAGTTATGGAATCTCTACTCTCAAATAAACTTTGAAGTCTTTTATTTAATTTAAATTTTAATATTTTTGAAAACAAATAAAAATATTGGTATATATTGTTTATTACAACATTATAACCGTTGGGATTGGCATTTTTCAATTCTATAATTTAATTCTTAACAATTTAGTGTTTTGAAGCATGTAGAAAACTTGCCTTGAAAAATGAATCGAAAGAGTAACTACCATTTTTGACATTATTTCATACAAATGTGACCTTGTGAAGTGCAGCTACCCGAATTTTTGTAGGAACAAAAAAAGGATTTTTTGTCAATTCAAATGCTATTACGATAGAACCACCCATTACCAACCGGCCATCAGTACCCAACTTGGAGGGTGCAGCTATTTCCAACCAAAGCTAGTACATATTCCAATTATAGTTTGGAATGTGATTTTTTCTCTTTTGCAATGTTGGTACTATAAAGTCATAACACATGTCTTGATTTAGTGAGCAAGAAAGTAGGGCGCAGTGAGTGGGAAAGTAGTTATGGAATGGTCGAAATTGGAAGACTCTATATCTTGGGTATGGATTGAGGCCAACTTTTGGCTTCCAAAATTCACAGTAAATTCAGTTTAAGGAAAAAAATCATGAAAACTTGGCAATGTCCATCATTTCTATCTTCTTACAGGGTTGTAAATTCACATTGCCTTCTACTGCTCCACAACATATGCGGAATTGCTTAAGTGGTCGACTATAGGTGGTTCTATCATATCTTGCAACCCACACAGTGGAAATTTCCAAAAAAATTCCACAACTTTTCAAACTAGTTTACCACAAGATCCTATGGTTACCTTTTTTCAATTTTTTTTTTTTCTAAAATTTGGTGCTTGTATTAGAAATAGCAATTAGAGCGTTTTGGTGAAAACATAGTCTCTAAAATGCAAGTCAAGTGCTATTACAATTTGTCCCTTCCATTTTTGTAGAATTGTTAAATAATAGTTATGATGCATGGAGTTAGAAAATAGAATAAATTTGTTTTATATTGATATATAAAGAGGGTTGTACAAATATGTGTGAAGTAATCACTTGTCTCAATTACAACCTTCATAACGTGTAAAGTACTAGATAGTCCACAAGTGTAACATTCATTTCCTTGAGTGACATTCATTATCCCAAAGAGTACAAAGAACGACCTTTGGACATGGATATAGTTAGATTAGATTAACCCCTAAAGTCCCGAGGGTGTTTTCTGCCTAAAACCACTCAAAACTACCACTTCTGCTGTATTCACTTAAGGAAACCAATATTTTTGTTTTTTTGAGAATTTAACAGTAGGATCTTGTACTTAACTTGTCTAAGATCATGTAGTAAAATTTTTATCAAATTTCACCGTACGGATTGGAAGATATTAGCATTCAAAGTTGAACAAAAAGTGTTTTTTTCAAGAAGTTGCTTATATTGCTTGGAAAACTAAGATTGTCCATAACTTTCTCATCCCTAGTCCAAATAGAATAAATCAAAGCTTCACGTATAGATAAAAACATAATATTTTAGGAAAAAAATCCAAAAAAAATTATTTTGATTTTTGTGATTTTTTTGGGGCTGCCCGCCAATCTCCATTTCTTGCTCATTGTGCCATTATCTTTTCATTTGGCATCCGACTGAAACAAAAATTATATATCTACAAAGCTCTTGCAAAGCTACACAACCTCAAAAAATCTCAAAAAAATTCACTTCAAATTGAGACAATAGGAACCTACCCGGACCCATTGTCCCTCGAGGGGACAAGCGGGGCTTAGGGGTTAAGCAATTGTATTGGTGTATATTGTAATTAGTCCAAAATATCTATTGGAACAATTTATATAGTATTATAGTTTTCCTAAAATACCATATACATGGCTACATATTGGGCTATAAAATACATATAAATCCTCTCTTTTTCTTCAAAAAATGACCAATTTGCATCACTGCCTTCCATTGATATTCACATTTTATACAATATCCCAATATATACATTCATTTTACTAGTAGTTTTGATGTTTTAAGGCTTTCTAAGGACTCCATTGATCCTCCAAAACCTTCATAGGTTAAGGTTGTAAACATTGATGAATTGACCTATTATGTTTTTCAATTTAATTTGTGTTTAGTCATTTTACATGGTTGGTTTGAACAATCATAAATTCGTTGACTGCACGTTTTTATAGTATTCATAATGAATTTTTTAAGGTATTTTTAGTAAATAACTTCATAATAAATGTCTTAGATTTCTAACTTCTTATATAAACATAATGTTTAGATTTATTGTGTCATTATGTGATTTTCTTTTCTTAAGTATATTTTTCTATAACCTCTATAATATTTTCATTTAGTAATCTTCAAAGGACATTCCATGTTATCATTAGGTCAATCTTCATTAGTCATCTATGTTTACATACTCCTTTTAAAAATTTGATAGTTGTTTCATATAGTGATATATATCTAAAATTTAACTTATTTTTTTATAATTATAAAAAATTAAATTAAATTTGTATGATTTTTCAAATGATATATTTATAAAATCATAGTATTTATGAAATGCTTTAAATAATATAAAATCTTTAGAAAATTTAGAGATGATAATGATAAACATCATAGTGTAAATGGTAAACACTAAGAAAAGATTGATAGAAAAGTTCAAAAATGGTATATTTTAGCTTCAAAATACTACCTTCAAAAATCACAAACTACAAAAGAATTATAATTTTAACAAATTTGTAAAATAATAAGAAGATATAAAGTAGATTTTTTGGAATTACATCTTTCTAGTCAAGCTCCAAGACATTTAAAATCAAGAACCATATAAAATTTAAGTTTGATCCTAAAACTATGCCCTACGAGTAGGTTTGTCTTTTAACCCCTGAAGGACCATTGTCCCTTCGAGGGACAAAATGGATTTTGGGCAGGTTCCTGTGACCTCAATTTTTAATGAAACTTTCTCATAAGATAGACAAACTTCTTGGCTTTGTAGGAATATAATTTTTATTTCAATCAATGACCGGGAGCAAAAGTTATGCCATCTGAAACATAATTTTCACTTCACTGGGCAGAAAAAAAAATCCAGAAAAACATGAAATGAAATGAAATTTTTTTTTCTTGTAGCTCATATTTTTTCCTACATGTGAAGCTTTGATTCATTCCATTTGGATTAGTGATGTGAAAGTTATGAACAATCTTGTTATTTGGGCAATCTAGGCATCTTTTTGAAAAAATAACTTGTAGGATTCATTTTTGAATGAAATTTTTGAAATTTTTGAAATTTTTTTTTGACAAGGTCAAGTTTGATTGCTAGAACAATCTCACCATTGGTATTATTGTATTTCAATCCCATCTTAGAGCTATTAATGATTTAGTTTTTCTTTCAATCTTGGACCTACTTCTACTTGAGAATTTTTCAAAGAATGAAAAACAAGCATTTTTCTCTTGAAATTTTTTTCCTAGACTTTCAACTCAATTCTTCATTATAATTTTTTTAAATTCAAAGTCCATAGTGCAAAAAAATTCTACAAAGGGTGGTCAAAGTCATCTAAAATTGATTGCTAGTGTTTAAAATTTTATTTTTTTTCAACTTTGAATGCTAATATCTTCCAATTTGTATTGCTAAACTCTGTGAAAATTTTACCACATGATCTTAGATAAGTAAAGTATAAGATCCTATGATTAGATTCTAATTTATATTTTTACTACAATGGGAACAATGGAGTGTTATATTAGAGCAACGTAAAATTCAAAATTTCAAATTATTGATAGACTTAAAATGTAGAAATTAAAATATTAAAAACTAAAAAAAATTTAAATTTATAGATTTATTTATTTAGATCTACAACATTTTTAAATTTTCATAATTTTAAGTTGATTACAAATGTTAGCAATTAGAGCAACAGATTTCTAACTAATGTAGCAACAATAACAATTCTAAAATCTATATAAGACATGCTATTTTTTGTAACCTTATCAAGTTTGAGATGAATCTTAGTAGCTTAACTAAATACAAAATATTTGATAGTGAAATTTATTTTATTTTTAAATTAAAAATATATCATATTTGTCAAATTAAAACATGAGAAGATAATAGAATTTTATATTTATAAATGTATTTATGTATAAATATAAAAATTAAAATCTTAAAAAATCAAAATTAACAAATCAAAGATTTCTAAATATTCAATGTATTTTTTATTTTTCATTTTTCATTTTATTTATCTTATGGAATTTATTATTTCTCAAATTTGAAGATTTTATAATTTCTAAAAAATTGGATGCCATTGATAGAATGGTAGTATAAAGGACATTGAAGATTTAGTATTGAAAATACAATAATCTTTCTATTTTCATCTAAAACATATAGAAATTAATTGTTTTGTAGCCTTTAGATTTAGCCTAACTTTTCATTCTTCTTTGCATAACTCAAACTGTCAAACACAACTATTTTTTTCTCTTTGTCTATAAATTGGTAACTTTTGTTGTGTTTTATAGTTGGGCCAATAAAAATAGTGAAAAATATTTGAAAATTATTGAAGTGTGGTTCTCAATTGGCAACTGAAGTGCAGTGCTTTGAAGTATTTAAAAATATATCAAGTGGCAATTCCTTGTGATTCATCCAACAATTACAAAAAAAATGAAGATTTGAGGCCAAAACACTTAGTGATTCATAGAAATGCATATAAATACTTGCATGGGCACAAATTATATTCTTGAATTTTTAACAGAAATAAAAACATAGAAATTGAATTTGCAAATTATAAACAATTCAAAAATCAAATTGCAGCAATTGACAAAAAAATAAAAATAAAATAATTTGGTTATTGAATTTTTAAGGATTAATAATCTACGCATTTTGGTGCCTACCTTGGTCATGGTGCCATGTCCTTTAAGGGTGAATGCAACTAAAAAATTCTTATACTACTTAAGAAGCACCTTTATAACATCCTAGACCTAATTCAATATGTATTTTATACAATGTAGCAAAACTGATTTTGTAAGGAAATCACTATGCCTACTAGGAGTTGTCTTAAGCGTCCAAAAGAAAATAATGTAAATCAATATTGTCTCACCAAAAGCATTAGCAGGAAGCAAGCACATTTATACAACCAAAACTTCAATCTGAATGAGGCAAATTCAAGCTCCAATTCAATACAACACAAGCCAAGCAAGGACATGACAAAAGAAGAAATGCAAACCAAGTAGAATAGGAAGTCTACGACATCGGACATTAAAATGCACCACAAAGAATCAACAAACCCTACTTGTCCAAAAGTAATGTACAAAAGAGAATATTTAAAATGTATTTTTTCACCATTGTTGAATAGAGAGGAGGACTCTTTAGAAATACACAGAGCATCTGGCTACAACTGAGAATAATTTGTTTAGGAATTGAGTCAAGTTTTCTAGTCTTTCGATCTTCAAACTACTTCCCGTTGGCCTATTCTGTAATGGCTATAAGTGGGTTCAAAGTTCAAGATAGGTGATAAGAAACCACAGGCTTTGGACGGGTAGAACGGGAAGGTTAGACTACAAGCTAAGCTGTCTGAAAGACTGGCTTCTAGACTTCAAATCTACGATAACCAACAATCGTGCATCACCAATGGGAACATCATAAAAGAATGACTATGTGAATGATCAATTCCATTTCAACGCCAGAATCACAAAATGGAGCTATTATTGAATATCCACATAACCCACAACAATGTTTACAATGCAGAAATGAAAACAAGAAGCCTCCAAAATCGGCTAGAAATAACAATAGAAAGACAATGAGCCTCCAACACTGACTAGGAATAACAAGCCACAACCCACAAGTCTTCATTCTTCTTGTCTTTAAATCTTTAAATCTTCAAAAGAAAAACAAATCTACACCCATCCTATCTACATTCTTATCGAAATAAGAAAGCAACAGACTTTCTTTTGCTTCACTACCTATGACTTTTGCAATTTTTTTATCAAACTAAGAATTCAATAGCTTTTCAGAAAGCTAACAAACTCTTCTATCTTCACTAAAATTTTTACTTGCAAGTGATTTTAAAAAAAAAATCTATAACCTTAAAAAGATTTAGGTTTCAAACAACAAAGGTAGCAAACCCTTTACTACTTAAAAAACCACATCTTTCTTCAAATAGCTCCAATTGCTTTAAGTGATGAGTTTTTAGAAAGCTAAAAAGGTTTCCTGTAACTCTACAAAATTTCAAAAAGATAAGCAATACAAACTTTGGTAGCCACTCAAATCTTTGCTCCTCTTTGTCGGGTGACAACAGACTCTTTTCCACTCACACACTTGTAACTTCTTGTTCCCAACTCCAAATCATACAAAAAATATCTTTTTGAAACAAAAATGACAAGTAAAACAAATCCTCAAATTTTCATTTCAAAATAGCTTATACATCAAAAGTTATGACTGCTTAAATCCTCGGCCTTTCAAAATCCAATATACACAGTCCATACACATACTACTCACAAACCCTGACTAGAAGGGAGGAAGAAGATGCCTACACAAGCATCTAGACCCTTAAGGTAGGTGAAATCAGCCCATGCACACATCAGTGGTAGTCACAGCTTGTTCACCGTGATGGTGAACAATGAACATTGAAGTGGTGGCGGCGTAGGGTTGGCTTGCTTTTGATAGAATATTCATAGCGGAACATTGATTGTTCACTCCCAACATCCACCTCCGGAGGTGGATGTTTGGAGTGAACAATCAATGTTCCGCTAAGATTATTCCTTTGTTCTCTTAACTTTCAATTACATCTGTCCATCTCGCCATTATCCATCCTCCATTGTTCATTCTCAACATTTGAACAAAAAGGATGGTCACGGCTTGTTCAATATTCGTCACTTCTCATTGGCCCCTCAAAGCACTTTCCATTGTTCATTGTTCACCATCACGGTGAACAAGCTGTGACTACCACTATCACATAGGCCTCCAAAAACCTATTGATCCAAGAAAATACTCAAAAATAAGTTCCTATCATCATTCAAGGCCAATAAATCTCTAGGTCCAAACTAGGAAATAAACTGTCTTTATTTCCGTAACTTTCAATTCTTAACATACAAATAAAATACAAAAAAATTAAATTAGCTATAAAACTTCAACCAAAATCAAATGGAGGTAAAAACTGAAGTAAAAGAAGAACACTATTCCATCTGCAAAAACTTGAGGATGCGCCTGACAGTGTTTGCGACATCATCTACACGTTCGATCTTTGTTAAAAAATTCATTGGCCCTTTAAACCAATGTTTGTAGCCAGGGCTTTCTTTTATTAGTCTTACCATACAATAATATTGGTCGTTGTTCAAGCCTTCATAATTCCCTTCAAATGCCACTTCTTAGGTGTCCGATTCAACACATCCAATTTGGAATAGAATCACCAAAGCACAAGCGTCACTTTGGAGATTATCATGTCAATGTTGTTTCACACAAGGTTTCTTCAGTGAACAAGAAGGTCCGACCTCATCTTACAAATAGATTGGCATTAGTACAAAAATTGCCGACTGAGATGATTGAACTTGTAACTATGACAAAGAAAACTTCAGTTCAGCCTTTAGTTGAAACTCTGGATCTTGCGATTCCATAAAAATCCTCCAATTTGACATTCTAAACTCGAACTCCAAATCCGTACACAGATTCTAAATAAACTTAAAAAAATATTCCAAACTGGTAAAACATATCTAGGGCTTTCATCTTTTCAACAAATCCATTAGCAACAAGTGTCACCTTGAAGCCACTGGAAACGTCACCAATAAGTTTTGACCTTCAAATTATAGAATCTCTTTAAAATATAAATTAGCACATCTTATATAGTATACATATCTATTTTATAACATTGTAGTCTAACCAAGAGCTCTGGGAGCATCACCAACAGTTTCTACTGGCACAAGAGCCTCTTCCCGTGTTTGATTTACTCCGACAAGGTTGGGAAGTCAACAAACAAGGAATCACATGAACAATAACCTTTTGCATTGAGCTGCAATACACCAATGCAATACTTGAGGGGTGCATTTAGTTCTACTACAACAAACCACGTGCGAACACGCGGTTTCTAATAAACTATGATTTCAACCTACAATTTTGAGCGTTGTTTAATAATGACTATAGGTTTCTATTGCCAAAATTTTCAACTCAAATAAAATATGAAATGATTTCTAGAAGAGGTTGAAAATGAACTAAAATGACATGTTTTTCAACTCAAATAATTATAGAGAACACATTTAGTTGATCATTGAATCAATATTCAACTCAAAATGAGCTTTCAATAGAGAGTTATTTTTAGAAATTTTTTGTTCATTTTTTAGACAAATTTTTCTTATATAATATAGGGCTGTATCTTTTTATTTCAAAAATTTGTAACTAATTATTATCAACAAATAAAAATATCAATAATTCAATATATAAACTTTCAAAATAGGAAAATCTATTCATGTTTTATTTATTTATTTTTATTTAAAATTCAAAAAGTATATAAAGGTCCAAAGTTTTGTTCGCATGTGGTTTCTAATGGATACTCTAAGTGAATTCTCCATGATGCAACAACAGGATCTGTTAGGCCAACCACAATAGATGAAAATCAATCATGATTACTAAATAGAGTTTGGATGTCAGTGCATCACTTATTTATGGTTGAACTATGTTTTTATTAGAAATAGTAGATCAACTATGTCAACTTGATAAAAAATAACAAAGACACCTACTCCACCGCTTCCATGTACAAGCTACCACAAATCTAAAAATAGTGAAATCCATGCTTTGACTATAATATTGTTCATAAAAATTTGAACGCAATCATATTGATAAATACTTGATACTTACTACCTCTGTTTTTTTGCTCTTGCTAACAAATTTCAAAAAGAGTTTGGGAACTTTGTCTGAGAGTTGAAGTCGGGCACAATGAATAGATGAAGTAGGTTGGGAAGACGCATGAACCGTAAATCATAGCATCAATGACAGATTGAAGAAGGGGAGAGAGGAGGGAGAAATACATAAAGCAAATGTGTTGACTTAGACGGTGGTGGGAGAGAGAACAATGACAAAGAGTGTGCAGTTACAAAAGTAGCACTTTTACTAAAAAGACACGTGTTTTGAATAAATTTTTACTAAAAGTCTCCTAAAAAGGTCATTACTTAAAATCTTATCTCTAGGACTATACTTAAAACACCCCTTTCTCTTGTAGTGTGTGGAGGACCATTGTTTTTGCGAGTTTTTCCAGTGCGTCCAACTAGTAGGCGGATTTCGGTTTTGTGTGTATTTTTTATTTTGTTTGTGTTTCCAAATTGGTGCTTAGACTGTGAGAGCCTGTAGTATCACAAGGGTGATCCAAGTGAGTGAAAGTTTAGGTTGTGTCCAATTTGGATGGAGTGAGTCTTAACCAAGTTCATTGTTGTATAAAGGTGCACCAAATCGGAGTGTGCTGGGATACAAGAAGAATGGAAATTGGTGAAGGAAATGTTTAGAACCAAGTTGGAATTTGTGAGTAGTTGTATGTGGGAAGATGATGAGTAAGATCAAATTGGATGTTAATGTGGAGTGATCTCTATTTCTGTGTGTTATGAGATGGAAATGGTTATGTCCTAGTTGAAAAATGAACTGAAAGTGTGTTTAGAAATGAAGTGAGTGTGAAGCCAAATTGAAAGAAGAAGTAAATGTGAATTGGAAGTTAGAAGTTGAAGAGCCTAAGTGGTATATATGAGTGAAGATGAATTAGATTCCTAATTGGATTGTATTAGCGGAACAAATGTAAATGTGTAACGGTGAATTTATTTGCCAATTCGATTAATAGGATATAATTTCAAACCGAGTTTGTTGTTGTTTGTGTATATGTTTTGAAGATTTGAATTGTGTTTGATTGGAATGAGATTGCATTCTAAGTTGTATGTTCAATTTATTAAATTGAATGGAGATGTATCGAGTGAACATGTGAGCCTATGAAATTTGGAGCCTATGAAATTTGTTGTGTATTTGTGTGGTTACTCAATTCGGATCCAAGTTGGTTATTGTGGAGTTGAGGAAAATTTTGTGAGGAAGTCTGTCTATGTATGCATGCATTGAAGATGTCAAATTATCAAATGGAAAAAATTTCTTTAAGCTGTGAGTTAATTTATTCAATCTACCTTACATGAGTGATATGTCTGAATGTGAGTGTTATGGAGACTGAGAAGAAAAATTCCAATTTGGTGGAAATTTTGTCATAAGCAAAATTATATTAAGCTAGACTGTGAAATTAAAAGGAAGACTTTTGAGTTGGTACTTGAAATTCCTGTTGGGATGAAGAAGACAAGCGATTGTCTGGTGGAAGGAAAGAATTCCAATTTGGATTGTTGCAGTGCCGTAAAGCAAATATTCCAACTCGTTGAGAAATACTGGAGCTGATGAAGAAAAGATAAATATCAACCAATTTGGGATAACACTTTATCCTTGTGGCCATTAAGAGTGGAGAGAAAAATTAAGCAATTAGCTTTACCTTGTACAAAAACCTACATCATAATTGTGATAAAGGAACATTTTTTTTATCTAAGTATTTGTTGCAATGGCCTAGTAGAATTAAAATATAAGCATTCCTATTAAATAGTCTCCCCGGAACGAACTTTACTATATACTTGGATTTTATTAATTTAGCTCCGAAGTTATTCTATAGTATAGAATATATTGTTATGTATATGGAAAGCTTTGATTTATTCTATTTTGATTTGTTATGTGGAAGTCATGGACAATCTTGTTTTTCGGGCAATGAATGCAAATATCTTTTAATCTATTTGGTCAAAATTTGTGAAATTTATTCCACACATTCTTATACTAGTCTAATTCATGAACCTACAGTTAGATATGTAAAAGAAGCATTAAATTTTTTTTTACTCTTTGCTATAGAAATGACAATTTTGAATGGTTTTTGATGGAAAAGTGGCCTTAGGATTTTAGGGGTTAATATTTAGGTCGTTCGTTAGATTTATGATTTTATTTTTTATAAACATGATGGATTTCATTTTTAAAATAAATTTTCTATTAATTTGAATTTTTTTGTGAAAATTATAATTATAATTTCTGTAAATGTTGTTTTGAATAGCATTTTTGAATATTTTCAAATGTTGTACCATATCATTAATTTAGTTACAAAAATTGTTTAATCCTTTCAGGTTTACACATTCCAAAAGTGGATGTGCCTTGATCAACCTTGATTGTAACTTTCAGAAGATCCATTATAGGTATGTATTTTAAGCCAAGAAAATTAAGTTTGACAAATTTTAGTTCAATTTTATTTTAAAATTTTGAAAAATTGAAAAACTAATTTTTTTTTTGCAATTGCACATTCCAAATGTCAGAATCCAAGTTATACCATATTGTCTATTTTGCATTCAAAATATCTTTTTTTAGACATTTCTTTAAATTTAAGTTAAAAATTTATATTTTTCATTCTAACCTTCATATATGGAAAAAAAACTAGATAATTCTAATATATATTAGAGTTGATAAAATTTTATTTCTTCCTTTTATTTTAAAAAATTACAATTATTTCATTTTTAAGTGTCAGTGTCAATAGAAAATTCACTTTTTACATGTGAAAAATATCAAAATTTTGTATATCAATTATATAAGAGGGTGAATTTTGCTTAATAGTGAAATTTGACTTCAAGATTGTTGTTGGGCATGCTTTGGGTGAACAAAATAAAACAACTAATTGAAAATTATTCATACTAATCTCCATTGCTACTTGAAACATTTAAAAGAATTTCAAATTATTTGGATTATTTTTATTATATTTACAAAAAAAATTCACTTTTAGTCATATAAATTATAAATATGACAAATTTTCATAAAATGAAGCTAAAATTTTCATCATGATTGATAGTTTATAGTGTCACATAAGAAAAACATAAGATTGATGTTTCAACACAATTTAAAAGGAAAAATGTAGTTTTGACATGATGTTTGACTATTTTACAATGGATCTACTCCTTTAGGGATTAATTGATGAAATTTTTTAATGTTCAAAGCTTCCAAATTGCTTTGAAGCAATAGTTTGCAATGAAGGCAAAAATCTTTATTTATATTGTTTTTTAATCAAATTCCATATAGGATCCTCAAATTTAATTGTTATAGCACACTATTCTAAATTTTTTAATAACAAAACTTATGAATTGCAAGATCATGATGTTTGAATTTTGGAGACAAGTATTTCCAATACTTTTGAAATAGTTAGATTTCATTTGTTAATATTTTTATCCAAGACGTTATACATGAGTATATTCTAGAATTAACAACTACTTGTAATGTTCTTAAAGAAGAAGTTCAAAATTTACATATAACAAATTTCAACGAACAATATTTCACATACAAGCTAGAATAAAAATATAAGAAGGAAAAAGTGGAGAATGATTGAAAATATTATGTTGCTAAGAATTTAGTTGCGGTATTGTAAAATGCCAATGCCCAAGGGTTGTAATGTGGTCATAAACTATGCACATACTATACTAAAAATAATAATATTTTTTTTTATAAGTATTGCAAACTAAATTACATGAAGAGGTTCAAAGTTACTGTAGAGATTCCTAAACAACTTGAAAATTAAAGGGGCTAAATTTTTTTTTGTCATTAATAAAAATGAAGTGATTTGAAGCTTTGTACATAGATAGGAATCTAAAAAACCAATTTTATTTAAAGGTTCCTCTCATTGCATAGGCTAAAAATAAATTACATGTCATGCAAAAATTTAAAAGCCATGCAGTCGAGAATTATCAAAATAGGTCCACCTTAGAGTTACTTGCATACCACATGTTTTATAAAAATTGAAAGCAAATAAATGATAATTATATTTGTAAGTAAATAACAAAATATACCATGTTGCCAAAAAATGCTAAATGTTTTTTAATAGGTAAAATAGGGCATGTTGAATAATTGTTTGTATTAGGTCACTTGTGATTATGGAGTGGTTTTGAAATTTTTTGATATCCCTTAAAGACATGGATGCAATATTTTTATGTTTATGCATTGGTGTGGAAAAATAGTGAAAATGGTAGATCGTTGGGATAGTAAAATCCTATAGTTCAACAATAGGTACGTATTGTTAAATTTTGAAAGAGAGAAGGAAATGGCTAAGGAGTTGTTTGGGAGTCCGGTGATTTTCAATGCAATAGCAACAACAACAGTTGCAACCAAACGAAGAGGCATACGGGAAAGACTAGCGCATGTGGTACGTGGAAGACTTTTTCAAGAAGAAAATCTATCACCTTTGTCTATAGTGTCTGAGGTTGTCCATGGCATGATGAAACTTCTTGGGCACGATGGTTGCATTGTAGGAGTTGGTGTAGTGGACACTAGTTTCACATGTGGTACCAAACTTCATCAAGTGAAATTACACCCTTTTGAAATAAAGGTTTGTGTAACACACACTCTAGATGAAAGGAAGTAAATTGGTGAAGTAGTGGGGGAGTTTTTAGGTGATTGTATAGGCAAGGTTGTACGATGGCGTCAAGCTTCAATTTGTCAGCCACTTCCCTCGGAATTGAGAACAACGACTACAACTACAATAGAGGGGTCACATTTTTCCTTTCCTCCAATTCCAGTACCAGTGTTTGATTTTGATGATAGAATAGAGAGTACAAATACTTTTGAGGTGACCCCATCAAGTCAAGGCGGAAAAAACACCTCTGAAAGAAGTTTTCCTAAGACACAAGGATCAGAAAACAACACTGCTGATTTTATAATTGCAGATGGAATGCTTGTGGATACACAAAGAAAGGAGGTATTCAATGACAAATCGGAGGGCCAAAGTAAGAAGTCCAAAAGAGAAGGGGAATCAATGAATCAAAAAATGACATTTGAAAGTGTAATGTGGGCAAAGGAGAAGGGGGCATGTAAACACAATTGTTTCCATGATGTGAATCCCAAATACATATTGGATCAAAGATATATGGCATGGGGTTAGAAGTACAATGCAAGGGGTACATAGATAATGCAAATGCTCAATGCCTTCTACACTCATACAAACGGACCTACGAGAGACAAGTACATGACAAAATTAGATGGCAATGTTGTTTGTAATGCTTGTTACACAAAGGCGTTGAATTATTCTCAGAGGCGTTTCAAGTAGCTGAAGACATCCCATGCTGTGTATGACAAAGTAGAAGCCATTCATGGAAACACATGCCAAGGGGGGGAAAGTGCAAAAATGTCAGCAGCTAGGGAAAGCCTTTGTGATTAAGTGGATGAGGTTGGATGTCAACAACCTCATCAATCGATGTGTAGGAAAATGGATAATGTAGTATTGCCATTAATCTTGTTGCCTATGAATACTACTAAATTGAATGTGTTTCATTATGTGAACGAGGAGGTGAAGAAACTAGTGGATGGGTTGGAACTGTCAATGAGTTCATTTTGTTGACTTTGGCGGAAAGAATTCTTGCATATCCAAATCCCCCCATTCTCTAGATTTTCAAAGTGCTATCATTGTTGGGAGTATAAGTGTAGAATAGAATCCACGACTAATACAGCAACGAAGGTGAAGATAAAGGAATTGTACATTGTACACATTCTAATTCAAATGGAAGAGAGGCGAGATTATTGGTTGTTTAAGAGATCCACAATGATCACTCCAAACATTTTTATGTGTTTGATTGTAGATAGTATGGATCAGAATACAACCATGGTATCAAGAATGAGGTAGACGGTAAAGAACATTGAATTTCAATTTGTAAAGACACATTTGTGCGATGTACTAATACATGGGATAGGTTTGTATGTGGACGTGTGGATAGATCAATCACAAGCATGACAACAATCAAGTAATAACGTTAGTGATGAATGTAATATGCAACGTGAAGTGAAGAAAGGGATCATTACCACCAACTTTGAGGATTCAAGCGGATAACACCACAAGGAAGAATAAGAACATATATATGTTTGTCATGTGTGCAATACTAGTTGGCTTTGGTTTCTTCAAAGAGGTGCATCTTTGTTTTTTGATAGTAGGCCACATCCACAAGGATATTGATCAAAAATTCAATGTCATTTCCAACGTATTGAAGAGAAAAGACATAGATACACTAGAGGAGATGTTGCAACTAGTAGAGAAAGAAATATCATATATGGAAGCATTTGTGAGTGCTCGTAAACTAGAGCACGTTTGAGATTGGAAGGCATTTATTACACCTCATTTCTTACGAGGGGGGGATAGCTTGACAAGCGTAGCTTTTTGACACCACATAGGTTTTATGTGGAAAGTAGATTGGTCCGCTTGCAACACAAACATTTCAACTCGGATGAATGGAGCCCAACAGGAGGTCATTTGCGCATGAATTTTTTATTAAGTGTTGCTAAAAGATCAAAGCTTGTAGAGGTGTTTGTAGTTGATCAAAGAGAATTAAAAGCACTAGACGAATTTGTTGCATATAAAGAGAAGTTTGTACTAAGAGACATAAACCCAGAGAATAATTTTGAAGCCGTGTAGAAGACAAGGGAGTTCAAAGATTATTTGCAAGATTTCCCACAATCGAATAGAAAACGCTTTTGTGATTTACTGTTTTGGCCAAACGATGTGTTGAATGAAAATAAAGATGGTGGTGGTATACTAGATGTTGGAGAAACAGATTCAGATTCAATTGCAGTAGTAGATGTGTATGGAAACAGAACAGGAAGTGCAACTGTGGACTTGATTATGGCAATTATGCCTAATCCTAAGAAGAGGGGTATTTTGGACCCCACAGGTATAGACCTCCACAAGAATCATCGAGGAGAGTGACTAGAGGGAGGAATAAAGGTGGAAGAAATGAAGTAGTACCAAAAGTAGTGCAAGGTGAAAATTAAGATCCTTTTCCTCCATTCAATCCAGAGAATGACATTGTTGTAGGCCAATTTGTATCTCTCACTGTAGAGTTGAGGGAAGTAAGAGGAGGAGTACCATTTTATATGGGTAAGGTATTGGAGTTTGGGAAAGGGAGGTGGGCTTCTAAGATGAAGGTTTTGTGGTATTGGCCAACTATGAGATTTGGAGTACATGAAGAGGCAGGTAGTAACAGAATTAGATATACAAATTGTATGGAAGCTACATGGGAACCATTTGGTGAGAGGTTGGCCTAGATTGAAAAGGAAGATATCAATTATTTATGGGTGGATGTCCCTTTGAGAGGAAGAAACGGCCATGTAGTACATTTGAACATTACAATGTATGGTGTTCAAATTGAGGAAAGAATGTTGATTCTACAAGAAGCTAAACCACACCTTGTAGAATACATGGCAATACATATGGAAGACCTAGATGATGATCGCTTGCAAAATAATTTGGATATGCATTAGAGTCTACGTTTCATGTAATTCAATGCACTTTATACCTTGTAGTTGTAGGCACTTGGGTTTGGAGTGAAAAATGTACAATGTTTTTTATAAATAATTACGAAAATGGAGTATTGCAAGTATTTTTTGGACAATTTTTTGTAAATAGAGTGAACAATGTATTTGATGTTTTTTACCCCCCCAAAATTTTTGGAAATGTCTTTTTTGGTTGGCAAAAGAGCCAAGTGCAATCCCCCACCCCTCAAGTGCAAGAATGTCTAATTTCATGCTTGTAGTTTTGTGCCATAACTTTTGCTTTCATGCACCAATTGAAATAAAAATTATCTTCCCCCAAAGCTTATGTATTTGTCTATCTTCACAAAAAAATTAAAAAAAATCATGATGAATATTGAGACCATAGGAGCCTATCCAAAATTCATTTTGTCCCTTGAGGGGACAATAGAGCTTCAAGGGTTAAAAAACATTAGAATCTTCTTTCAATTGCCAATAAGATCCAATAAATATATATGCATATATATATATATATATATATATATATATATATATATATATACACACATACACACAATGTCATGCAAATGGCCACATTTTGATCCATATTTTGAAGTCCAAAGAAGGAGCAGGTTGCTACAATGTTTTAATGTTGCCAATTTTGCAACAAGATATAATAGTACTTCAATTGTAATTAGTGAGGATTATAGGTGCACATACACTATCTAAGGTAGAACAACCTAATGTCATCAATCACCCAATTCCAACATCTACTGGACCTTCCCATTTGTGTCAGTCACCCACCAACTACCACAATCTTAACAACCTTTTAACTTCATGACAATGCACTTGGAGAAGAGACACGTCAACATGTGGTTTTAGCATGGGTCTACCTAGTAACACTTTATCAATGTCGTCCCAACAAACTTTGAAAAATCACAAAAAATTAATTTCTCGCCGGAATGTCTTGATAATGGCTTCTCTCAAACTTTTCAATTTGTGAAAAATATGTAAGTTGAAAAATAACTTCTCCAAGGTACCTAAATAGAAAATCTATGTGGGAATAGGTTGATGTACCTTATAGTCATTACTGCTCACATTGAGAAAAGCCACCCATTGCTATAGTACTGTTTCAATGGGTTAATAATATAGTATTGAAAGTGTATTATTGTAGTATTTAAAGATAGATAGAAACTCCGGTCTTTCAAAGAAGGCCGGCATGAATAAAGTGTCTGTTCGTATTGACAATGAGCCAATGTCCAACGGATCAATGGCCATTGATTCAAAACTACTCTTTCCTTTCGAGAATAGACACTTTAGTTATCAGTAACCAGGTAAAGTAAAAGGATTTGAAGTGCCTGGGTGGAAAAATGGTTTATAATTGCAAAGTGTAGGTAGAGAGGGTCACCAAGCCATGAGTTCGGAGGTTGGTTGGAGAGGAACTAGGTATCATGGTTATGTGGTCCGGGTTCGATTCCCGTCGGGCTCATTTGAGCAGTGACATGGTAGCCATGGCTTGGTGCTGCTAGTGAATATTTAAAGGCAGGAAAGTTGTTTCAACCAACCGGCCCCATCCTCCCAATCTGAGACAAGTGTTTACATCCAGTGTTAACACAAAAAGAGTGATCTTCATCACTAAATCTTTTGTTTCATGTTGTTTTATTTATTTTTATTTATTTATTATTTATTCTGTTGGGAGTGGTTGGTTGTTTTCTATTTTTCTTTTGTGCAGGATGATTGATCCAGCATATTGTATGGCTATGGTGTTGATTGCTTTAAAAGTGTTTATTAAGGGCGTGTTGGGTAGATTGAGTTTGGTTTCAAGGAGTTTCATTGATGGGGCATGTGTTGTTCCTCTGGCTCCTGCTGTGATGACAATGAGTGGCTCTACATTCCACCCTTGGGCAATGATGTTATTGATTAATGGTTGGTATTTTTGGATTTTGTTATCTATTGTTGTTTGTGAGAATCTGTCATTAGTGTATGTGAATTCTATGAATTGTATAGTGAGATTGTTGTCTGGGTTAAGTGGTGGATTGCTTTGGTAGGGGAGTCCTTTAACCCATAGGATATCATGTTTTAATTTAGCGTTGCAGTGACATCTTTGTCTATTATAAGAGCAGGGTAGAAGCTATGGGGGAACTGTGTTTTCTTGTGGGTTGTTGTTGAATTTTCCTGCATTCATGAGAGTATAGCTTCTAGTTTTATTGGTGGATAGGATTAATTTTTTTAGTTCCCAAACTGCTCTGTTGTGTCGTTTGACTCTAAGGGCGTGGATGTGGTGTTGGGTACATTTGAGGAGTACATGCAGCCATGTGTCCGCATCATTAGAGTTACATATGGAGCATGTGATAGATGGAAATCTTGTTATACCAAAAAATAGTTGTTTTCTAGCATTACCCATGTATTGGCCGGTGCGGAATTTTAATAAACTTGTTTTTTGGGAGTCTGTTATTTCGGTGTTATACCAAAATTCATTGGAAAGATCATTATCAATGTCAGGATTAAGTGTCCATTTGCTAATGTTTGGAAATCGTTGTGCCAATATAGCCAGATTTTTATCACAATCATTTTTGGTGATGTATGTTTTGAGGCATCTAACAGGACCTTTGTCAGGTCGTTGGGCTAGGCCTGGCCATTCGTCTTTCTGATAGTAGAACGGCGTAGTGTGTGCAAATTCATATGGTTTTGAGGCAAATTTGTATTCCTTTGTGGTACCATTTTTAGCAAGTCTATCTACTGCTTCATTGCCTTCAATATTGACGTGAGCTTTGATTTTGTAGATAGTCGTAGCTTGTGTTCGACTTTGTAACATTTCTACCATAGAATCCAATATGATTTTGTCTGCATGGTTACAATGGAGGGTAGAGTGTTTAAGTTGTGTGTTAAGTATGTGTAGACAGTTTAGACAATCGGTAAATATGTGTGCTGGTTCATTTGGGTATTTGGTAGTAATTATTCGTAGTGTTTTATGTATAGCCATTAACTCGGCTCTAAAACAGGTTTGGAGACCGGGTAGCCGTTTAGAAATTTGAAGTTCTTTGGAGGTATTATATATACCGTAACCCGCTTTTTTTTGTATCCAGTGTCCATCTACATGTTGTTTAGGTGGTATAAATGATCCATCAGTGTAGTAGCTATATTGTGATGGAAATTTTAATTGTGTGTTAGTTGCATAGGTTGGTAATGGGGGCGTCTATATATTTGTTGGGTTGTAGTTTGTTGTGTATGTGAGTTTGTTCCAATTGGAGTTTTTATTCACTGTTACATTATTGGGTGTTGGAGTAGCAATTTGTATGTGATATTGTGTGAGTTGCATATTTTGGAGGATCCTTGTGAGGGAGTGTATTTGGTTGGGTGGACCGATATTGTGATTTTGGTGGTGTGTGCAAAAAATATGTATTGCAAGGGGTTCAGTACGTGGGTGTCGATTGAGCTTAGGAGGGATTGTTGGTTCGTCATATGTAATAGTGTCTGCGGCAAAATGTGCAATGACATGTGTGTCTTTGAATGGGCTAGTATGGGGGGAGATGTTCTGGTACCAATTTATGTCTGGGATGGCAAGTATAGTTATGGTGTTTGGATCATGTTTGGTTGCTAGTCTGGCCCAGTGTAGTGCTTGTTGGGCTGTTTCCTCATTATGTGGGTGTGCAAACCCGATGCCTTTCCATTCATATTCAAAAGCCTTGCGAAGTGAGCCAAATATTTTATCTCTTTCGAATGGAGAGTAGAATTTTGTGATGTGTGTGGAACATGTAATTGGTGAGGAGAGATATGAATGGGAGATGTTGAATGTTGTTGTTAGGGAGTCTAAGATGTTTTGCGGGAGGGTGTGATGTGAAGTTTGAAGTGGGTTTTTCTTGGATTTTTTATATTTGTATCTTTGATAAAGCCACGCGATTTCATTTTCGAATGATTGTGTAGGTGGTGTTAGGCCATGTGTGTTATATCTGTTTGTGTGATATTGTTTCCAGAGCCATTGTAATCTAGTGGTTGGGATGGTGATGAGGTATTGGCCCGTATCTAGATATATATGGGTGAGTTCGTTTTGTGTTAATATGGTGTGTGTATTTGACTTTATGTCTTTTTCTAGGTTGCATTCAGTAGTGCAGATGTATGTGAGTGGGATTGTTGGTGGTGGTGAGATGAATCGTGTATCTCTATGTTGTGTATGGTGAAAGTTTGCCATAATGATGTTTGTGTAGTGCTTGTGTTTTTGGTTGTAGTATTTAAACAATATACGTTTAATAAGAATGCAAGGCTCCCATTGCTTCAATATTGTTGCATTATTATTTGCAGAAATGCAACAATATACTTTCAATACTATATTGTTAACCCATTGAATCAATATTGAAGCAATGAGGGGTACTTTCCCGATGCAGTCCATTTTTACTTTTTCATCCGTCCACTTCATCCATCCACTTTGATAGAAGTAAAAAATAGGAAGCAGACAGAGCACGCGACCCGTCCCCACCAGTGGCAGTAGGCCAGTCCCCCACACTGCCCGCCACTACCACAAGTATCCTACACACATGGATATCATCCATCCTCTCCGACCCTATCCCCACTCATCTCATCCCCGACATTCATCTTCTTCGACGAAAGTCATCCATCCACGTTCGTCGCCCGCATCTGCGCTGGCTTCCCCGCCCTTTGCCTTTCTTCTCTGTGCTGCCCATCCCTCCGCCGCCCCGCACCCCGTAGCTCTCTCGCGATCTCCCCCCTTGCCTTGGATTCCTTCTTCCCCACTCCGCCACTCTCTCTCTCCCCCGATCTCCCCGCTTCCCCAGCTGCATTTTGCGTCATTTTCGAGCCATTTTCGAGGCCTTTGGGTTCAGTTTTGAGAAAGTTTGGTTTCGCAAGCTACCTCCCCGAATATTCGTTTGAAGAGGTTCCTTCTAACACGGCTTGGATCTGCCCTCGTTTCGTTCGATTCTGTTTAGGCGTACTCAATTTGTTAGGGGTACGAAACGAACCACTTTCGGTTTTGACAAGATTTCGTGGAAGGGAGGTGTTCCTGTGTTGCTACTAATTTGGAAAACAGATCCAGGGTTGTTGTTGCTGCTTTCCTAAGTGGGGGATTGCGTTTCTTCTTGAGCAGGAAGAAGACGAGGTGGCGTTTCTTCTAGGTTGCGGGGGCGGGGGGGGAGAATCTACGAGGTGATATTACGGAGGGAGGCATCATGAGGGGCTGGGGTTTGGGAGACAGATGGGAAGGTGAGTAGCGCAGATCCCGTAAAATGCAAGTCGTTTCTAGAGGAATCTTGGAATGTAGAACTTGTTGTAGCCTTTCGGGAATGCGAAAGGGTTTCTTGGAGTTTTGATACGATGAGTTCGCTGTAAGGATCCGGAATATGTTCACATGGTGAGAATTGATGTCGAATTTTTTGGGGGACTGTGAAGAGCGAATGCAACCGAGCGCAAGTCGTATCATGAATTTTGAAAGTCCCTATGGGGTTAGTCATTTCCCAAATCGTGCACTAGAATATACTCATGCTGCCCTTCGGAGTTCTCCATTCACACTTGGTCTTAGGAGAGTCAGCAAAAATAATTTAGTTCAATGGTATACCTAAATTTCTTCCTAGCACTTTGGCGAAGTCCAATGGTGTATCAAAACCTTTTTCTAGCACTTTTACTAACACCAAGTGCAAATGAACCTTAATCCTTTAAGCTTTACTCCTCAAACGCCAAAACCAGCGAATGCTGTTTTCCTATGTGACAGTTTTTAGTTTGGCATGGAGTCAAAATTATAAAAGTATGGTTTAATGCCCGGAGTGGAGTTGACGCATGTACCTTACGTTTAAGAAATCTTGGATGTTCACCTGAGAGCCTCTTTAATCCTCTGTTTTTTTAATTTCCAGGAACGCAGTCCCTTAATCTCTTAAAGCTTAACTCCTCCACTCCTTGTATGAGAACACAAGACCAACGAATGGAGAGTTTTCCTATGTTGCAGGCTTTAAGCTTGGCATTGAGTCAGAAATATAGAAGTATGGTTGAAGCCCCGAGTGGAGTCGGGGCATGTACCTTAGGTTTGAGTACTTTTGGATGTGCACCTGAGAGCCTTTCTAATCCTCCGTTTTTCTGATTTCCAGGAACGCAGTACCGATCCCCCTTGTGTCACAAAATGCAGGAGCATTCTTAGGATGAGTTTGGAATTCGAGTTCAACAGAGAGAGTAACATTTAGATAAACTGATTAGAGTTAGATTCAGGTAAGTTTTGGTAACCATGACAGTCCCAGTCTGCCCCGTGGGTTCCGATCCCAACACCCAAACTCCCATCTACCTCAATGTCTACGACTTAACCCCCATGAACAAGTACGTCTACTGGTTTGGCTTGGGCATTTTCCATTCGGGTATTTCTGCTCACGGGGCCGAGTACGCCTTCGGTGCCCACGACTACCCCACCAGCGGCGTGTTCGAGGTATCCCCGAAAGAGTGTCCCGGGTTCACCTTCCGAGACGAGGTTCTTCTTGGCACCACGAGCTTGAACGCAGCTGAGTTTCGGAGCTTCATCGAGCAATGTGCAGATGAATATTACGGGGACACGTACCATCTCATCATCAAGAACTGCAACCACTTCACAGATGATGTGTGTCGGAGGCTGACGGGGAGGGCGATTCCTGGATGGGTCAACCGGTTGGCGAGGGTGGGCTACATGTGCAACTGCTTGCTGCCCGAAGGGCTGCAAGTGACCAAGAACGATGTGCCGGACAGCTGCCAGCAGACTGCGCATGGCGAGAATGGGACGTCGGAAGGGAAGGAGATGCAGGAGAGTGAGAGTGACCAGGAGCGCGCTTTGATTACCACGCCCAGTGGGAATACGCAGACGTTGATGAGGGACAGCTTCAAAGAGGTGAAAGACGATGGGTTATGACCCTTGGGACACTCTCTCTCTTTCTCTCTCTCCTTTTTTTTTCCCATTACTCTTAAGTGTCGTCTCCCTTAGTGTAGTATCGACGTTCAGCCCTTTCGGTTTACTCATTGAAAGAGTTCAAACCAGTTCCTTTGCTTTCGCATTCCGTGAATAATTCTGCTGGACATTGTAGCCCTGTGATATTGGGATCCGGTTTAGGGTACTGGTTTTGGTAGAAGCTCCAGGAGTTTCAGAATGGTTCTGGATAGTTTGTGGTTCTAGTTGGAAGCAGTAGGAACTTGTTTTTGTTGTGGGTTTTTTTTCCCTTGAGCTCGTCTCTCCATTTTTTTGTGATTGTTGCTTCACATGATGTGTCGCCACACTAGCTGCTGAGATTTCGGGTAGTATTGCTGGAGTAGTTGCTTTCCTTGGAGTTTAGGCCTTGTCTCAGGCACATATTGTGCGCTATCGTTTTATTGAATAAACCCATTGGTTACTGGTTCAAGCTCAGGGTAGTTGTTACGTATGTGTGTTGGATATATCTTTCTTCTTCTCCTTATTCTAGGAACAGCTTGTGTGGTACATCATTATTAAACATGTTGCGTGTAGTGCCTGCCGTTAGATGGTAAGTCCATTACGATGTTTTTGTGATCGTTCAGTAGAGTTAGGTTCAGTTTTAGACACAATGATGAGAGCATATTCTCTCGGAAGGAGTCTTCCTATGATTATGGTGATCATATGGAGGTATTCCTATTATACATGGGGAGGCATTTGTATGATAGCGGTAGCCATATGGAGACTTCATGGGAAAGCTATTTTTCATGAAGTTGTCTAAAAGTTCCTGAATTAGTCTAATTTCACTGAAAACCCTGTTGTATTTAGGCTCCATTTAGCTGATTTGATGATGTTGATGATGATGAAGAATAAGGGCTACTGCAGTGAGTTTGTTGAGTGTTGGGATCATAGATCATTTGATGAGTTTTCCTATTAGTAACAAAGTGATAGTGTATAATGCAGAGAATAGGACGTGACGGTCATGTCCTGCTGACTGCCAGTCCGGAGAACACACAGACAGTGTTGCAACCCCCAGAGTTGAGTGCTATGCCTTCGCAGGTCTTGCGAACGGGTGATGGAGTGAAGACAGGGGATAGAACATCTAAGTACCCGTGAGTTCGCACTGCTCGCCTCAGATTCAGTTCCGCAAATCAGGTTGTTAGCAATCAATTTTTTTCATATTGACAGACTGACAGAAAACTGTTTCCGTTTTGGGAAGTAGGGCAGTTGGTAGCCTTCCTCAGTTGTAGAATTTCTAGCGTTGAATGTGGCCCTTCTTTTTCTTTTTCTTTTTTCTCACGTGTTCCATCTGGAAATTCTCTCATGGACACAGAGCTTGCGGTTCCAACAGTACATTAAAAGAGGAGAAAATCACTTCTTGTACAAACGCCATTAATCAACCAGCACTTTATTGGATTTTTGTTTGTATCATCTGTGGATTGAACGTGGTCGAACCATCGGTGTGGTGGCCTGCAGGCACTGGTTTGGCAGTTTTGATGGACTATGGCACTGGCCCCTTATGGAAGTATTCACGTTTACGGACGAACCATTATAGGAAGTTGTAGTGTCAAATTGGAGAGATGACTGATTTGCAGATGGCCCTTCGTAGTTGCACTTACTACTTGGTAGTTAGTTGCACATGGACGAGGGGAATTGATTCACCAAGTGTTGTAACTTTGTATGTACCATGAAGTTGTAGTAGCCGAGGACAGAGTTGGGAACTTGGGATCCTAGGTAGGTTGATCATGTAGCTACCCAGAGGGGTTCTTGTCACAATATTTGTGGTGTTTTCATATTTTACCCATTGCCACCAGCTGTATAAAGTGTCAGAATAGTTTTTCCAGTAATTGAGCCATCTGTGTCTTCTCCAGTTTTCATTTTTAGCTCCATTGTTGATTTCCATCCTCATAACCCATTCCTAGCAGCAAGCCCTAGAAGATTCTAATGGGAATGTACTCCGTATCAAGTTTCCAATCATGTATTAAGAATCCCATGTGAATGTATAAAGTTTTTAATCACACGTGAGTCATCCTAGGGAAGCATCTTTGACTCTCATACAACCCAGATGTGTCTCAATTTTTATTTAGTCATGTATTTGGGCATCACATTATGGGGGAGTCACAGTATCTCTCAGTATTCTTCAGTGAGTTTGCTGAAAATTTAAATGTCTTCTTGGCCGATGAAGAATTCTTGTTTTTTCAAGTTTGGCGTGCCAACCACTTTCTACCAAGCAAGATTTCTTTCAACAAACTTGGGGGAATGCTACAGTAATTGTGATTAACGATTAACTGTGCAACTCCCTGTACCATACAACAATGTTCTATAGAAGCATGTTTGACTCTCATACAATGTAGAAGTAAAGGTAGGAGGTCCATAAAGTGTCCACTTAAGAGTTGGAAATTAATTTGGGGAGGTTAGATTTCTTGAAATGTTTTTCAGTACATTTTCTTTAAAAGACAAATGGAATTGGCATCTAAATCAAGTCATTTCATATTCCCTATGGTAATCCCTACCTCTATGATAATAGGAGAGTAAGGGATAATAGGCCTTTGGCTTTATCTCCCCCATGATAAATGAGTCAAGAAAAAGCTCTTGTAGGTACCCACACCCTTTTGAATCTATTGTCTTAATTCCACTTTCTACTTGCAATATGCTCTTTATGATCTTGGCTTATGATCTAATTGCCATGTATTTAGCTATCAAGCTTCAATGTTTATGTTTTTAAGTGATTGCAACATCAAAAAGAGACTCTAAAACTTTCTACGGAAGCTGACTTAAAATATTTTATTTTAGGTGCATTCTCCTTTGGAATTTTTATTGTTTGGTTGTTCTATGATTTATGGATTTACTAGGATTATCAACTTTGAGTAATTAGCTAAGATTTTCACTAGATATGAAATCACTTTATTTGGTGCTCAATCTATTGGTATCTTTATGGGGATTCAATTTATTGTTATAGGTTTTTAATTTAAGATCACAACAATTCCTTTTCATGTGTGGGCACTTGATGTATACAAGGGGTCACCTATTCTAATTACAACATTCTTTTCTATTGCACCGAAAATATCTATTTTTGCTAATATGGTATGTGTTTTTATTTATAGTTTGTATGATCCAACATAGCAACAACTATTCTTTTTTTTTTGCAGCCTTTGTGTGCTTAACATTCTAAAAACTAGACACCGACAAAATATTGATGATTTGATTGTCCCTGTCTATAAGCGACTAGTGCGCACGGTTCTTTGAGAGGGATTCGGGTTCTATATACCGTGCAAGCGCATAGATATGGGTGCAAACCCTACTCTCGAGGTTCTACAAATTAATTAAACACTATGAAAATTCTCAATTTATATTTTGTAAAAGATTGTAAAAGATTTCTAAAAGATTTTAATAGAATTGAAAAGATTTTCAATAGATTTCCAAAAGACTTTAATGGATTTCTAAAAGATTCTAATAGATTTCCAAACATTTTATAAAATTCCAAGAGATTCTTGAATTTCCTACATATTTTCCAAAAAAATTGTCCAAAACAACAAAATATTGTTGATTTACATTGAACCAACACAAAACTTGTTGATGCGGTTCATAAAAATGTGTTCCACAACAAGAATTCATTTTTATGTTGGTTCCAATAGACTTGTGTTCGTTTTGTCTTGGTTTCTAATGGTTTTCTAGCAATGTTGAAATTTCTCATGTAGGATTAAAGGCTACCATATTCACAATTTTTATGTGTGCCTAAATATATACTACTTGTAGAAGGCATGCCAACAAATTTTGTGCTTCATTGTAAGCTCTAACTAAAAAGAAGTAATTAGTTGCTTCATGAAGCATCTATGGAGTTCTTCCTAAGACTCTAAAGAAGCTACCTTTTCTCTGTGATTTTCAAAGTGGGTCAGCATTTTACCTCATTCCCTAGCAACCTCAGAAAAATTACCTATAGTGAAACTAGTAGACTTTGTTGACAAGGCATTGTCACATTTTTTTTATGTTGCAAAATAAGTGATTGTGTTGTCTTTGATGTTGCAAATGACGTAGTTGTCAACTCCAGCATGAAGTTGTTTTCACATTGACATCTGAAGGCTATATGCGTTATATTGAGACTTTTTGCAGATTTTGAGATAGAATGTTAATTTTTGGAAAATTCATTTAAAAAATAGTAATTTAAAACAAAAATAAATAATGCTAAAATAGTGATTCTATAATGAAATTCTAAAAGTTGTTGTTGTTACCTATTTATAAAAAATACTAGTAAAGAGATAAAACGGTTTATCCTTGAGTTGAGGATAATAATGAGACTTCGAAAAGTCTCAATACAATGAATATGACCTTAGATTCTGCACGTTCTCTATGATGTACAACATAATTTTGGTCATTTCTAACATTTTGTCTTGGAAATTGTCTTGTATGCCACGTTTTTGTCTTATGTCACAAAAACTGTGGGTTTCTTCTAGTGTTTTTTCCTAATTGTAGAATTTTTTTTCTTCAAAAAATTGGCTCTCTTTGAGTTCAATACAAAAGTCTATACACTTAAAAGTAAGCATGCTTCACATCACTATATTATGTGATATTTTATGTGAAATCCATGTTTTAAGTGATAGATTTTAGGTGACGTCCAATAGAACAACTTGTGTGTTTTACATTGGACATTGTTGACATAAAAACTCAAGTTGTTCTATTAAAAGTCACTTGCAATCCTTCTCCTACAATTATAAAATGCCACATAAAACAGAGGTTTCTATAGTGCAATCACTAGTAGATTCCTTATGATTAAACCTTTAGTAGCTTCTTAGTAATAAAGTGCTAAGGTATGCATATATGTAATTGTTACTAATTACAACTAAGCATAGTTATTATTATTAATCAAATTTTTATTTGGAAATTATTGACAACTAAAAGATGATTCTACTACAATTAGGATGCATTATTTGGACATCGTATGAATATTAAGCTACGAATTTTTAATGATATTGTCTCTAGGTGTACCAAAAAACAACACTAGGTTGTGATAGACTCTCAAATTTTGATTGTGTACCTCTTTTGTAATCAATATCTAGTTTTTTTGTGATGCTTTTTGGTCCAATGAATTATTTGGGACTTTGAGTGTCTCTTTTGAGTGGATAGTCATTCCAAAAGGACACCAAAGCCTAGACCCCAAATCCCCTAAAATAAAATAAAAATAATAATATATATTTTCCATTATACCCCTGATTGAAAAATTAGATATTGATTGCAAAAGATGTACACAAAAATTATATATTAAATAAATAAAAATTATTTTTCATGAATGTGTAAAGGTTCAATTAACAATTTTATGTTCCTACAAAACTTTAGCTAGTGTTTTCTCCCAAATCCTTGGACCTTTAGGGATTAATGAATTTTCCTTTTTGCATAAATGACAATGTTACTATGAAACTCCAAATTATCATTAGAAAAAATCTGAACCCTGCAAAGGGCCACTAACTTTTTATTTTTGGCCCCCCCGCAGTGCAAATACAGAAAAACAAATAAATAAATTTTATTGAAAATATAACTTTTTATTTTTAAAATATTAAAAATAAAAATAAAAATCCAATTTGACATGGCGCTAGTATGGCACTTCTATTGCCAAGTCAGCTTCTAATTATTATTATTATTATTATTATTTTTATTTTTATTTTTATTTTTTTCAATTTGCTCTATAATTGCACCACTTCCACTGAAAACTTGTGACCCTCTTGAGGCCTGAAATTTTTTCTAATGACAGGAACACTCAAGGAATTCCTGCAAATGTTTTCTCATGCTTTTCAAGATCTTAGATTTCAACTACATTTTCTTTTAGGGATTTATACCCATTAGATGTTGATTTATCAGACCTTCCTGCAAATTACAAAATATAAAAAAGTTCAATTGCAATAAGCTACCAATAATAGCTGGTACCTCACTTTGGATTGTTTGGAATCTTAGGGTTGAATTGAATTTTTTTGAATGAAAATTTCTAATGAATAAGGATAATACACATGATTTATATCAAGTTATTAATTTATTTTTATTAGTGTGGGTCTTAATTAGTTTGCATCTATATGTTAAGTAGTATTGTGTCCAAAAAGTTGTTTCTTGAAACATGAAAATGGATAAAATTTTAATGTTTTTTAAAAATGACCTAAAATTTTCAAACCAGTATAGAAAGTAGATTTGATGAGCTTCATGATTTTAGTCAAATGCAAATTCAAAGAAGATTTTTATGATTAAAATTTAGATAAAGGAAAAAGAATAGAAGTTGCCAAAATACACTACAAGGTGATTTGTCATAATTTTCTATTTTCTTCTATAGAAAATTCAAAGAATATCGCAAAGAGGAAAAATCCAAGTCTATTCATTGAAAATAAGTTCAAAAAATCCTTTCAAAATAATTTGGATGAAAAATGTTTTCATTTTTCCTTGAAATCAACCATAGACACAAAACATCATGTTAGGCATTTTTTGGTTCATAGAAAAAAAATTGCAAATATTATGACTAGATGTTTTTTTTGGTAAGATGACTAGATGGTTTTATTAGCCAACTTTAGTTATTTCATAATTTTTTGATACTCACACGTTATTCTATTAAGAATTTTTTAAATTGAAAGCATAGAGTACCTATTCATGCCCCTAAGACAACCTTTAAATAGATATCCTTTTGAAATACAAAAGTGTACTCAACTCACATTAGTTGCATCAAAGAACACTTCAACATCTTTCAATTGTTCTTGAAACCTTGTGGATTTTTTGGATGAAATTAGGTAGCCATTTAAGGCTAAAAATGTAGATGGTAGAATTAGAAAATGGTCATTTTGGTGCCTCCTACATCAACATTGTTTGAAAGAAATGGGCAACGTATGTGGAGTCGATGTGCCTATCTTAGTTTGATGATTAGATAATGATCATTCATTTTTCCTCAATTCTTGTCCTAGTAAGGAAAAAAACTTGAAAATAAGAAACGATTACATTTTTTTAAAGGAAAATATTAAGATGATATACCAAGATTTTGAAGACAATAGCAAGTTATTAAAGTAACTTATATAGAGTGTTAACAAGTAATATCAAAGATTTTTTTTTCTTTGGCTAATGGAAATATGGATAAAAAATTTCAATGAAAGACAAGTGGAATTCAAGAAAAAAAAAGTGTGCTATATACACCATGCTAAAGTATGCCACTCTATTTTTGCAAAAAATTCTGATATGATCCCTTGTGTCAAAGATTTTTTCTTCTTACAAGATTGAATGCGAAAAAACTATCCCAACTAAAATTCTATTCATTTGACAAAGCTTGAATTTGTCAGAAAAATTCAAAGTGTACTAACCTAAA
Organism: Antitrichia curtipendula; assembly: GCA_951230915.1. NCBI lineage: Eukaryota > Viridiplantae > Streptophyta > Bryopsida > Hypnales > Leucodontaceae > Antitrichia > Antitrichia curtipendula. The sequence goes on from OX579635.1 coordinate 33,715,415, forward strand.
CTCATAAGTGCCGCAAGGTAACCTCAAAACACAATCCTTATCTCTTAAGGTTCCGCGCATCCCAAAAGTGCACCTTGGTCAACTTTGATTGTCACTTTCAAAATAACCAATTTTACTATTTGACTTAAACTAAAAAAATGAAGCCCAACCAGTTTTGTTTTTTCTCCACTTTGAATTTTAGAAAAAATTCCAAAATTAAAAGAACTATTACAATTGCACAATATTGTGTATTTTTCTTTTATATTTTTTTCTTGTAGTTTTTTTTTTTTCAATTTATATTACAAATTTTATTTTTCATTCTATCCTTCATGTATGGTAAAAATCCCAAATTTTTACTATACATATTAAAATTGATTTTATTTTATTTTCACCTTTTATTTTCTTAAATCTCAATAATTTTATATTTCTATCAAAAATTTAAAAAAATTCAATATCTAATGAAAAATATCAAAAAACATTACATAAACTATAAAAAAGGATAAATTTAACTTAATTGTAGAATTTGATTTGAAATTATTAGTAGAGTATTTGGAATATAAAATATAAAATAATAATAAATCTTCACACCAATTTCTATTGCTATTGGTACTTCTTGAAATAAATTCAAATAGATTAAATTTATTTTGCTATATTTATTGATTTATATATTTTTCACTACAAAAATAATAACAAAGACAATGTTTCATGAAACAAATTGAATTTTTTTCTAATGATAACAACCTATAATATCACCTTCTAGACATATAAGATTGACATTTGAACGCAATTCAAAAGGCTAAATCTAGCTTAGACATGATGTTTGACCTTCTCATAATAGATCTAGTCCTTCAAGGGTTAATGATCATTTTTCTCACCTAAACATAACATTTCTTAACCAAACCAAAAATCTCCTATTCTACTTTAACAAAACCCAAGCATGTAAAAAGAACATGCTTTCAAAAGGATGAGGTGGCCATACTTCCTTACTTATAATAAGGATGATTCATTCTTGAGACTATTCTTAGATGATTCAATAGAATTCTAAAGGCCCATGCGACATTAGTATAGAATATTCTAAAATGACCATGACACCGAGGTATTTAAATAGTCATGTACTTCGACAATTTACACCCAAAAGGTACAAGATCCTATTGTGAAAACTAAGTCACTCCTAAATTGTCACTTGCACATCTTGAAAGTGCTACTTTTGCATCCCCAAATGCCCATTAGTTCATTAATCACAAGTGGCACATTTGAACTTCATGCATGACTATAAGGGGCCTTCTATAGAAAGGAATAAATATTTCATGGAGAATAGGGCAGTAACCCTTCGGTATATGATTTAAATTGAAAAACCATTCCTAAAGCGAGATACAAAAAGGATAGTATTAGAATGAGATAAATAAATAAAACAATTGCAACTGCATCACAAAGACTACTGCATGACCAAGGTCACATAGTTATCACTCTGATAGTGGAGACACGTCCAACAGAAGAAAACAGACTCATTCCAATTGCAGAAATAATGCCCACGTAGAAGGGGCAAACGGACAATCTTCGTCACAAGAACAATCTTAGAGCCACTCCCATCAATCCTAATCTTATCCTTAAGCAAACATATGACCGTAACCATCATCAACGCCTGAAATGGTCTGCATAAGACTACTACAATTACCTCTGTTATTGCCTGTTGATGTCATGCCTGCTTGGTGCACTGTATTCACATTGTAATCACTGATCTGGGACATGGGACGATTCTCAATCACAGGTGGGGTTTCCGCTTTGACATCCTTCCTACTCACCAATGAACCTGCATCATTGAAAAAAAAGAGCTTCATTTCCACGCACCATTACCAACAGGAGCATAGAACAATACTCATCACGTCATGAGTATACTGATAATCTCCAGCACTTTCTGATTCCCGAATAGACAAAGCATCGCTGATAATTTCTTCCAAAAGAACCACATGCACTGCCGTTGAACCGGCAAACCAGATCTTGTTGCACAAGATTAAATACCTCTGGATAGCTTCTAATTAGAAAGTGGACAAACCATCAAGTGCAGTCGAATAATCTCCAAACATTCCAGCATTGGCTGCTTTCATACTGTCGAGGTCCATATTCTTGTTATATGACTCCACAATAACGTCGTCCACAAGCTTTATTAACTTGGCTTGTGCCCTGACAAATAAAAATCATATTATCTTCAAAAAATACTCAAATACCTACAAGCATACATGTCAATAATATATCCATGATAACCTACCAAACAACGTCAAAATTCAACGTAGATCGAGTCGCAGATTATTAGCAGTATTTGTTCTATACCAGAGAATATAACAACTCTCTATGGCAATCAAGTGTTAGACTCGATTGTAAAGCAATGTATAAAAGTGGATTTGTACTTTTTCAAGTCTTCTTGCGCTCGAAGAAAGCCTTTAAATACTTTCACAAGCTTTCGTGTCTTTGAAGCTAACCTGATACAAAATCACCAACCCCATATTCACATGATTGTCAACAGGGCGTCAAAACTCATACCTTTCAATGACCGATCAATATGTTGAGGATCTAAATGAACGAGTTTTGACATGAAACAATTTAAGAGATTTGTGCACTATCTGAAACGATAAACCAGACAGTTGTAAAGAAAATTGAGGTTTAACACTACTTTGCGAGTTAATAGACAAAACAAGAACCAAATGTGTTCACAAGTAAAACATAAGACATAGGAAGATACCCTTTACAGTCCTCTTGCACGCCTGCTACTTTCTCATCCAGTATTGTAACTTTATCAGATAACTCCGTGGTCTCATGCAGTTTACTCTCCAATACAAGCTGAGAACAAACACAAAAACCTTCAGCTTAGAATCGTCTAAATCCACCAAAACAAATCCATTCAAGTGATGTCGAAATGTTGAAACACCGCACTGAGTACCGAAAACAAGTCAAAACAACGCGCAATCGATCCCATTTGTTCCACCACCACAGCAAAATACGAATTTGCTACTGAACGACTGATGCCATTCACAGTTACAACCTGTATCTACAGGAAACACCCAAAATTAGCAATAATCGTGTTCCATTGTTACCTCGAGCTTGGTCTTCTGTTCCACCAAAACTTTATTTTCGCTCTGAACTTCCGCCAACTGCATTGCGAGCGATTCAGAAGTTAGAACTCTTAAATTGATATGCTCCGACGTCCTGAAAGATTCCTAACTAAGCTGTTGCTTTGTCGAGCATACTTCAGTCCCAGAGATCACAGACTAGGTCTATACCTACGGCGATCATCAATAGATCCACAAATAGAGTGGTCAATAGAAGGGAGAGGCAATGATAGACATTTAACCCCTTGTTTTTATCACGGTGCACAAAGAGATTTCAGCTGCAATGATATGTTCAACTCCATATCTGCATAGAGTTTTCATCTCTCCGACAATGTCATACCCAAGACAATCTACACCATCAAGCTAAAAAAAGCATCCGGTCCAGCACGCTCGAGTAAGTACAATTCTCCAGATTGTTGCCACTCTTTGAAACCGTTACGCACCACAAAGCATATTTCCGCCTCTTGACATTAACAGATCGAATCGCAAACCCAAGGGCAAATAGGGAGAAGTAAAATGCTCATTGAATAAACACCTGCTCTTCAAGGGAGTCTCGAAGTTGATTCCTATTCAATCGAGATTCCTTTACATCTTTGTCAGCGCCAGGACTATCAGTTCCGAGGTCCTCGGCTGAGACATCACTCAAATGCGGTTCATTTGCTTCTATACGTGCATTCTTGCTGTCCCTCCTAAGTCCAGTTCCACATCATGGTTGAGTGAAATGATTTAAGAGCACAAAATATGACATCTGGTAACACGGTTTACTTGTGCAACGTCATCAAAATAAATAGTTTTTCACAGATATGGAACACTGGATACAGCCACCCCAAAAGTAAGAGCAATAAGACACCAAAAATTACATCCTGGGCATCCAAAGATCTTGCCCAAAGAATGTTCACAAGAATAATACGAGATACCGGAAATAACATTTCGATTTCCCACCTACAACTGTGCCAAATTCCAACAGTGGTAGACTACAGCATTATATTTAGTAGTTGAGTAAATTTCAAATTTGATGCTGCAATATCTGCAAAAAACCTAGCTTCCAAACATGGCAAGATATACAAAGCCTGAGCAAGAGAACCAGAAAACAACCAAGCAAACTAATATAACACTTTAGTCCACAGAAAGTTATTTTTAAAACTTAAAGAGTGAACAGGTTCACGTTTGTAAAAGCAAGTAAAAGTCTTTGGCATTAGTAGACTACCTTCTAAACTCGGAGAGCTCTGGAGCAGAAGGCGATCTACTTCTCCTACGCTTTGCTGGTGAACGACTATGGTCTAATCAGCACCACATTCCACATCAGCAACCCAAGCGATGACGTAAAACCATGAGTATCGCATTACTTGTACATAATTCCCCACTAACCACATCACGTTAAACTTCAAAAAACGATGCTCAATAGATGGGAATGCACAAGGATACCAAGAACTCGTCCGATTGAAGAAACATCATAAGGACCTTCACCTAGTGCAAAATAACATGAAAATTGATCGGAACACAACCATCTGTAGGGTTCAAAACGGTTCGAATTTTTAAGACGTTTAAAAATAATTAAAATTAAAATTAAAAGACATCAAAACATCAAGTTAAATCACGATAGCTTACCGCTGTCTCGGAGAGGTGACCTGCGGAATCCACGACCTCTTCTCTCTTGGCTATGAGATCGCGAGAACCGATTCAATGGGGAGTGTCGCTCGAATCGATTCCTCACACCAACACCGCGGGGGTCAAAGTGCCCTAAAAATGGTGACAACACGTCAAACTTCGCATAGATTCAACTCCTGACCCTCAAACTATTGAGCGAAAACGAGATTATGTCAAGTTTCAAGCACTTGATGAAAACGGGCTTACCAATAGATGTGAAAATGACATGACTGAATTTATGGAGTGTGCAACCTCCGACGTAAAGCCACCTTCCATAATATAACTCCTCAAGTCCAGATATTGGACATAGTCAATATCAGACAAGCTGGAGAGAATTGACCATAATCATCACCAATAAAAAATATATGTCGTCGGGTCCTTTAAGATAGACAGTCTGACAGATAGACTTTTGACGGAGAGTGAAGATCCCCCCCAGCCCCCACGAATATAACAACCAATAAATGAAGAAATATTCCTGAGAATGGCCCTCCTTGCAAGTAAACATACCCGGAGCACATCTGCTCACTCACAGCACCATGATATAAATCATGAGTATATTCCAAGGTACACTTCCGACTTTCCTGTAATGTGTTCTTGCAAAAGTCGTTATAAATCACAGTCGATTTCTGCTCGTTAACCTGTTGGATCGTTCTGAAAGATAACTACGATCGGTCCTACCCATACATTTTTTCCGAGTAAGTTCACTATCGGTAAGCCCGTTTCCAGAATACGCAACCTCGCTTATATTTACAAAATATTAAATAAATATAACTTGAAATTCTTCGGCCACCTTGAAGCCATTCAAAGACATTCATCGCGAACATGTCCATGTGATGATGATGATGATGATGACGACGACGACGATGATAATAAGCTACAAGTTAAGAATAATAAAGAATGAGCAGCCTCACCAGGCATTCGCCGGAGTTCCGCACCTCCATGAGCAAAAGAGCAGCTCTGGCGCGGACACGATCCTCGTTGCAAGTACAACGTACACAATTTCGTCTTGTACAAATCACGGTCACGCGTGAAAGCCATATCTCGCTTATAAATCAAACTCTCTCAACGGTTATTCCACGGCAACCAATATTCACAGGCGAAGAAGGCTCTTGCATCCACGTCCTTCCCTTACCGACACCCCGTTATACTCTCCTCTCAGCGTATGACCGCGCAGTGCATCATCACATACCGCACTTCTTGTATCCTTTACAAAATCCAAACCACGCATATCACTTCTCCATTCAATCACCAAAAAATTGAAAAAAATATACCGACACCGTTATACCGGTACGCTCACCCTATTACCGCACAGTGCATCACCATCACACATTACTTCTTACTCTCTGCATAACCTAAGCCACGCCAATCGCTTAACCATTCGAACAGAGACCTTAGAAAACTTCAAAACTGACGGAAAACAAATATGAAAAACTCGCCATAAAAAGATACAAACACAGAAAATTAAAAAATGCAGAGAACGTAAAAGCACGGCATACGCGCATCCTTCGCATCGTTCTAACCTCAGAAAAAAAATAGCCTCAACCTGAAGCAAAACGCAATCACACAAGCCCAAACAAAACGGAAAAGAAACCATCGCTACCAAATTTTTGTCTGCAAATGTAACCGCAATCGATTTAAAACGGTACTGACATTGCAGAGAGAAGACAGAATTGCACAAACCTGGCGAGGCGAGAAAAATGCAGGAAACGAGAATCCGGCGACGTAATTTTGAGGCGGGAGTACAAATCAAAATCGGAGCAATGGCAGCACGTGAGGATGAAGCAAGCGGGCCTCCGAGGTCTTGTTCGATACAACCCTAGACGATAGTGTGTGCCGAAGTGGATTGTCTCTGTTCACACACCGAGAAAACTACTGTTTGTGGTTTTGTACGGCGTCCGTAGTATACGGCGTTCTATCGGAAGGAGGACTGAGACAGGCTGACAGCGTCCACGATTTGACTTGAACGAGAATCTTTTTATTTTTTATTTTTTTTCGGGGGATGGGGAGGAGTATTGATTGGTTGCACTGATTTATTATCCTATTGACCCTGCAGAATTAATTAATTTCTCAAAGCATCCTTGTTGAGAATATGAAGGTTCAAGGTTCAGCACTTCAGCAAATGGCTATACAAATCTAAGGCATTAGATTTGTATTACCTCCGCATTAAAGCACATTAAAAAAAAAATTAGAAAAATGAATTTAAAAAAAAAAATGGAATTCATATTTAGAAGAGCTTTTTGTTGTCCCATTTGTATACTGTACATGGCTATCAAAATTGACAATTTTTTCATGATGAATATTTAATTGAAGTTGGAAAATCAACTTTGGAAGATGCTAAAATTCATAATATTTCCTCAAAATTCTTGTTTTTACTATATAAATTACCCCCCCCCCCCCCCCCTTCTTTTTTTAAAGATCATTTTTTTTACACTTGGGCATTTTTTTCTAGAACTATTTTTTGTCAATCTTCATAGCCGGGAATGGTAGTGCAAGGCTCTGTCCCAAGGTCAAAGGCATCCCATCACGAGAAGGTTGAGGCCAATGTATTCTTTTTTATTTTTGAACAAATATTTATGTGGCCTTTCTTTCAAGAAGGTTATGAGTTTCTTGGCTCCTTTATTTTTGGGGTTTTAAATGAGGGAGGCAAATTTTGAGTATGTAATTTTTATATATGTTGGCCCTCCACGATAGATGAAATGAGGTTTTGGAAACAAAGTGGCAACGATGTGCAGGTCTATGATTATAGTCTCGCATTTTTAATTACATTTTAATCTTTTTTTCTAAAAGCTTGAAGTTGTCCTTTTCTTTTAGACAATTGGACATTAAACAACCTAAAAAAACACGTAGAACTTTGCTCTATAATAACTTGTAGAGGAAATAGAGAACACTTTGCCACCACAATATTAAGACATTGCTTTTATTTTTACTTTTGTTTAAAAAATGTTTATTGATATTTTTACTTTAGTTTTAGTTTTAGATTTTATTTGACAATACTTCTGCTATTTTTTAATGTTAAAAAATATTTAAAAATATATAATACATAAATTAATAGAGCACATGATATTAAACATCAATGCTACAAATGATTTGCCATCTTTAAAGGATTGAAAAATGGGTATGAAAGAAAATTATTGAAGACTTAACTATCATTTTTTTGTAGCAATAGTTGCAAATGACATACTAATGGCTATACAAACGACATAAGATATAGTAGTGTTTATTGCAAAAGCAAATGACTATTTTCTTTAGAAAATAAATTTTGATAGATGCTAGGAGTAGAGTTTTTTTGCCACTATTTTTTTTTACCATATAAATTTATTAAATGTTTAAAAATAAATTTTCCAAAAAATCTACATCTATTTTTAAAATTATTTTCCACCAAATATGTTCTACAACTATAGTGTGTAGAATTGCACCACATTTGTGAATTCTATGAGTACAACATTGAAAATTGGGCAACAAAGTCTAAAGACAATTTAATTTTATGCATCATTTCTATTGCTATTTTTTGAGTGCACAAGAAAATTAAAGTCAATTGAGAATGTCAAAACTAGCATCTTAACCCCTAAAGTTCCGTGGCTATGATTTCACTGAAAACGCTCAAGAACTGCCGTTTTTAGTACAAGTACCAAATTTTTGAAAAAAACTTTTTTTTGACTCATGTAACCGTAGGATCTTGTAGTATGCTGACTTGAGAATATGTGGTAAAAATTTCAGAAATTTCCACCACGTGGATTGCAAGATATAAGCATTCAAAATCACTGAAATCGTTTTTTGACCCCTGCAAAAAACCGGGCAGCTGCACTTCAAAAGCCTACTTTTCTATGAAAAAATGTCCAAAATGGTGGTGCTTCTTAGGATTCTTTTTCCTAAACAAGTTGGCTACATGCTTGAAAAATTTCACATCATTTGGAATTGTATAACATATAGGAAAAAAATAGTAAGTAGAATGAAGTAGAGAATGATTCAAAATACTAAATTGTTAAGAATTTAAATATGGAATTGAAAAATGCCAATTCCAATGGTTGAAATGTTGTATTAAACAATCTACATCCTATGATTTTATTTTTTTCAAAAAATATTGAAAATTGAGTAAGATAAAAGACTTCAAAGTTTATTTTAGAGTAGAGATTCCAAAACTGCCCGCAAACTAAAACTCCTCATAACTTTTGACTCATTGGTCAAAATAGAATGATTAAAAGCTTTCCACGTATAGATAGCTCTGGAAAACCAGTTTCAAATTTTTGTTTCTGAAAAAAGTGATTTTTTCTGATCTGACCTAACTGCCCGGCTGAGAAAAAAAGTAACATATTAGGCCATAACTTTTGACTCGTATTTCCAAATGTCATAAAATTTAGTTCAAATGAAAGATACTCCTCGTCCACAACTTCTATTAAAATTTCAGCCTCAAACTTGTAAATCTCTGGCCACATGTACCTGCCCAATTTTTTTATGTTGCCAAATTCTACAGGCTGGTCCTTTAGGGGTTAATGTTATGTTTGATGTCCCAAAAAGTGGACGTCAAAAAAAAAACAGGTTTCTTCTAGTGAATGTAGGATCTTATAGTAAGTTGGTTTGAAAAATATGATAAAATTTCAGAAATATCCACCATGTAGATTGCAAGATTTTTGCATTTGAAGTGATAAAAAAAACTATTTTTGGCCTTGAAAAAAACCAAGGAGTTGCACTTTACAAGGTTACATTTGTATGAAAAAATGTCCAAAATGGTGGTGATTCTTTGGATTCATTCTTCATGAAAGGTTGGATACATGTTTGAAAATTTTCAGATCATTTAGAATTGTACAACATATACGAAAAAATTAATAAGTAGAAAGAAGTAAAAATGACTCAAAATACTAAATTGTTAACAATTTATTCATGGAATTGGAAAACGCCAATTCCAATGGTTGTAACGAGGTAATAAAAAAATTTCATCTAATGTTTTTTTTTCATCAAAAATATTGAAAATGGAATTTAAAAAAAGATATTCAAAGTTTATATAAGAATAGAGATTCCATAACTACCCGCAAACTATATCTCCTCATAACTTTCATCTCATCAATAAATAAAAATGAAATGATTTAAAGTTTTTCATTTATATTCAAACCTAGAAAATCGATTATAAATTTTTGTTTCTTAAAAAAATAAATTTTAAAGAAGTTTTTTTAGCTACCCAGATTGCCTGTTAAGCAATGAAAATTACATATCATACAATAATTCTTTAACCATGTAGTCAAAATTTATGAAAATTGTTGGGCCTTAAAGATACTCCTTAGGCATATGTTGTATGAAAATTTCAAAGAAAAAAAAATTCCATTCATAGTGAGCTACCCAAAACCGCTATGTTGCCCAAGAAAATGCAATTTAGGGCTTTAGGGGTTAAACATTAAGCTCACCTATATGTTTTTTTGTTGGCAAACATATTTTGGCATGTAGCTCATTGTTTTTGAATCACAACTGCGTTTATTATAGCTCAAGGTTACTTTTGGTACATTTTTGCCAAATAATTATTTTAAATTGGAAGGATTGATTTGATGGTTTATTTTTTTATTGATAAGTTATTTGGCAATTATAAAATATTTAGTTTTCCTTAACTTTGGCCACCCTTCAATTAATCTTCAAAGTTCAATGGATTTTTTTATTGCATAGGAAAATAATAGCCAGGGCTTTCAATGAACTCATTCCTTTTTATAGTGTCCCTATTTTGGTGCAAAGTTAGAGGAATGAATTTGGATATCATGGGATCGAGTTGTGTGAGGTATCTTTTCTAAAATTTTGACCTTTTTTATATATATATATGTTTTTTAAATCGGCAAAGTCACTTATTGATTTTCAAAATCATTTGGCTTTAAAAAATTTAATTATCTTTTACCAAAAGTGACATATATTCATCATCTGTATATGCATTTAAAGTTGAAAAGATAAAATATAAACTATCAAAAAAAGACAGCATCGGAACACAAAAACTTGTGACTAATAGTTTGCAAGTCATTGAGCTCACTCACAACACAAAATTAAATCAGAAATTTTCAAGGTGTGTTTAATGTCCATCTATAGTAGTGAAGATTCAAATTTAATGCCGTGACATACTAAATAAGCGATAGAATTTTTTTTATTTAAAAAAAAAATAAGTACAACTTCTTAAAATTTATGCTTGCACAAACTATTTGTTTAAAATACACACAAAAGTCAATTCTAAATAGATGCTTTGAAAATTTTGACACAAGGTGTGGACATATATTCTCTTTTACAGGAATTTTGAAGAATTCTCATCAAGTGCTTAGATCAAATTCTCTGTTGCCAAAATTTTTTTGGGCAACTAAAGCAAATTGGGCAACTTGTTCTAAATCAAGTAGCTTGTTTAGTAGAGTTTTTTTTCCTATTTAGAAAGCTTATTTAGATTTCTTGAATTAGATACAAACTTTGCTAACCGTGTCGAGCACAAAAAAAAAGGAATTTTCTTTTAATTTTAAAAGATAGAAACTTGCAATCTGAAAAATCAAAATTTTGAGTTTAAAAAAAAAATTCTATGTATTAAGCTCTACGTTTTCAATGTTCAAAACTTTTTAAATTGTGAGTGCACAAGATGTCATCGGAAATTGACAAAAATTAACATTACTAGTTTACTAGCTTGACCTCATTGTATTGTAGAGTGATTTAGAGTAAGATAAACCCTTTATATGCTTCAAATTTTTGGCATGCATGCACCTAATAAGATGTAGTATTTGAAGGAGTAGAGGCTCAATTGTGAGTGGATGAAAAAACTCACTCCAGAGGGCTTAAAGTCTATTGACTACATTTGGCAAAAGGTTGATAACAAACTTTTTTTCACTTCAAACATTATAATATTGCAATTTAAGCAATTAGAGGCTTTGAAAATTTTCCACACATTGTTATAATGATTTATAAAGAGGTTTTGTTTTCTACATTGGTCAATGCATTCAAAAATGACAATTTTTTACAATTTTTTACAAAAAATGTCTCTAGTAGTTCAAGATTTCTATATATTACAAATAATTCTCCAATTACTTAAGATATCTATATATTACAAAATAATGTCTCCAATTATTTAAGATTTCTATATATTACAAAATAATGTGATTTGATAAATTAGTGTCACCTACACTAATAAATAAAAATTAATAGGTAAAGTACCATTGACCCTTCCCTTAAGTTCTAGATACCCAAACTTTAAAAAAAATTATTTGGTTATTTTTTTATCATATCTTTAAACAACTATATTATTATTTAATATATACCTCAATTTCATCAAAGCCTTTGCAAACGATTTTATTTCAAGATTCAAACAATGCTTTCAATGAACAAGATGTCATTTAGAAGAAACATCTCTCCAAATCACTATATTAATCATTCAAAAATATAAACTTTGGAATACAAAGTGCTAATTAAAAGAGAGCAAATCAAGTCTAACTTATTTTTAAAGGTTGACCAAATTTGAAGCATGGTTCATTTTTAGCTCTATCTTAAGTCATGATGGTCAAGTGTAAGTGACAACAAGACTACCTATTTGTATGTAAATTACAAATTGTATTAATTATCTCTTTATATAGCAATGAATCATTACATTTATTCATAAATAATATTATAAAATTAGAACATATATAATAAGGCTTTATTTTTTTAAACAAAACACTTACTAGTAGTTCCATCTTTAAGATTTCAACTAGCAAAATAAAAAATTTAATATACAATTTTAATACTGACAAAGAAAGGTTTGGATTAACTTTTTGCATATAATTTCTATTGGTTGCATCTTGCATTTGCAAATATATTGCTAAACTAGGAATATTAGAGAGCTATAGTAATGGATTCTAAGTTGCCTCATATTTGGAGAAATAAATGTTGTAGAAATTACACAATGAAAGATTTTTAGCATCTATAGTCAAGTTCAAGGATTGTCCCATACATATCTGATTGAGGGCCATTTAAAGTGTTGCACAGTACATCTAAATCCTTGATGATGTGCTAGACCAGTTGATAACAATAGCAGTTGAGGGTCTTTACCATTAAAAACATTTGTTTTGCAATGGTCTGTGTCACACAAATGTTTCCAAATTAATTTTGTATGATGACAATGGTTGCTCTTGCAAAATGTAGTGAAAGTGTCAAGCAACAATACAAAAGCATGTCCATTTAGCATGTTCAATGGATTTGTTGCAAATTTAAGTTCTCCATATCCAAGCTAGTGATATAGCTAGAATTTCTACATGATAAAATGTTGTTTCCATTAAATCAATAGTGTCAACTGCAGGGTTGCTAGCGCATGAGCTTGTGAACGTGAGCTTGTGAGCCTATGAGCTTGTGAACGGGAACATTTTTTTGTATAAAAAATAGGTGATGGACCTATGACTGTGAATTTATTATATGTTTACATTCAAAATTTTAAGAAATGTGAAGTCAATTTAATGAATTTTGACGCACTTATAAACGTATTTTGAAGATGTTCTTTGCAACAAAAAGATGTAGTCATTTTTGATAGACATCATGATATACATAATGCAAATGGAAACTCCAAAGGTCTAAGATATAACCATAAAACACACATATCTAATCATAATGAAAATCCACATATAATAGTACGACTGATGAGATATGTCAATCTCAAAAGTCTAAATTATAATGGACTTGGTCACCAAACCCTCAATCGTAGATGATGATGACTCTAAAGTCTCTTTATCCTTAGATGCACTACCATCTATAAAATCCAGAACATTCAAAGCATAGGTATCTTTATGGTGTTTTATTTTGGAACAACCACACTCTGCAAATACCTACGCCATCTGCTTGGCATACACAAGAAAATGAAAAGGTTTCTTTGGACTCAAGAGAAGACTTCATGTCTTTATAAGCCCATTTATTGACGTCAATCCTCTATGACTATAAACAAATGTAAAACAATATTAGATTTGCAAAACCAAAAACTTGACATGAAAAAAAGAAAATATACAAAATTACAAACTTACTAAATGGTGTCTTTTGAGCAAACTTGCAAGCCACAATGGTCATAACGTCCGGATTTGGGGATGCCTCAATTGGCGATGACAGTTGTATTGTTGCCACAATCGGGATAGACTTCCTCATGGGTTTAAGGATGTCGTTGAAATTTTTCATATCCTCCTCCATCACTACAATGTGGTGTTCCATGCCACAACAAGCGGTATTGGATGCACGTAAAATAAACAACATCATATACATTAATTGAATGAGTCATTTTGCAAATTCAAATTCATATCCGAAGTAATTCAATTCAGTAGTCACTTGAGTTGCGGTGTAGTCTAGAACTCTAGGGTGTTTGCAACCCTCTTTTAAGAACTCAGAACTGTAATCGGTGTTAGCCACCATGATTGACTTGATTGTCTTCGTGTACAACTTGGTGGCCTTTTGCTTAGCTCCCAACCTCATAGCATTTGCAATGTTGAATTTGCTTTTTTCTTCAAACAAGATTGTCTCATTATATTTCATCCCTCAACATCCGCTGCAAGAGCAATTTCTTGCTACACAAGTCAAATAACTTTTCAATTAGATTTTAATATAAATAATCAAACCATAAAATACACAATAATAATTTAAAAAAACAACAACACATAATCAAGTTCTCACCTGAAAAATGAAAGCCATAAAAACGTCAACTAGCATCAAGTATCAAGTTTTTCTAAACATCTGGGAAACATATTTCTTAACCTCTGATGGCCTCGACATCTCCATAAACTTGGACAAGGCTAAAAGGCCACACTTCTACACCTGGTATAATGTATGAACCAAGTTGGTCTTCATATGGGAGTCCTTAGTGGATCTAGATTTCAAATGAGGTGATGAAAAATCTTTTCATATACCTTGAATAGCAAATAAATTGTAAAACAAGTGAAACCAAAACTTTATCGGATGGGTTTGTAAGAAGATCCACTCACTTGTTTATATCATGCATGATTTACATGACCAATTTGATCTGGCTTTTGATATCAAGGACAATACAATGCACTACAATGTGTCAAGTCGCCTCCGTTAGAAGGAGCCTAGAAATGTGACTCATCCATGCTAATAAATAATGACTTTTGTTCCACACGAACAATTTTGACCTTTTCAAAAAATGGAATGGTACATGTGAATCAACGCGCTTAATGAAGTTGTCATTTTCCTTCTACCACAATGACCTCTACTTGTTCATCTCTTCTTTTGTGAACTCCATGCTTTTATCGACCTTGTTAGTACTGGACTCATAGAAAACAATTGCTCTTTCTTGGTATCCATGATAGAATTATTTCTCTACTTAGTTCATGTCACAGAAAAGGTAGGTTGGACCATTGACATTGCCGCAAATCTGTACATAAAAATTTGGAGTTGGAAAAGCTTATTAGGTTTCATCCTTAAAGAAGCAATTGTGGCCACAGAGTTGACCTACATTTGACAGAACTCATCTTTGAGCAACTCTTTTTCTTTTGTCTTCAGCAACATTTTCCTTTCTATAATTACTACAAAAAACAAGGGTATAAATAACTTGTTCACTATAATTGCAAGCACAACAATGACTACAAAATGACTTTTTTGCAATCATTGTGGAGAAGAAATGACTACTACAATCATAGTGGACAAGTTGTTTATATTCTTGTTTTTTTGTAGTGAACTTCCAAGGTTCTTCATCAACTTCTATTTTAGGTTGACTTGCCTCATTCGTCCCTAAAATCTCTACAATCCACTCTTCTTGAGTTTGATTTATAAAAGACTCCTCCATCAACAATGACAATTCCAATGAACTCAAAATTTTGTAACAATACAATCATAAAGTTGAACACAAAGTATAAATATAAAGATCAAGTGTTAAAAACCATACTTATTGTCAATGACATAAAGCGCTATAATAAATGGATTCAAACATGCATACAAAGAACTCCTATCCTTGGTAGGCCTTTAACAAAGACATACTAATCTATAGCACTTATAGGATATCAAGGAATTGATAGCAACACTAGCATCTGAGTTTGAACTGTGGTCGATGAATACCACCTCATGCTTGTCAATTGTAGCACTACATGCACAATCACATTTTCTTCAAAATTTGAACTAGTAGCTGAAATTGAAGATTCTTCCTTTAAGATATATTTTGTCTCGGAGCTATCATTGGAAAATACGCGCTACTTCTATTTCAGAGTCTTTGAGTCTGTAAAATGACTAGGCACAAATTGTTCTAGATGGTCAATTGTGGAATTGCAAGCATCCATAATGTTTGCAAAACTTACCAACTTAAGGTGACCTCTTTTGTTAGCCGATTTGTCACTAGAAATCTTGATGTTTGCATTTGCCAAAGACATTGGCTACGATGGACTTGCCACATCTGCAACAAAGATTATCCATAATGCACAATTGAGGTTGAAAGCTAATCCACATCTCCTCTCTGCACTTGAACTTGCAACAGACAACAAAACAATGTCAACAATTGATCTTTGGACAAGAAAGGACAAACAAAGATTACTTACAAAGTACAAAATAAACTGTATAATCTTTAACAAAAAAATTAAATTAAATTATAAAATAAAATCTCTAAAGCTATGGTTCTCATCACATACTCTTGGTTTAATATACACTATAAAGATCATCAATAATATATGCAAAGATGTCACATTAAATAAATTTAAGAAAATTCAAGACTTAATCAATGTCAATAAAGATTATCTTAGTACCACAAACTTCTCAAATTTGTATATGACTAGAATGAATTAGAAGATAAAACCATCTTTAGCCCATAAAAGTATTAATAAATACTAACATTTGGCAAAACAATCCTAAGTTAAAATTTCAAAGCATGACGTGCCAAGGGTGCCAAGCACCACGCCTACAACAACCCCGACACGCCTTCCTAATTGACTCTACCATTGAAAATTCATAAATTCTTGAAAAAGGACAAATTCTAGGGGGTCTAATTGAGGTTGGTTGAGGGTCAATTGGATCTCACCGACCTAGGAAGACACTTTGCTGCACCCCCCAAAAATAATACACTATTGAATTTTTATTTCAAATTCATAAATACATTACATTTCATTTTCGAAAAACAAACTAAGCTTCAATCTAGAATAGCCAAGCTAGGTGCTCTTCAATTCAAATCACAATCACTAATGTGAATTAATATTTGATAATAGGAATTCAAAGTCCACTCATCTTGAAGTAGGACGAACATGCATTCATTATTTATTATTTTATCAACCACACCGTAAAGATTGGAAACAAAAATACTAAAACTTGAACCGATTTTAGAAGGCCCAACACTGACTTCTCTAAGGTTGATTGGATCCGATGGATGTTTCAGAGGTACCAACCAAACCTCCTATTTTTAATACCCAATACATAAATTCAAAGAACAACTTTATTTTTTTATTTTTCTTCTTTGGATATTGAAAAGAGGAGGTGAAGCTGGTATCTCCAGGACCTCAGTCGGATCCAACGGATGTTTCAAGGGTACCAGCCAGACCTCTTATTTTCGGTACTTGAAAAAATTAAAATTACTCGAAAAAAATATTTGTTTTAATTTTAATTTTATTTATTTATGTTGAGTACATAAAAGAGGAGGTGAAGCTATTATCTAGAAGACCTTAGTTGAATCTGACTAATGTTTCATAGGTACCAACAAGACTTTCTATTTCAATACCTAAATTTTTAATTTTAATTTTTGAAAATAGAAATTGATTGTGTATCAAAAGTAGGGGGTCTTCTTGGTACCTTTTAAGATTTTAGTCAGATCTAAGGTAGGAGTGTTTATGTCATTGTTATTTGTCATTGTTAGAATGGGGCGTTGGTTTGGAGCACAATGACAAAGTACCTTCTTTATGATCTCCAAACATTATTTCTGAACAACAACGCTGCATCCATTCATCTCTATAGTTTTCTTCTTCAAAATTGAATATCTAATTTTGCTTTGAACTGTTGTATTCCAATGTTTTGATATATAAGTCTTCAATTTTGATTGCCTTCTCTGGGCTAGAGTTTGCTACTTATCAACAACCATCAAACTTTCTTTTAAGATGATGTATGGTACTTCTAGGACACCTAAGTTTTTTTTTTGATTCTTCATGCTCACCAGAGATTATAGAAATGCCAATAGCTTGTTTATAAAGCAACAATGCAATAGTGAGCTCCAAAGTAATATTGTTAATCCATTACAAAATTTTTAAAATGCAAACAATCCAAATTAACACACGTGAAAAACTAGACAAGTAAATATAAAAACCTACCTATATCTTGTATTCGAGCACCACCTTTCTAGCTCTCTAGAATTGTGGTTGGAGTTGTATTACTTTATGTACATCTTCTTTTTCTATACCACGACAATCATTCATGTTAAACTTTACTCCTAAAAGCTTGTTTGAGATTTTTTTGTAGTTTGCCTCTTCATATTTGGCTGTACTTGTAGCAATCACAAAAAACTTGCTATCAATTCCAAGTAACATTTCAAACTAGATCTAAATCACTTGGCAATATCTCGCAAGGAAAAAGGTTGTTAAAAAGATTATAAGACCTAACGTTGCTTGGCATAACCTTTGATCCCTCTTTTTTAACCATAGCTTCTATGCTACAAAAGCTAACTCTGCATCTTTGGGATGTACAATCACTATGGCTGCCACCCAAAGTTGTTGCATTCTACCTTAGGAATTTGAGCCCAAAACAAGAGTTGTTGCGCTTGATCATTTTTTCTAAAGCGGTTGTCCAAGCCACTAGTGTCCAATTAGCCTTCTTTTTCTTTTCTTTTTCTACATTTGTAAGGTAGCCCTTCACTATCTAGACAACAAATTAATTGTTGGAAATTGATTGAGATCCATAAATCTTTTCTTGCAACGACATTCAACAATGTGTTGGTTGTGGTCAATTTGGGGCACTTTCCAAACGAGTCCTCAACTTCTGCATTGGTGATGAAGGCAATATCTGTAGCAATTTAGGATTTAGTCTTCCACTACCTAACCCTCTTTCTTCTTGAAAAACCTTCTTTGTCTATTCGTTGAAAAGGCAATCTCTTCTTCACATTTATCTCAAGCTTATTGTTTAGGTTCCTCTCAAAATCCTTCTCTAAAATCTCTTGGCGCAAGATCATTGATTGGTCAAAGGTGTCAAAGGTTTGGCATGTTTTAACAGTGACCAATCTCAATTGGGAGGAGACTTTGCTATTGCAACATGTGGATTTTTATTTCCAAGAGTGCCCTACATTATCGCCATGTCACCTCTTCAAGACTTCAACATGTCGAAGATTTTGTATGATCATACGCCACCATCAAATCTAAATGTGTATCCAGCGGTGAGGAACAACCAAACTATACGTCGAACTGCAAATACCCCAATAGAAAAACATTGGAAAAAGTGGAAGAGTGCAAGCAACGTTAGAGGACAAACTGTGCAAATGACCTTGTTTCTTTTTCTAGAGCTATGTGCAATTGTGTTGCTAGAAACTAGGGTAGGCCATAACAAAAATGTATATCAAATTACAGTGAGTATGTTCTCCAGGTACTCATGCCCAAACTTTGAGAATATGGTTGTTTCCACTATTGGATGTCGTCAACAATTTGTGAATTACAAGTACTTATTCTATTTGCCCTATTACTTTTGCAAGATAGACATTCATAATAACAAATTCATTCATGCACCAAGTTAAAGCTTCAACAAGTTCAAACTCTTTTTAGTTCAAGCAAGGATCATCACTATTTTAGAATAGGCTTGGCCACATTCTTCTATGTATTTCATTTGCATTGTACTAATTTATGTTTATTACAATTGAAATAATTTGAAATTTATGGAATGGAAAATGTTCATGTATTCATAAAGTATGGAAGTTGATCCTATTAGTGAAACGTTTTGAGGTAAGAAGGTATGAATGGCCAAGAACTAAAACCATAAACCTTAACCCCTAAAGGTTTTCTACTATGTTTTCACCAAAATCACTCCAAAACTATCATTTCTAGTACAAGTACCAAATTTATTTTTTTAAATATTTGTGGACACAGATAACCATAGGATCTTGCATTAAGCTAGTGTGAAAAGATGTGTAATTTATGAAAAAAAATTCATAGTGTAGATTGCAAGTTATTAGCATTTGAAGTGAAAAAAATCCTTTTTTTTAGCTCTGCAAACATTCAAGTAGCTGCACTTCACAAGGTTAGATCATTATAAAAAAAATGTCCAAAATATTTGTAATTCTTTGGATTTATTCTAAAAGTCAAGCTAGCTATATGCTTGAAACTTTTTTGAACAATTGGAATTGTACAACATATAAAAAAAAATTAGTAAGTAGAAAGAAGTAGAGAATGAATAAAATTACTATATTATTAATAATTTATTTATAAAATTAAAAAATACCAATTTCAATGGTTGAAATGTTGTAATAAAAAAATTACTCCTTGTTTTTTTTTCCAAAAATATTGAAAATTTAGTTTAACAAAGGACTTCAAAGTTTATTTTAGAGTACAAAATCTATAACTACTCACAAACTACACACAACTAAAACCCCTCATAAATTTCATCTCATAAATCAAAATAGAATGATTCAAAACTTTCCACGTATATATATATGAATCTAAAAAACCAATTTCAAATTTTTTTTTATCAAAAAAGTGATTTAAAAAAAAACTTCCTTTGTTGCCCTAGTTGCTCATTGAGCAATGAAAACTACATATCATACAATAACTTTTTATCCATGTATTCAAAAAATTTGAATTTTGGGCCTTAAAGCTACTCTTTAAAAAATGTTGTGTGATAATTTCAAAGAAGAAAAAAAAAATCCCGTTTGAGGTCAGTTGCCTAAAACTGCTATGTTGTAAAAAAAAAGGCCATTTGGTCCTTTAGGGGTTAATCCAATAATGCACATAAAAATATGCAATCATATTTTTTAATTTCCATTTTTTTCCTTTATTCATGTTTCTTCCTTCACTTTCTATTTTGATTTTCAATTTTATTTTCATTTATTTTCATTCTTTATCCATTCTTTTAAAAGACGTCTTCTGTATTTTATATTTTTCTTCCCTAGAAGTAGTCTTTCTTTTAGGTTAAAGTATATTTGTGAGAAGTCCATGAGATTATAATCTAATGTGCCGCATTCAAAATCCATGAGGCCTCAAATTATGCCAAAGGGCGCAATTTCTATACTAAGCTTATTTTAAGAGTTGATTAAGAGAAGCTATACTAGAGGCTAGGTAATACTTGCCTTTGTTTTTGTGAGTATTATTTATTCATTTGATTATATTGTATTCTATAGAAAATCTGTAATTGCGTAGAAATTAGAATTGTAGTGGGTGAACTTAGTGCTCAACTATGCATTGAAGTTTGAAGGTCTTTTCCCATTAGAATCAGTAATTGGCAACCTCTTTCCAAAATGAACAAATCTACAGTCATAGGGGTAGCGGTTATAGGTCCAAAAACTTACTATAAATAGCAATGTTTCTTTATTTTTAGAAAGAAAATTAGAATTTTTTTTTGGGGGGGTTCTTTTTGGAAATTTAATTTTGGGGGGCTCTAGGCTCACAAGCTACATGCTCATAGCTCACAAGCTCACCGCTCCAGGCTCGCATGCTAGCATTGTTGGTTAGATTCAAAAATTATCTCTTTTAATTTAGTAAAGCAAGAGGGGGACAATTGATAGACTTTATACATGCCTTGCAAACCACTATTTACTTGTTGATAATCATAGAAGCTCACATGTCACATTCCATCCATAAAATTTTTTGTCAACTCATCGCAATGGCAACGTAGATTTTGTGATGCAAAGGAAATATGTTTGGATGATTTAGTGCATGTGAAGATAAGGTAGCAAAATGTTGTGTAAGAATAATCTACAATGTGGCCTTCAAGATTGAAAAGTCTAGTTCTATGATGTCACCTATCTTTTCTTGTCTCTTATTACTTACTTGATTTCATAGCAAGGGTTCAAAGTCTTTTTTTGATGTTACAACAAAGTTTTGTAGTTTTTGACTTGAAGGTTTTAGTAGGGCTTTAAAGCTTGGTGATAGATTTTTGGAGCTTTTCTCCTAATCTTCACTTTCTCCTCTTTAAGAGTTTTGTCTCAATGTTTTGAACAACACAATTTTGTTGCTTTTGTCTCAATGTTTCAACAAAGTTTTCTGAGTATTGGCACAATGTTTTACTAAGATTTTGTATGTTTGGTTGACATATCTTTGCTCTCTTGCCACTATCCATTCTTATAATTACACTTTAGGATTTTGTCACTTATAGTTTGATGTTTCAACACATTTCTATGATGATTACCTAGGTGTTCCAACACAATTTGGCCAGAGCATATTGGTAGACTATTGGCGCCACCTCTCTCTTAGTTTTTATATTCCATCTTATTTTTTCTTTAATACACAATTTGATTTTTAAATTTAAAATCAATGTTTCAATACAATTTTGTAAGGTTTACTAGCAATTTTTTTTCTTGTCTATTACTTTACATTTATTTTGTGGAGAAGTATTTGGAGGAGGCAGCATAATGTATAAACATTAATCTCTTGAGATATCTAATTTATTACTTTTGTGTTGTATCTTCTTTTAGATGTTGTATTTTTGCCAACCTTGTGTTATTTAGGTTGGAGGTTTAACATTAAAAATTTGTGTCTTGTTCCCATTATTACTTTTCAAACTGTTTGGCTATTACTCTTGCTTTATTATATTATTTAGTATTATTTTATATTATTTAGCATTATTTGAGCTTTCTAAGTCAAAAATTAGAAAGTTTGATTATGAACTTAGCACTTCATAGATTTATAAATTAAAGATATAGGATTTTTGATATATTCAGAGATTTTTAGATTTAGATCTTAATAGATTGATAGATTTAGAATTTCACAAATTTAGGAATTTACATAGAATTTAAATGCATCATAGATATAATTGTCTTTATAGAATGGAGATTGTAATCTTCATTTGGTGGATGTTTTGACATCAAATTCTTTAGTGGTGAAGACCTTGCATTTAATATATTCAATGTATTGTTGAATAAAACGTTCAAGCGTCAATGAGTAACATAATGTTTTGTAATGTTATTTTTGTTAAGATTTGCAATTGTTACTTGATATGAATGTCTCACTAATTGAAATCTAGACAAAGATGGAGATAAAATTATAAGAATTGTTGTGGTTTCTTGGCTGAGCTTAACAAAGTCTTTTTCAAAGAGTCCATTTTTAGTGGGTCCAAAATTAGCATCTATTATAGATGATCTAAAATTTAGATTTGTAACTTGGATCATAAAACTTGCCTTACAGTTATTTGTTAGCAAATAGCTATTGTGGCCTTACAGAAATTACAAGAAGCTATGTCACATTAAGGCTATAGAATTGATTTTGGATAATTCTACATATATGTTTTACAAAAATTCTATAAATTCAAATGAAATATGCCATAGGAATAAAAAAATCATTTAATGATATTATTAATTAAAATTAGATACATAATATAAAATACAAAATACTTATAAAATATATTAACATTCTAATAATATATCTGTAAACATTTAAATTAGTTCAAGGATACAAAAAACATAATCTTAGAAAATACTTTTATATAAAAAGTGATAGTATAAATGAAACTATTGTATTTTGTATCATTGAGTACATAATGTATTTTGTATATTTAGTTTGCTTTATTGAATGCTATATATTTTAATATAGTGCCTCAACATTGGCATTAGAAATCATTTGTCAATTTATTATATCTATTACTTTAATCCTAAAAAGACAAGACCTATCACCAAGGTACTTCGCCAAAAATGATCTAATTTATGGATCAATATGTGCATTCTTCATTTCTACAATAGTTTTGAAGTCATCCATCGGCCACTTTTTTGCTTTAGTGTCCTTTCATGGTTAATCTCAATACCTATTTTTTTTGTTATAAATTATTACTTAAGATTCTTCTTATAAATTTAAATATTTTGAAATTATAACGACAAATTTTATTGTATTCATTTAATAAGTTTTTATATACAAAATAAAATTGGAAAAGAACCTTAAAATTAAGAAGCAACCAATAAACAAAAGTATTTGAACAATTAATTAAATATGAGAAGAATTTAAATTTAGGCTAGTCAATTATTTCCTCTTAAGGCCATTTTTGTTAAACTAAGAAGGTTACAACATAGTTTCAAGCATCAAGTGCCTCAATAATCAAAATAATTTTAAAAATTGAGCCAACATCCCAATTTTTTATGGAAAAAATGAAATTGATTCTTTAAGTAAATAATAATATGTCTTTGTATTATAGCCAATGATTGTTAAAGAGTCCAATAGGGATAGTGCACATACCATAGTCTACTAGGAACTTTGGCATTCAAGTGCCTAATAATTGATTAAACTCTAAAAGAAAGATTTGGCAAGATTAAACTTAAATTTTAATAATTTAGGCAACTATTTATAACTAAGCAAGTATAGACATTCACAAATTTGTTATTGATACAACTATGGATTTGTTATGGATTTCCTCAATTGTTTACAATTGAACAAGTAGGGACAAAAAAATATAGGCAAAGCTAGCACAAGTATCACATCAAAAGCATTGTGCGTCTTTAACCAATTATAGATTTGAAGTACAAGTCATGATAACTAAACAAGTACACGCAATCACATGTCACTGAACAATTATGGATTTCAAGTATGGTTCACAATGACTTGAATAATTATGGGTTTGAATTTTGAAACACGGATAAAGTAGATACAAGTAGTTATGTGTCTCATAACAATCTCAAATTTGTTTTAAACAATCACTTCAATGATTTAAGTTGATGTGATTAGTAAATTTTTGTCCCCATTCTTTTCAGTCTAGTGCAATTTCTAAGATTCTTCTAGAGGTAACCATGAATATCTTCAAGGTTGGAACATATAACCACACATTACCCAAGAAGATGATCATTTCAACAACTATTTACAAGTCAACAAGTATGTTGTTGTAAATTAATGATATTAGTTAACATTAGGGATTTTTTTTTCTTTGAGAAAAAGTGTTGGGATGGCAATTTAAAATTTAGTGAATTACTATATTTCTATGTTCATTCATCTTTTGGACCAAAAAATATTTTTCAATTGCATTCAAACTTCATTTACTACATGAGAGTGGTAGAAAGCAATAATTAGCTATTTATATATAGAAAAATTCAAGTGCCAAAGGCCAATTATTTAAAAATGAGCATGTTGTAAAGTAATTATGTTTGATTGGTTGCTCATCTAAGAAAATTAGTGATGTTTGACATAATCGCCTCCATTGATGTTTTTTGTAGTAGACTTTATGCACATAAGGAGTATTTGAATAAAGAACAACAATTATTTATGCATGTAGGGCATTTGCATTGTGAGGCTTCATTGTATATTCATGCACTTTTTCATCCAAATTAGGCGTCTACATCCACATTTTATATAGAAATGGAAAATTTATGGCAAAAAAGACAACTCTTATTTGATAGAAAATAGAGATTTATTTTGAAATGTTGCAATCCAACCCTATGGTACCCAAAAAATGCTAATTGATATAATTAGCAAATCCTTCTCTTCATTTCACCTCAATTTAGAAAAAATTTATAGGATTCTTCTATGACTCTTCTTAGCGTGAAGCAATTTTTATATATTAAGCAAGTTGCAAGAATCATTTCCAGGCCTAAATTGTTATAATTATTTTTTGACTTAAAAATACCCATTTTTCATGTACAAACAATGATACAGTCAATTTTGCTGATACAATTAATGTCTATTCATTAAATTTATTAAAATTTCAAAAAATAACATTAAAAAATCCTCAAAGATTTTATCAAAGAAATCTATTATGTACCATTTTTTTTGTTTAAATGTTTGTATATTTACACATACAATTGTGATCACTAGGAAAATTTTATAAAAAAAATAACTCTAGTCTATGGACCAATACAAATGAAGGGTCTACTAGAAACAATTCTCCTAGTTATGTTGTAAAGGCATAGCTAGTGAATGCTATCCTTGACTTTACATTGAATTATTGAGTCTTTCTTTCAATGGTTTTAGTAGCAAAAATGATTGTAATGAAGTCAATTTTGTAGAATGTTTTTTTTTCTTCTTTTTAAAAATAAAATAGAATTATTATTTTGATTTTGATTTAAATCATTCCCATGTATATTTTCTAAATATACTTCAATTATTTTTGAAAAAATGTCTAATGCTTGTTAAGTTTGTAACATTATATAATATAGAATAAATGTCATAAACTTAATTGTTGTAATGCTATTTCTAAGGCACTTTTCAATAAGATTCAACCAATTACATGACAAACTATGTCATTTTTCTTGAAAGAATAATTAATTTCTTTCAAACTTCACAGGAATATAATTAATATTGGATTTGGAAGTATTTTTATTACTAATTTTATAATAAGAGGAATAAGATTTGTTTATTTATTATTCACATGTATGTGCCTTATTTAACTGCCATAAACAATATCTAAAAACTTGTAATTATATTATATATAGTAGCTAAACTTTGTATTTTCATATAATTTTCAAATGAATCAACAATTCACACGATGATAGACACAAATTTTTTAGGTCAAGAATTAACCCTGAAAGGTTCAATCCCCCACTAGCTTTGGTTGGTGCTTGATTCAAAAACCTTTTTCAAGTATAGAGATTTTTTTCATATTTAAAATTTTTTAAGGTATATTACATAAAATCATCTACCTATTTCTACATTCCATTCTAATATTGTTATAATAAAATATATTTATGAAGAAATTTAAGCAGAATGGTTGATAAAATATTCAAATATTATTAATATATTTTATATTTTGGCAAATATTCTAAAGAAAATTGCTTCAAATCTGACTTGAAATACGTTTGTAGATATTTCTTAAATTTAAAGACCATAGATCATTATAGTTATAATGTGTAAAATCTTTTATTCTTGACACCAACTTTAAAAAGTCGTAAAACTTATGTTTTATAACACATTTATGCTTTATATAAGACTTTGGGCTATTAGAGTCCAAAGTCAAATCATATTTGGAATAGATTGAAATTAAATTTTTTTAATATTATTTTACAAAGAATTGCCAAATTAGATTTCTATCATTCTATGTGAATTTTCAATAGGGTTTGACTATACTTGTGACAATTTAGACAATTATTTTTGTGTAGAATAGTTAATTAATTTATGCAGATGTTTAGTTTCATCAAGTAGTGGTTGATTGAATTTTGTTTTGAATAATAATAATAATAATAATAATATAATAAAATAATAAAATAAATGTATAACTTACAAAGGGAAGCCACCCTATTGTGTCTACTTCACAAATGATGTTATAATGGCCAATGTAAGAACGTTATAGTAAATGTATCTTGTTTGAGTCAATGAAATAATGAGAATTTTTTAGATAAGGTAGTGTCATTTTTGAGGTGCATAAATGATAACTTAGGTGTGATTTAGTATCTACTTAAGATCTTGTACTTTTGAGGTAAGAAAAAAAGTAACAATTGTGGCATTATGACCATTTAGAAAAACATTGTGATCATTTTAGGTGACACTCATGGCCATTAGTCCATTATGAAAACAATTTTTTATTGTTTGGATATACTCCCTCAGTCCCAAAATGATCTTACAGTTGCCCTCAAAAATTTGTCCCAAAATGATCTTCTTCATGTGATGTGGAGGAAGAACCCGCAGAATAAAACACAGTGGCTACAAATAAATTCCCCTTTAATGATGAACACAAATGTTTAAAAAACAAACTAGAAACAGTCCATTGTAGTACCAATCATTGTTCCATTTTCTTGTAGCCATTATGACACAACAAGGAGGCTCGTTCAACTTTTGATGGAAGGTGACATCATGCCTAAATTAATCTTCTTGGCTTAACTTACTATACATTCACACTACTTGGGTTTGCAAAGCCATTTGCTTGTTTTGTATTTTTTAAATAAATGAAACAAAACTTCATTTCTGGGAATTACAACTCACATTGTGGGAAGATAGATGGTTTCAATACACAACGTGAGAATTGTAGAACTCATTGGCTAGCGATGCTCCTCCACAACTTCAATTTCATAATGAATTTGAAGCTTAAATTTAGAGTACTATTGGAGACCATTATACTTTATTTATACCTCAAAACCAAATTTAAAAATATTATTTTTTGACCTTAATCTGGAACATTTTGTCAAATAGGAAGATAGTTTTAGGATGGAGGGAGTAACTTGTAAAATTTATGGAGTTTAGGGTATATTACTTCAAAAATTTGCAACAAATTATTTTATACTTTGCCACAAAAAATATGACTTCATTTCTTGAATTTCTTACAAATGCATTAAAACAACTCCCCCAAAACATTTGGATGAAAAAAATCTTGTCTCCCAAAGATGCAAAAAGTCATTCAAAACTCATTTTGTAGCTTTGTAGGTTAACCTTAAAGCACTCTAGAATTCATATTCTTGATAATGAACAAAGTATTTGAAACCAATGTTTTGTCCAAATAACTTTCATTCATCCAAAAGAATTCTTAAATTTATAAAAGGCAATTTTTTTTCATGACCAACTAGTATATTGTGTGTCATTGCTACAACTATTAGGATGTTGAGCATTCATAATTGCCATATAAATGATGGTCAATCCCTTTTTAAATATCCCTTTGTACACATTCAGTTTGAAGTATTGAGGTTTAACTCCATCTGAGCTATCAATTTTTGTATTATACTTGTTCTTGCAGAATTTTGATCATTTGACACGAGAAAAATAACATACCAACAAAATTTAAAATAAAAGTAAAAATAGAAGTAAAAATAAAAATAAAAGTAAAAATAGAAGTAAAAATAAAAATAAAAGTAAAAATAGAAGTAAAAATAAAAATAAAAGTAAAATGACATGATTTCCTGATAGCCAAAGTGTTCTCTAGCTCATTGACCTATACACCCAACAACCCTATTACAATCAATTTCCTAATTTTAGTCATCAATAACAACTTCAGATTCCAATATATGTCGCTTTGTCAATCGAAACATTGTAAAACTTGCTCACTAATGCACCATCCCACCCTAGAGCTACCAACAATACTAAGAACATCTTAGTCAGACTAGTGATTGTAGAAATTTCACTAGCCCAATCTCTCTTTGCAACCAATTTTCAAATTTTTGTTATTGATAGAAACTTTGAAACTCAATATTTCTTACTCCATCCGTGGCAAAATGACAAAAAACTCACTTTGTACACACACAATCATGTTTCGAGGACTTTCTAATGATACTTAGGCGCCCTTGTCAATCCAACATTTTAAGAGATCTTGATGTACTAGTATCTTCCAAGAAGTTTTGCAACCCCATTATGAAGTCCTTCAAACTTTTCTTTTTTGACTCCATTATAAGAATATCCTATCAAAACTATCCTACTAAACTTATTGCTTTATGGAACCTTAACCAACATTTACAATTTTGATGTCCAAAATAAAAACTACATTTTAGGTAAATTATTATTATATTATTTGTATGGTTTCACATAATAACTACTTGAAAATATATTTGATGATTTTTAAGATCTAATTACAAATGTATTTAGGTAACATCATTGTTCACATCTTTCATTCTACAAAGATTCATACTATATCTGTAAAGTTTTCTTCTATGTAGCTTTCATGTGTTTTGCAATTTTCTTTTATATGCGTTTGACGCACATGAAATTAAGCGTATATCTTTTTTTAAATTGAACAATTCTAGTCAAATAAGGTATCATTATAAATCTATAATATTGTAGAAGCCTACTATAATATGAACTTTACATTATGCCTTGCTCACTACCAACTATTTTGTAACAAAGTGGTACATCCACTACCATCGAGTGCTACCACCTTGAGTTGCTATCACAACTTCCATTTGGTTTGGCATGTTAGAAATCAACTTCTAGATATTTTTTTTAGGTATATTCTTCCAAGAAAATTTCATTGATGTCTATATTTTGTCTTTGTTCTTGGGTTTATGTCTTTTTTGCACTCAATCTTTGACTTGCTTTGATATGTTCTATATAGGTTTGATGTCAAGAGAATTTGGTGGCCATTCAGGCTCTTTCAATCCAAATTGTTTCTTTCCAAACTTATATGCATTGTTGTGATGTATTGGTGTACCATCTTCCATCAAAATGAGGTGGTCATGGTGCCAATAATGGTGCTCCAATGCTCCCTCATACACTATCTCTACAAAGTCTACAGTAATGCGTTTGTTAGGAGGGGATAACACCAAATAAGAATTAATAGAGCCATTGAGAGCACCCCATACCATAATTGAAGCCCTTTTGGAGTTGATTGAAGGTGCTAAGCAATCTCAATTCTAGTGTTTGTAAACTTTTTGCCACACCCAAAGTAGATGTGATTGTTTTCCAAATTCAAATTGTGAGTCCAAATTACATTGTTCTAATCATCAATCCTTTAGTGCAAGTGTTCTTTTGCAAAGGCCAAACTCTTAGCCTTATGTATGTCATTCAAGAACGGTTTCCAAATTGCAATGCAACTCTGATTCTATAAATGCCAAGGTCATTAATTTCTTTATATAAAATCCCCTTGTACTATTGAGGTATCACATTTTCACAAAGTTTTGCAAGAGAAGTAGAACAATTACGACTAAGATCTCTATAGAGCCTTCTCCTATCTCAATCATTCAACCTCCATGGCCTACCGAGCTTCCTCGTCGGCGTTATAAAGTCACATTTACTATATCTCTTCAAAACCCTTAAAATTGTTGATTTTGGTCTATGTACAATGTCTCCAATTTTACTCAATGTAAAGCCAAATTCTCTCATACCAACTATCATATTTCGTTTGGCACATAACTTCCTATTGTGGTGCAAAGTTAACTAACACTATTAAAAACTTCACAAAATTTGCTTATAGAACTCCTAGCAACATCAGATACACAATATCTTGGACGAACATCAATCTTTCCTCACAAACCTTCTAGGCTGTGTCTAAATACCCATGCCCTTGAGGCACAAATAGTCACACTACTCTAATAGGTTCTTCATCCACAATGATTTTCTAACCAATGCTATTATTATGTGCATAAAGTTACTAAATAAGAAAAAAATGTGCATAAGTTCAAAAAAATTAGGCTTTATAGACTTAAGTCAAACTTCTATTCACCAAAAATTAACCAAATCTTCTATATAAGACAATTTTTTATTGAATTCTACATAAATGTATTCAAGAGTTGCAAGAGGAGATTTAGAATTGTTGGCCAACGTAATTTTTTGAAGAAGGCTTATAAAACGTGAGGAAGGCTAGTTTTTGACTTTTGGAAAACTATTTCATTTTTCTTTCTAGGCAAATATTTGCCACTTAAACAAGTTTGAGCCTATTAGATTCCATCCTTCCATAATTGCACTAGCATTGTGAAGACATGTGGCAAGTATTGTAAAAAAAACTCATTGCTATTTTAAACATTAGAAAATTTTTTATTTCCTTTTGATTTGACAACAAACCAAATCAACTCCTAAAATGTAATTTCTTCCTACTCACACTAGAAGTGCAAGCATTACTTAACTTGGTGGAGACAATTGCAAGTTTGAAAAACTCATAAATTCATTTCCAATCCAATATGGAAGTCTGCCCTTGCATAGACAATTTTGTCACGAGGTTATTGGTCGTGTATTATTTTTTTGCACAAATTTTCACAACTTTGCTATAGAGAAAACACAAAGTTTATTTTTTGTAATGGAGATTGAAGATTTAAAAAATAAATTAGACTCCAATTGTATTTTAATACCATCTATTGTGCCCTGTGCCGTTGCCACAATCAACATAGAAATAAGTCTAAGCATACCTCATTACAAGGAGTTTTCCCATGTTATCAAGGACGTGATTGGGGACGTACAATTCTAGAGATCTCACTATAACAAAACAAAACAAAACTCAACCTCATTTAACTCCTAAGCACTACAAGGGATCAAAAGTGACTTCATATAGGTTCAAGTCCAATTTGAAGTGGTGTAACTTTTGCATTTGATGTCCAAATTCAATACAATTTGTTGAAAATTTTGTACTCTCTTCTAGTTTGTGTGGCAAGTTTTTTAGATCAATCCAAGATGTACAAATTTTTTGAAAGCCATTTGAAGCTCATAGGTTCAATTTGAGCACCAAACTGCATTTTGTTGGCTATAACTTTGGGGGCTCTTATCTCCTTCATCCAATGTTTGTTTTAATCAAATTTATTGGATTATGGTTTCCTTAAAGTCTAGTTATTGTGGTAAAAATTTAATGTCAATTCAAATTGTTAATGAATGTTTGAGAGCAATTTGAAGTTCAAAATCTAGACATTTTAGCAATACAAGGAACTTTGGCAACTTTTTTTTTTCTTCATTTAGTGTGTTTTTAATAAATTTTTATGGAAAAATTGTGCATATTAGTCTAGTTTGTATGGCTAAAATTTAATTTCAATCAAAGAAGTTATGAATGTCTAAGAAGCATTTTAGTAGAAGGAGATTCCTCATGAGATTCAACCTTAGATGTATTTTTTGCAACTTTCTTGCATTTTTTTAACATTTCAAAGCCATTTTGCAGATATAATGAGTCATTTGAATGATATTTTCTTTCACCAATGTATTGATTTACATCATCTACAACATATACACTACAAGATTCTAATGTATGATCTCCGGAAATGTGCGTCCCTTGGTTGCATTCTTAATATTGTCGGAAAACCCTCTGCAAGGAGGGGTGCACAGGCTTTGATTTGTGACATTCCAACTTACTACTTTTGAATTTTTTATGAATTAGAATATTAAAAAATAATTTTTATTTGAATTTATTACACTATGGTAGCGGCACAAGGCACACTAAGCTAAAACAACCCATCATGGTCAAATGACCCATGACGGACAACTAAGGAATGACCCCGTGATGGTTTTTCTCAGTTTATGAGATTTGGGGCCACAATCAATGTCTTATCTAACCCTAATGGAATAGTTAGAAACCTCATTAGGAACACCAAGCTATTTCAATGTAAATCATTGTAAGAAGTGACTTTTTAAAGCCTTCTAGATTAAAAAATATTGTAACTGCTTTAGAAGATTAAGGTGAGCATTATGGATATAGTTGCATGTTGGTTTTGGGATAGTCTACAGAGTCTTTTGGGTAGAACACTTCAAAAAATCATAGCAAATTTGTACTTTGTTGAAAAAATATTATCTCAATTGCTCTTGTTATTTCTCACACTTGTCTGTATGCGGAGAATTTAAAAAAAATTCAGCCATGGCATGAGGGCAAACTAGCAATTCTGACCATGATGGGCTGTTTTACTTTAGTTGAGGGCTACTTCTCCAAAATGAAAAAAATAAAAATCACTGTTACTGACTCTGGATCCATCCCAATTATGGATATTATAATTATCCGAAGATAGCCTGCAAATCCAAGCAAAAGCCAAGGCTGAGGCGGAGGGCTCCGAGGAGTGACGGGCCGGGCCGGGCAGCAGAAACCGGGTAACCGGAGCCCCCGGTGTAGGCGGGGCCGGGACCTGCTGGCTTAATAAAACCCTAGCCCCGGCAACCCTCTTTTCACTCCCATCGCCTTCACTTTTGCTGCTGCTGCTCCTGTTGCCCGAGGAGATCCTCCCAAAGCCTCCATCACATCGAGCTCTCCTCCCCTTACCCGTTGCCAACCACACCCCTCGCCTCGCCGTCCTCTTCTCAACGCACATTTCGCCGTCGGAAACTGTTGCGTGTGGCCTCTGTTGTGGCACAACTTTAAAAGCCATCTCGCTCACGCGCCGCTCCGGCGTTGTGTTGTGAACCCTCCCTGTTGCAGCCTGATCTCGACTCTGAATTCAGTGCCGTTTCGGCCGCAGCGGACGCACATGACAGAACGGTTGATTATGCCGCTTGAACCCTAGTTGAGCGTCATGCGATTGGAACCCTAAGCCCCATTGTGGCGACTAACTGTGAACTTAGTCGTGCACCTTGCCCCGCTCTTTTTCGAGCCCTGTTCCTGTCACTATATGTGCATTCCTTGCCATTTCAGCCGAAGCGAAGAGCGTTATAAGAGTGCTTCCTCTTCTGAGAGAGAGAGAGAGAGAGAGTTGGTGAGATGTGTAGCGGATGAGAGTGATGAGATTTGAGATTTGGAAGTTATCGGGTGGTACATTTTGTGACAAGGTTTGAGACAGGTTGAGCATCGTGTACTCTGTCCGGAATCGAGAATTCTCACGTCGTCTGAGGTAGTGTGGAGAGGCGTAGTTGGGAGGATTTACTGTCTTAGTGGATGTTGTGAACGTGAGAAGGTACTTGCAGCCGGGGGTACCGTAATGAGAATCTGAGACTTACTTTTGTGTGGTGTAGAAGGGTCATCGTGCATCATCATCATCATCATCGGCGTTATTCTCTGCCGGTCTTCCTTTCAGATCTGGTGTTTGTGCTTCGTATGTTGAGCACCAGCGACGGATTTGTGAAAACGTGGAGCATTCTCTGTCTACAAGCCCACTCATGTACTGGCGCAACCAATAGGTTTCCTACAATATAGGGAGGGGGAGATTTTGAGTGTGAACAGTGAATAAACTTGCTTCAGTCGGCCACCATTTTCCTTCTCTTCGTACACTCTTCCTGTTCCCGAACTTATTTCGCGACTTACTTACCTAACCGGTCAAAGAACAGAACAAGCGTTCACATCAGGTCGATACCCGGTCATAATTTGGGAACAACCTGGTTATCATCATCTCTAGACGCAGGGGAGAATTTTCACTCACAAATTGGAAACTTGATGACACCTTATGCGCCGCGGCACACAAGCTGAGCTTTGCTGCTGAAAAACCCGGCACACCCAATTTCTTCGTGAAAAAACCTCGAAATTTCCCGTTTCTGCGGCACCTGCTCCAAACTTTTATTCGGCTTCGCTTATCGCGCCGAGAACAACCTGGAAGTTCAGATCTGAAGTGGCTCTAACTTGGTCCTGCCGCCTTCGTTGGGGTAGCCGCCGAAGCACAAGCGAAACATAGAGCAGGAAACCTCTATCGAACTTTTTGACGACGCTTTTCAGGTGCAGCTGCTGATATATACACGAGAGCTGACAAGTAACACTTTGTTAATACTGTTCTTCAGAGGCGCACACCGGCGCCGAGCCGAACCGAGCCCGGCCGGGTAACGCGACTGTGAAGAAGCAACAGTGTATGAAAGATTAGGATGAGCGAAAGGAACAGAGTCGAGGAGTCAGCGTTGACAAGCACCGAACCCGGCGAAGAGAAGCCGCCAGCCCTAGTTGCAGCAGCGATGGTGAACGGGATGTGATGACACTCTTGCGCTTGTACGGGCGAAGACATTTTTGAATAGAACTTTATGTTCTCGATATGAGACACGAGACGACGTTTGAGGATGGAGGCGTAAAACCTGTGATGGAGAATCTAGCAATGAGCTTTACTAGTTAGTGCATGACGATCGCAACCTGGCATTCGACAATCCTGTTTCAGTGGCTGCGAAGAGCAGGCGATTCGGCGCCGCAGAAATGACGTCCGATCTGCCCTTAATTTACTCACCGACCCACGCCACAACAATTACTCGCCACAGTGACTCATTCCTTACAAATTTGTACCATAAGAATGAGCGCCTCGGAGAAATGGTTCTTTCTCCACAATCCCTGGATGATTACTGGTCTCAAGTGTACGGGAATGAACTTCGGATAACCTCTTTTTCTACTTCAAGTGAAAGATGCTTGCCTCTTCTGGTGCTTCATACCATAGCTTCTGGGGTAGCGATCAAGCTGGCCCCTCCCGAAGGCCATAAAGCTTCGGATCTTCCTGCGCTTCAAGCTTTACACTTATCCTGTCTCCATGAAAACAAGGTACTTCGTTGATGCTCTCACCTCTCGTCTACGACACCGTCTTGTGTTCTTGTTACCAATCCTCGTGTCACTTTTTGACACTACTACCATGCTAGGGACACTGCTGCGTTGTTTTAAATATACTTTTTCATGCTCTTGGTTGCATCTCTTAAACCTCTTCTAATAACTCGCACATCTTTGTGTGACCTACACACAAGTTTTTCTTATTGGATTATTATCACATTGTTTCGAAAGGTATCCTGATTGTGAAATGGAAATGTTGTGCTCAATGTTGTGCAATGCATCTTGCTTGTACTACTATGAACAGTGTTTATCAAGCCTCATCATTGCAGGGTTTAGATAACTTGCGGGGTTTGGGGATAAAACTTGCACTGATAACTGTGTTCCCGCGTGGATGGTTGCAGACAGCGATAGCTTCTATTACTGGTGGTCTTCAACTACACTTGGTAGCTATGCTGCCATCACAGAAGCAGATATTGGAAGGGAGGACAGAAGCTTGCTTTTGGGGGTTTGTTGTTGTCGAAGGCATGTATGATTCCTGCCTTGCCATGCTGAATCTACGTTGCTTGGCCATGGTACTCGACCTCGATGAGACTCTCATCGTGGCAAATACCTCAAAGACCTTTGACGACCGAATTGAGGCTTTGAATCGCCGCTTAGTCAATCGAGAGGATCCTATTCTGGCTGCAACGTTGAAACGGTTTCAGGAAGATAAGGCTATTCTAGAACAGTACATAAAGACAGATCAAGTGTTTGACAACGGGAAACTTTACAAGGCCCAGTCAGAGGTGGTTCCTCCAGTGGCAGATGGGGCAATTCCGCTCATACGGCCTATCGTTCGGCTGCCCGAACGGAACGTTATTCTCACACGAATTAATCCAGCGGTACTGCCAGTTACCTGTCTGTTTCTCACTGCAATTGAGTCTGCAGAGTCGCCAGTGAAACACTCAAAAAATTTCAACCCTCTTTACGATTTATTAGCTAGATGTTTAAGGCTTGAAAATTTTATTCTGAGTTGGAACAATAGATTTTCTAAAGCTTACTGGATTACGCAGGTGAGAGATACAAGTGTACTGGTGAGATTGAGACCAAATTGGGAGGACTTGAAGGTCTACTTGTTGGCGAAAGGCCGCAAGCGATTTGAAGCTTTTATTTGCACAATGTCAGAGAGGGATTATGCCCTGGAAATGTGGCGGCTGTTGGATCCTGATGCACGTCTCATAAATCCAAGAGAGTTGAATGAAAGAGTCACCTGCGTGAAGTCTGGTACGGCAATCCTTATTTTTGCTTGTTTTTTTGTGTCGGGAAAGCCTTCTGGACGTACCCAGACCTTTGTTTGACGCATTGGGGACAGATTTAGGATCGGAACCTCCGCTGCAAGATGTCTCTATTAGAGACATGTGGAATTGGAGACTTCTAGGGGTGCCTGAGTACACTGCAGGGGGGTTCCCGATTCTACATTCTAACCCGACGCTTTTAACTGTTCCACCACTTTTGTCCAAGGTTCTTTTATTTAGGTACAGTATTGTCTCGGTTATTTGGTTTTGTCCAAGGTTGTCTAGCACTTGTATATTGTAACAAGTTTCTGCTGGCGTCAGAGAATGGTTCGTTTAAATCTGACAGAAAAGCCTTCTTATTTCAGATGCGAAAAAAGCGCTGAAAGATTGTTTTCCACGTTACTGCTGTCATCCAAAGATGGCAATGGTGATTGACGATCGGTTGCCCGTTTGGGAAAAAACGGATCAACCTCGCGTGCATGAAGTGCAGGCATTTATGCCTTACACAGATCCAAAAGCAGAGGTGAGATTCGTTTATTTGTTCTCCTCTGTCTACTTGTAGGGTATCGATCTTTGTCCTTCCTTCTTTGACTACTCCGCCGTTACTGTTTCTGTGGACCAAGTATGAGTTTAGTCTATCTTTCTGATTAAGTGTATGTCGTTTTGTTGTACAGACCATGAAGGAACTGCCACCCCTTTGTATTGCAAGAAATATTGCGTGCAATGTTCGAGGCTATTTTTTCAAGTAAGTTCATTTTGATCCCCATGCAACTGATGTACTCGGGGTCTCATGATTGTTCCCTTCGCGCTGACGCTCACATGTTCGTTCTTGCTTCATATTATTCCTTATGGCACCATCATTACGACATGTTTTTCAAAGTTACCAGAGACTGTTCATACTTGGATGGAGTGTATTTTTCTCTAGTCTGAAAGAGGACAAACTGGACTATTTCTGCTTCTTCCAGGGAGTTGGATGAAACATTGACGCAGCAGATAATGGAAGTAAAGTTCGATACAGAAATCCACACTCTGCCTAAAGCTCCTGATGTGAGCAGTTACATTATCCCAGAGGTGCGGAACAATTTTACAGTTTGCCTCGTAAATTCTTTTGCGTACGGCATATGTGCCCCCATTTTTCTCCAGTTCTTTGTTTTGTGCTCCTAAGCAGATCATGTGCTCATTTACAGGTAATGCAGGAAGAAGTAATACCAAATTTTGCATCGAATGATGTTAGGGATTTCGGTGATGGTATGGCAAATGCGGAAGTCGAGACGAGCTTGAAAACACCTGTGAGTTTCTAGGATATTGCCCTTGCTCTTCCGACCATTGTGTTAGTCTACAAGGTTAGGAACATCAGAGTACGATGTTTTCAATGTTCATTCTTGCTCTTGGTAGAGTGAGTTTTAGTTGTTTTTTAAACAGTATCATATGGTTATCGTATTCTGAAATTGGATCATTCAAGCTACTTGTTTAGCAGATTGTTGTCGATTTCTGAATCACTCTACACTGAAGCTATGATTCCATGTCACCAGGGTACTAATGGGCTAGCTCACACCCGAAGCTTCTCTATGGATGACGACTTTAGATCGACTCTCAAGCAACCAGTTCAACTACCTTCACAACAGCAGCAACAGCAACAGCAGCAGCAACAACAACAGCAACAACCTCAACTTCTACTTCCAGATTCCTCTGGCCGATCACGCCCACAGTTCGACGCATCCAATGTGGATCCCTCCATATATGTTACCGGAGATGGAGTTACTTTCCCATTAAGTGCGGAGAATATGCTTTACCCTTCAGGTATTCCTAGAAGACATGTTCCTGTTTCTACTAGGTTACCCGAAGGTAATGTCCAAGGTTCTCCGGGCAGAGAAGAAGGAGAGGTTCCAGAAACTGACATTGATCCAGACACTCGTAGGCGACTACTGATATTACAGCACGGTATGGACGCAAGTAAACCTGCTGCACCAACCGCACCATTACAGGTCCAGATTCCTCCTGTGGTTGCCCCGGGAGGAGGGTGGCTTGGCATGGAGGAGGAAATGAGCCCTCGCCGACCAAATAGGAGATCCCCGGAGTTGGTCTTGGAACCAGAGTCTCCTTCTTTTGATCGTTCTGCACCTCCTGGATTTGAGAATCCCTATATTCGCGAGCAACAGCTGATCAGGGAAGCAGCAAGAAGACAACGTAATGAGGAAGAGGTGAAGTCTTATTTTTGAGTGCGGGAAGATACTGTTCAAACTACCTAGCAGATTGTCCCACTTCGAAATATTTTTACAGTAAATTAGCAAAGGACTCTATTTATCGACTGTCTCACTTTTATTGTTGTGGTGGTGAATGTGAGCAGAGTTTCTTTGGAGAGGGTAGATCGCAACTGGAGGCGTCATCCTTCTCAGGTATTTTACAGAGTTGAAAAACTGTATTTCCTCGAGCAGTGACTATCTTTTTCCTGCAATTGTACAATTCCTTTGCTGGTCACGTTGTTATTTGGAAATGAGTGCTTCGTCTGAGTTAGTCGTGGTGATTGCCAGATGAAGAAAATCCCACTTTCATACGAGGGGGTTCTAGGGAGCCATTCAATGCATCCCGACCACCTGTTACTGTTAATGCTATTAGCGCGTTGCATGAAGTAGGGCAAAAAGTAAAAAGAAATGTGAGTTCCAACTTGTTCAGTCTCTTCTACTCAGTTGTTTCACTTCTCGTAACTTCAGTCAAGAAGAATGCAGTCTATAATTTTACATTTCTATTGGATTACAATATGCAAATGCTTCAGTAAATGGTGTTTACTTCTAAGCGCTGTTGATGCCGGGGTTATCAGGTACAATATCGCACAGATATTAGAAGTTCAACACATCTTGGAGTCACTGTTGAGGTGTGGTTTCCTTACCTATACTAATTTTAGCGAAGCATCCGGGAAAATCGATTTGATTTGAGTCGAAGTCTACAGTTTATGCGCTGTTGTTTATGGCCATGGTTTGGTTTTGTGATTGGAACAGTGCATCATCTTCACCCATATATATAGACACAAAACACGTACTATGTGACTGTCTAGAGCCTGCAGTTTTATCAGAATTTTCAAAGATGGCCTGGAAAGATTTTAGATCTGCTGTGTGCGAATCATAGATTGTGATTTTATCCTTGGCAGGTCATGTTTGGTGGTGAAAAGGTGGGAGAGGGAATTGGCAGAAGCAGGAAAGAAGCCAAATATAATGCTGCCGAGTCGGCTCTACTGTTTCTAGCTAGTAAGTGTTTTGCTTGAAATAATTTCCCATTGATTTTGAGCATTTACCACCATTTCTATTTAACGCTATGTATGTTCGGTTGATCACTTCAATGTTCTGTCCTGTGTAAAGAACCTTTGTTGATACCAATCACTTGCTTGAAGAATTATTCTAGTTCGAAGTTTTGTGCCTTCTGGTTGTTCAATAAGTTCATCATATTCTTTTACTGGCTGGCAGATAAAGCGAATGGAGGAGCATCTACAGCACCTTCCACACCTGCTGTGCCAGAGCCTGTGAAAGAGGTCCGGGTATCACGTGGTCCTAGGGATCCCCGTTTGTCGGCTGGTCTTGCACCATTGCCTAGGGATAGGGATAGGGATGATGATAGTCCAATTGCAAGCACTTCAGGGCATATTCCTCTGGTCGGTTATCATTCAAATGAGGAGCCATTGCCATATAATCATGTTGAAGCTCTTAAGGAGTTGGTAAGTCACCCATTGTACCCATATCTTACGTAGTAGGAATTATATCCAGTCATTTACACGATTCCTAACATGTAGCTTATTGATGAACCTTTTTGTGTCCATGTTCTGACCATGTTTGAATAGGAGCGTAG
The DNA here is from genome assembly GCA_951230915.1 of Antitrichia curtipendula. NCBI lineage: Eukaryota > Viridiplantae > Streptophyta > Bryopsida > Hypnales > Leucodontaceae > Antitrichia > Antitrichia curtipendula. Next base: position 33,756,051 of record OX579635.1, read on the forward strand.
GTGTTTAATAATTTGGAATCAATAATAGTTCACTATTTCGCTTGGGTCAATCGACTAGACTGCTTTCTGAGTGCTGTATATCGACCAAAACTTCTCATCTGTATCTAATAGTTGGCGGTTTATGCTTGCAGTGTACTAGAGAGGCTATTAATATTCAATTCAAAGCACTTCCATCAAGTGTGACTGGGCAGCAGCGACAAGCGTTTCGTTGTCAGGTAGAGGTTGGTGGACGAACGTTGGGTAGAGGCAGCGGACCTACTTGGAACGAAGCCAAGCAAGAAGTAAGTAAATGTCTTTGCAGCTTTCTCTTAGATTTGAGCCCATTTGAATGGCTGGTGCATTTCATCTATGAAAGCCTGATCACGATTTTCAACAAAAAATATTGCACGGAGCATGTTCTTCTCATTCGTTAAATCTCTTTGTTGCATGTTAAACAGGCAGCAAAAGAAGCTTACGTGCAGGTGGAAATGTCACTACGGCCACATAAGCGAGGGAATGGGCCACCAAGGTACTGAATATTTCGTATTTCCCTGTTCTCTTTACCAAACATGTAACTTTGTACGTTATCTCATTGATGTTAATTCCTCGATATTTAGAGGATTATGAGCTGCTTGATATTCAAATTGTTTGAATTGTCTTTGCTGTGCAGGTCACCTGGAAGTAGTAAACGAATGCGAACGTTAGATTCATTTAAAGATCGAGGGGTACCGTCTAGTCTCTCTCCTGTGCGGGGAGGTAGGTCAAGACTGTCCCCGCGAAGACAGTCAAGAAATCTTTCACCAATTCCGTGAATATAAAACAGCTTGATGGAGTGACAATTTTTGGTTTCCATGTTTTCTCCTGGGATCAAATAGGGAAAAAAATGTCTCTTGAGTGGTACAAACTTCGTGGACATGTCCAGCAATGTCTGGAATAACTCATGTTTCGCTCTCTGGAGTCGGGCTAGTTTGTTTTCCTTAACTTGTACCGAGAACAAGGCTCTCTACTGGTGCCAAACTCTGGACCAGGATGCAGGTCGAGCAGCTTCGAAACACTTCTATGCCATTCTAGCCTGCTATGCTCCTTTCCATTGCCTAGGAACTGGTGGATGAATTCGAAGCAGAACTGAAGTTCTTGGATGCTGGATTCTGTCTTCAACCGACACGCTGGCGCTGTATTGATCAAGAGAGAATCTGCCGGAAAACTGTGGTGGACAGAGATCTGCAAGGGGTGGCTCTGTGGAGGAGGAGGTGGCCCACTTACTGGACTATCGGTACCCAGTGCAGACGGAGACATGTACCTACTAACTTAGTCCACCACGCTCATGTTAAGAAAAAATTATTGCGGATGATTCTTGTGTTGGGACTTGCCTGGGACTTTGGCTCACTAATAGAAAAATCCAGTTTATTTTTTTAAACACTTTGTACCTGGCAACAAAAAACTGAGATGTGACGGTTGTGTTGTTTACGTCTGTACTTGGGGTACTCGTGTGAAATAAGTGCTACCGTATACCCACTAAATTGGAAGTGAAGTCTCGTTTGATAAAAGGGTAAAGGACATCTTTCATAGGTCAGTCGACATCTTTCTAAGGCTAGTCATCACTCATTAGTGCTCTTTTAAGTATTTTATTATCTCTCATGGCAAAAGCATAAGTTAATCCATCAGGTACCTAAGTTACTTCTGGAAAACCATCATTTTTTTCTCTAAAAATCTGCACTTTACGGTACTACAATAATTCGATTTTAAAGCTTTCATCCAAATTTTTTGATTACTTTTCATCAATCCCTTGATGGCGAAAATTTATTTGTATTCTTGGAAAAAAAATCTGAATAAAAGAACAGTCCCAGAAAATTTAACATTGGTCAGATTCTGCCATACGTAGCTAGTGCAACCTGTTCTGTTTGGCATAATTTGAAGTCACTGCACCTAAAATTGTTTGAATAAGCATATAAGCACCTTAGTTTTTACTATTAAATTCTCTTAGTTTCTGTTGGTATTTTATGGCATTTGAAAGAGGAGTCTCAATTTTCTTTGTATGTATCTTTGGGACCCTATATAAAGAATGAGTGAATTTATGTAAATGTTGCCTACAATTCTGATGTCCTAAGAGTGTAAATTTTAGACAAAAAGTCCAAAAGGGTCAATTTTAGATAATGGATCAAAATGGCATCATATTGTTTGAGATATATAAAGTACAAAGTATGAAATATGGTAAACCACTTTATTTATTAAAAAAAAAAAATTGTCCATGTAAACAAAATAAAAAGATGTCACTGTGGAGATTTAGTGCTTTCATTAATTATTCCAAGGATTGTCATACATTTTGCTTCGTACTATAGAATCACTTTTTCTACATACACATGAACTTCATTTATTTCATGAAATGTGAGAATGGAATGGGAATCTTTATTCATTTACAAAGGATTACATTTGTTTGTCCCAAAAAATCATAATTTTTAAAATTAGGATTAAGGTTGAAAAATCAAAATACAATGCAAGCAAACAAAACCAAAAAGAAATTGCATACATAACCTTTATTTTGGACTCCATACTCTTAGTAATGCAACTACTTTCCAAATTTCCTCCCTTCCCCATGATGTACATTAGGATCCACTACAATACAACATGCAATTTGGTGCATAAAATTACTCACAAAATCTAATGAAATTCATGCATATAATTTAGCCTCATATTGTGTTTGCAAATGAATGTTGTAAGAGGAGTAGGAAATTATTCCTATGTATCCTTGAGTGTATGTTAAATACAACAACAATATGTCAAACCATAGAATACACACTATATTCACAAATATTATTTATAATTTTTATAAATTGACACAATTACCTTGTCCCCACAATTGTAGTTGCTTGCACTAATGTGCATAACTTTTACACTTTGTCATTGTACTACTTTGTCATTGGCAAACTCTTGTTATAGAGCCCCTTAAAAGCTAATGGAATTGACAAACTTAGAATTGATCTAAAAATAATGATGAAAGCTAAGATCTGCTTTAAATTTTTCTTATTACCTCTCAATGATTGTATCTTGAAGGTCTCAAGTAAGGTGAGAACACCCCAAACCATCAATGTATCCATTCTTGACAAATTAGACTTCCATTGAAAGTGTCTCCAAAAGTGCCATGAAATTGTTCCCAACTACTTAATTGCCAATGGTTGACTAATGATTCTTTAGATTTGGATATTATGACCAAGCTATGTGACGGTTTCAATTACCTATAAAGTCCCACTTTGAAAATTCATAGCAGTTACATGTCTTATCCCACAATTCAAATTCTTTTTTGAAAATTCATGATTTTAAATTACTAATACTACATCAATATTTTGTAGGCAACTTTTTCTAGAAAAGAAATTTATTTTAAATTTGAATGATTAGATCTCAGATTAAAAATTATTTTTTTTATGTTTATAAAGTTAATACAATAACAATTCCTGAAACATTGTAGTTTACAAATAATAATAAATTATTACATACTAATGGCATATAAACTTGACCCTACTTAATATATAACAAGGTCAACGTATATCCTTCATTCTTAAAGTATAAAAGATAACCTTTGAGATAACCTTTTTTAACCTTTGGAAGACAAAAAGGTCTATAAACGGCTTCATTATCTAAGAAATTTTGAAGAGTTTATATATTGGTTTCTATTTCTTCAAAGGTTTGTGTTTTGGAACTAACACATCCTTCTAGTATTCTTTAATCTAATGATATAAAGGTTTACTGCTTTTTATTTATGCATTCCACAATATAGTCAATGAAAATAGGTATTATCATGAATTCTTTGTCCTTAAAGGATTATAAGACCTTCAAACAAACTTTCAATGCATGACTACAACTTGCTTTCACCTCCCTACCTTCCCTTCAAAAAAATTATTGTAGTTAAAGTAAATGAGATCATAGTAAATCATCATTTCAATTATCCAACGATGGTTACAAGACATTGATAGTGACAAATCTATTATTTCATAACTCAGAAAAGAATAGATTTGCAATCTAACTCTGGCACATCCCATGCGCACAAAATACTACCAATAGAATTGTCAATCACACATTAACAAGTAGCCTATACATGGTACAACCACAAGAATCTTCAATCATGCTTTGTACAAGTAGCCTAAGCATGATTACTACCAAAAAAATCATCAATCAAACTATGACATGTTGTGACAATGCATGATTACTATCTAAAAGAATTTGCAATCATGGAAGTTCTTTCTCCATCCAAAATGATAACAAAATTTTCCTATCCATAGTTTATAATCAATTGGACCTTGATTATTTCACATCAACCTTATAGATGAGAATATTATTTTTATTTATTTATGAAGCTTACAAACAAATGATTGTTAAGTAAGTACACGATTAGCCTTATGATGCATTTTTAACATTGAAGAGACACTTCAAATCTCCATCAAAGAAAAAAGAAGTCAAAATTGAAGAAAACAATTTAAATCCTTCACTTTTATCCACCATTGCAAACAATTGTCTATAACATTAACAATTCCCTCAACCATACCAAATTATTGTACAATGGTGTCATCTTCCACTTCCTAGTGATGAAAATATATTAATAGTGGTAATTCCAAAAATATTTAATATAAGAGAATCTACAACGTAATTGAATATTTCTTTGTGGAATATGGGATCGATTTGAGATTTTTGACAAACCTATTTATATAATAATGTCAACCTCAAAAGACATCAAAATTTTCCTTTTTTTTCTTTTTTTGAAAAGAAATGGATTCAACAAGCACTTTTAGACTAAATTGGTTGCATATTAAGTATTATTGACTAGACACTTCTATTTCCATCAAAATGAAATTATATTCAAATATCATTAACAGTTATGAATGTATAATTTTCAATCTACTTAACCTCAATTACCTTTACCTCAAAAAGACACTAAAGTGTTTTTTGTTGTTAAGAAAAAACTCTTCATATGCATAATTATTTACACGATACAAAATAACATTGATAGAACATTTCAAATTCTATAAAAGAAAATCATGTTTGATTTATCAAAGATCAATCTCAAAATCCCTCCCCTCCATTCCTTCACCACTAGTTACAATGAAAAACCATCAATTCAATCTACAACACCAACACTTCTCACACATTCATACACAAGTAACACAACATAAAGTAAAACTGTCAATTACTCTTACAATTTTGTCTACATACTAAAGTCAAAGTCCATCAAATATAATTATTTCATATTTCCAAAAGCAAAATCCTTCCCTAATGTGAAATCCTCCCAACTTTTTTGAAGCCCACATACATATAGGGAATCCAAAAACAACATTTCAAAATTCAAATTAACACTATAGAAAATATGTGTCAAATAAATTAGTAAATTGCAAAAAGTAAACGAGCTAAAACTTCACAAAATGTTACTTCATGAAATGCAAGTAGGTGCTCTTTGGGAATAGTGAAAAAACTACAATAAAGCGGTCAAATTCATAATAAATTTGTCTAAAAAATCATTGAACATATTCTGAGATGAATTTATGTATTTTCAAATCCACAATTGGATCAAGGGACTTGAATTCACCTCACAATAAGGTGTTTCAAGCGCCAAGTGGGAGTACTGGACCTTAGTCTCCACAATGACAAAGTTTGTCATGAACCGGGAGACCACCTTTGGGCTTTGATGCACTCATCAAGATCAAAAAAGTATTCATGTAATAAAAACTATTGTGAGTCTACAATGCATAGCCCACGATGGATGCTAGCAACATAGAATAAGCCCATAGTCTGTGGGGGGTACAAGGAGTGCTTGTGATGCAGTAAATGTGTATCTTTAATCTTTAAGTTACAAATTTTTAGAAAGTATAGCCTTTTTGAACCTTAAATGGTGAAACGACACTTTAGAATTCACTTTTGAACACTTTGAGTTAAAATCAAGATTTAATATAATTCTTCAAATTATGTCCAAATAAGTGCCACATCATCAAAAAAAATGGTTGGAAATCAATTTGTTGAAACATTTTCCTATCTTCTATCCTCTCTCTATTTCCTAGTCCACTTGGTCTTCAATGTCAAGCAAGTGAAAGGGTGAATCAACCTTATTCTATACCTCTTCTAGTTTTAGGTGAAAAATATCTGTAAAGTTAAGTTAAAAAAATAAACATTTGAAATTGACAGCAATTGATTCAATGTTTAGGTTTAGTTTTCAAAGATTTTGTCAAAAGATGTTGATTTGGTCCAAATTGTTACGTTATATACGTAGATATTTAAAATATATATCATGCTTTAAAGACATTAGTACAAAAACGTCCTAAGGTTGGTTTTGTTTTTTGTTTTTTGAAGCACTTTGAAATTCATTTGTTACTAATAAGAAATTGATGGTCATTGATTCTAATTGTAATTATGAATTTCAATTAGAATGTGGTTTCACATGAATGGAACTTATATAGATACGTGACGTTTGATGTGTAATGAGTTTTAAGTTTTTGCAACCAAAGCAACAATGGAATTGCATATGAATGAGTACCTTGCATTTTACTTGAACAATACAATTAAAATAGGGAATTCATAAATTGTCCCTTTCAACCTCTCTATCTTATCAATGATGGTAATAGATATTTTAAATAACATGTTAGTTATTCCTAAATAGGGGATGCATTTAAAGCCATAATTGTTTATAGACCTCCTATCTTATTTTTTTTACAAGTCTTGATTTGTGTAATCAGTGTCAAAAAATTACATCTTTGAGGTACTTCACTTACAATTTACAATTCACTGAATTAGGAAAAAAAGATTATTTACAAGATTATTTTTAGGAAAAAAATCAACAAAATTCTATAAGTCATTAAACAAATATTAAAATAATTTTAATTTTTTTATAAAATGAATACAATAATAATTCCATTGACATTGCCTTCATAAGAAATAAATAATTAGTGCATATTCATGCCAAATAAACGTTACTCTACTTGATTTATAGCTAGGTCGACCTATGTCTTTTTTTTAATGTATGAAAGATAACCTTTGAAATAACCTTTTTAACCTTTGAAAGACAAAGAGGTTCATAACTTACTTCATTTTCTATAGCAACTTTGAAGAGTTTATATAGAGGTTTCTAACTTTCTCTCTTTTCAAATGTTTGTATTTTGAAACTAATACATCGTTGCAATGTTCTTTATTCTAATGATAAGAAGATTTATTACATTTAAATTATGCATTCCACAATATGATGAATACAATTGGTTATTTTGGGAATTTTTTGTCTTTAAAGGATTATAAATCCAACTTGCTTTCCTATCCCTAATTTCCTTTCAAACTTGTTAGTTGCAGCCAAAGTAAATTGATAGTAATCATCCTTTCAATTATCCAATAGTAGTTACAAGATATTGATAGTGACAAATCCACTATTACATGACTCATAAAAGAATAGATTTGCAATCAAACTTTGGGACATAGTATGTGCATAGATTACTACCAAAAAAATCTTCAATCACATTATGGCTAGTAGTCTATGCATGATTACTACTAAAAGAATCTTCAATCATACTTTGACAAGTAACCATGCATGATTACTACCAAAAGAATCTTCAATCACACTCTAACAGGTAGACTATGTATAGTTACTACCAAAAGAATCTTCAATTACGCATTGATAGGTAGCTTGTGCATGATGATTGCAAAAAGAATATTCAATCATCTAAAAACATTTAAACCTATTGTTAAAATAGCTAGGAGTTGTTTAGGAATTTCTAAGTGTTTCTTAACCTATAATCTTTGAATATTATGAAAACTTATAGATTATTTGAAGGACATTTGCTATATTCTAAATTCTTTTCTATTTCAAGATGAAAACCTCAAAAGTTTGAAAAAAAAGGCAACAATTTGAATTGGGTGATGTACAATGGTACTCTAAGTGAGGTCTAATTGTGTTTAAATCCTTAAATGCTCCAACATCCAATTTTTGGATGATAAACAAATTCATATTCTTATTTTTTTCTTGTTGTTGCTTGGATAAAAGTCATCCTAATTTGTGAAGATATTTTATCAAGTTCTT